>CM069524.1:15623625-16823625 GCA_035773235.1 Eospalax fontanierii
AAGGCCAGCAGGGTTGGAAATAACGTGAAGAGTATGCACATGTCTGATAGTCACAAAAATAAAAATAACATAACAAAAACATGTTGAACAGGTGAGGGCACAAGCCTCATGAAGCCTCAGTACCTGAGTTCCATTCCTGGGTTCCATGGTGGAAGAAGAAAACACTTTGAAAGCTGTCTTCTGACCTCCACAAGCACATGATCACACAAGTATGTATACATACAAATACTAATAATAACGGTAATTAAAGTTAAGGAAATAACAGCAGCAGGGCATCATCTATACAGGCTCAACCTACCCAAAACGAAGACATTCATTTCTTAAATGATGAAAAGATACTTTCATGCATAGTTGGTTAGGAAAAGAAAAGAAAATGAAGAATGAAACCTTCTACAAGGAAATTTTATAACACTTGGGAAAAGTCTTAAATCCTTCTATTCTACTTCCTTTTCCATCCCTCTACTACTTGATTAAAATGTGAAAAGTGTTATCTATTAGAAGACGATCATGCAAATATCATTTTTCTCAGGAAATACTGAAAAGAAACTATATACAAATAGGAGTTTAGTTAAGATGATTATATCTATAAGATAAAGTGTCACCTGCTCTCTAAAATGATGCAGAACTATATTTTTTGATCCCGAAATATGTCATAAAACCTTACTAAATTATAAAACAGTCTTAAGAGACTGCACAACGTGATCTTATTTTTGTTCATGTGCTCACATTAAATGGTAGGAGATGCAACAAATGATTGCCTGTTGCCTAGACAACAGGACTCTGATGTTGTTTCTCCTCTGTTTTGTTATTATTGTTGTTGTTTATCTGAACAGTCGTATTTCTTTCAGACATACGTGCAGAATAATATGACAAAAATTGAAGTATATGTTACTGTAATATTGACCCATGTGTGGGGGGAGGGTACGAGTTTGCATGCATGCGTGCAGAGGCAAGAGGATACCTCTGCTGTCATTCCCATGGGCCCATTCACTTTATTTATTTATTTTTCAAGATAGGGTCTCTCCCTGGCCTGGAACTCACCAAGTAGGCTAAGCTGACTGACCAGCAAGCCCCAAGGATGTATTTTCTTTATTTTCAAACTCAGATCTCTAGGCTTGCATGACAAGCACTTTACTAAACGAGCCATCTCCCTAGCCCACAGTGCTGTTCTTAAAATATAAAACAAAGAGTAACATGGAGGGGTGAGGTAGGGTGAGGTAGCGTGTCACACCAGGATGGTACAGACACTTTACTTTCTCGGCCTGTGTCCAAGGACAGACACCAAACAAACATGGGAGCCCATCGTGGGCCCTCCATAGCCGTCTGATCTCCTGAATCAGATCCTCCTGAATCAGGTCCTCCTGACAGCAGTTGCTCTATTAATTCCTTCCAACCCTGAATCCACCATGATAACTCATTTTTTGAAGGAATCTGTTTTGGGTTAGTAATCATCATGAATGATGGCAGTTGGGTGATGTAAGGCTGAGTTGTACAGGAGTGCTGTCTGTCCTACAAGGTTAAGAGCCTGACAACTTCACCAGATATCAGGCAGTGCTTGGTTCATCTCAACACCTACAAATAGCAAGAATTTTAGCGCCATTGTTCTCACATATCCTCATGGGAACTCCTTATGAGCCTTTCAAGAGCCTCATGGCCACACAGCCAGCAAGTATCCCTGAAATAATTTGACTACCAAAACTGAGAATTCCTGCGGAAATCCTGTCTGACCACTAATAGCTATTTGAGGGCTTAGAAGGAAAGGTTAAATTGAAAGAACTGGGTTAATTAGCTTGGTGAGAAGGAACTTGAAGGGACATTTAAGATCCATCTTTAAGAATCTGGAGGGTGGTTATAAGCAGACTCTCATGGTTCTCCATATTCACAGAAAGCAAAGTTTCTGATTCAGCGAGAAGGAATCGATAAGACATAGTATGGAACCAAGAGAAGGTGTATTTATTACTGGAAATCTTTCAGGTGTGCATAGACAAACCACTGTTCACTTATCTGCTCTGGTACCGGATCAAAGATAAACAAATGCCCTCTTGTCTTTCATTTCAATCTTAAGGATGTGTAATTCTAGCTTGACTTCCAGTTCAGTTTCCAGAGAAACACACTGAAATAACCACAAAGTGCTTAGCATTAATTTTTCTAAATATTAAGTTTAAGAATGATACTCATTACATTTACAGAACCTTATATAGAACAGACGTTCTTGTCTTAAAGGTTACAGTCAAAGTATTTCTTATTGCAATGACACTTTAAAACATACATAAACTTAGCACCCTGGAGGAAAACATCTTGAAGCCTCCTACCAATGCCATCACTCGTGCAAATATCTAAATCTTTGCTCAATGCCAAACAATAAGTCCCAAATCACGGCTCAATTCTGTGCAGTTTTTGCAGTCCTGTACACAAACAATTAAAATGCTAAATAAAGTCATTTCTTTTCCCCAAACCATTTGAAAATGTCATTCTTTGTTTAGAGCTGTTCGGAGATCTAAGGTGTAATTAGGCCCCAGTCCTCAAAATATTAAACAATGACACTGAAGCTGGTGAGTGGGGTATTAACCACACCCTGGTGAAACGCAGGCTGGCAGTGCATTCAATTAAAACCATCTCCGTTTAGTTAAGACTATGCTTTTGGAAACACTCCCCCAACACTTCAGTGATGAATGGTTTTCTTGTACAGTTTTCTGTCATGTTCCCAACCTTACCTTTGGGCATCAAATGCTCTGTACAAAGCACAGGAGCTTAACATCCAGCCTCAAGGGGTTGCAGGCTCTCTGTTTGTTTGTTTGAGTTTCCTCTTTGAAACCCTATAGGAAGGCAAGCTGCTAACAAACTTTTGTGCCTCATTCAAATTCCAGAGTCCCCAAGCTATAATTAACAATTAGCTTTGGCACCAAAATAAAGCACCAATATCTTTTGGCTAAGAGGCAAAGACAACACAGGAGGCATTTAGCATTAGTTAATGAATAATTATTAATTCATCAACTCTCCGATAAATAGCCATGTTCAGTTTTGCCAGAGACTATTTACTTTCAAATTGTTCCCTCAATACCAGTAAAAACCAATTTAGGGGCTACATTATGACATCAATTTTATTAACGTCACTCTGGAAAGACGATCATAACAGTGAAATGGTACGCAGCTGCTACATGACTTTTTCTCTATGTCTTAATAATGCATTTATAGTAGATCTTAACATTCTCCATTTTAAACCTGACTGTTTTAAATATATGACAGGCAAAAATTCTAGACAGTAATGAATGTAGCACTCTTACCTAGTATCCTAAAGGGGGTGAGAATATCTTTACACACACATCTGTATATATCAGGCGTTGGTATAAAAAAATTTAGTATTATATAACATTATTAATTACAATTTGGGAATTGCTCAGTAAGAAACAATAATGCATTTATGCATGATTTGTGGGTCTCTTTGAAAAGGAGGTAATACAATACATTTCTAGTTTTTTCCACTTTGCTCTAGGTAAGAGGCAAATTGTAAGTAGTTTGAGCAAGAGCTCCCTCAGTTTATTATTGGACAGACTCTCTTAATGTTTTTGTTTTAGTGGTGAGAAGCAAAGACCTTAGGAAATAAAGGATCAGCTGAAAGAAAATCATCACAGAGAACACAATAAATAGATTGGCAAAATATCTGTAAATCCAGCACATGAAAGTTTAGATGTGTCTTAAATATAAATTTAAAGAATTGTGTTTTTGCAAAAAATCTCCACTACAAATCTCTCAAACAGCATTTCCCTTAGATCTAAAGAGATGTCTCAGTTAATTGCACTTGCTACTCTTGTGGAGGATCTGAGTTTGGTTTCCAATATACATGTTGGATGGTACACAGCCACTTATAACTCCTGCACCAGGAAAACAAATGCCATCTGGCCTCAGTGGGCTCCTGCCTCATCACTTATATGCATGCACATTCCCCACGCAGACACACACATACCCATAATTAAAAATAAATGAAAACTCAGCATTTCCCCTAGTGTTCTTTATAAAGACGGGGGCTCCTGTAACCCCAGTTGGTCTGGAAGTCGCTGTGAAGACCAGGCTGGCCTCAAATTCACTACCTCCAGAATGCTCCAGAATGTGCCAACATGTTCAGCCTCGTTTACTGCTTAAATATTGATTTACAATTAAATTAATCTTACCCAAGAACAGGAGGGATAATAGAAAGAAATTGGCTGTTATAACCCAAACAGACCCAAATTCATAGGATTCTAGAGCATGCATTCTATGAACTTTGCTGCTCATCTACAAAATGGATTCATGAGCTACATTTCATGAGTAATATGAGGATTAAATTTTCGTATAGCACATAGATCACAAGGGTAGAGTAAGCACTCAAATAGTACTAAAATGATTCTAAAACTTTACTCTGTGGGGCTTGGAGGGATGGCTCAGTTGTAAGCATGAGGACATGAGTTCGATCCACAGAACCCATGTAAATAAAACCAAGCATGACCACAACTCTAAGGAGGTGGAACAGGTGCATCCTTGAGGCTCCCTGACATACCAGCCTAACCTAATGCATGAGCCAGGCCGCTGAGAGACCCTACCTTAATAGAGGGTGGCGGACACCCCCGGAGTGACACCCAAGGTTGCCCTCTGATCTCCACATGGGCGCACATCTACACATACATGTGTACCTGCATATACATGAATATGCATGCACATGCATACCACAGACACATAAAAAGAAAAGAAATTACCGTGGGTAATAATATTATAGCCTAAACCTTAAAAGATATCACATATGTAAGCTACTTACTACAGTTTGGACAAGTGACTCCCCAAATCCCATGTATTGAAGGCTTACTTCCCTGTCTGTGGCACTGGTTCAAGGTAGAGGAATCTTTAATAATATGTGAGGCTAGTAGGGGGAAATTATAGGACTAAGATATCGCAATTCCTCTTCCTCTTTCTCACATTGCTTCCTGAGGTGACCAGCTTGATCCATCATGTGCTCCAGATGTCCACAATGCCTGGGGAGACACGAACATCTAGTCATACTAGACAGGGAACTGACAACAGACCAGTTTATCTGGGTTACAGGACTATGGGCGAGGGGTTGCTTACAGAAGTAGGATGACACACCTATATCACCAAAAGCCCAGCACAGCATGGGTGATGACTCAAGAAAGCTGGAACGCTGGTGCTCCCTGCATGGTTTCCAGACAACTGAACAGGTCAGAAAGTGTCTTCTAGGTGCCTCAGGTGGTCTCAGTGTCTCTTCCAGGCAGCTTGGCTTGTCTGATGACCCCACCTGTCCTTATAGCTTATACAGGCTTGGGGAAGGAGGGACCTGGTGCGTATAGTATAGTTAGCTTCAGGAACTTCCTGAGTCATAACTTGGCTCTCTTTATAACTTCTTTGGTCTTAATGAGTTTCCATTCAAGATGGAACACTTCAGTTTAGAAGAAATTGCTACAACAGCTCCGCACCATGAACTACTTTATCACAGGCCCAAAGGCAATGGAGTCAAGTGATGAAGGACTGAGACCTCAATAAGCATGCGCCAAAATAAATTTTACTCCTTTTGAGTTGATTATCTCCTATATTGTGGCAATGGAAACCACACTGAGATACTGTAAACACCAATACAATTGTTGACTATAATCCTTTCCCTAGTCCTCTGAAAGAAGGACCCCAAAGTGGATGTGGTTCTATAGTCCATGTCAAAGGTTAATTTTTCTTGGAATAGACAGATATTTTCTAGAAATTCAGGCTCCATCTCCTTTCGTTCTTTCTACAGTTCTCTCTGCTGACATCATGCAGTTGTCAACTGCAATGATACAACAGATTGTCACCTATTATGTAAATATCATTATAATGGAGTTTAGAGTTTCGTGGAGGTCATTTTTGTGTCCATCTTGGCTTTAGATCTTTTCAAATGGTCCATCACAGAGGACTCTCTGCTGATAAACATCCTGTTCATAAAAACAGGGAGGATTTGAAATGGATGAGTTTAGCTAAGAGGTATAATTATTACACCAGGTAGTAGAAGGGATAGAATGCAAAAGGCTGACTGCAGCATATATTCAGGAGGAAGGGATATCGCACAAAGGTAGAAAGGCAAGAAGAGCCTGAACAAACAGGCCTTGCGGAGCTCTCCCGTGTTACCGACCACTGAATCAGGCCCGTTTCCGCAATGTTTCTCCAGAGTTAGCATTTCATGAGACTTAGTAAAACCTATAAAATTTCTCTTTGTCTTCAGATCACATGTGGGTACGTGTGTGTGTGTGTGTGTTCATGTGAATATGTGTATACAGGTGTTCATGTATATATATGTACGTAGAGGTCAGAGGTCATCCTCAGGTCTCATTCCTCTGGCAACATTCAGCTTGTTTTCTTAAGACATAGTGTCTCACTGACCTGGGGGTCTCTAACTGGGCTAGATTTATTGGCCAGGAAGTCCCAAGATTCTCCCTATGGCTACCAACCTAACCTTAGAATTATGAGAATTGTCCGATATTCCCAGATTTTTTGTCTTCTTGACCTGGGTTCTAGGAATCAAACTCTTGTCTTCATGCTTGCAAGGTAACCACTTCACCAACTGAGCCATCCTCTCAACTTAAAAAAACTTCATTCCTGAAAACTCCCATGGAGTGTAAAAATTTTGTTCACTAAATCTGTATGGTTTTTCCTTGGTGATATGCCCTTCCTGATGGAGGCATGAGTCCTGAGTCTCCCTGTTACTAGCACGTGTTAGACACACAACATGATACCCTTCCACCTGAAGCAATGCTCCTCCACTCTGCCTGCAGTAATCTGTTGCCTTCAAACAATAGGACACACATCATGGGGCAAAAGAAAAGAAAAGCAACACTGAAGAGAAGCACCAAGAGAGATGATTTCTACTTCAGGGATTTCAGTACAGAAAGAGTGCTCCATTTGTGTTGTGAGTTCCTAAATTATTAGGGGAAATACAGGAGGCCCTGCATCAAAACCTTCAGCAGGGTCAACTGAAGCCATGGTCTCCCTTTGGAACAAATGGGACAAACAGAAGTTCAAACAAAATAACAAAAACAAAAAAAAGATAGTGTGATTAAATATTCTGAAACCAAGATGGCCCTTGATATAGTCAGAGCATGATTTGGTCTATAGTGTTATGTAGTATCATGATGATGATGATGATGATGATGATGATGATGATAAGGGATGATGATGGCTATATCCAAGCACTGTGTGAGTTGGAAACCTCAACTATGTCTCCAGGTAGTGTTGCCATAGAAACCTTAGGATCCCTTCTTCTGGACCTCTCTGACACAATGCCTCATCCTACTTTTTTAATTCTCCCCTGAGTGTATACCAAGTGGAAGAACCCCTGTGTTTCATTCCTGAAAGGACAGATGAACAATCCTAAATGACTTCTTCCCGTCAAAGAGCACTTGAAATCACTAGGCAGCAGTAATTCTGTGCAGAAGGGAGGGGAACTGATTAAAGAGAGGGGTCAAGGATAAAGGGGAACCAGTAGATGAGCAGAGATCTGTGGGTGACGCGGCAGAGCCAGTGTTTCCATTTTCCCATCACTGCTGTCAGGAGCACTTGCTCCTTTGTTCATGTAGATGACAGGCTTTCAAGAAGTGACCTCAGCCATTAATTTTAAACAAAAACCACTCTTTGGTTTCTCCCTGTGGATCTAGCCGCTTCCATAAAATAACAATGAGTTGAACTGATTGTCCTGGGATGGTAATCCCTTTCTTTTCCTTCTTACTGGAGCAGGGAAGGCAAGTTTTGCTTTAGGGAAAGGCAAATTTGTGACTCTCATCTCTATGGTCTTCAAAAACGTTAATAAGTAATGACAGGCATGGAATCACGTTTTTCTGATTCTTTTTTTTTTCTTGATCTTTTCTCCAGATTCTATCTGACCTCTGACCTCTCCAGCGCTCTCTCCCTCGTACACTCACAGCTTTACTGGATCCATTTATGTGCAGCAGAGGTCTAGTCAATACCATTTTCAAGGATGGCCTGAATTCCCCAGGGATGAGTCTTAAAGGTCATTATCTCTTCTGCAGAGTCAAAATGAGTATTTTCCCATGGTCTCTAAGGGTAAAACACAAGGCAAATTCATGGTTTTCATGTGGTGGTTTTTTTCTGGTTGGTGAAGGGATTCAAGACACAATATCCCCAAATACAGCAACTTGATAATTGAGAAGACTATAGAAGCAGATCACAAACATTAAAATTCCCCTCACTCTTTTCTCACTAGAGGGAAGCTATGAAGCCTGGCTGAAAGTAGGTCATAAGGCCCTCATTCTAGAGAATCCCCCCACCCACATCAACAGGGGGAAGTGCCTTTTCTTTGGAAGCACGAGGACCCAGAGAGGGGACGAAGCCCAACAAACTAGCCTTGCTGCTCTTTCCCACAGTTTATTACCAATAGATTGGACTCCTTTCTAACTTCTCAGATTGCCTCATGACTGGAAGAAATGACTTCAATAGTTTTCTGTTTCTGTAGGCCTTAATTTCTAAAGACTCTGGCATCCAGTAAAGCTTTTATTAAATAAACTTGTATGCTATGCCTCATAAATTTCTTCTTTGGGTTAGTGTCCTCAGCCATAGCTGTCATGATGAGTGCTCTAGTCTGGTCCTTTGAGCACAGCAAGTGCTCTTAACCACTGAGCCATCTCTCCAATCCCTCACCTGTAATTATGAGAATATCTAATAAGTGGTGATGCAGAGCTCTTATATATTTATATTAGAAAGTAAGAAGCTGCCGGTTTCCTCAGCTAGAGGCACCATATTTAATGCCAAACATGAATTAGCCTATACTTTTCTTTCTTAAAGCAGCACAGCACTGGCTATAAATCAGTGGACCAGCGTAAGCCAGATACTTTCATCTGTTTCCAATCTCATTGTCTTCTAGTTGTTGCAAAAGCCATTTTCATTCTGCTCGCAGGATGCTCTGCTTGGCACAGCACAACAGTGATTCCCTTCAGCTACTCAGGCTTTCTTAAGTCAAAAAAGAAAAAAATTGGGCTCATACACCAACACCGTGGACAAAACAATAGTGAAAGAGTATACAGTATTAAAGACCAACATGGCAAGATGACGAGGCATCTGGACTCAGCTGCCAAGTCTGCTTCAAGTCTAGCTGTCACTTACTACCTGTGTCAGCTGAGCCATTATTCTCCAAGCAAGTTAATGATCTTTGCCTCAGTTTCCTTCATTATAAATTTGGGATTAGAAAGGAAGACCGCAGGGAAATATGATCTCTGAAGGTTGCTTATTTTTAGCACATTTAGAAACTTACCACTTTTAAAACCAGCTCTCCAGCTTCAATGCCCTTAGGAAGAATGCTGCTGTCAAACAAGAAGACAAATACCAAGCCCCTCTCTGCCTAAACTAAGCAGAATAAAAACAAAATTGAAGCACATTTATTATGCTTTTGAGTTATTTTAGCTTTGAAGATTTTGAGGGAAAAAGCAAGGGACGTGGTTTCCCTTTGAAGAGGTTGCTTACCTTAGCTCAAGTTAAAGGATTTTTAAAAAATTCTGGCTATTTACATTTGGGATTGGATGATTCTTTGATGTTGGGGCCTATCCTGTGTGTTTTAGGAAATTTAACAGTGTCCATGGCCTATGTCTAATAGTTGAAAGGAGCATACTGCTTGTCTACCAAAGTTGTGATGATGTAAAATGACTTTAGACCAGTATTGTCAAATGTCCCCTGGGGACAAAAGTATCCCCAGTTTTAAACTCCTGAGATATATGATGATAGATAGATAGACAGATAGATAGATAGTTAGATAGATTGCTATAGATATGAAATAGGAATATCTACAGAGATAGATATGAATATAGTATAGATAACTGATAAATGGTTCTCAATAGATAGGATTCTAATTTCCTTGAATGTTTCATCATATATCAAAAATTAATTTTTAAACACATAGACCAGATCATGCTCCATGGCTGTTTGAAAGCCTTCCATAGATCCCTTTGTTTATCAAATAATATTCAACTCTTTAGGGTTTAGTCGTGTCCTTCATACTTGATCATGTCTTATTTCTGATGGCTTCTTAATATGCTCCATTATGCTATTCTTCTCTCAGTCTTTACACATACAGAATCAGACCACACACACTGCTGTGGAAAGCCTAGCAGTCGAGAAATCAAGCATTCACCCAGGCAGCTGGAGAACTCAGTCTTTTATTTTGTTACTGGACGCAAGATAGTTAATGCTCTGAGGTTCTGGGGTGTCATTATAGAAATACAAGGCCTTTATGCCATTCTTTTATGGGTACAGAATTGGTGTGTTCAGACTAAAGCTTACATGACTTTCAGCATGAATGTCTACACGTATGCAAGCCACTACTGGAAATTCTTTTCACAGTCAAACAATGATAAGCATGTTTATAGAAGTAGATATTATGGGCAATGGTTAAAATATTCTTAGCTTGGGTATATGTGAATAGGGGAAGGATCTAAATACCATCAAATTATATTGCAGAAAATTTTCAAAAATTCAGTAAAAATGAAATTATTTTTTGAAAGGCATCCTTAGCTGTGTAATTTAATGCTTGCACAAATATGATGGCTAACAGATGTTCCACCGGGTAGCTATGGTATTTGTTTCTGGCCCCTTTGTGTTCTCTAATTTGGTTTCATCTCTATCAGAATAGTTAAGTATTTACTAGAAAGGCATTACAGAGATAACAGAGTGACTACTAGTAGTCCTAAAGCATAGTAAAGCACAGGAGCCACCGTAAGAAAACAATTTCGTGTATACAAAGAGCATCATTAAATGCATGGGCATATTTATTTTCCCCATCAATATTACAGAGAGAGAGAGAGGGAGAGAGAGAGAGAGAGAAGGGAGGGAGGGAGATTTTCTAGCAATTTTTAAACACAACTTCCATTTTTTAATCCATGTTTCTGTTCTGTGTCCCTGTTCAACCACAGCTCAACCTACAGAACATCTATTCCTTTTTAAAGGTTAGCCTGAATGTGGCCTGTCCTGAGAGGTCTCTTTCAGTACCTTCTCTGGTATACTTGATCAGTTTATCAGCTTCAGTCCTCTGATCCTTCCTACAGATGCCCCCAATAGCTCTCTTTATAGTTCGTTGAGGCTACACTTGCCTTCTCTGTAATTAAGAACTGCATTCAGTTCATGCATGTGTTAACACAGTCCCTGCTGGTTAGTAGCAGGCATCCCATCAACATTTACTGAATTGAAGAAGATATGTGTTTCTCTAGTTTTAAACTTCAAAGCTCTTCTACTTCTTTGAGTTTCCCTAAGCACTAATTGAGCACCTGCAATGGATACAACACCACACTGTCTCATGTAAGGGTTGTGCAGCCCCATGGGAATAAGACCAGTCCATGTGTAGAAAGTGTGCCACAGCAGATGCAGAACTAGTGTTTTGTGGGAACTCAAAGTAAGGCGCTCTTCAATTGGGGGGTAAAGAGCACATTTGCTTGGCAGACTAGAAAATGGGAAATTAAAGTACTCCACATCTCAGACTGGAACAGACAGGGAACAGTGAATAGTCCATCCCAGTTCAAAATTGAAGTTAATATAGAGAAAACGCGAGAGAGGAGTCATGAGACGGAGTATGTTCTGCTGAAGGTTTTATTTGCAGGAAGCACTAGAAGGTACTTACAGCAAATGCAGAGACCCTAATGAGAACCTCTGAGCAGTCCCCTCTGAGGAAAAGTCTTCCCCACACAGTCATTTCTGGAAATGCCCTCACAGACACAGGCACATTTCCTAGTGGTATCTTGTGTTCGTATCTAGTAAGTTCACCATCAAGATCAACTATCATGTCATATGAACACAGCAGAACAGAACTTGGAATCCCAAACCTAGCACACATAGAGGAGGCAATGCGGTACAGAACCTCTTCTTGAGATGGCTCAGTTACTTAAGTGTTTACTGCACAAGCATGAGGACCTCAGACTGATACTCCAGAATCCACATTAAGAAGCCAGACATGATGGCGCATAGCTGTAATCCAAGTGCTGCAGAGGCAAAGACAGATCCCTGGGGCTCAGTGGTCACCCAGTCTAGCCGAACCTGTGAGCTCCCGGTTCAGTGAGAGATCCTGTCTCTAAAGGAAGAGAGTGACTGAGGAGGACATCTCTGCTGGCTAGTTTAGCTGTCATTGTCACACAACCTAAACTCACCACGGATAAGTCTTGCTGAGCAATTATCTAGCTCAAGCTGACCTATGTGCGTGTCTATGGGGGGACTGTCTTGATTGTTAATTGATAATTATTAATTGCTAATTGATTGTCTGGGAAGACCCAGCCAATTGTAGTTGGCACATTTTCGGGGCAAGGGTTCCTGAAAGGAGAAGAAAGGTAGCTGAGGGGAGGGAAGAAAGCGAAGGGGCGCATATTCTCACCTCGGTCTTCGCAGTGGCTGTGACCTGACCAGCTGCTTGAGCTCCTGCCTTGCCTTCCCTGAAATGATGGACTGTAACTTGGAAGTCAAATAAATGGCTTCCTTCTCTATGTTGCTTTTTGTTGAGCTCGTTTGTTTTTGTCTGTCTGTCTGTCTGTCTGAGATAGTATCTCCTTGTTGCCCTAGCTAGCCTGGAATTCATTATATAGACCTGGCTGGTCTCGGACTTGCAATTGAGTAGATGATGGGGAACACTACATAAGCCTCCTAAAGTTCTCTCTCTGTCTCTCTCTCTCATTTTGCCTTGACTACTTTCATCTTTTCATTTGAAAAGATCTCGTGATGATGCAGAGTAAGAGTATTATTTAAGCTATACAAGGTTATGAAGGTTTGAATTCTGATTGTAATGTCCAATATATTCTGGGTACTATAAAGTATTCTATAGTAAGCATAAATGCATCTCAATTTTGTGGGATTTCTCAGACCATAGTTATTTCCTGTACATAAAGCATGTATAAATTTGAGACAAGAAGGAAGCCATTGTTGCCTCGTTTTAATATCTGAATCATTTATGGTCACAAAGATTCATGACCAAGAATTGGAAAGAACTGCAGGAGGACTTCATCTTATGTCACATTTTCAAGGTCATGATGTTATGTCTCTGTGTGCTTCCAAGACAAGCCTCAGGTTTGAGGTTTCTGTGTCTAGGTCCAGTGACATATGGTGTCCCTTGATGTCCTTTTAAAAAAATGCTTGAGGCACTGGAGAGGCAGTTCAGCAGTTAAGAGCACAGGCCACTGTTGTAGAGGACCCATGACTGAGTCCCAGTACCCACAGTGGCAGATAGCCACTATCCGTAACTCCAGTTCCAGGGGATTCAACACCCTCTTCTGATATCTGCGGGTACTACACAACATGTATGCACCTACCTGCATGCAGGCATTACACTCATACACATAAAGTAACAATAATAACATATTTTTAAATGTTCTATTACAGGGAAAACAGATAACAAAACACAACTGGCATATCAACTCTTCAGTCTCAAGCATGCATTCCCAGAAGTATTTCACTTCTTCATTTAGAATGAGGGGAAAGGGGACTGGAGCTATGGCTCAGTGATTGAGAACATAGGCTACCCTTGCATAGAACCAGGATTTGGTTCCCAGCACCCAAATGGCAACTAACAACCATCTGTAATCCCAGTTACAAAGGATCAAATGCTATTGTCTGGTCTTTTGGATATATTGCATACAAGTGCTACAGTTACATGCATGCAGGCAAAACACTCATACACATAAAATAAAAATAAAATTTTAAATCTTTTTTTTTTTAAGAAGGGAATAGATGGCTACATGATCCATAATTTGCCAGCAATGAGGAAAGCCAAGTTCCTACAACGAGAAAACAGGTTTAGGAAACGACAAGTTTTTCTTATTTGTTTCCTTCTTTCCCCTCCCTCCCTCCCTTCCTGCCTTCTTTTTCCTTTTTTCCTTTGAGGCTGGATCTCAGTAGAGAGGCCCGGCTGCTCGTACTCACGGTGGAAGCCAGGCTGGCCTCACTCTTGGAATGACGCTTCTGCCTCAGGAGTGCTGGGCTATAGGCATGCGCCATCACGCCCAGCCACTCCAAGTTGTATGTTAAGGCTCCTTTAGATTTGAAAATATCTAGGCCCTATGAAGGGAAAGGAAAGAACAGCTGCTTCACAGAACACATTAAGGTCTAGATATCAAAATGAGGAGATTAAGCAAGATTTCTGGGTCAGAAAAAAAGTGGGGCTTCCTCTGTTTGCAGAGGGAAAAAATGTAAAAGGAACTGATGCTGCCGGGAGGAGCTGATTTCAGCAAGAGGTGCTGGTGGAGCTTCAAGTTCATTAAAATAATAAGCGCAGCTTGGGTTGCCAACAAACCACCCTCACCGTATGATTAGATTTGGTATTTATTGTCCCTTGGAGTGAAATGTTATTGCAGGGACTGCATTATGTGATTTTCCCCTAATTTAACCGGAAGGGCTAATTTGTACTATTTAAAGGCAAATTTCTTCCAGTAATCGTGGGACATACATTAAGTGAAATGAAGCAGCAAAATCAGGATGCAGAACAGGCCACTCCTGGAAAATTGAGAGATGTCAGAGAGCAAAAGAGGGGTCAGAGTTCACCAGAGAGACAGTGCAAAGCTCTCCTTCCGCTATCTGCTTCTGGGGACATTGGAAAGTAAGATTAAAATGCTTCCTGATACTTTCTGTAAATGGATTCATTTATTACTAATTCGATAGGTATAGACCCTGTATCTACTAGCTTTTATACAACTGAGAACAAGACGAGTCTATATTATAAGGTATGTGCGGTAGTGGTTACAAGAAAATAAAAACAGAATCTATTCCAGTAAGTCAAAAGGGCTACAAAGAAAATAATCAAGGCCAAAATGACTTAGTGGAGTTGTGGAGATAGCTCAGTCAGTAAAATGCTTGCCACGCGGATATCAGGACCCAATTTTTACCCCCAAAATCCACATAAAAAAGCCTAGTGTGGTGGCATGTACTTGTAATCCTAGTGGTAGATGGGCAGGAGGGGAGTGGACAGGTATGTACCTGGGACCTGCTGGCCAGACAGCCTAGCCTGACAGGTGAGCTCCAGGCCAATAAGAGACCTTCAAAAACAAGGTGCATGGGCTCCCGAGGAAGGCGTCTGAAGTTGACCTGTGCTCACACACCCACATTGTGTATGTGTTCCCGTATGACCACACCCACGCCCACATGTGTATGTGTTCCCATATGACCCCCCCGACACACACACACACACTAACAGATAGTAACAGGGAGGGATTCAAGAGCACTTCTTTGTGAGCTCATCATAGAACTGACAGATCTGAGGTCCGGTTCATGAGAAGCAGGCTTAGGAGGAGCTAGGACACAGAAGGGAGAGTTATCTTAAGCTATCTGAGCATATCTGAAGCTAAAAGGCCGGAGTGGATGAGGCACAGAGGGAAAGAGAGGAAGCAGAGTGCACCTAGTGAGTTTGGAAAGCGGAGAAGGGGCTGGGAACTGGAAAGGGGGCAAGGTCGGGTACAGGGCTGGTTAAACAGAACAAGAGCTCTGATTTACAATTAGAACAATACCTGATGGTTTTGTTGAAGATGGATTATTGAATTGCAAGAATACATGACAGGCAAGGCCTGAGGATGAGGCTCAGAAACAGCAGTGGGTTAGAACATGTGAGGCATTGGATGTGATGTCCAGTAACATTCAAGAAGAAAAGCCTAGTGACCATTAGGGACAAGACAGGAAGAAGCTGAGAGATCGGTGAAGTTAAGCTGGCCCAGGACTCACAGAGAAGTCTGTTATTTTGAAGCTGCAGGAGAAGCAGGAATGAAGGCAAACAAAGCTTTACCTTACACTGTGGAAGGACTGAGGAACTGATATTTCACTTCAAATCCAAAGGCAGGAAAAACCTTGGTTCTAGTTGGAGGACTGTGGGGCCGAGGAATCTGCATCCCATAAGAAGTAGACTGGGAGGATGCAGAAAGAAAATCAGGAGCTTTGGTGTTCAGTCTAGGCCATTCCATCAATACATAGATTGTACACAGCTAAATATGCAAATCAGAGTACTGGGGGAGTTTAGGGTTAGAAATATAAGTCTGCAAGTCCTCATATGGAAGAACTTAAAGCCAAGGAACATGGTGAGGATTTTTAGGAGGAAGGTCTGCACAGAGAGAAAAGATAGCCTTGTTGCACTGACATTGACGTCACAGACATGAGAAAGACCCAGAAAACTGAAATAAGGCTACCATTCATGACATAGGAGTTGATAACCTGGAGAACATGGTGCTTTGGAAGGCAGGGTGCCTGCACTGTGTGCCACTGAAAGGCTGAGTAGAGAGTTTGTCATGATGATGATCGCGAAATGTGATGCGTGTTGTCGAAGAGCATGCAGCTATTAACTGTGTTCAGCAAGTGCTTGCTGACTGGATGGGTGGGAGTCAATACAGAGAAGGCAGGGCAAAACCAAGAGTCTGGTTCTCTTCTTTTGTGCACTAACTGTTTGACCTGCTGTTCTTTTGGGATGTGTACTAAGAATCAGCTCTGAAAATGTTTTAACACAACATGGTAACTTCCTAAGACACAGGAACTCTGTGTGTGTGTGTGTATGGGGGGCGGGGAGCGTATACATGAGAATCTTTATGATGAAGAACTGGTTCACATGATAATGGGGACCTACAAGATTCAACTCCAGCAGGGACAGCTGGTCAACTAGAGAAAATGTGCTGATGGCTTAGTTTCAGGTAAGGACAGCGTGAGGCTTGAGATCAAGGAGTTGATATTTCACTTCAAATCCAAACGCAGGAGAAACCTGGATTCTAGCTGGAGGACTGTGGGGCTGAGGAATCTGCCTTGCATTAAGAAAATACACATTAAAGGAAATAATCTATCCTTGTCTGTTAATCTAAATGTTAGTCTCCCCAGGGACCAACCTTAGAGACATACACTGCAAAATGGTTCACTGCATACTTGGGCCTCCATGGCCCAGTTAGGTTGACATATAAATTAGCCATCACACACAGACCTGATATTCTCTGTTGGGGGCGTTTTGAGATAGATTTGTACAATGCATTGCTTTGAAAAAAGTCCTTCAACAAGTAGAATTCAAGAGTCCAGCATTTATAGGAAATGAACAAGTGAAACACATACTTTTGAAGAACTAAGTAAAAAATCTTGTACTCTGTGTTGCAATATTGCATCGAATAAGAATATAAATAGAGACTAAGCTGACAAGCACGGCAGGTTGCCCAGGCATTCTTGTTTGTAAAGCCAGAGTTGTTAGAGCTCTCAGATTCCATCTGACGGGCAGGTTGCATTTGTTTCCTTTTGGCTTTCTCCTTTCCCCGTCATGGGTCTGTCAACGGGTATTATTTTATTTCACCTACAGGGCAGGGGAAATAGCTGAATCTGAAGCTCAGAGGATTGATCCCCAGCCACGTGCCCTCTGTTTGTCCTCTTACTGTCCACACACTCACCTTTCCTGGCTTCTAATTCCCTCTGCTGCTGTGGGATTTTCTCCTCGCACGTGCAGACACGCCTAATCTCCGATAGGTGGCAGCAACTTTCTGAGGCAGTGGCAGAGTGAATTCAACCTTTGACTCAAAAGCTTGAGACAGGGGTGCAGGACAGGCAAGGGGGTGTTCCTGTTCACAAGAACTGTGCATTTTCCTTTCCAAAGAAAAAAGGAAAAAGTGGCACTACCTGGGCACGTATTAAAATATTTATAATTTAAAGAAATTGAATGCTCAGGTAACAGTTCCTAACCTCTTTACATTCTGGTTCACAAGCATTCAAAAGCAAGTTATAATCTTTATGATTTTTACATCTGTTCCCTTCTTATCATTTCCCAGCAGCTGCAAGCAGAAGGACCAGATGAGGCATTTTCCTATGGCTGTAATCAGTTAAGTGCAGATGGCCAAGTAGATGTGTCTTCCCTCTGAACTTTAAATAAAAGTTATTGATGGGGAGAAAAAAGTGAGCGCTGGTTCCCAAATACAGACGGACAGATGGCTTCGCCTGGTAGAATTGTGCTGTACGGGTCATTAAACATGAAGATTCAGCAGCATCACATCAGAATACTGCTTTTCACATTAAAAATGGCTGACTTGGGGGCTGGGGCGACTCTGTTTGTACCTGAGTTTAGAAGCCGGGTGCTCTGGTGTACATGGTTGTACATGTACAACCCCAACAGTGATGGGGTGGGGAAGGACGATCCCTAGAGCTCATTGAGCAGCCATTCTAATCAATCAGTGAGCTCCAGGTTCTGTGAGAGATGCTTCTCAAAACGTAAGATAGAGGAGGAGAGAGGAAGATACTCGGTGTTGACCTCTGGCTTCCACATGTATGTGCACATATGTGCATAAACATTCATGTGTGCACACATAGATGCACAAATAGTTGATACTATTTTGTCTTTCCATATTTAACGCTGTTGTCTCTCTAAATGGCTCCACAGGCTACAGAATCTAATGGAACATAATCCTGTAGAAATACCCAGCAACTGCCCAAGAACGCAGTCTAAGTGTTCTACTAATTTGGACAAGCCATTCTCTTTCAGATGGGTTTCAGGAAAAAAAAATAGAAGAAAGAACTTTAATGTCTCAGGGAGAAGATCAGCAATTTCTAGTTGCCTTCACCCGGACCACCCTCTTGCACCAGCTCTAAAGTCTGAGGGAAGGGACAATGACAGAAGTCAGCTCAAGGTTCAGACACTGCTCTCGAAGCTCTTTGCATGAGTGTTTCTTCCAAACATTGTATGTTTATTTTTGAATATGTAATTCACACACACAGTTTTAAAAATTAAAAATGTATTTGTTAAAAGGAGTACAATGAAAAGATTCTTTTAAATGTCTGCTACCATCTACATGTTATTCATGTCATGAATTTTTGTTGTGTCCTTCCAGAGTAGAAATACAGGCAAGTAAAGGGAGTGTATATCTTTATTTACTTCCTTTTAAACAAGAAACTTTTCCCTTTTCAAATAGAACTGCAGCTTGGAAATCACTAAAGCCCAATATATAAAAGTTGCATTATTCTGTTCTATAGCTGCATGATAATGCATTATTTGACAAATCAAAATATGCCTCATATATTACATATAATATATACACAATATTGCATTAAATATGTTATATGCTTAATATAGACACATATATATACAAGTATTTTATATTCATACACCTATACATTTATTAGCTTTTCAAGACAAAGTCTCATATACACCAGGGTGGCCTCAAATTAAAGATTACTTTGAATTAAAAAAATTAATTCTTTGAGAATTTCATGCACTATGCTTTTGATCATATTCAGTTCCTCCCCTATGCCATCTCAGATCAGTTCCCCACCTTCCTGGGCCCCCAACTTTGTATCCTCTTTTTTTAAACTCATTGAGTCCAATTTTTGCACCCCAAACTCTCTTGACTATGGGTTCATTCCCTGGTGTGTGGTCAACGTATTCAGGGTCACGTCCTTAAAGAAAGCTAACTCTCCACTCCTAGCAGCCATCAATTGTCAATCTTTCCTCAGCTAGGGGTGTGAATTTACAGCCACCTTCCCTCTGAATATTGAGATTTTGTCTGGCTAGAGCTTTCCCAGATCTTGTGGGTGCTGTCACAGCTGCTATGAGTTCATATCTGAAAGCGAGCCACTAGGGATGAAGCTTCCAGGTCAGTACAAAGTGATTCTTACAGCTCAAGTATGTTATCTTCAACAATAGGGTCTTATCCTCAAAGAGATTGCCTGCACTTAAGTAGGTGCTATTAAACACACTCATGCAGGACTGGAGAGATGACTCAGTGGTTAGAACTCTGGCTCCTCTTACAGAGGACCTGGGTTCAGTTCCCAGCATCCACATGGCAGCTAACAACAGTTCTAGGGAATCCAATGCCCTCTTCTGACCTCTTTGAGCATTGCATGACACAGGTCACTCAACATACATGCAAGCAATGCACCCATACACATAAAATAGAAGTAATAAATAAAAGATTTAAAAAGAAATAACCTCATGCTTCTTTCCCCTGATTGTGAGTTTTGAATGATCCCTCTGATTCCTGGCTAGCACATTTGAGGCTGTTAGCACACCCACCGGAGTTTTCTATTTCTTTTCTTCCTCCTCTCACTTTTGTAGTCTTAGTGTCTTACTTCCCCAGGCATCTCCAGGGTCTCAGTGCTTTCTTGGTTGACTCCAGTTTGGTTCATGGTTCATTCTCTAGGAGTTACGACAGCACAGGATGATGGGAACTAGATGATGTGTGTTCACATCCGGTCAAATCTGTCCCTCTGCCTTCCAGTAGAAGGAGAGCTTGGCTGTCACAGACCTTTGGCTCACGGTTTGTCCTCTTATGTGTCTCATAGATGCTGTCTTATGGTTGCTCCAGGGTGTCAGTCCCCATCCCTATTTATGGTTTTAGTGACAGTGGTTATGTCCCACTTCCCAAATGATTCTTTGTCATATTTTTAATGTTCGGTGCCCTCATTGGATCGTTTCTTGACGTTGGTCGCTTTTTCCTGCATATGTGCACACTTACATATCTTATTTTACTTAAATTATACTTTGGCCTATCTATTCTAATCAGCTTTTCTTTGAGGATTTTCATTTCATTTATATTTATATTTGTGCTCTTTGTTTGTCATTTATGTTTCCCATTTTCTCTCCAATACTCTTTAACCATCTATTTCCTTACTTTACTCATTTTTTTTCTTGTTTCTTTCTTCTTGAAATCCCCTTTCCCAGGCTTATTCTTTCTTATGATTGTGATGTTCTTTCCGTTTCCACAATGATTTTGATCTCTTCTTTTCTAAGACCTGCTCATTCCCTCATGTTATAGTACCTCAGCTGTCTCATTTTATTTCCTCCACATTCTCATAGCTTAGTTTTATGGTTCTTTTTTGTTAAGTAATTGCTTCATTAAACTCTCTAAAATCTAAAATTGTTCAGGCTGTTCGGTCACATCACCCGTTTCATGGTGATGCGCTATGCTGGTTGAAAACCTTTTCCAGATTGCTGCCACACCTTTACTCCCCAAACCTTTCCTTACTTGCGCAGCTTTGAGATATCCTCTTCTCTTGTTATAGCTTTGAGCAAAGCTCTCAGTGATGAAGAAGGATAACTTTCCAGGAGTCACAGCAATGGCCTTCTCCACTCCCACCTCTGCAGATCCTAAATGCTCCTGTGAATACTGCACCTCTCTATGAGGATGTCTTTCTAATTCTCTGTATTCTAGAGACTTCTCTGAGCCAGTGTGGCTCCACTGTAGCGTCCACCACAGGCATTCCTCCTTTTAGAACATGTCCATTGCATCCAACAACACCTGCTACTCTTGTAGAGCCTGACCGTCGGTAACAATGTTTTCATGAGTCCCCTGGTATTTTCTTGTGATGATTTTACACACTGCGCTCCTTGCCTATCATCAGCTTCTGTGTGACAGTGGACTTCTGAAACTCCTTACAGGCTTTTGAAGCCTAAAGATACACAGTTTCCAAATTTTATGGACAACTGAACTGACAGGAGTAAAATATTCTCCCATTATTTTCATTAGCTTTGCCAAGAGAAATGCAGAAAGTCTCTGGTTTGGAGACCCACTCAAAATCCTGTTCCTGCTCATGTTCAGTTTCTTCCCAGTGTCTCTGGAATCTGATGCCATCAACCTGCTTTCTTAATGTCCCCTTTATGGCACTTCTCACCCCCGTGAACATTTGCATGACCATTTATTATCAGAGATTATCTCTTCTCCCTCTGAAAACCACCTATGAGAACCACTAGATTCTCATATCCAATTACTTTCAGAACAAATAAGCTCATCTCTCCTATTCCCATGCTTAGCTTGCTGGGAAGAATGAGTTCATTCTATGCGGACGACTGAACAGCTCAGTTACCGTTACTGTCGATTTCTAGACTCAACAATGATGTTTGGGTCACTGATGACTTTTCAACAATAGTCAGGCAACAATGCTGGTTAACCAAAAGCTAGTTCATGATTCTGAGGAAATTTATGATCCTTTAAGACCACCAACTTCTCTCCATCATCAACAAATTTATGTCAGACAATGAAATAAAAAGCATTGAAACAAGGGAGGCTTGAAGCTAGATCAGAAGCGAAGTATCATGTCAGGTGCTATTTTTATGGAAACAAGAAGACAGCAGCAGAGCGTCCTGTGGTTTCTGTTCTCTCACTTCCTGTTTGTGCTCACAGGCACCATCTGCCACCTCTGATTCCCTGCCTCTGATGCTATAAAAGGAGAGGCGGTGTTCCCTCATCTACCCACTTCCCCACAGCGCTTGACTGGTCCCGGGGGCTGATTGATGCTTCACACTGTTCGCCAGTCTCCGGATCAACCGAACTTACTCTCCACCCTTCCTCGGCTCTTCTGGGATCTGCACCAGTTGCCCCTAGTCCTGTTTTCATTGTCTGGTCCCATCCTTGCGCCTCTGTTTCCAGAGTAACTTCACATGTAACTCTAATTTCTGGGGGTTTTGCTCAACTATTCTAAGATCACCCTCCAGTTACACCCCAAAAACCCAGAACAGAAGTGCAGCTGAACCCTCAGCTCCCCCAGACTTCTCCACTAACACAGCCCCTCTAAGGGTCTAAGAGCATCTGTGTCCTCTCCCTCCCTCCCCATCCCCTTTCTCATGTACACACACCAATATATATATAAGTCACAAATAGAAGCTTATTTCCTTTATGAGTTTCAAACAAAGCTCTAAGGTTTAAGAGTGGGGATATATGTGTGATAATCAGAACGTCTCTCCCAGGAAATAATTTATCTACCTATCCCCACCCCTCAGTATTTTCTTTTACAGAAACAGATCTTAAACAAGTACAAATCAAAACCCTCCCTGGACACAATCCTTAGAAGTTAGAAATCTCTGTTGTTGCTGTTCTCCTAAGAAAGACGTTTGCAGTGCTCGTTTATCTCCATGACAACCACAGGAGCTAGATTTTTTTCTGCTGTATTGTTTTCTTTTAACTTTATATTTAAAACAATCAGTGTCAAAGTGTATGACCAAATATTCCACAGCTAGGTATTTACTGAATCTGTTAGGATAAAACTCCCACGGGTTTGGAGACTGGCTACTCATGACTCAAGTCATCCCATTTCTAAGAATTTGGTTGTTTAAAATTGAGCTCATTTACTAACTGTATAAACTTTAAACAGATGGATCTATTGTCTCTTGCACTGAAGTTTTTACATGTAAAAATTTAAGGCAATTCTACTGCAAGAAGAGCCCAGATTATATATTAGATACTATGAGAGAAATTGCTTAGCAGAGCTGAACAAAATTTGTTACATGTTTCTGATTACTCTTTTCCTTGGTAGAATATGAGTCAGTGGCCAGATGATACTGTTTGTACTTCATCATGTCCCAAAGAACAGGCCTACCACAGCCTCCTCCTGGTAAAGGCTTGCTTATGTTGCTGGTGGCAAAGCCTTGCTGTAGTGTCACAGATGGGCTGCTCCACAGAGCCAGTTATCTGTGAAATGTCTTTCTCTGTTATGAAGCAACCTGCTGCTGAGTGCTGTCTTCACAAAAGAGAGATCCATTCCCTCAACAAGCAGTTTTCAAAGATAATAAAGAAAAATTGGTGTGATAATTGGGGTGGTTGCCGAATCTAGGTTACTATTATGTGAAAGAAAATGTACGGGACAGGACTCTTTAAGAGAAGTGCACACCTCTGTCTGCAAGGCTCCAGCCCAGTTAGCCAAAGAGAGGAAGGGAAGGGCATGGAAAGCTCTGGACAGATTCAGAACGCTGGGCAAAATACTCTGTGAACAGAGAGCAGAGATATATCCTCAAGGGTCTAACTCTCTGGCAGACCAACAGAGCAGTCCATGTCATTCTGATTTTACAAGATAGAAGTAGTTTTATTGCTTTATTTAGGGCTAAATGTGTTAAGTTCTCATTACAGAAAGCAATCAGGAAAGAGAATGAGAAAGAAGAGAAGGAGGAAAGAAAGAGAAGGACAGAAGAAAGAGGAGGAAGAGGAGGAGGAGGGTAAAAGCCTTATTAGTAACTGAGTTGTCTAAGACAAACACTACCTGTTGACTTTTGAGTATGGGCCATATTGCTATATTTTTAAAAGTTGAAATATTTTCTTAGTAAATATTTACTGACATCAGCCATGTACCAGAACACTCTTTTGGAATTGCCATTAAAAGCCACCAGTCTCTTAATGTGACAGAGAAACACCCAGTTACAATGTAAGAACTGTTCAGAAAGTGAACAGCTAAGAGGACTGATGCTGTCTGCACAGTGGACTCCTAGCTCAGCCTCAGCACAGGTGACTGGTGAGGGTTCCCAGAGGACGTGAATCCTGTCCAAGTTTTAAGAAGTGAAGAAGAATTAGATAAATAAAAACATGGAGAGTGGCCATTTGGGGAAAAGCCAACACATTGCTGAAAAAACTGAGAATCATGCAAGCATGGTCTGTTCCGAGACTGCCATTCAGCAGGACTGTCAGTCAGGTAAGTACAAAGCAGCGTTGCTAGTAGATGTGACGCCAGACAAGAAAAATGAAATAACTGATCTTGCTAAAGGTTTTGATTTTTTACCCCCTCACGTAGATAACATATAATGCAATTGAATTAGAGTATACCAGAATGTTCAAAACTAAGAGCAGCTATCTATTCTTTCTGTGAGTGTGATGTATTAAAGTTTCATTTGTTTGGACTATTACTTCAAGCCTGTCCATTGCTATTGTAATTAAAATCCTACCTATATACTACACCAATCTCTATTATGTTAAAAGTAGGCAACCTAAGGGATAAGGAGATGGTTCAGTTGGTAAAGTGCTTTGCCAGACTAGCATGAAATCCCCAGCATCCATCGAAAACAATCTGGGCTTGGTGGTGCCTGCCTGTAGTCCCAGGACTGGGGAGGCAGATGGGCAGATCCCTGGGCCTGCTGGGCAGCCAGTCTAACTGAATTGGTAAGCACCAGGTTCAGTGAGAGACTGTTTCAAAACATAAGATTTGGAGAGAGATTGAGGAAGTCACTTGATGTTGATCTCTGGCTTTCTACAAGCACATACCATACACACCACACACACACACACACACACACACACACACACACACACACACACCGGGAGAGGGGAGCATACCGCAGCAAATGAAAGGTAAACAACTCTGGAGTCAGATAACATAGATTCATATGCCAGCTCTGCCATTATACTCTGTGGCTTTTGAACTTGCTTTTTACATATCAATTTTAGCTACTATAATATAGAAGATGCAGTCCTTCCTCTGAGGATCAGGAGGGGTGGTAGGTAAATGAATAGAAGGCACCGAGAGCCAGACCGCACATGGCTAGTGAAGCATGCAGCTTAGATAGTATGATCTTTCCCATTTATTGCTTTGGCACTGATGTGGAAGTAATTTTGAAGTATTTACCAAATTGCCAAGGACATTTTTCATGACAAAGTACAAGGATAGGTTAAATGTCTCCTAATCTGAAATCATTTAGAGACACATGTAATTTTAATCACAATGTAGAAGTTGGTGAGATATTCTCAGGTGTTCCTAACGTTGAACACTACCAATGCCTTCATTCCTTCCACTGATCTTCTGGAGGTGTGCACACTCAGGGCTCAATGTTTTCTCCTTTGCTCTTGTTGAACTGCAGCCATCTCTTAGGCGTGCTTTCAGCTACTCAAATGGCCTCAGTGCCCAGCGGCTTTGCAAAAGGTAGCTCCATTACTCCTGGACCACCTTCATAAACTGACTTCATTCAGTTTTGTTCATCAAGTGTTTGCTCTGTTCTTCAGTGAGCCTCTCTACTCCTTTGTAGCAACAATACCGTGCAAAGTGGAAATCATCATCACTAAATCTCATTTGGCATGTGTCAACTAAACTAGCTAGATGATGTCTGGTCCATTGCTGCCTGTGCTCATACAAAATGAATCTTTGGTAAACTCAGTGTCATATTGCCTTCATCTTCCTCCTCCTCTTCTTTGATCTTCCTCCTCATCCTCCTCTTCCTGTTCTCCCTCTTCCCTTTGCCGTCCCCTTCTCTCTGCCATCCTGAGGTTACAAGGGAAAATTGTCTTATTCTTTGCCATGTTTTATGCTGCTGTTTCTTCAAAACTGTATTTTGGGGGTTGGAGAGATGACTGTGTAATTAAAAGCACTTGCTGCTCTCACAAAGGGCCCAAGATTGGTTCCTAAAACCCACATCAGGTTGGGGGGGGCAGTCATTGGGTGTTCTGTGGTTCGAATGTAAAATGTCCTGTATAGAGTCAGTTTTAAAACTTAGTCCCCAACTGGTGGGACTGTTGTGGAGCCTTGGGCAGGTGGAGCCTTCCTAGAGGAAGTGGGCCATGAGAGGAGGGTCTTGAGATTTCAGAGCCCCATCCAATTCTTTTTCACTGCCTGCTGCCTGACTGTGGACACAGCTTCCCCAGCATCCTCCCATTCTTGCCAAATTGATGAATTACAGCCCCTTGAACTGTGAGCAAAAATAAACCTTCCCTCCCTTAAGTTGACTCTTGTCAGGTATTTTGTCATGGTAACAAGAATAGTGACTAATAAAACGTGTTATTGACATGCAGATGGTGACAGTTGTGGCTTTATAAGATGAGGAAGAAAGGCCAACACTACCATGCTTGCTCTGTCTAACCACGTCATGGCCTCCACCTTAGAACAGCAAGAAAACCTTCACTGGAGCCAGAACTATGCTCTTCAGTTTTCTAGTCTCCAGAGTCATGAACCAAATAACTGCTATTCTTTATTTGTGAGCATCATTATTTACTCTTTAACAATTTCATCCACACACATATATAATGTACTTTGATCACACTGCGCTGTCTGTTAATCTCTTACCGATTTCTCTCTCCCACTGAACCTCTTCTTTTTCTCAAGTCTACCTCATTCTTTCTTGTGTTTTACATGTACATGCATGTGTGTGTCCTGCTGCATTTAATCAGGGTTGTCTGCATGAGCATGGGTTGGGGACTATTCACTTGAGCTAGGACAACTTATCTATGGCTACACCTCTCTCCCTCAGCAATCATTAACTGTCTTAGCTCCTCAGGGAGGGGGTGGCCTTTTGAGTCCATTCCTTCTCTGTGATGGGATGTTGACAGGTGCAGTCTTGTGCAGGTCTTCTCTAGGTAACCATTGCTACTGTGGTTTCATGGGTAGAACAGCCATATTCTGTCCAGAAGTCACGGCATTCTTTCCCATCATTCAGCTCTTACATCCTTCCTGTCCTCTCTTCCACAGTGTTCCCTGAGCCTTTCATGGGTCCCATTTAGGGCTGAGCACTCACAACAGTCAGTCATTCTCAGCACTTTGACACATATGGGTCTCTACATTAACCCAGGTCAGATACTTTGTTACAGTAACAAAAAATGGAATAAGATACCATCTCAGAGTTGCAAGCATCAATGCTCTCTAAAATTTCCAAGTTTTAAGAGTTCCCTATTAGGATGAAAAAGTTTAAAATTATACTTCCACCAGTTTCCCAGTTTGACACTCTTTCCCCAGTCCTCCAAGACAGTGAATATCGGGGAACACAAGTGGAGCCTAAGGGTTCCTCCTCCAACACCACATCCTAAAAGTGGAGCCTAAGGGTTCCTCCTCCAACACCACATCCTAAAACCTGTGTCCTGCCCACTATGCAGACTGAAGTTTAATCGAACTTAAAAGGTTTGCAAAGACTTTTGGGCCCCAACAGTTGACTTCATGGAGTTAATTGACTCTTTTCACTTGAAATGACAAACTTGAATGCCGGAAGTCGTTTTTTCAATCAGATCCTGACTGCCAGAAAGCCCCAGTTCCTGTTCTGCAGAATGCAAAGGAAATGGTAGAAACAAGGCATAAGCAAGAAGCAAGAAGGCGCAGATTGGATTGTACTTGGGACTGCCTGCATTTCCTTGGGGGGCGACTATGTTCTAGGCACTTTCTTGAGTGTGTGTGTGTGTGTGTGTGTGTGTGTGTGTGTGTTGCTGTGCATGCATCATACTTGTATGTATGTGGGTGCATGTTGTATACAATCACATGTGTATACCTTCCATGTGGAAGGTAGAGGTTGACACTGCTCTCTACTTTATATGCTGAGGTAGGGTCTCTCAATTAAACACAGAGCTTGCCAGTTTCACTAGTTAGCTAGCCTGCTTGTTCAGGGGATCCCCATCTCTGCCTCTTGGGTGTTGGGGTTACAGGCAGGCCACCATGCCTCCCTAGGACTTATGAGTGCTGAAGACCTGAACTCCAGTCCCCGCAGGAGTGCTCTGCCTATCCAACCCTTGATGCCTACACAAGATACATATAGTGGGGGCTGTCATCAGTATAGTGTAAGATGCCCTCTTCTTTATAAGGTTCAGGTGATGGGTCTGAATGTTTCCCCCAGACAGGTATGCCTGATAAATTCTTGGGCCTGGTTGTCCGGATGTAATTTTAATAAATCCATGTGCTCCTACAGTCCCAACTTACTTTGCTAAATGTATACGGCAGTACCTTCTTTACTTTTAGGAATAAGTTAATTATCTGTTTGTGCCTCCTAGGTAGAACCAGGCAGATGGTGTTGTTCATATGCCCACCGTCATTCTGCCTTTGTATGTGTACTCAGATGGAGTCAAATGTTGCTTATAAAATGGAACCTCTCAGGGCAAGGCAAAAAAACCTGAAAAAAAAAAAAAAGTAAAACAGAGCAACACACACACAGATAAATACACACACACAGATACACACACACAGATATACACACACAGACACAGATACACACACAGATAAATACACACACACAGATACACACACATGCAGATATACACACACAGACACAGATACCCACACAGATATACACACACAGACAGACACAGATAAATACACACACAGATACACACACAGATATACACACACACAGACAGACACAGATATACAGATACACACACACAGACACAGATACACACACACAGATATATACACAAATACACACACACAGAGACACATCCACTCCACACACATAGAAAGACACAGATACACACACACACACACACACACACACAAATACACCCCCAAATTACATTAAATTTAAAAGAAAACAAATCTGTCTCTTAATAAATCAGGGAAAAGCCAAATTTCCTTCTTCATGCTGACTTCTTGGGTTAACTTTTCATGTTTTTCTTTTTCTTTTTCCTTATGACCTGTTTAGTTTACTGTGAATTTTTAATAATGAGCAGACCTTCTTCACATGTGAGCCTTGTTTGTCTTGAATCCCTTTCTAGGAACTCAGAGAGAAGGTCCTTTCCTCTAGTCTTCAGGAAATTCACTTGAGTGCTGTGAGTTTCCGAGATAATTAATCCAGCAGTTCAATTCCCACCTGGAACTCTCCCTTTTCCCATGATCTGCTCTTTTAATTTTCTTCTAATTTGCCTAATATTTCTGCCTTCCTGACTCATAATTCACTTAAGAACATGAGCATACATACATTATCCCAGGGAACCACTGTTTGAGAAATCTCTGACCCTTTCCAAATCCATTTTTTCACTGTTCATTTAAAAGAGAGATTCAGCTATTTCCCTTCCGGAAGAAGTGAGGACTTAGCTGCGTTCTTAAGGGATGCTCTCAAAGTTTTTGCAAGGAATTTGCAAGAGCTGACTCATCTGAAGTAATGAATCACATTAAGAATATAATTAGAGCATCAAAGGTAGATATTCAGAAATAAGAGCTGGAAGATATGGAGGCTCAGAAATTCAGCTCAAGGTAAAATTTCATTTCACAAAGGGATATGCCCCCCTACACACACACACACACACACACACACACACACGCACACACACACACACACCTACTAACTCACTCATACAGGTGCACATACAAAGCTCACTTCTGGCAGTTTCTCATGTTGAGCAAACCTAAACTTGGCACACAGTCCTCCTAACCTGTAATATGTGTATATTTATTTATTATTTCATATTGATGTGTGCTAGTATGCATGTGTACTTGAGCATGTGATGTGGACGCCAGAGGTTGACACTAGGTGTCTTTTTATGTTCCCCATCTTGTTTTTTGAGGCAGTCTCTCACTGAATCTAGAACTCTCAATTTAGCTAGGGCTTGCTGGCCAGTGAAGGAGCTCCAAGGAGTCTCCTGTTCCTACCCTCAGTCCCCACACTGGGGTTAAAGATGCAACATCCACTGGACCCGGTTTTTCTTTAATGTGGATGTTGGCAATGCAAACTCAGGTCCTTATGCTTGGGCAGTAGACACTTCACTTTACCAACCGAGCCATCTCCCGGTCCCTGAGAACCCAAACTACAGCCATCTTTAAAATTTCCTCAACATTCATCTATCCAGAACTCTGTATCTTCTCCTTCTGTGACGTAGATGATAAGACTGGATTAGGTCTGGTCTCAAGCACCTTAAGGTGACAGAACTTCCTATGATGATGCAATACTAGATAGTTATTAGCACCTAGGGCTATTTACTACATAAAACATGGTTAGAAAGAGGATTTATACTTCTACTTAATATTAACGAACCTGCACTTATTAAACACATATAGTTAATGGCTGTCATGGTGGGTGGCTTACCTGTGGATAAACAAGCATACATGAAGATACCAGAGACAAAATCTGAAGGCTGATACCATTACCACTTTGTTAGGACTGTAGCAACAAAACACAATAGACTAGATGATGTAAATTGTGTAATTCTATTTTCTCACAATCAGGGAGGCTGGCAGTTCAAGATCAAAGTATTATGAGCATCTGGTTTCTGATGTTTCTGATGACGCCTCTCTTCTTTGGTTCATGGTGGCTGTCTTTACCCCGGGTCTCTGCGTGCTCTTCCCGTGTGTCTGTGTCCACATTTCCTGTTTGTATATGGAGCCCGCTGCATTAGGAGTCATCTTAATGACTGTATTTTAACTTATCTCTTAAAAAATTGGTCACTGTATTAGCCTTCTGTTACTGTGACACAATACCTGAGAAAACCAACTCAGAGAAGGGCTCATGGTTTTAGTCTATGGTTACTTGGCCACATTGTTTCTGAGCCGATGGTGAGCCACAGCATCACGGGAAGAATGGAGGAACTTGTCCACCTCATCACAGTCAGGAGGCAGAGCTAGGGGTAAGGGTGGGGGTGAAATTTGTCCTTCAGAGGCAGGCCCCCAAAGAATTACTTCCTCTAGTTAAGCCTAACTTCTTGGAATTTCTACCACCTTCCAATAACAACAGAGCTGGGGACCAAGCCTTCAGCACATGGGTCCTGGGAGACATTCAAGAACCAAAACAGAACAGTCACATTGTGAGGTAGTCAGTGTTTAGATTTCAATGTATTTAGTAATAACACCTTCATAAACATCAGAGACCTCTCTCCCATTACAAAGATGGCTGTTGCCTGCTTCCCCTCTGTCTTTTGTTAAAATGAAGTGGGAAGATAAGAACAACATTCCAGGGTTAGACTTCCTGAGGAAGGCAATGTCAGAACCTTTGTGTCTGGCTGTTTCCTGATTTCTCTTCTCAAATATTTCTGCAACAAAAGACCCACCTGGAGGCTTCTCTCAACAACCTCCAAGCTGCTCCCATGCCTGTCATCCTAATCCCTTTCATTTCCTCTTTTGAGCATCTCTTCTGAAGACTTCCTTACCTTTCTTAGCCAGGAAAATAAAAATGACATGCAGAAAGCTAAAGCTATAAATAAAGACGTCATCCTGGGAGAGGGTTCAGGATATCAGGCAATTCAGCGACACTTCATCCGTCTTCATTACTAGTTTGGCCTATTGCTGATTTTTTAAATTCACTTGTGCTTTGAAATCTATTGAACTTGATTTTTCTTTCATCCCCCTCTCAGCTAAATACCCAGCAAGCTTGTTAAAATGGTGTATTAGAAATACTAATAATAACTGTGTTAGGTGGCAGGTGACATGTCTGATAAAACCATGGCTATAGGATATAGAGTTCTGTCGCTTCCCTGAAGATGCAAAATGCTGTGAGTCTGGCTGTTTATCTAAAAAAAGAAGGAGAAGAAAACACATTTATGCACTGGGAATGAAGTTCAATAGAGTGCTTGACTGGTATTCTTGAAGCCTTGGGTTCAGTTCCTAACTTTGCATAAACCAGGTATGGTGGTGCACAATTGCAATCCCAGCATTTAGGAGATAGAGACATGAGAGTAAGAAAGTCAAAGTCATCCTTAGCTGTAGGTAAGTTTGAGACCTTGTTAAGAAAGAAAGAAAGAAAGAAAGAAAGAAAGAAAGAAAGAAAGAAAGAAAGAAAGAAAGAAAGAAAGAAAGAAAGAAAAGAAAAGAAAAGGAGACAGAAATGTATTGTGCACACAAGCAAGATAAGGCATACAAATTCTTTAGTGCTTGACAAATAGAACCCAATTTGCATGTCAACTGTGATTGTTACTTGTATTGGAAATCTTAGTAGTAAATAAATGAACAGACAGAAATACCGCATCAAGGTGGACTCACTGAAAGAGAACTAGAAATATCTTCCACAAGGTCTGTTGCAACTGTAAAATTCAAGGGCTGAGGAGAAAGCTCAGTCATTAAAGCACCTGCTGTGCAAGCATGAGTACCAAATTTTGGATCCCCAGAATCCTCATAGAATGCTGGATGGGTAGCCTGTCTGTAATTTCAACCAAGACCAGGATAGCCCCAGAGCAAGCCTACTAGGGAGACTAGTCATATCATGAGAGACCCTGCCTCAATGAAGAACATCGAACAGTTATCAGGGACGCTTCCACATGCACATGTACCTAAGTGCACATGCAAATGTGTGTACCACACACAGACACACATGAAGATAGAAAAAATAATAATTGTAAAGTTCTATAACATATGATTTATTTCCAAAGGGAGTACAGTTGCTTTGATGAGTTATGATAGACTAATAGCACTGAAAACATACCCACATAGAATTGGTATTCCTACAGCATTTTTAAATTTCCACGTAGCGTGCTTTATTAGGAAAACTCTCAAAGCAGCTGTGGTGTTAAGCATTTCTCTTTGAGGAGAGCAGTGTGGTTTCTAGGAGGCACATTCTTTTGTATCACACATTGCCACGGTGATCATCTTTCTGATCCCAACATGTGTTCTTACATCGCATTTAATTTAGGAAGATTACAATCAGTGATCAGCTTTAGATCCCACTTGGATTCCTCATCATCTGTACTGTTGTGGGAAGCCTTTGATGCTTTTGTCTTTTGAATTTCAAAAACTACTGATTATCGTTTATGACTCAAAGAGGCTGAGAATCACTCACTCTCATAATCTTCCTCTTTTTTCTAAATTGTCTCTAATGTCCTACATAATGATTTTTTTCAATGTCTCTTTTCCAGATAGCATGTGCTCTGTGAAACAGAGTCCTTAGTTCGTGACCTTTTTACACCTCTACTCAGCTGCCAACACTATCCTTAACTCAGGGACACCTGCTCTTGGTATAATAAGTTATTTTGGACTATTTGTTTTTTTCCTATTCCAACAAGTAAAATCATTGATATAAGGATGAGAACCAATAAAGCAGAATTCTCCCAGTCTTAGCACATTTGCAGTGTTCTGCGTCCTGGAAGATGTTGCACTCATGGACTGCATTTTAGTGAAAGAGAGGCCTTATATGTGATGGGGATACCATAGTTTTATATTATATTTTTTACTACTATCTAGTAATGTGGCAGCCATGTTAGGTTGTAGAAATCCACTCTATAACACTTATAATGATAAAATCACCCAATGATGCTTTCTTTGACTGAATCCTGCTCTAAGGTCACACTTGACTATATTCACAAATACCACTGACTTCACCCCCCCCAACACACACGCTTTGGGCATCTTCAAAGAAGACAGCTGATGTCTTAGTTCAGAGTTTGAGATTAAAGAGTTCAAAGGACTAAGATGATTCTTTTCTTCATTAAAATCCTGCCCTTGATCACCGCCTCCCTGCCCCGCCTCCTTAGGAGAATGGAGAACAAAGGAAGAGGCAGGTTTGGAAGAGTCATGTAGGACTGAAAGCTTTCCACCCACTTAAAAACACGAATCGAAATGAAAGCCTTGATAGAAAGAACCCAGCATCCTGCCGAGGCACTGCAGTAGCCGAGAGTGGTAGGTTGAAGGAGGTGATGAATGGGAGAGCCTATCATGTGTACCACTATCATTGCCTGGGGTGTAGTGGACGCAGAGTATCATGGGGCAGTAGTAAGAGCTTACTACTTCCCTCTGAGCATCCCTGGAGACAGGAAACTGCCCTCACCCTCACCTTACATTCTCAGGGGCAGCATTCACTGGGTATGTGTGTATGTGTGCACATGCATGTGCAGGCTTGTAAATGGAGGCCAGAGGTCAACTTTAGGTGTCTTTACTCAGGAGCCATTCACCTTGTTTTACGAAACAGGACATTTCACAGGCCTGGGACTCACTGATTACCTTCTCCAGTGCTAAGGCTGCAAGCAAGCTCCACCACATCTGGCTTTCTTTGTTAATGTGGGTTCTTCTCATGCTTGCAAGGCTCTACCAACCGAGCTATCTTTTCAGCTCCTGTGTTTGCTTGTCTTTTAAATGAAGAGAATGTGTGGGTTTCCCCTAAAGGAAAAGTTGCAGAGACCTGTGCTTCTGATCTATTTTAATGCACTTAGTGTTATCTGAAATCTGATGACAGGCAACTCTCAGAGTTTTAGGGGGCTCATGATTTTGTCTTGAAGAATAACCATGGCTATCAAACCAAGACAGGCATAAGCAGCAGGGAGATCAGCTCTTTCCAGAAGGTTTAAAGGTTTAACTGTCAGTTTCCAGAACCTATAGGAAGAAAGACCCTGAGATAGATATATCAAAGGAAGACACCAAATCTCAGTGTGCATGGGAAAGATGCAGTCTGACAGACTGAAGCACAAGTTGACAAATTTGACCTGAGTCTTTTGCTCATTTCATCTTGAAACACCGGTGAGACTGAGCTGGGCTCCTAACCCTCCCTTGCGACCCACTTCCTCCATTATTAAATTTGCACAATGAAACCACTGTTAATTTCAAAAAGCAGTTTCTGTTAAACTCTATAAGGAAATACAATGAACTCTGTGTATCACAGAAATTTCCCAACTGTGTGAAAGCAGGTTCTCTGGGGAAAACAGAGTTTTAGCCTTGTAAATATCACTTAGTAGCCCAGTGGATGACCTTTTCCTTTTCATTTTAAGATTCTCATAAAAGCACGAATGATTTCAGCTTAGGAAAATTATATAGTGGGTAAGGATTCGCTAAATCATTCAGTGGGAAGAATATTTGGGAACGTTGTTCCAGACAAAGCTTGTCTAAGGTATTTTAGCACTCATGGAAAGATAATTTCTGAGACAGTGGTTCAGTGGGTAAAGTACTTGGTATCCAAGCATGAGGACCTGAATTGAAACTATCAGTACCAATGTAAAAGCCACGTAGAGTGATACATGTAGCCCCTGTGCTAGAAGAGGGGAGATAGGTGAATCCTGGATATTGCCTGGCAGGTCATCAGAGCCAAATTAGTAATCCCAGGTTCAGTAAGAGATTCTGCTCAAAAAAATACACTGAAAAGCAGTTGAGGAGGACACCCAGCAGACGCCAACTTCTGGCCTCCAAACGCACTGTCCCTGCAGGTCCCCCTCTGCTCCTGTTTCATTTCTGTTGCTGTGATAAAATGCCCAGACAGAAAACAATTTAGGGGGAAAAAGTTAGGTTTAGCTTACTGTTCTAGGTGACAGTTCATTATTGTAGGGAAGTCGAGGCAGAATCTTCAACTAGTCACATCACATCCAGAGTGGAGGGAAATGAACGCATGTATATTCAGTTGCCTGTTTGTTTCTTCTGAGCTCAGAGTCTCCTCTCTTACACAGCACAGGCTCCCTTGCCTAGGGAAAGGGGTTGCCACGGTGGGCTAGGTCTTCATATACCAATTCATTTAAGACATGCCCACAGGCCAACCCAATGTAGGCAATCCCTCATAGAGACTCTTCCCACGTAGTTCTAGGCTGTGCCAAACTGACAAAGCTAACCATCACAGCCACAGATATGTAACACACACACACACACACACACGCACACACACACACACACACACACATACAGATTCCTACCCTCAAACTCTCACTCCCTTGCCTGCCTTTAAATCCCTAGAAATTGGCATTTTATAATCAAATTCATTCTCCTTCCTTATACTGGGAGTTTTGACTGGGTCTCAACAGAAGCGGGAAAAGCTGAGGAGCCGGTGATAGCAGGAAGGAGGGACATGATCTGCACAGACAAGTGTGCTGAGATAGCTCTAAACTAATGGCTGGCTTTATGCTTGAAGTTAGGGTTGTCTCTAATAATAAATCCATCATCCAACAAGTAGACAGTCTTAGAACCAGTTCAGTTAATGCTTATTTCACTAAGCACTGGGGGATTTCTTTACATCTTGATATTTGACATGAGTCCCTAAAAGAACATTGTATAAGTTCAGAATCTTAACTCCTTTTTCTCTGGCATTCAGTTATCATCTGATATCCTTACAGATACATGTACACATACTTGCATACACATGCATGCAAAGTGCACAAAAAATGGACAGTCAATGTCTTTAGAGAATTACGTGTTGCGTCCTCTAGATTTGGAGGTTATCATAGCACATTATTCTGGAGCACAATAATATAAAGGGTTCCACAAATGGAAATCTTCATGCCTTCAGAGTCGGACACTTCCAGGAATGGAGGCAGTCACTAGATCATAAGGAGAATTTAGCTTTCAAAAGCAAACCCAATTATCCTTGTATCCTAGATTCTGGAAGATAAGCATCATCAGGAAGCCAGTTTTTAGTAAGCATTGCACATGATCTGCGAAAAGTCTTATAATTACACTTGGCTATTTCTAGTGTTCTGATATCTTGCCATTTATAGACATTCTCATACCAGAAAACTAATAATCATCCCATGACACATCTTGGTGTTTGGACCAGGGCTCTGATGGTGTCCAGGCTTGGGGACTGTGACGTATGGTACTTTGATTGCTGGTGGGAGCCCTGCAGAAATATAATTCCATTTATTATCAGCAGACAGCTTATAAAATGGTGTGAAACAAGAGGTGCCAGAAGAAAAGTCAGAGACTCTAATGAGGCACTGGACACTTGCTCTGGATAAAGCGGAGACACTATTGGTGCTGTTTGCATTTCTCTTTAGACACAAATCAATCAACCAAGTTTTCTCAGCATGCCAAAGCAAGCAGTTTTCATCTAAAGTTATTGATGGTTTTTACTTTCAACCAAGAAAAAAGAGAGATGGAGAAAATCTGTGTGCAGGGCAGAGGTTTAACACAAGTAAGAAGCTGTTTAAAGGAAAAATAATTAGAATGTACCCAGTAACACTTTATTTGACTTCTTGGGAAATGAAGCATTAGATGTAATGAAATTTTCCAGATACTAGAACTTCAGCCAGTCAGTGGGTTTTTTAAAAAAGAGCCATGACATTAGTAGGGGAAAATATATGGGAATGGAAGGGATTTGGAGGAGAGAGAGAGGGAGTAAATCTGGTCAGAACACGTTATATGCATGTATGAGATTCGCAAACAAAATAAGTAGAAAATAAGGATATTTCAAATATTAAACAAAATTACATGATAGTGATTATCTCTGGAGGTGAGAGAAATGAGACTTGGGCAAATCTTGAGAATTACAGCTATGTATTTCAAGATTTATTTCTTAAAATGAGACATCAACATTTAAGCATCATTAGGTAATTGTTTATATCTGTTAGTAAATGTTAAGAATTGAAAACCAAAATAGAGCCTTTTGCCTCATAGAAAAAAGTAAAATATCTTGGAAACCAAAGTTTTTATGGAATTATCTAAATACATATTCTCTACTCTATCAACACAAATCCATCACAGTGATTCCTGTGTATTTCTATAGTGTGTGGAACCTTAGACAGAATGTTCTATCCGTGTGTAGGGGGCATCAGCCATTCCTTGTGAATAAGAGATCAAGTGTGTTAAGAATTTCTTGGAAAGTTAGAGTCAACAGACATGCCTAAGTAACACTGGGGAAAAGTGTAATGATGTTAGCTGTTGAGTTTTATTTCTTGAATAAGTTTTGAAGCTATGTTCCTAAGAATTAAAATTAGGGGAAAATTTGACTCCTAGATAACACATGTTTTGAGTTTGTGTGTGAAATGTGTGTGTGTTTGTATGTGAGGGATGTATGTTTGTGTCTGGTGTGTGTTTGTGTGTGGACAGGTATATGTTGGGTATATTTGCTTTTGTGTGTTTGTGTGGTATGGTATGTGTGTTTGTGTGGGGTGTGTGTCTGTTTGTTTACAAGGAGAGTTTGGAAACAAGAAGTATCTCTGGGCTACTGAGGTGAGCCCTTGAAACCATAAACCTCTTTTCTTTCTATATGAGGTGGGATCAAATGATCTTCAGAGTTGAACTGGACAACTGCTGTTTTATTAGTTGTTTTTCTCACAGGTGTGACAAAATCCCTCACAGAAGCAACTTGAGGAAGGGAGGGTTTCCTTTGGTCCCAGCGTGAAGGTCCCGTCTGTCCATCACAAGAAGCGTGGCAGCAGGTCACACTGTACCCAGTCAGGAAGCAGAGTGATCAGCTCTGATGATCGGGTCCCTAGTTACTCAGTCAGGGACTCCAGCCCAAGTAATAGTACCATCCACGGTCCAGGTGAGTCTTCCAACCTCTGTTTATTCAACCTAGAAACTCCCTAGAAATGCCACAGGTTTGTCTCCTAGATCATTCCAGATACTGTCAAGCTGGCTATCAGTACTGACCATTACAGCTGTGGCCATTGGAGAAAGAAAGTGAGAGTTCTCCAGCCCATTCATGTGGCCATTAAGCCAAGCACGAAGGGATTGTCCCGGTGTAGTCTGCTGAACCTTCGTTAGAACACCAAAATTCAGCATTTCTAAGCGACATTGCAGCTATGCCTCAATAAAGAAGCAGCCTGACTGTTAACAGTCTTTTTAAGGCCAAGAGTGGCCCCACAGTCTGAGAACCTGTTCCTTCAGCTGTCTCATGCAACTGCTGTCCAGCCAGGCTTTATTAATTCTTTATCCTCAGGATGAATTAGGGTATAGAAGCTAGAACCACCTTTTTCTTATCAGAGAATCTTGCTCTCTGAACCCTGGGCTTAGAATACTAACCCATACAATTATAGACAGACTTTCTGGATTTTTTTCACTTTGCAATGAGAAAAACACTGCTTTCCAAACTTTGATATGTTAATCAGACATACCCACATACATTCCCTGTCTTGGTGGAGGGCAAGATGGGGTCCTGAGTTATTAACATAAGATGCCCAGGTCACAAGAGAAACAGATGGATCAGTGAGTTTGTTTACATTATAAAAAGCAACGTCTGTTGCAAGATTAGGTAAAAGTCATTAGTCCGGATTTTGTCCATCTTGTCAAGGTCAGTCTTACACCAAAACCTAAAGTGTTCTGAGATTGTACTGGACACTTTCAAAATCAGTGCCTGCCACAGTCTCAGGATGCACCAGGTCTCAGGAGGAGCTGCTGGCACCCATAGGAAGCAGATGTCATCATTACAATGCTGTCTATATTGAGCATGCATGGATGGTGGGTATTTTACCTAAACAGAGATGGAATTACTATACAGTTACTATACTGTATATTACTATACTATACAGTCCTAGAAACCTTCAAGCCCTTTGCGTCACTGTCAAAGCAGATATATTAATCAGTTGTAACTACCAATAGAAACCACAGTTCAAAGGAACCATTTACTTTAAGACTGTATCAGTGCCTCCCAGGGACAGTAAGGGTAAGAGGAAATTATCTTTAAATATGATTCTTAGCTTCATTTACTTTTTTCTGTTTGTCCTTGAGGCCCTGAGGCTGGATGAAGAAGTGACTCCACTTCCCCTTCCCACATACTCCCTGTCCGCACATGCAACATTGGTCCCATTTTCTGTATCCCTGGGCAACTCTAATGTAGCAGAAAATGCCACCAGCTTCCAGAAATTAAAATTCTTCCCCTCCGCATACCAGTACTTAATTAAATGCTGACTGCCAGGTCTGTGAATCCTCCAAGTCCCTCACCCATGGTACTTTGAGAACAAATGCTGATGATCCATTTACTAAATTTAGAAGGTGGGGGTTCCTCTGTCCTAGCAAATGACTTCTTTAGGTACAAGTCATGATCCCACAAATCAGATTTTCTGGAGAGTAGCTGCTTAAAACGATCCTTAGCTAATCACATCCTTTTTATACGCAGGTTGCCCAAACCCCAAGGTGCTGCTCCAAGTCACTGCCAATCTTGAGAGTCAAGCCAGATCCTGCTTTGTTGCTGCTGTTCCTCAAGAACTTCCTTAGAACAGGCCTCTGTGTGTCTGTCCAGGCCAGAGTATCAGCAACGACAGTGCTATCCTGAGACTGTGCCACTCCCAGAAATGGGTTGTGTCACTTGACCCTATCTGAGGCAGGTCCACATCTCACCGCACTGAGCTTACAGTTTCTCCCCTAATTAACACAATACACTCCCCTCTCTGATGCACTGAATCCAAGCTGGATTACCCATGGCAAGCTGATTTCCTCAGCCTTCATCAGCTGATGATCTGCCCATATTCATTTTACCTGCAGTTCTGTCTATGTGAAGTGACGTGATTCGTTTTTAATATCCCCCAAAGATCTTCACATAGGGTTCTTTGTATAAAGTCACAGGTTTGATCTCTCTCCCTGGAAGATGAAGAACTTTCTTCTTTTCTTTTCTTTTTTTAAAATATGGATTGAACTCTAAACAAGCAGTATTGGGCTTACTTAGGTACTTAATTGAGAGGAACTCACAGGCAACTTGGCAGTTTTTCAAGTGTCTAAAGAAAATGTGCCAATGCTCTTACATTTAAATGGACTATAATCTGCTAAATGACCATTAAGTCCTATTGCTTTAGAAGTAAAACATAATACAACATTATAAATAGGAAAGTCAGCATATGGTGCTTATGTCACTACTGAAAAAGAGATTATTTCCTTGCTTTGAATGTCAAAAGATATGAAGTTTGGGGCTGGGACGATGGCTCAGCTCTTAAGGACACTTGCTACTCTTGCAGAGGCCAAGGATTTGGTTCCTAGTGCCCACTTTGAGTGGCTTACAACCATCTGTAACTCTAGCTCCAGGACATCAGATGCCTTCTTCTGGTATCTGTACACACACACACACACACACACACACACACACACACACACACACAAATGAAAAAGAAAATATGGGGCATTGAGATGGCTCACTGAGTAAACTTGCTGCCACCAAGGATCTGAATTCAGTTCCCCCAGACCCACATGGTAGAAGCTGTCCTCTGACCACCACACATATGCCCTAGCACCTGCACATACTCGCCCCACACATCCACACACACGCACACACAAGAAATAAAATTAAGTTAAATCGAAACTTTAAAAAATATATAAAGTTTGTATTTTGAAGCAAGTTACACAAAAATAACCTCTTTGGGGGTAGGTTATTTATGCATGTGATACATTAGTAATCGCAATGGTCCTAAAATTAATTTTATACATTGAGTCTTTGTTGGGGTTTGCTAAAAAGAAGAGTCAAAAGTAGAAGTAGAGAAATAAAGCATAACAGGAGAAAGGAGAGCCTGGCAATGGGAACAGATGCACAAGACCCATGTAAACTCAATGAGACAAAAGGCAGCAGGCCTCAACTTTGGTGAAGAACTATTGGCAGCTGATCACTGCTGGATGAGGTAGACTGGATCTCCTTTAAGGGAGGGGCTCTAGATAGATTGATGAACTCACACGGAGGGATAGTGGCGAAAACAAACTTGACTCTACAGGCCTTAACATATAGGACAAAGTGCATGAGGTCCTGTGGCCGGCTATAGGGTTTGCAAATAAGAGAAAGGGGTTCTAAATATGATTAAGATGTACTGAATAAAATCCACAAAAATTCAATTAAAAAATTTTTAAAAAAATCACTGGTCATCAAGTAAAGGAGATATATAAGCCAATATCCAAAGCACAGGGACTTAGGAACAGCAAGACTAAGATGTCACAAGGATTCTTTGATCTTGAAAGGCTGACGAAAATAGAGAAGAAAGAAAAACCTGAAGTTGGATCAATTAAGTCAAGAAAATAACGTAGCTCCCAGTTTATCTCAAGAGCTCGTGCCCACGACAATCGATCATATCCAAAGGGGAGAAAATAGTCGGTAGGTAAAATCAGCAAGGCTGCTCCGGTTCCACCCTCCCACCATCTCTTCCTTTGTAACTTCACAGTGCGTCAGTTAATAAGTGCTAATCTTTCTGTGCCTTCACCCAGGTGTAAGAAGGAGCCAGAGGGACAAACACTTAAGTCGCCTATTACCCGCTCAGTCTGCACCTAACATCACCATGGATGACTCAATATTTCCAACAGATAATAACAAAAGGGGCCTGAGGCCTTTGGCTTTTTACCTTAATTTTCATTTGTGTCAAAGTTTTGCATATACATTTACCAACCTATAAGGTTTCTAATAAAACTATGGTAATTTGTCTTTTATCTGTGTTTTATTTTTATGCCTAATTCCTGTTTGCCAGAGGTCTATCATTTAACTCATTTCCAATTCTCATCACTAAAGTTGACCTTAGTTTATTATAAAGGCAACCCATTCTTCTAACATTTTAGTTTCTTTGAAATTTTTAATAGCTTTATGGTTTTATTTCACTTAGCTTCCTATGTAATTGTTATTAATTAATTTATAAAAACTCTTTATAACAAAAATATATATCTACTAGAAGTTAGATCAGCTGAGTCCTAAGACCCATGTCTTCTTGCTTTCTTGGATTATTCTCTTATGTGAGTTGAGTATATTTTCTAGTAGCTTCCTAGGAAAGGATATACGGGCACTGACTGAATTCTCAAATATAGGTAAATGTAAATATCAGTAGAAATATGTTTTTTAAAACTTTTCTTTCATCCCTGATAGACAGTTTAAATGGTTATAGAATATAAAATGGGCAACTATTTCTCCTCAGAAATCCAAATGCTTTGTTAAATTGTTGTCTTTAGGGGCCAGAAAAATGGCTCCACCAGAAGTTAAGAGCACTGGTTGTTCATGGAGTTGGAGAGATGGCTCAGTGTTTAAGAGCACTGTCTGCTCTTGCAGAGGACCCAGGTTTGTTCCAGCACCCACATGGCAGCTAATACCCATTCATTCATAACTCCAGGGGATCCAACACCCTCTTCTGATCTCCACAGGCATTGCATGACACAGGTGCTCTTACACACACAGGCAATACACTCATACACATTAAATTTTTTTAAAAAAAATTTAAATAGCACTGACTGTTTTTGCAGAAGACCTGGGTTCAACTCCCAGAACCCACATGGTCACTAACAACCATCCATTACTCCAGTTCCAGGAGATCCAGTGACTTCTTCTGATTTCTGCAGGCACTGCACAACACAGTTGCATTTACATTCACCCAGGCAATACACTCATAAGGTTAAAAAATAATAAATAAAATATTTTAAAAGAGATTTTTAACCTCTTACTTGGTGGGATACTGCTCTGACTGCTAAAGTCCTAGAAAATGAGAATGTAAAGAAGGTTTATAGATACTGAGTTCAACATCCAGTATCTAGACTTCTAATGAAACTCCTATCTCCGTATGATGTCCCTGGTATCACTGATTTTAAGAAGTCTTTCTTAGTCAGAGTCTCCTGATCTATTACTAACATGCTATCATGATTGAGGGCAAGCAGCCGCTCAATTAAAAATCATAGAACCAAGGATCCGAAGAGTCTTACTTTTCTCATTCTGAATTTCAACAAAATCCTTTATTTCAGCCCTATGATTTTCAGACATGCACACCTGACATCTCCAGTCCGGAGAGCCTGTGATTCTGTAGTGCCTGTCAACTGTTAATACAAAATTCTTCCACAGTGTGTATAACAGTAGCCTTTTTATTTTTGTTTTTTCTCTGTCTGTTTAATTTTACCTGTTTTCAGACTTCTGCTGCTGTGTTTTCTCCTGTTTAATTTATGTCTGAGAGTGTGTGTATTTGTACATATACATCCTTTTATATCATGCAGTGGTTTGGAAAAGAACAGAGATAAACTTGCTTGTTACTTTTGCTGTGTTGACCAGAATATATTTATGTTTTACATGAAATCTCCCCAAACACTTTGACAGGGTCCCTTAAATTAGTTGCCAATTTTTAAAAAAAGAAGCAAACAAAACAAGCAAAAATAAAAAGATCTGGGGAGAGTGCTCAGTGGGAAAAGGGCTTTCTGTGAAGCATAAGACCAGAATTCAGACCCTCAGCACTCACATAAAAAGCTGAACATGATTGCATGTATCTGAAACCTCACTGCTGGGAGATAGAGACAGGCAGATCCAGGGGCCCTGCTGACCAATCAGACTGCCTGAAGCAGGTTCAGGAGAGACTCTGCCTCAAAAAGAAAACAATATGATGGAGAGAGATGGAGGAAGACACCTGACATCAACCTCTGGCCTTCTTCCATACATGTTGTATGGCACACCCATACAACACACACACACATATGGCACACCCATACAACACACACACACACACACATGCACTCAATAAAAAAACATTTTTCTGGACAATGGTCTTCAGTCTCTTTTTGACATTACACTAGTCTTAAACTTACTCTTCAAATAAGGTCTGACCTGAAAATTCCACATATAATGCACTTTCGATGAAAGAAGCTCTGACTGAGACAGTCTAGGTGTGTGTTCCTTCACCTCGGGGGCTCAGTGTCATAGCTAGAAGGATGGGGAAAAAGACTGAGACTGTGCTGGCTCCGGGTTTTAGCTTGATGATACTGTCAGTGAAATATTAGTTTTTGTGGTTGATTTGTAACTTGAAACTCAAAGGGACAGAGATATTGAGTGGAGAATAACATTTTTCATTTATTTTGGAAAGAAAACCTACGATATTAAAGAAATCTCCTGCATACATTGGACATATTGCATCATGCACTTAGACCTTGTGCGTGTGTCTCCTGGGCTGTGGGCTTGGAGATAGCTTTGGCAAACCTTTGAGAAGATTGCTCAAGGACCACAATGGAGACTATTAGGAGGTACTTAGGAAGTTCCTTATGGAGAAGATACCATTCAGTGTCTTCTAAAAGAAATCAAACATTCCTTCTTACTCTTTTCCTACCCTTCTCTTGTTCCTTCTTAGATAATTGTGAATCCTCTATTGGAAGCTGTAGAAGACTTGGTGGAGGGTTATATCTGTGCTGATTTGGATGAGCCATGTAATCTTTTCCTAGAAATTTAAGGAGGACTGCCATGGTAAAGAACAGAATCTAGAGGGCTAGAGACCTGACTCAGAAGTTAAGAGCGCTGGTGGCTCTTGCTGAGGCCCTGAGTTTGGTTTTCAGCCCCCACATGGAGGCTAACAACTGTCTGTAATTTCAGTTCCAGGATTCTGATACCCTCTGCTGGCCTTTGAGGGCATTGCATGCATGGATGTACTTGACATCCTGCTGATTAAAAGGAGGGACTCTAGACAGGCTGACTAGACCTCAGTGGGAGAACCTGCTCTGAGGGGTGTCTGGGGACACTAACTTGACTCAATAAGCTTTAATACAAATGAGAGAGTGCATAAAATCCAGTGGGAGCGCTGTGGGAGTGTACTAATGAGGAAGGGTATAGAGATGATTAAGAAATACACAGAAATTCAATCAAAAATTTACAAAAAACACTCATACACATCAAATAAAAAGTTTTTTTTTGTTTTTTGTTTTTTGTTTTTTTAACAAAAGGAATCTATCTCTAGGTAAAGATGTGCTCTTGTCACCGCCCTTGAGAGTTCATTCAACTGAGCAGGTCCGGACCTGGCTGGGGAAGTACAGTCTACTTCAAATGATGAACTTCCTCCTCTGAGAATCCCCTCTCTAGTACAGTCCCTGTCAACTGCTGAGGGCATCAGCTGGGTCTCTCAGAGTCCCTTTACCTCGCCTGTTTTTTGTTCTGTTTTGTTTTCTTTCAGATGTTAGCCAGAGCCTAAATATGCATTTCAGTCCCCTAACACTTTGAGCTTTCCTCCTCTTCCCAAAACTCCCTGCTCTGCCTTGTGGTTGACCTCCATACTGGCTTCTATTCTCTATTCTTCTCCAGATGCTGTGAGATTTACAGCCTGCCTGACTTGGGCTTTTTCTAATAAATTGCCCTTGAGCTTCCATTTGAGCTCTTTCTTAAGTTCTTTACTGCTTTCCCTGGTACCCAATGGCAGCTCTACAGAGGCTCTCCGAGATTTCTGGCAATACTCCTTTTTCTAAATTTTATTTAATTAAAAAAATGTCTTCCATTTCTGTGCATTTTGTATAATAGACCTTAATCAAATTTAGACCCTCTCCCCCATCTGCATCCCCATGCCCTCCCACCAGATTCTGCGCAATCTGTCATACAGCGGCCTGTCTAGAGCCACTCCCTTAAAGAAGATCTGCTCTCCCTCACCCAGCAGTGATCAGTTACTGATAGTTCTTCAGCTGGAGTTGAGGCCTGCTGCCCATTTCCCTAGTTCTATGCTGAGTTTATGTCTGATTGAGTCGGCATGGGTCTCTGCATACTTTCACCATTGTGCAAGTTCATATGAGGAAGTTCTCAGTGGTTTGAAAGCCTCTGTTTCTTTATGTTCATGCACCAATCTTGGCTCTTACAATCGTTACTACCCCCTTCCACAGTGGTACCTGAGCAGTGGGTGAGTGAGTTTTAATATAAGAATTCTATCCAGAGACAAGAACTCTGAAGTTTCTTATTCTCTAAAATGTAGCCAGTTGCGACCTTCTGTGTGCATTGCACTCTGTTGTATGGGGAAGTTTCATTTATGAGAGTTGAGGGACATACTGGCTTTCTTTGTTCCATGAGTCTGAGGTGTAGAGGTTCCACTGTTGATGTGTCACTTAGGACTGGGCATCTCTCAGACATGTATTCTTTGTGTGTGAACAGTTGTGGAACTCTGCAATAGCCCCCATGTATTGCAAAAAGAAGTTTCTTTGATGAGTGGTATATTGCCAGGAGCCAACCAGACCCCATGTTGAGACTTATCAATATCTTAAAACCTTGCATGGCCTGTGATCTGAATCTGGAATGTTTTGTGGAGCTAATTAGCATATCACTCTCCCTTGGAAAGTTTGTTTGAAGTACATTCCTTGGGAGTTACCTGTGACCTGACCTTTGTTTAGGGATGTTTTATGGCTCAAGCGACTTCCCCCCTGACGTTCCTAATTGATTATTGTTTCCTGTTTTACTAAGGTGTCTATAAGACTTGGAGAAGAAATTAAAGTGCAGTTTGATCAGAGAAACTGTCTTGCCATCATCATTTCTCTGTACCTTTTGTTCCCTGCATTCCAGGTTCCTGGGGGGTCTCAGATTCTCGTTGCTGTCCCGCTGGCCGGGACAATTGGCGCCCAACGTGATCTCAGACCCCTTTTCAGCCTACAAAGGTCGTCTTCCCCAAGAAGAGGAAGGATCCTTCACTCACAAGAGCCACCGAAGCCTAGGGGGTAATGCACAGCTCTGCGGCAGAGATCGCTGCAGCTAAGCTGAAAGAGCGATCAGTTTCACATTTGATTCAATAAAGACATCGAATGGTAAGTAACCATGGAGCAAAAAATAAACAAACATGATTTGTTTATTACTGGCTGGAAAAAAGCCCTCAAGGTACATGGTGTTAAGATTAGGAAAAAGTATCTTATTCCGAAATATGGATCAAGCTTTAAGCAAGCATGACTTATTTCTTAAAGTTCTACTGGACAGGAATTGAATAAACATGACTTATTTCTTAAAAGGCTCAAGGAGTCCTCCAAGTTACAAAGAATCAAGATAAAGAAAAAGGATTTAAAATGTTTCAAGCCTTCTCCCTTAAAATCTAGTTGATGATATTCCCCAAGACTCCCCTTCCATATGTAAAAATTCTCATTAATACAGACCCTACCCCAGACTGCCCATTAATACAGAGCCCGGCCATCCTACTTTGAGGACAGGCACAGTTCTTTCTAACTTCCATCTTTTTCCTTCGGTCTGAGCCCTCGCATGGGACCTGTTATGTCATGGAGGTAACTGACGCTATCTGACTAGGGCAACTCTCTGGTGTTAGCTGAAGACCTCCATGTCCTCTGACCAGACCCCAACTGCCTGACTGGGTGTAGGCAAGACCTCCTATCTAAGTCTCTCTAATTAAAAAAACCTGGTTACACATTGACCAGTTAAAAGCTATCAGAGCAGTTGCCAGTCTCTTAAACTTGCGGTGAGGCTTGCGTGTTTATGCTGGATTGAATCCCCCAGGACCTGTCCACGGACCTGGGAAAGTTCTTCCTGTATAGCACGATTCCTTCCTTTCCTATCATAGACAATGCACCAGCTCCATCAAAACTGCAGATGAGGGACTGAGTTCCATCAGAGCTTGTTGCTTCAGGGCAAGTTAAAGTTGTAAATACCTTCCTTACCTATAGAGTTTTAAAAAAAATGGTTAAAAGGCATTCCATTCCTTCGGCTTTTTGCCACCAGCGTTTCCCCTAGTTGTAAAGATGGCTAGCCTAAGAGCTTTCATGCCTGTCTTTCCTTCTGTCTCTTGTGATCTGGCAACATCCGGATTTTGTCATTTGTCTGTGTCTGTTTTGTCTTAAATGTTGTGATTGTTTCCTTGTGGCCAGAGTGAGTTAAAAAATGTCAAAATGTTGCTACTTTAAATGTAAAATCAAGCAGTTATTCAAGAGTTCTAAGATCCCCTCCCCCCCAAAAAAAGAAAAAAAGGAAACAGCTAGATATCTGAGAGAGGAGGATTTTTCACCATTTATTGCCTAAACAAAGCCTAAGGCTGAGCCAAAGGACAACAGCTCATGGTCAAAGAGGCTAGAGCCTGGAACATCAAAGGACCATGATCGCAGATTTTGCTAATTACTTTCCACACCTTGCCCTAGGGTGCTCTGTCTTCCCACAACAATTACCAAGTAGGATTTCAGCCTCCCTGTAGTTTGTAATTTGGAATAGCTCAGTGATAGCGTGCTTGCCTGGGGTATACAAATTTGTAAGTTTGATTCTTGCCTCCGAACTCTATGCTTGCACTTAAACAATACAAGCACAATTGATCTTTTCCCAGTCAAACTGTTGTGCACCTGGTAATTTCTGTACTATGGTATTTTGCTACACAGCAAAAATGATAACAATAAAATTAGAACAGATGTTTCCATCCCTGCTAGTAACTGCTAAACTCAACAGCTCTTCTGTCCCATGTTATCCACTGAGTTAAAAAGAAAGAAATCTTTGTATGTAAATCATTAATAACGCTGAAGAGGTTGACTCTGGGGCTGGATTGGCCATCTCGCTTCAGACTCAATCCTGTTGTCTCAGCATGTTCCACAAAACTTGCACAAGTTCAGAATTGGCCACCTAACCTTGTGACAAGCAAATACTAGAACAATACAGCCTCAGTAAAAGGACATTGTGCTGTTGAGGATAACTAAGGGATAAAATAATTTCAACAGGTTATCATTCATCTTCCTCCTATACTCAAGGTAGTGCTGGCTGCCGCTTTAAATGTTATTCTAACTAGAGCTAATCGTTTTAAGTTTTTGTGAACAGGAGAGTCATATGCCATGCAATATAAAATATGTAACTGAGTGCCCTTATTAAGAGAGAGGAAACCATGTGGTCTGGTCTCCATATCTTAAGTGTGTAATTTCATCAATATGATGACAGTCACATGGCCTGACTGCCACCTTGGACAAAAATCTTCCAGATGGCCACACCCAGGAATTTACTGGTTCTGTAGAACTCCAGGAGATCATGATAATCTGAGAATCTCCTGGACCACAGACATTTAATCACATGTCCTCTAATCCTATTGCAATTTGTTTTTGTTTGGGTTTTCATTTTAATTTCTTAATGAGATCATAGAAAAATAAAAGCTTCTCACACGGCCTTTTGTAACTAGGTTAATACATTTCCATGTCAAATTAAAAAGAGACAATGTCGGCATTTTAATATCATTTTAGTCTGTATCTAATGAAAAGTATTTTAAATTTTAACTTTTAGTATGGTATTTACTGGTTTATAAAATGAATTTATTAAATTGTTTTATGCATTTACTGGTTTTTACAGGAAACTACTCTGAATTCTGATATTTGTTTACATAACATCTTTATCTGTTTTAAAAGGAAATTATTTTGAGCATTTTAATATCACTTTGGTCTGTTTCTAATGAGAAGTATTTTAAATTTTAACTTTTAGTATGGTATTTACTGGTTTATAAAATGACTCCTTTTAAATTGTCTTATACATTTACTGGTTTTTACAGGAAACTATTCTAAATTCTGATATTTGCTTATATAACATCTTTATCTGTTTTTAAAGGAAATTATTTTGGATTTTAACATCTTTATATGGTATATTTGCTGATTTCTAAATATAACTGTTTAAAAATCTTACATTGTTTTGCATTATGTATTTGTCAATTTCTAAAGAAAAAAAGGTTTTTCTAGCCATAAGCCTCTAAGACTAACTAGGTACAAAATGAGCTGACGTTTTGTGATGGCTAAACCTAAAAAGCTCATATGAATTTGCAGTACTCCAGTACCAAACTTTACACGAGACAAGCTGCTACCAGAAAACAGCTACAACAATGGGAAGTAAAGAGGAATAGATGAATAGGATGAAAGATGTAAGATACAGCCTTCACTGGTTTTAATTCCCGCTTTTTGCATTGTGATCCAAAGCCTGTTTTTCTAAAATAGAGTACTTCCCTCTCTGATGTTTAGTTGCTTCAAGCTTGCTTTTCCATGTCCTTGAGCATCACTGCTTTCCACTTTCTAACAATGTCCTACACAGACTAAAAGAGAAAAACTTTTTAATCAACCCTTTCCAGGTTTCTTTAGGTATTATTGTTTTCTGTGTTCTTTATTATGGGTATTTAGTTCAAAGTTTGCATGGTAAATTATAATATGTTTTTTCTGATCCAGACAAACTGAAAGCTCTCTTTTAAAAGAAAGTACCCTGTGAGCCAGTAGTCTTGCCTCTTGTTTAGTTAAGAAAAAAAAATTTTTTTACTTATTAAAAATCTCAAGTTGTGATTAACATAAGTAGACAAATTAATTAATTATGAGTATAAGTTTTCATACCTCTGGGATACACCAAATAGCCAGAGAGAAACTCAGATCTGACAATGGTAGAGAGAAACTTCTGTCAATTAGTCATGGTTGATCCTGAATGCTCACCAAGCACCTGTGGACTCATAAGATCAAAAAATACTAAATAAACTAATATCTTAATATTTAATGTTCTGTTTTAATTAATCAACCCCTATTCTGGATTAATTGACCTAACAGAAGAAAAGACTGGCCTGCCTAGATAAATTTACTTGAGTTAAAGGTACTTTCATTTGCACTGGTAATGATTAAACTTAACTCTCCTGTGCAATACAAAAACCACTGAGTTAAATCCTAAAGAGAAACAAATACCTCTTTGATTAAATAATATTGATAGATCATCATGTGCTGTTTGAGCTTATTAAAAAAAAAAAAAAATCTCTGGGGTTGAAATGGGCCCTCCTGCCTCGAAGTCTGGCCTGTTATCACGAGGTGTTTTTTAACACTTTGAAAAAGCACAAAACAGCCTTAGAATAAGGCCATTCTGTTGAAATAGATAAAGTAAAAAGAATTTTATAAAGTAAAATGTTATTAAGATGATGTTACACAGCATTCCTGAGTCAAATAACTGCCATCCTCGTGACTTCAGCTGTGTCTATTTACAAAAGTTCATCAACTGTATGTAATTTCGCCCTAATCACAAATGATTTCCTGCATTTAGGGAGAAAATTAGCTATAGGTCACCTATATACCTGTAAACTTTAATATGATCAAACACTGATTTGATGCTAAAACCTTACAAAGAAAATAAATATTGCTTAGTACTCCCAGGAAGACTATTCTAATGTTATTACATCTCATAACACTAAGAATTAAAATAAAAAGGTAAACAGAGGTATTAGAAGGATATAAAAATAAAAATATTTTATTAAACCAGATTTATGTAGAAAGATTATAATGATTGGATAGTTCCAGATTTAAAAAAAAATTAAAGGATTGAGTCAATATATTGTTATATAAAAAGGTGAGAAAAACTTATGTATGTGAATCTTGGAATTTCTAAGGTGATGGTTTGAATGGTCTGAAGAAAAATATATGTTTGGTTTTTATATTAAAAGTGTTGATTGATGGCAATCTTACTTTCTCCAATGTTTTGCCACATTAGGCTTGCCACAAAAAATAAAAACCTCACAACCCACAGGGACAAGCTATCATGGAGCACAATTATAAAAACAAAAGGGGGAATAGAGAGCCTGTGACCCCACGTTCAGCTCCAACTAGCATTGTTTAAAATTTTCAAAAATCCAAAATGGAACCCAAATTTGTTAGACATTGGAGTAAACAAGAACAGCAACCAGAGATACATGGCTCTGTGCTCCCTAGGGATGAGCCACAGCCTTTTTGGATCCTGGCCAAAAATTTAAAATATTACAAGACCAGAGACCAAATAGAACTATTAAAAGGAAAGAAAGAAATCTAACCCTTTAGCCCAGGAGGTAAGACCCCCTGAGGCCTGTGCCTTTTTTCACAGGTTGCCATGACTACCAAAGACCTACTATGGATAATGATGGGGTTCAACTTGGAATTGGACAGGACAAACCTCCAACACCCACCAACAGGCTGCGGTCCAATGGAGAATCAAGTCCGGCACCAACTCAGGAATAGCCAGCCAGACTACCGCCTTCACAACACCGGACACTTGGTGGCCTGACCTACTTGGCCAGAGGGAAGTGGGACATTGATGGCTGGATAGAGATGGGGGGCGGGGCAGAATTCCTAAACCCCCAGGAGGCTGAAACTGTGCAAAAACAGGCCTAGCACCATGTATTAATGCAAACCTTTTTTCAGGGAAAAAAGTGATTTCTATGTGTTAGCAGTAGTACTGCCAGAATTAAGCTATGTTTCAAAACAGTAAATGACAATCAGTTATGTTTAACAAACTTATGGGGTTTATCAAGGCCCTTTTATTGGATCTTATTGATTGTTAGCTTTGGACCCTGGCCATTTAACAGAGTCATGGCCTTTGTACAACAGCTGCTTGACTCTCTGGCATCAAAACCCACTTGATTATGTGATTATAGACCAAGGTCTTGAAATGCCCTATATATACATGCATATAAAGAAGCTCAGGGGCTTCCCCACACCTCGTGAGCAAAAAGCTGCCTTCAACTGAGAGTGCCAGACAAAGTACTGCAAAGAGAATATCCAAAACTGGATATGCCGGGGTCTCTTGAAGACATGCCTAACTGCATAGAGGTACATGTCAAAAAATAACTCCAAACCTCTCCCCAGCAAAAGACATGACTGCCTACAAACAGGCCATGGGGGTTGGGCTTCTGTCTTCCTCTCCATTTGCAGCCATTATCACCACCCAGGGACCAAGCCTTGATCCTTTTTATTTTCTAAACAAAAGGGAGGAGATGCCAGGAGCCAACCAGACCCCATGTTGAGACTTATCACTCTCTTAACACCTTGCATGGCCTGTGATCTGAATCAGGAATGTTTTCCGGAGCTAATTAGCATATCTTTCTCCCTTGGAAAGTTTGTTTGAAGTACATTCCTTGGGAGTTACCTGTGACCCAACCTTTGCTAAGGGATGTTTTATGGCTCAAGCGACTTCCCCCCTGACATTCCTAATTGATTATTGTTTCCTGTTTAACTAAGGTGTATATAAGACTTGGAGAAGAAATTTAATCTTGCGATTTGATAAGTGAAACTGTCTTGCTGTCATCATTTCTCTGTACCTTTTGTTCCCTGCATTCTAGGTTCCTGGGGGGTCTCAAGTTCTCTTTGCTGTCCTGCTGGCCGGGACAGTATATGGTCTACTTGTCTGTAAATATAGGCACCCATATTTAGCAGTAAGAGATTTCATTTGTCTAGAGATATTCTAGAGATACTTCTTTAACACTTTTTAATTAGGGGAGAAAATACACTCATTCCTGTACCCCTAGATGTATCAGGATGATCACTTAGAAAGATTCTGGGTCACCAATGAGGAAACATTTTTCTCATGAAGTTTTAAACATAGTTTTCAAAATAATATGGATAAGGAACATTATAATGCTTTAAATGAGGTATTTTTGAATGGTATGTGTGAAGCAGTACTCCATTAAAGAGGACGAGCTTATAAGTCTTAGAAGCCAATGAGGTTTAGCAAAGGACATAAACCTTGAGGGGTGTTGGATGACAGAGCAATGGAAAGGAAGCCCTCCCTCCCCAACACAAGGGAGTGGACACAGAATCACTCAGGGACTCTGGGAACCTCTACCAACCTAAGTACAATTTGAACATTGTATAAAAGCAGGAGATTTAAGTTTGAAGAATAGATTAAGGAGGAGCCTTGAAGCTTACATAAAGAATTTGGGCATGATTCATTCATCTTCTACCATGTGTAGAATGGTAAAAGGAAGAACTTGCATTCTTCAAAACCTGTACCTGGGCCACACCCATACTAAGTGCTTACTGAATAAATTCCTGCAGTGAAGGCACAAAATGAGAAGTATTGACTGAACCTAGATCTCTGATGGTAAGGATCTTGTTTCCAACACTGGTACCAAAAAGCACTGAGAAGTATCAGCACCAAGCAACTATTATGGAATGAATTGTGTCTCTTTTCTCCTATAAGTTTGATCATTGTATTGATAATCCCAAATATCTCAGAATGATACTTCAGTTGGAAACAGGTTTTTGCATGTATAGTTAATCCAAGATCCTGTCTCGTTGGGGTAAGGCAGCTCTCTAACCCTGTATGATTGGCAAGAGAGGAAATTTGGACACACAGACATACATGTACTTTTATGTGTATGCTTGTATGTATGTATGTATGCATACATATATGAGGTTATAAGCAAGAATTACTCTAGAGAATTATGAGATTTCCTAGAAACAAACAAACAAAAAACTGGAGGCACATGATAAGTTTGGTAATGAAAATAAACCCCAAACTATGTTCCCTATGCATCTAGAAATATGCTACTAAAGTTCTAGAAAGTGCTGTTTTCTGGAAATCCAGCTAGCAAAGGTAGCTGGACACGGAAGGCACCATGGTAGCCAAGGAAGTAAGTCAACTCTCTAAGGAAGAATTGGGCAAGACAGCAAACGGACCACACATGGACTTCCTTGGCCTCTGCCCTATACACAGACTTGGCAGAAGGAGCCTGCCTCTTCCTCCTCCCCTTTCTCAAATGCCTGCCGAGTACCATATATTACCAGACCATGATCTTTAACAGGGAAGCACAAGGACCAGCAGGTGTGTCATCTGACCCTTGAGGTTCCATCTGAGCTCCTGATCCTCCAGCAAGTGATGAAGATGGTCAAGACTGAGTCATTTATGAGGCTGTGAAAGACACACCCTAGGAATTCTCAGATGTTCCAACAAGATTAGGAAAAAAAGCTGGTAGGAACTCAGAGCAACAGGATTCCAGTCTGAGTTGAGGGAGGATCTAGTCATACTTAAAGAAAGAGCTAGCCTGGGGCACACCAGGCACAATCCCTCTTATTTCTATAAATATGGGATAAAAATATAAAGCAATGAAAAGAGCAAGAGTAGCCTAACCGGAGACAATTTTCAACCCACTGCACAGCGGAAAGACCACAGGCCTGTGAGCAACAGGCCTGGATTCCTGCATGCCAACACTTGGATAAATTATAACAGCAGGTTAACTGTCCTCTCGGTGGAAAAACTGATCTTGCTCAGGCATACCCAGTCCAAAGCCTCCAGGTGAGCTGGCCTGAACACTAAAGCTCTATGACGAGCGTTTTCCATTTTTCACTTTACTATTTCACTTGAAAGCTTTTCAGCACACCTCATGATTATTGATTATAGGCCTTTATTATACTCTTTGTTAATGGGCTCTATGATAGGACAAATTATAAAGGTGAACATTGCCTCCCTGATAATTTAATCAAAGGCAAATCTGCATATGACTGTGAGAAGATTTTGTAGATGAAATTAAAGTGTCTTTTGTCTTTAGGATTATTTAATGGGTCAAGTCTAATCACATAAGCTTTTATGATCCACAGGACTCCAAATATCATTAATGGTGAAATAAGAACTGGGACTAGGGTTTGGGAGTATCTCAGTAATGGAACACTCACATACATGGATGAAGCTCTGGATTCAACTCTTAGCAATGAAAGATGAGAAGGAGAAAATAAAGAAAAAAGAGGAAGGGAGGAGAAAAATAAATGAAAGGAGAAAGGAGGCGGAAGAGAAGCAGGAAGGTGATGAGGAAGGGCAACGGGAGGAGGAGGAAGACACTAGAAGAAAGTAGGACACAGAGGGAGCTCGGGCTGACAGCTGGTAGAATAAATGGGAACCTCAGTCTTATAAAAGAAAACAGATCCTCCCACAACCACCTGAGCCTGGAAATGACTAGTCCTGCTTGGTTGCCATCTTAATTTTGGTGTTGCAAGAAGTGAATCTTAAGTAGAGAATCCAGTTGAACTACATCCAACATCTGACCTAAGAAACCGTGAGCTCACACTACATGTTGCTTTAAGCGATTACGTTTGTGGCCACCTATTGTGTAGAACAGAAACTACATTGCATAAGATGTTTTACATTTGAGGCACAGACTTTGAATCTCTAGATCATGGGAAACCAACACACAAGACAAAAACAAACAAACAAAACAAACCTACAAACTTAGATCCTCTTTCTTCTGAGTGCCCAGTTTATTTTTTCTTTGCTTTTGTCTGCATTCATTCAACAAATACTTTTTTTGAGTCTCCCTGTATCCCCAAACTGATCTGGAATTCACTGTGTAGAACAGGCTGGCTTTGAACTCACAGAGATCTACCTGCCTCTGCCTTTCCAGTACTGGGATTAAAGGTGTGTGCCACCATGTCCAGCTTCAACCATAGTTTTTGAATTCCTGCTTTGTGTAAGATGCTTGCCAAACACTGGACCTCCACAAGTGGACATAATATTCAGCTTTTGTTACATTCCATCCCATCACATAAGCCAGCTGTGGAATCCAAGATCTATTTATCTGAAAAGTGAAATCCCGTACAGAGGCTCTTTGACTTAGAATGGATGACATCCCTGTTAACACAATGGAAGTTGAAAATATCGTAAGTTAAAAATTAATTAGTACACCTAACCTATTAAACATGATAGCTTGATCTTGAACTTACCTTATCCTACAGTTGGACAAAATCATGTAATACAAAGCCTGTTTTATATTGAAGTGCTAGATAGCTCATATAATTCATTTAACACTGCCATCAAAACAAGTCCATAATCATTTCACGAGATGGGGCTGACAGACCGTAAGAACCAGAGGTGGTGGATGACCACAGGAAACAGAGTTTCCAGACAGCTGAGAGTTTCTCATATGAATTCACAGCTATGGTGACAGCATCCACAAGTCCTATGTAAGCTCAAGCCAAAGAAAATCCCAACATACATGTGGAGAAGTGGGTAAGAAACCCAAACTCTACATGAGGAAGTATTGGCAATGGATGGCTGCTAGGAAGAGAAGAGTCAGTCTCCTTCAAAGGTGTGACTCTTGGTAGGTTAACCAGGCTCCAGTGGATGGACCCACAGGGAAGGACATTTGGGGATATAGATTAGAGTACTTTAATTAGGACAAGGGTGATAATGGGAGTTACAGACAGGGAGGGGGTCCTGATGCAATCAAAATATATCGTATAAGAATTGAAAAATTCAATTAAGAAACAAATCTAAGGCTGGAGAGATAACTCAGTGGTTAAGAGTACTGACTGCTCTTGCAGAAGACCCAGGTTCAATCCCAGCACCCACATGACAGCTAACAACCTTCTTGGGCACTGCATTACATGAGTGCACTTATAAACAAAAATTAAAATTAAAATAAACCCATAGGCAACACAGTATACTGCCACAGAGTGCCTATTGTTGACCCTGTGATTGGGCAGCTGTATGGGAACTGCAGTTCAGTCCTGCTGCTCGGCATTCCCAGAGGATCATACTGTATATCTGTGCTCTCATGCATTAGTTACTTTTCTCAACTCTGTGACAAAACTCTTTAAAGAAGCTATTTAAGGGAGGACGGTTTGTTTGGGCTCCGATTCTGAAGGGGTTTCCATCAATTACAGCGTGGAAGACACAGAGGAGCGGCTCCCTGGCAGGAAGGAGAGTGACAGAGCCCCTCCCATAGTGACAGAGCCCAGAAGCAGAATACAGGGCCAGAACAGGGTAAGGTTGTCACCCTCCAAGGCCTGCCCCATCTCTGCTACACAGGTCCCACTCTCTAAGGTCCCAACCTCCCCAGACAGCACCATATAGAGACCAGAATCCAAACACATGAGTCTCCAGAGCACATTCCAGCCTCAAACCAAAACACCTGCACAAAAGTCATAATTCTGGAAAGACAGCTCAGTGGTTACAAGTCCTTGGAGCTCTTGCAGAGTGTGGTTCCCAACATCCAGGAAGGCAACTCACATTTGCCTATCACTCCAGCCCCAAGAGATCTAATTCCTTCTTCTGGCCTCTGTGGTTAAGAGCACATGGCATACACACACACACACACACACACACACACACACACACACACACACCCCACATACATGCACACACTAAAATAAAATGAATAAGTATTATTTTTTAAATTCAAAGTACAGTTTCTACTGAATGTGAATTGCTTTTAAAACTGTATTTATTGTGTGTGTGCATGCACATTTGTGTTTGTGCATGCTCACATGTGTCACAGTGTGTATTTGTGTGTATGGAGGTCAGAGAACAACTTGCAGAAGCCAGTTCTCTCCTTCTACCGTGTGAACCCTAAGGATGGAACTCAGGTCCCCAGGCTTGTCAGCAAGCACCTTTGTCTGCTGAGCCATCTTGCCAGCTTTGTGTTGATTTTATGCTATTTTTAAGTCAAAAAATTGTAAGCCAATCAAGGCAAGCAAGAAATCATCTATATTTATTACTGATCTAATGAAAGCCGGATACTTCGGACTAGTAGTATCAGTGATAATGCTACTTTTAAATGATCGCAATCATTGAGTTTTAATTGAAGGCAGTGATTTTGTTGGAAGAGGGTATACATTTTCAGACTAATAATTTCCCAAATACATGTTCAGCATTTGTGGCATTATGTTCAAGCTTTATCTTATATATCCTTCCTTTTTCCATCTATACTCAAATGACTAATAGCACTTTATATTTATTTTTAAATCATCATATATGACATGTATTTCATACATCATTAGTATTAACTTATGGGCATTTCTGGATTGATTTCATAGCTAAATTTCTTAAAGGAGCAAGGATTTCACACCAGGACATTTGACAAGTTTGCTCTGATCAACATTCTGATTCTATGGAATTACAGTGAAAAGTTCAATATTTATCCTGTGCTGCTGACACCCTTATCAGATGCTATCAGCTTTTCAGTCAAAACATTATGTTTCTAATTATACTGCAAATGGCCAGAGATTTGCAAATCAACATGTTTCCTTTTCTTCTTTCCTCCACTCTTCTCCAACAAAAGGGGCCTCAGCCAGGGCTGAGCTGGCAGACTGAAGGATGATTCATGAGGTAGAGTGGGATTCAGTTTGGCTTTTCCAATGGCTGCACAGAGCCAAAGGCAGCCAATATGTGTCTGTTTGCACAAAACAAGCAGCTTTCACAAAGGGACACGTGGGGAGCAGCCACCAGGAAGGTCTCCTGTACTTCCTCTACAGTGTGGCCTGTTTACTGAAGAGATGCCTGCAGCCGGTGTTTAATAAGGACACTCCACACAAACGTGAAGTCTCCTCAGGAAGGCCTGCATGCAGTTCACCTGTCTGTATTGCTTATGGGCCAAGAACTCAGAGTCAGGCTCTCAAAATCCCTTTGGGAAGAGTCTTTGACTTAACTCATTTCTTGCCATAGAATCTATTTTTAGGAAAGAACGATTTGGTTCTGCCCATGATTTGCATAAAAAAAAAAGTTCTTTAAACACTGTGTGTATGTTATGTATACTAATACAATTTGTATATTAAATAGCACTGTCTTAGAATGATTTGATGTAGTTTTCAACAGAAGGAAAATTTCAGTTTACAAAACACTTCCCCCTAGAAGAAATGTTTGTTTGTTTGTTTTTTATAAATCACTTTTTCTAAGTGGGTCAATGTGACAAATGTAATCAGTGGCTAGTCATATCTAATTCTTATTGCGCTAATGGTCAATGGAATTGAAAAGAAAGCCCAACTTTCACAATCACCACCCCAAAGGGAGAACACAAGTCAGATTCCTTTGGAATTCAGAACTGGTTTCTGATATTTCAACAAACAAAATTTATAGCTTTAATTTAAAATAAATATTTTGAAGGGGCTGGAGAGATGACTCAGCAGTTATGAGTAAGTACTGCTCTTCCAGATGATCAGGGTTTGGTTCCTAGCACCCACATCAAGGCACTCACAACCACCCGTAACTCCAGCTTCAGGGGTATCCTGTACCTCTGGCCTCCATAGGCACCTGCACTCAAGAGTACACACACATACACACACACACACAAACACACACCCTTCTTCCACAGAAAAGTTACGTACAGATAGACACAGGCATTTACTTGTGTTCTAGCTGCCTCTCCCCCTGGATACTGGGGGTGGGGGTCTGTCTCATTTCTAAAGCCTCCAATAAGGTTAACGCAGTAGCATATGTGGCCTACTGATGCTCGCAGGCATATTTCTTTTCTCCTGATAAGCAGCAATTTACATCAAGGTGTTTCGTTTCTTTAACTGCTGTGGTAACTGCTGACCTTTTAATGTCACTATTCACAATGGAAACTTCTTCAGATCTTAAATTTTGCAGACCAAACACTCTCAAAGAAATAAAAGCAGTGTGCCGTTAGATCACAGGCTTCAAGTGAGTTATGCATGGAATGGGTCTTAACCAGTACCATGTCTATGTGTCAAGCATAGTGTCCAGCACACAGTTGGTACCAATAAGTGCTTGTTGAGTATTTTCAATGCTCAAACTATTTTATGAATATTTACTGTTATCGGCTTATATTAATTATTACGATAATGGACTTCATTATTTTTGTGCATGTCTATAATGCATTTTGATCATGTTCATGCCCAATACCCTCTCACACCTCCGCCCATTGATGCCTTCCTCTTCCAAACCAGTTCCCTCTGAACTGCTTTATTCTCTGCATGATCAACAGTGTATATCAGTGTGGCCAAGATGGCTTCAGAACTACTGAAACACTTCCCCAAACCCAGAGTGCTTCTCCCCAGGCGTCCATGTCACTATAACTTCTCACCCAAGACACCTCTAGAAGTTCCCACGAGATCCAGTGACTGAGAGGTTAATACCAGCTGCAGCAAGGAGGTCGCAGGACTCCCTGATTGACTGATGAACTTTGCCTGGCTGTGAACTGGCTTGAAGTGCATGCTGGACTCTGGAGTTATAAAATTAATTTCCATTCAAGAATAACACTTTAAGAGAGACAAACTCAGACCATAGACCACAAGCCTGACCTTTTGTTTGTTTTATCTGAATCAGTAGTTGAGGGGCCGTGGTCAGAGGTGGTGTTTCAGAGCAAGTGCTTAAGAAATACCGGGGAGGGCTGGGGAGATAGCGCATTTGGTAAAATGCTTGCTTTACAGGCCTGAAGATCTGGGTTCCATCCCCAGAACCCAGATGTGTCAGGTATGATCACTGAGACTTGCTGGCCAGTGAACATAACTAGTAGGCAAGGTTTCCAGAAGGAGGTGGGCCGCATCTGAGAAAGGGCCCTTTGTCTAAAGTTGTCCTCTGACCACACACAGGTACCTGCACACACATGCACCCCCAGACAATGAATACACACACACACACACACACACACACACACACACACACACAAATTCCTACCCTCAAACTCTCAAATTAGAAGAAACATCTGTAAACAGAAGCCAGAGCAGCTACAGCTTTGAGAAACTGATGGTTAAGGAGCCATAAACACTGTGCCAGCCTATACGACTACAAATATCCCAGGAATAGGATCAGAGTTTAAAAATCTCCCTGGAGCACAGCAATCACACAAAGGATATTTGACAATTCCTTCAGAATGTAGAGAAGATACCTCCTTGCTCAGTTTTCTTCCTGGGGGTGATTTGGCTCAGATGCATTTTGCAATTCTGTTCTTTTTTGTTTTATTCTTAGTTGATGTTATAGGACTGCAGGAAAGGCACCGAACAAGAAGGTGTCCTGGCCTCCTTTCTTCCATCTCTGTGGGATAACACAGGAAAACAAGCACTTTGCACATTATGGGATCCTGGAGAGATGTTTGTTTCGTAGGTTGCAAAAGAAATTCTCTGAGTCATTTCTTGAGAGACAAAAGTTCTAGCAATAAGTTTATACATGTCTTCAAAACTGTAGGTGTTTGGCAAATCTCCTCCATTGGCAACACAATAGTAAGAGACAGGTGTGCAGTTCTGTCATCTGATTTAGAAAAATGAAATCAAGGGTTAGGAGGCAGCAGAAACCTTCTTTACAATTCACAGTACATGCCATTCTTTTAATGCTAATTGGTAATCCATTTACTATTGTGTGACTATTTAGGTCATCTCTAGTCTTTTGTTTATAGTTCAGGAATTACATAGGATTTCTGTATATTTATCTACATATCTTTTATTGATAGGTGCATATATCTATTTAGTTACTAATTAGCATATATTAATTATTCATAATAATGCACTTCATTATGGCAATGAACACATGTATATAATGTATTTTTGTTTATATTCACTCTTCGTTACCTTCACCTGACCCTCCCTGTTCTGATAATCTTTCTAACTAGCCTCCTTTCTGTGCTCTTGCTGGGCCAATGAGCCAGCCTAGATAATCCAGTGAAAGACCTGATCTCAAAAGAATAAGGTGGATAGGGGCCGGAAATAACTAATAAAATATTAAAAAATAGAATAGAGTAGTTATTGAGAGAAACACTCCATGTCAACCTCTGGCCTCTACATGTATGTACACACATGCATACACACCCACACATATGTGCATGTACATACAACCCAAATATAAACAAATGATGCATGACTCAAACTGTAAAAGAAACCTCAATTCAGAAGTGTTATGGACCAATAAGTGCCTTCTATATGAGGTTAGTGAATTTCAGAGCAATTTGTAATTTATGGGAAAAAGAACCAGGGAAAAAGTTACCCTAAACTTTAGAAATTAAGTATACATAGTATACATATGCATCTCTCTTCCTTTCAATTAAACTTAACATGCGTAGTTTACAAGGACTTAGAGAGCACTGTAAGGAAGCTGGCGAGGGTCAGACTTTGGTTGTTTAGGTCTGAACCCTCCCATGATATTGGCAGGCCTTGACCTATGGAGTGTTAATCTTTTTAACCTCAGTTTACTGGGCAAAAAATTAGAAAATGTAAATTTTACCTCATTACACACTTAGGAAGGTTAACAAGATAATAAATGCTGTGCTTTGGACAGAGCTTGGGGTAAGCCCTCCATAAATGTTAGTTATGCTTACTGTTAGTATTAATATTATTTATTTTAAACCAGGTTAAAAACCAATTCATAAAATCATTTTGGTTGTAGATAAAAAGTACAATTAAATTCTTCATCCTGAGGGAAGAAATTAATAATTCAGGTTTCCCTAAAATAACGTCTCTCATCTAAGCAGACTAGCACCCGTTCTTTCTTGATTACAGTAAATTAATTTCAGTGTACCAGAAAACTGTCTTTAAATGATGTGTGTCAACATCTTCCAAACTTAGAAGGAAGAAAGCAAATAAATAAATAAAGGAAGCTATCTGTTGGAGGGTGATAGTCTGAAATGGGCAATGGAGTTGTGAATTAACATGGGGAGGGCTCAGAGGAAGGGAGAGGAAAGAGGAAAGGGAGGGAGGTGGGAAGATCGGGGAGGATGGAGGGAAGGGCATAGCCATCCTTGTTCCCAGAAGCTAAGTGGACAAGAAAGGACCAAGGCTATGGGAGAAGAGACGAGAAGGAAGCAGAGGCCAGATCACGCAGAGCTGGAGGCCTTCTAAAGGACAGGACTATTATCATGGAAACAACAGGAAGGGACAACAATTGGGAGCCGACAAAATTAGATTCCTATTTTTAAGAGTCTCCTGATTGCTCCCATGGAGAATGGATGTCAGGGAGACAAAAGTGGAATTAGAGGCTACAACATAAATTGCTCTGGCCAAGGAATGTTATCCCTAGGGAGGGGGCAAGTGACCTCTGATGGCAGCCTCTGTAAATGCCCCTTTAGGGAACCATTAGTGGCTTGTGGTTTTAAACAAGCCCTTAAAGAGGATTATTTGAATTAGAGACTAGAGAGTCTTTTTCAATACTCACAGTGGGTGTTTCTTCTGGGATAATATAATAATCTTTGGGTTGAAGCACTTACCTCGTCTCAGCTATAAAGTCTACAATCACTTATATAACCAACCACTTGCTTTCTGCAGCCTCCAGGCACACATCTGTCACTGAGTAATAAGGCTTGAGTTAACACTCCAAGGCTCTTGTGATAGGCTTGCTGGCTCGATTTGCTGTAGTTTATGGGGATGGTTCATCTGTGAGTGTAGCATCCACGAGACGACACCATAACCTCTGCTCTGGCAGATGGATGTGGGTGTCTGGTCCTCAGGAGGGATGGCACTCACTCCTACCAGGGGGACTCACAACTCTCTCCCTCCTAAGCAGCCACAACTATGGCTACAAGCCCATTCCTTGGGCACTTGGCTCTGCCTTGTGATGGTTACATTGATAGCTGAAAGGGCCCTGGCTGCCCCTTTTCCCTGTGTATGGAATCTAAGCAATAGAAAGTCAGTTCTGCCAGGAGTTTTTTTCCCCAAATATAGATTTGCTCCACTGGAATTGAAATATGAGGAAACAATCTGAACAGAACATGGACTTGCCATTTTTGTGTGCTATTTCGTCCACAGAAGTGCTAGACACAAGAAGCTGAACTAAGAAGCCTAGAAATTTGGTAATATACCTGAGTCTGCCTCAAATGATAGCCTTGGGGCCCCAGGTGTGAACCAGACCAGGTGCCCCGCCTCCTGTCTCAGACAATGCTGTCTACTGACTCACAGGAAGCTGGGAGCTGCAATCTCCACAGACAAATGCATATATTTTCCAACTGTATTACAGCATGTATGTGTTTCTTATCTATCTGATTGCATAAACTGTGTTATCTTTTCAACAAAGCCCTTGCTCTAGTTTCTGGTGTCACTGAAGAAATGACAGAGGAGGATGTGCATCGAGCTTGTTAGTGCCTCAGCCCTGTGGTTCTAATAATGTCACATAGCCTTGTAAGTTTTTTTCTTTGTCTTTGTTTTTGATTTTTGAGACAGGGCCTCATGTAGCCCAGGCTAGCCTTGACCTTGTTATAGCGAAGGCTATCTTTGAACTCCTGACATTCCTGTCTTCATCTTCCAAGTATTAGGATTCCAGATATACACCACCATACCCGGCTAGAACAGAATTTTCTATGAACCCCTACACAGATAAATTTCTCCAGTTCAAATTAAATCATACTTTATACTTGTTTAATAACAGGTTTCCTGCATTTTACATTAGTGTAGATAGAGCTCATATTATGCCCTTATAGAGAGCTAAACACAGACTCATATCTTGTGTAAAGGCCTGTGAATGAATATTAGCTCTGCATATTCTTTCCAGCTTCATTCTTTTCCATTTTTTGTTGTTTGACTGTTTACAGTGGAATAGTGACATGGTTGTTACCAGGGTAATCAAACGCTTCCTGATTGAATCTGAGGCCCACTCCGCAGGAGAGCATTCATGTCTGGTTCTGTAAACCTGGTCAAGAGGCTGTGTCTGGGGAGAACACCCCCTAAGGTGGGGGAAACCTACCAGTATTGCTTTGCTAATTGGTTATGATACCAAACTGCCTTCTAAATACTGATATTTATATCCATAAATTAGTGCTGTATGTAGCCTTCATTAGAGAAGCTTTTTATTCCAACCGACTGTGGTTAATAAAGAAACCAATAAAAAGCCAAAGTGATGAAATAAATGATGGTGGGGGGCTCAGCCCTCTTCAAGGCTCTCACAGGTGAGGAGAGGGAAAGACTATAAGAGCCACAGAATGCGCAGCACAAAGATACCTTCCGGACACGACATAGCTGTGGTGCTCATGGACTCACCAGGCACCTCAACATTTCATCATTGATGGCAGAAGGGTCCCAGGCCCATGAGGCCACTCCTCTCCTGAAGAACTATTGGCAATTAATGGTTGTTGGAATAAAGGATAGCTATGCACCTTTTAATAGAAACACAGCACTCCCTTGCATATATATGCTACGTATGTAGCTTACATTTTGTGGTTGTTTTTAAAATGTTGAAGTGACTATTCCTAAAAAAATGCATTTGTTCAGCTGGATAGGAAGAGTTACAAGTTGAATTAAAAGTGTTAAAAGTATGCCTGTTTAATTTTTCATGGACACTGCCAAATCATTCTCTCAGGAATTTATACCTGTCCATCATCACCAATCCTGTCCCTCCATCAATGGAGCTTGTTAATAGTCTATGTTTAAAATCACATAAATTAAAAGATCTATATTTTGAGCAATGACCTTGAATGCTAATGGTCATAGTCTAAATATCAATGGGCCTCTTAAAATCCATATATTAAAATATTCACCCCCAAGGCAAAAACAGGAAGTGGAGCACTGGGAAGGTGCTTGAGTTTTGCAAGCAGAGTCCTTGTGAATCGGAGTAGTAGTACCCTTCTGAAAGAGGGGAGAGAGCACCTCCACCCTTTCTACCAGTGGAGAAAAGGAGGAGGATGCAATTTATGACCCTAGAAGTGGTCCTTGCCAGATGTCAAGCCTACTGGCACTTCTCTGCTGGATCTCCAGCTTCCACAATTATGGGGAATAAGTACGCGATGTTTACAAGTCACTCGGGGTATAGGAGCCAGATTAGACTAAGACAATGGCATATTCACACTTAATGGAATATATTAATGATGGGGTGATCTGGAAGTAGGAACTCTGTGACCCTCCTGTCACCTCCTATAAATTGATTGGCATAGACTATCTTTTCATTATCTATCGGCCATTGTAGCTGATCTTTTGAGAAGTATCTGTTCATTTTCCTAACCCATTTGCTGATTAGATTCTTTTCTTTTTATGGTATTTAAAATTTTAAGTTCTCTATATATTTCAGATATTTGTCCTCTGCCCAACATACAGTGGACAAAATTTGTTCTCACTCTGAAGGTTGTCTTTTCATTCTTGTTATTTCCTTGGCTGTACAGAACCTTTTAATTTCATGAAACACGCCAGACCCCAAAAGATAAATAGCGAAAGTTTTCTCTAATATGTGGAATCTAGATCTCTCTCTCTCACACACATACACACACACATACACACACTCAGACACACACACACACACAAACACACAACATAAAAGCAGAAAGTGACAAATGAGAGGGAACAGTGGACAGGAAGGTCTAATGGGGGTGAATATGGGCTGAGGCCGTGCTAAACAGGAACAAAAATGTCATAAACACATTACTTGGTACAACAAATATACACTACTAAAATTCTCTGAAAACTCATCTATTTCTTCCTTTTTTATTTGTGTGTGTACATGTGTTTGCGTGTGTAAGGGTGCACACATGTGACGGTCAAAGAATAACTGTCAGGCATCGGTTCTCTCCTTCTGTCTTGTAGATCTTGAGATTCTGGGCATCAAACTCAGGTCATCAGATTTGGTGACAAGTGCCTTGACCTGATGAGCCATCTCATAGGTCCGAAAGTTGCCTGTGTAAAAATACAAATAATTGGGCTGAGAATGGTGGCGTGTGCCTTTCATAGTAGCACCCAGGAGGCAGAGGCTTACAACCTGGTTGGTCTATATAGCAAGTTCCAGGCTAGCTGGGGCTACAGAGAGACCCTGTCTCAACAACATCAAAGAAACCCAAGACAAAACAAAAGAAAATCCAAACGAGCTATCTTGTGCTCCTTGTGTCTTTATCAGTCAGTTAAGTGTCTCTTCACATGCGCACACTTCCCTGTCCTGTTCTGATCTTTTGTCTAATCTTTCTACGTCCCTCTTTCTCTTAGAATACCTTTTCTTCAGATTTTCTAAATTTTCAGAAGTTCCAAAATTTCAAGTAAATTTATCTATGTTTTGCTACCTCCAAAATTTAGCCAACTCTATCAAGTTTTATAGCCTTAGGGGTTCATGACTTTCTTAAGAGAAACTATCAGAAACTATCCTATTGCCTCATGCAGACTGAATTTATTCACAATAAACATACAGTTTTTGTTTGTCAATTAATTACTAAACCAGTTACATCCACCTTCCTCAACTGCCATGCAAAATTACTGTAGAATCAATGGTTTAAGCAGCAGACATTGATAGTCTCAGTTTCAGAGACTAAAAGTCTAAGATCAAATTGCTAGAGAGATGGTTTCTACTGAGGCACAATTCCCTTGATTTGCAGAGTTTACGGTCTCACTGTGTCCTTATACAATCTCCTGTGAATACATGAAAGAGAGAAAGAGAGAGAGAGAGAGAGAGACTTCTGATTAGGACACTAATCCTGTCAGACCACCCATTTTTGTTATCCCTGTTGCCCCCTAAAGTCCTCTTCTCTAAATACAATCACATTGGGAGCTTGGATTTCAGTATGTCTTTGAAGACAAAATAATTCAGTCTCTAATATTAATCAGTAGAACTTTGCAGATAGCAATAGACAAACTGTCTTGTAGTATTCTTACTGAGAGACTACAGACATGGCCCCTGATATCTACACATTTACAGCCTCACAGATAGGAAACAGCATTTGCAAGGTTGTAGTTTTGCAGATCAAAAATGCCTGCCACTAGGAAAGAGAACACAATGTGACAGATACTGTCACAGTGGCAGGGGGACTTGTTTTCTGTACCTTCCTGAACCAAGAGCTGCATCTTGAAATTAAAACACTGCGGTCCTCAACCTCTAATCAAAAGTGACTTGTGAATTGCATTTGAAGGTGAGAATATAGTGCACGACAGAGGAGGAGGGGAAAATACAGAAGAGATTGTAAAACACATCACAGTGCAAAGATAGCAAGCCAGTGCTTGGGGAATCTGAGGCTTATTGAAAGGTCTATTCTCCCTGACCAAGGAAGTAATAACATGACAGATGTGGGACATGTTTTTCTCCAAAATACTCAAAGCTTTTCTCAAATATTTATTATCTTCTTATAACCACAATAAGGCAGAAAATAAAGTATATTTGCTCAACTCTATCTTTATTTCATTTAGCAAGAAATGCAGAGATTTTGTGATCATACATTCATTTAATAAATATCTGCTGAATATCTACTCTGCATTGGGTATCATAATATTAAGCCTTGTGAGTATATAAAAATGCCTAGGACACAGGATCTACCTCCAAAATTCAAGGGACACACTTGCCCTTTCCTTACCCTAAAAGGTCTGTCTTCATTCCAATTCTAATGTCAGTGTAGAAAGCAAGAAAAGACATAAATATGCTCGAGAGTCAGCAAAGATTTTTCTTTAAATATGCTGAGAGCCAGTCTCAGGCTTTGTGGACCCAATAATTTCAGCTGTTTGAACTTGCAGTTGTAACAAAAAAGCAACCTAAGGCAATGTGGAAAAGAATGTGCATGGGTTCCAATAAAACTTTATTCATAGAAACAAATGGAGAGCTGGACTGTGTCCCCAGGCCCCAGTTAGTTCAGTGCAGTTTGCAAGAAAGTAGGATGAAAGAAATGGTTGCAGAAGTTTAAAGAGTAAGGCAACCGCACATTATATAGCACATCATTAATTTCAGATACTTTAACATTTAATAAGGATTGTAGTGCATCCCAGTTTTATAGAAGAAAAGAGGGGAGGCTTAGGAGATGACCCAGTCAGTAAAGTGCTTGCATACAAACATGAAGTCATCAGTTTAGTTCCCAAGCATTCATGTAAAACCTGGGCATGGTGGAATATGCCTATAATTCTAGGGCTAGGGAGATGGAGATTCATTGGTCAGTGGATTCCAGGTTCAGTGAGATATCTTGTCCCAGAAAGTGAAGTGGAGAACAACAGAGGAACACACTCAGCACTGACCTCCAGTGTCCGCATGCACATGACCCTATGTGTATGTACACCCTTATACACACACATACACAAACACACACACCAAAGGCAAGAGCTTCAGAGAGAAAAAACTTGGAAAATTGTAAAATCATAATAGTTAAAGTAGCCAAAATGTGTTACACAAGGTAGGTTCAAAGCCAAGTTTTGGAGACAGGTTTGAAAGGAGCAAGAAGCAAAAAAAGAATATTGTCTTTTCAATTTAGGTTCTGAAATTTATAGAATATAGAAGAAACAAAGGCACCAGGAAACACCATACAACTGTAGATAAACAGCATAAGTACAGTTTCAAACCCTTCAGCCCACAAATTGCCTAGAAAAATAAATATCATCCACCCGACTGACAAACTGTTTAGATGAATACTGATTATCTGGGAGAAGTCTTCTACCATACCATCCTGAATGTGCTAGGCCTCATCTGTCCTAGGAAAGAGTGCATCTGAAAAGTTTTGTGGGTTCATCCAACAATCAAATGTATTTCTCTAGTTTTCACTCTGCCTTTCTATCTTTACTCCAATTTTGATTCTAAATTGTAAAACAGAGCATGGTTTTATCCTCTCCAACTCCAAGTTCTCTCTGCCATCCTTTTAAGCCAGGGACTGTGAGCACTGGCGATCTTTTGGCTAAACAGAGGGCAAGCTCAGGGGCATGTTTGCAAAGCAATTTTCCAATAGAAATTGGATATGGTTATACGATGAGCTTAACTTCCCCTGTTTGAAGCCTGAAACTTCTCAGGCTCCAAATCCTCAGCTCTCATGCAACGTACACACATTTCTAGTTCTCATATCTGCTTGTAATGATGAGTTTCTGATTCCAAGAATACAGTTTTGGGGTCAGGAATAAGGCATAAAAGTGACCCCAAGCATTGCTCCTATTCCCCGCTCAAGGATGACTAGGTTGAAAGACCCAGGACCATACTCAAGTGAAGTTACAAACCGGCGATAAAAACTGCTGGACAGGAAATAGCACTGTCTCCCCAAAAAGGAAACATTGATTCAGCTGGTTTAGTGATAGTCTGCCTCTCTGAATCTCTTCTATCCCCTCTCATCTTCTCTTGGACCGTGAGTTACAAGCAAGGCACCTTTTAGTACATCCTCCTTGAACCACATTACTTTTCGCAGTCCAGCTCCATCTGAGACACTGCTTTCTCTCTTACAGAGCTCTGGAGCTAATGGTTGTTTCTAGAATATTCCTTCAGAGTCTTGGTGCCTGCTTCTTTCAGGCCTGACATGGTTTAGATCCTCTAGACAGGACATTGGGCAGAATAGGCATTGTGGTAGATGATCTATGATTATTTCAAACACATTGATCTGAACTAAGAGGTGCAGTAAGTGTAAAAGAGGGAGTGGCTTTAAAGTTTTGCCTGTTGGTTAGTTTCCCATTGCTGTGACCTACTGCCTGACTGAAACAACTTGTGAAAGGCAAAGTTTATTTCAGTTCACAAATTCAGAGGACTTTCAGTCCATCATGGCAAGAAAGGCAAGGTGGAATGTTTCTACCTGTGGTGGCAGGAACATCTGGTGACTAATGTTCACACAGCAAGAGACCAGGAAGGAGAGAAAGCTAGACTGGAACAAGAGGCAAGTGTAACCTTCAGAGACTGACCCCTCAGGCACCTACCTATTCTATCCAGACCCCATCCCCTAATGGCTCTATGACTTTCAAAACAGCACCACAGCCTGGGCACCAAGCATTTACCACATGAATCTATAGGAGACATTTCCTATTCAAATCATAACAACTTAGTACAAAAGTAGAATGTAAAAGCATGGTCACGCTTGTCATTTTTATATTATGTGCTTTAAAAGATATTTCAGACATGGTGACTTGTATAAAATATAAATCTGAACGTTGTGTATTTTTAAATATTTAAATTTAGTTCCTTGAAAGCTTAACGTTACAAGCAATTCATTATATTTCTTGTGTATACTCATAAGAAATGAATGTTCATATGGGTACATTTGTGTTGATGCATGTGCATCTGCATGTGTGTGGAGAGCAGAGGTCAACCGCAGGGGTCATTCTCCAGGAGCTATTCATCTTGTTTTTTGAAACAGGGTCTCTCACAAGGACTTAGGCTTTGCTGATTAGGCCAGGCTGGCTGGCCAGTAGCCCAGGAATCTGCCTGTCTCCACCTCTCTGGCACTGGAATTACAAATGGGTCATCACTTCCTGTTCTGTCAGGTGCAGGCTGGGAATTGAACTCGAATCCTCATGCTTGTGTGGCTAGCACCATACTGACTGAGCCATCCCCTGTACATATTCCATCCGGCGTGCTGACCGCGATAGAATGAAGAATGAGGTGGCAGAGACCGAAGTTCCGTGGCACAAAACCTTGCGACATATCAGACTGATCTGGAAGAGACATTCTTCACTTATAACCATCAAAAATCACAGAGTATTGGCAAAATTGCCTGCTTTACCATGTTGTTTAAAAAAGGAATCACTTTAAGTACTATTTGCATTTGCTATAACTTATTTGTGAAGTGTAGCTTTCTACCATTCCCAGCCTCAAACAGAACATCTTTGCTTCTGGTTCCTCATAAGACAAGGACAGCCATGAAGGAAAGGCCTCATAAAACCATACTGAGCACCTGAGGCTCCAGAATAGACATTTGTTCAATGTGTCAAAGTTGGCTGTTATCAGGTGTCAGCAGGTACCTTGGTTATCATTGTCAGACTAGATCACAGTCATAAGTTTCACCATTAAGAATACAATAAAATGTTGTAACCACAGCTGGACCTATAGAAGAAACCCACTTGCTTAGGTCAGTGCATCTTGTGTGTGGTAGAACAGAATGGGATCTTTCCAGACTAGGAAGTTTTCCCCAAGGTTTCCCATGGGCAAGAGGTTGTTCCTTACTATTGACAGGATTGCTTGAGGGCCCTCAAGTACGATGAGCATGAACTGATCTGGTTGAGATCAACATTAGAGTTTATTCAGCTAAGTGCTCTATAGTGTGTATCTTCCTACTCAACCCTGTTCCAGTCAGGGAGAGTTCCTAAGCATACAACCCCACAGTTACACAGGTCCTTCTGCTTGGAGGGGCCCTGGACTGTTGTTTCAAGATCTGCTCTTAGAATTCATAATAATCTTCTCTTTGAACTTGTGCTATTTAAATGAAACTCAATGGAACTGCAAGCAGACGAGACGAGCATAAGAGTGACATCTGCGCATCAGTCCTCACTCACCTGGAGTGTCCAGGACATCCCATGAGCAAAGAATTCCAATGCACTTGTTGGTACATGGTGTGAATTCAGACTCACAGGGAATAGGAGCTGTGTTAACATCTGTGACTGAGAAAGTGGAGATGCCAACAACCCCAAGAAGCCTTTCTCTCCACTTAAAAATGAGTTTGCTGAGCTGACAAGGCCGCCAGTCAGTGGTGTGCTTGGTGCACAGTCATGACCTTAAATCTCCAGACTCCGTGTAAACAGGTATCAGATGTGTGGCCTGACCGTAAGCACTGGGAAGGCAGAGACAGGCAGACAAATCCTGGAGCTCACCTTTGAGCCAACCCACCCTAACTGGCAAACTTCAGGCCAGTGGGAGACCCTGTCTCACTCAGAAAACATGGTGGATGTCTCCAAAAGTACGTCTGAGGTTGACCTCTGGTCTCCATGTGGGCGAGCACACACAAATATGCCCCTCCATACCAACACACATGCACACACTCGAACATGTGGATACACACAAACACAGATGCAATGTTTCTAATGTAGAAAGAAAACAATGGCTTCCTAAGAAATGCGAACAACCAAGGAAGCTTATCAGTTCCTTTCTCGGGCTGGTGCCCAGTGTCACTCCAGCTTACACTTGGCGATGACGACTTGGAAGGAAAGGAAAGCGCAGTACAACGGCTCCTCTTCCTGTCCGCTTTTCATCCCTAAGCTACAGATGAAGTGTGGAGAGAACGTACCAGACCAAGAAATAAGAGAAGTACTTTAGAGTTAGTTTTGTCCAGAATTGCCACATTCATGCCCTTCAGAAACACACCTGTCACTTGACAGCCTGAGTTAATCGCTCTCGGTATAGAGGCGTAGTGATCAAGGGATTCGTGGTTAGAGTAGTGAAAGGCTTAGGGCTTTGCCTGAGTGAATCTGGAAAGGTTCTGTGGAAACAGATTTGTTCTAAATTGGTTATCATCAAAAAGGGAGATAACTTTCTAAGTGGATATCTCAATAAATCTCATCTATGAGCAAGACAGACTAAAACAAATATGAAGAAATCATTGGAACCTGAGGGTGCGGACATCTGCAGTTCCAGCACTCAAGAGGTGAGACAGGAGCATGGTGAGTTCAAGACTGGCCTGGGCTGTCTAGTGAGCTTCCAGTCAGCCCGAGCTACATGATGAGACTCTGTCTAGAAGGAAAGAAGGAAGAAAAGAATAGGGGAGAGAGGGAGGAGGGAAGGAGGGAGGGAGGGAGGAGGGAGGGAGAGAAGGAAGAAGGGAGGGAGAGAGGGAGGGAGGGATGGATGGAGGGAAGGAGGGAGGGAGGGAAGGAAGAGGAGAGGGAGGGAGGAGAGAAGGATGGAGGGAGGGAGGAGGGAGGGAGAGAAGGAAGAAGGGAGGGAGAGAGAGAAGGAGGGATGGATGGAGGGAAGGAAGAAGGGAGGGAGGGAAGGAAGAAGGGAGGGAGGGAGGAGGGAAGGAAGGAGGGAGGAGGGAGGGAGAGAAGGAAGAAGGGAGGGAGAGAGAGAGGGAGGGAGGGAGGGAGAGAGGGAGGGAGGGACGGATGGATGGAGGGAAGGAGGGAGGGAGGGAGGGAAGGAAGAAGGGAGGGAGAGAGGGAGGGAGGGAGGGATGGAGGGAAGCATAATTAATATTGACATAGCAGTTCATTCGTTCAGCAAAAGAAGGAATCCATGGTACTTCTGGGTTACAGCCCCTTGCTCTCAGTGAGCATTCTGTGAGACCAAGCCTCCATAGAGCACATAGCTTCACAGTGTCACATCAGTTGGAGAAACACTGAAAACAAACTGTGAACACCAAACCCAATTCCAAGACACTGGGCTGCCTTTCTTTCCCACATTGTTCGATTAGGGAAATAAGAGCACAAACGTCTGAGCTGTGGAACACAAACTGTGCAGTTTTGGTGGTTCTACGTGGGAGTTAAATGCACTCAAATTTGCATCAAAATTGGCATTACAAGGCGCAAAGATGAATGCTGAAATCCATGCCAATCATTTAAATCTGTTTAAATCTCAGTACGATTGATGACAGCATTTTCTGCTTTTGGAACAAGTTGGCTCTGCAGTTTCTTTTGCACCCAGTAACACGCTATGTATCTGGCTCTCTTCCTAGGTCTGTCTTTTTACCCTTGACAGCATCCCAAAGAGAAATTTCTAAGTCTCATTTCTTTTGTCCTTCAGAGATCACTAGATGCTACATTTTACCCACACTGCTATGGGAGTTCGAGTCCCCGTGGCTTCCTTATTAATGAGCACTTTGGTAAACTGAGGAGAGAGCAGCTTGTGGTTAATCTGGACTGTCAGTTTGATGGGTTTTCGAATCACCATGGAAACACACTTCTGGGTGTATCTATGAGGGTGCTGACAGAAAGGTTTAACTGAGAAGCAAAGACCCTTCTGAATGTGGGTGGAGCCATCTCATGAATAGAAAGTTGAAAGCTAGCTGAGTTCCAGCATTCACCTCGCTCTGCCTCAGGAGGAAGGGCCTTGCCGTCATGACTTCCCCACTGTGATGGGCTATCCTCTCAAACTGTGAGCCAAAGTGAACCCTTCCTTCCCTAAGTGGCTTTTGTCAGGAATTTGCTCACAGTAACCTGGAAAGTAATTAACACAGAGAGCAGAGCCACCTTTCCCCCAGATTCCAGTCCCCCTTGGCTGCAGCCCAGGTGGGAAGAGTGCGCAGACAGTAGGAGACTGTTCCTGAGCACTCAGCTCTGCCGTTTCTGGACTCGAATTGGTGGGCAGGACTCCCTAGGGACTATTGTGCCTTTCTGTCCCCCTGCCCAGGTCAAAGACTTCTCATTTTCTACTCAGTCTTTCTGATCAACTTCTTACCTACAACCTTTCCTCACTTCTCATCTCACGTCACCCTCAAAGTCTCCGAGCAGCACCTCAGCTCACATTTATTCTTGGCGGAAACGCCTAGCAAGTCAGTTTCTTAGGAACGTGTTTCCCTATCCTTGACACAGAAAGCAGCTTTACAAAATAATTCAAAGCAGGGGGTTTGAATAGACATGTAAACCAGATGAAACCACTAACAGTTGAACTCCATTGAAAAACTGAGAATTTATGTCAGATTCTCCTTTTTAAAGAAATAGTAGCACTTGTGACTGTCATATCAGATATTGAGAGGACTTTGGATAAGACTTTCACCAATCTTGTGACCCAATACCTTCAGATAGCCCCAGACCATCACTTATGGCTCAGTACAATTAACATGTTGAACAAGAAACTTCAAACAGAAAGAGAATGACCTGATTACTGAAGTGGACAAAGGAGGAAATAATATAATAATAAACCCCTCCTGGACCTCCACCCCTGTCCCAGGGCAAAATTCTCTCCCCATCTGGACCCTCTAAGTGGAGGTGTCTGGTTACAGGTTTGATCCTGGTGACTTTTCTTGACTGCAGCTATCCAAACAGGAAGCCTCAAGTTTCACCGGATCTCCATTTATCCTCGCCCTGAATGTGCGTCATAGTTCATCCACCTGTGGCTGTACTTACTTCTCAAATAAAATATTCTACTCTTTCCTTCATTTATTAGATGCTTGTTACTCATCATTAAAAGACTAGTAAACCATATCATTTACCAACTGAAGTTGAAAGAGATGACTGACTCCTGAGGATGCTAATTTATCAATGGAATAACCCACTGGTGACTTCATAACGGTTATTAGGATGTGGAGTCTACTTGTAGGAAATAGGACACTAGGGATGGAAAGAGCACACCCTGGACCTGACCATCTCACCACCCCAATTTCCTTCCTGGTTGCCATGAAGTGGGCAGCTTGCTACTATTATTACCTTCTGCCATGCCAACTTTTCCCCTCACAAACCCACAAGCGATGGAGCCCGCCAGCTATGCGCCTCTGAAACCATGGGCTGAAATAAGCTCAGATATTGTTTATCTCAGATATTTTGTCACAGCAACGAAGTGTGCAGCACTAATTTCTATGTGTTATTTCTTAATCCACAACTTAATTTTAACTGAATCAAGCACTCAAGTACCTCGCTTTACATAGGGAGAGCACATTTAGTAACAACAACAACAACAAATCCCTGAAATTTAGCTTTCTTAAGATAGCGTTTGAAAAGTATAAGAACTGACTTTAACATCTTACAGGTAATTATTATGTTAACATTTTAACCTTTTTTATGCTGGTAAAGTAATCCATGGGTGTGTTTTTAATCTAATCCTTACAAACATGTGAGAAGGGCCCTATTGCTAATATCCTTTAGAGGTAAGGAATAGGGTTAGGAAAATCACTCAACTCCCCAAAGTAAAATAGTGGACAGAGCATCCAAACTCAAGCCCAGAACCTCTGACCTCAATATATGTATATATGTATATATATATATGATCCACACCGATCATATCCATCTGCCACTGCCTTCCTCCAGCTCCCCTGAGTTTTCTCCATCCCTTCCAGCTTCATGTCCCCATTTAATTTTTTGTTATTAATAGCCCCCGGACTCAACTCAGTGCTGCCCATATGCACATGGATATGTGGCCACTCACTGGCTCATGAGCAGTCACGCCGCAAAGGGAAGTGATTCTTCTGTCTTCAGCACTGCCCTTGGCTTGTCCCATAGATCCTGAGGCTTCAGCGGCCCCCCAGCCCTGGAATTTTGACTGACTTGATCTTATACAGGTGACCATGGTGGCTATGAGGTGACTTGATTCCTTCAACAATTGTGGGTCTAGTCCGAAGGATAGTGTTTCACGGTTGTCTTCCCCATCCACCAGCTTTAATATTCCTTCTGCCCTTCTTAACCGTACAGAATAAAATATTTATACATCCATATACATTTATTCTACATAAGTGTAAGTGCTAAAGTTTCTCCATTACAAACCTAAAAAGTTACATATATTAGTTATCTGGAAATATTAGAGTTAACAGTTGGAATTTTTGTTAGTTACAATCAACCTCAGAGTTCTACGATGCATATTAATTTGTCATCTTGCTGAGGCGTGATTTGAATTTTCATATTCATACAGTGGTTATAGGACAAAATTCACACTGCAAAAAGATAGAAAAATTGCTGAGTACTGATGCAGTTGAGAAGGGATGTGAAATTCTTAACTTCAGCCGTAAAAAGGAAAGACAGGTACCAATGAAGGCGTGAGGACTCTGACTGCCAGCACTGGTCAGAAAGCATGGAGAAGGGAGCAGCGACAACCACTTCCCTCAGCTCTTCCTACATGACTGCAGAGATGCACAAGCAGCTCCGAGTTCATTCAAAACAAATTTCCATCACTCCTCGAAGACTTGTCCTCAAAGGCAAATCTGATTTGACAGCAGCTGACATGTTTTCACTCTTCAGAAATGCTAACAACATCCACTCTGCCCATGCACGAAAGAACGTGTGCGTTTGTCTGTGAGGTTCTGAGGCGCCATCCAGCTGAGCGAATGGAGCCCTGTATGCTGTATCTACTTGGACACAAAGGAGTTAAAGCCTGGCTGCTCTCCATTTGTCTGCCATTAGCCTGGCTGCATGTGTCGAAGGACATTGAAGGCTTTTATTTTTATCACTTAAGAGAGGAGAGAGAGGGAGAGAGAGAGAGAGAGAGAGAGAAGAAGGAGAAGGAAAAGGAGAAGGAGAAGGAGAAGGAGAAGGAGAAGGAGAAGAAGAAGAAGAAGAAGAAGAAGAAGAAGAAGAAGAAGAAGAAGAAGAAGAAGAAGAATTTAATATAGAATTGCAAGCTCTAACCACTGTGTTCCTCAAGTTTGGTATAGCATTGCCTTTCCTTCCACCTCCCCTTCCACTATAGAAGTAGAGCCAATTATAGGCTCATCCTAAGAGAACCTGAAGAAGAAAAATATTCTCCTTATAAGAGAGTAAGCCAAAATAAGTTCTTCCTCCCTTAAGGTGCATTTGTCACAGCCATAGGAAAATTAAGCAATCGAGTGATGTGAATATTCAGAACATAGTAGTTGATCAAGGTCTCCCTCTGTGATAGGTCCTCAAAACAAAGATTAGTTCCAGAATGAAAAAACAACAAAATGATGATAGGTAGATGATGATTGTAAATAGATAGATGATAGAGATATGATAGATAGGTGATAATAGATAGATAGATGATAATAGATAGAAGATAGTAATTAATTATAGCAGATTTGGTCTCTGTGTGTGTCTGTGACAGCCCAGTATATAATCTGGGGCAATTGCTTCATTTCCTGTCTGAGCCTTGGTGCCCCATCTACAAAATGAGTCAAAGAATTTCCCAAGTTCCCTTCCAGTTCTGTCCCCCCAATCTATGTTTTTGACATTTTATTTACTCTGTGTGTGTGTGTGTGTGTGTGCGTGTGTGTTATGTGTGCATGTGTATTATGTGTTTATGGGCATTCATGGGCCAGAGTATACATGTAAAGGCTAGAGGACAACTTTGAGGAGTCAGCTGTCTCCTTCCATCTTCAGGTGAGGTCTGGAGATTGAACTTGGGTCACCAAGCTTGTGTGGCAAGAGCCTTTACCTTCTGAACCTCTCACTGGAACTAATCTTTGTTTTGAGGACCTATCACAGAGGGAGACCTCGGCCACTGCTATGTTCTTAATACTCACATCATGGTTGCTTACTTTTCCTATGACTGTGACAAATGCAACTTAGGGGAGGAAGAACTTATTTTGGTTCAGTTTGAGGGCACAGCCCATCAAAGTACGAGACAGGGTAGGAACAGCTTGGGGCAGCTGGTCATACTGTGTTTGCAGTCAGTGAGAGAAGAAAACTGGTGCTTGGCTCACAGCCTCCTTTTCATTCAGTCTGGGATCCTAGCCCATGAGACATGCCAGCTTTGTCAGGGATAGGTCTTCCCTCCCCTATTAAATGTGTCTGGAAACACTCTTATAGGCAAGCATAGGGGTGTGTCCCCTAGGTGATTCTAAAGTCAATCAAATTACCAATCAAGATTAACCATCACTTCAGCTCTATTTTGAACCCAGACTTCCAAAAAATTTTGCTCCTAGTAATTATTTTACAATTAAATAGAGCAAGCTTTTTTTCTGAAATTTACTCGGGACTCTACCTTTTCTTTTTTATTTTCCACTTGTTAAAAGAGTATGGCTACTGTAGAAAATTCAGAAACATACATGGTTTCTCTTTGATACATTTCCTTTCAAACTCTAAAATATAGTCACACACACACTCACTAGATGAAGAAAAGTACTCACACTATTTTTAACCAAGATTGTGCATTGTTCTAGTGGCTCATTTAGTTGCTTTTCCAGAGGAGGAGAGAAGACTAAAGAATTAAAGTGTGATCTGTATCTATGAAAACATAAATGTTGCTGTTGTTATAGGCCTCCTCTTCCCTGGAATGCTGGGAAATGTTCTTCAGAACAATTACCAGTGTACTATCACCCACAGTATTCACTTTTCTTTCAATATTGATAGCATTTTATAATAAAATGTCCAGGAAGCTAAAAATGATTATTATTAATCAGTCAAGAGCAAATAATTTTTGATCGAGAACAGATACAAAGATGTAGCACAAGAGACTTATTACCCGTTAAATCTGTCATTGTCTAGGGGAAAATGTTTTTTGTGTTTTTTTTTAACTTTACTGCAATACCACTGAACAGAAAAAACAAATGTAATTTCTATTCCTTCAAACAAGGGAGAAGACTTTGCCATCATCAAAATGAAATAAGGGCTTGGGATATGGTTCAGTAAGTAAAAAGTGCTTGCTATACAAGTATGAGGACTGGAATTCAGATCTCCAGTGCCCCGGCCGGCAGGGCATCAACAGAGCACGAGTCCTCAGAAACCTGGAATGAACGGAAACAAAGGGAACACGGCCAGCCAGCAAGACTGTTTTCTGATCAAACTGGCAAATCTTTATTCTTTACAGAGCTCTTATATACTGCAACTGCAAGGGGCTAGGTGGGGCATGGTGGACTAGGGTTGCTAAGAGACAAATCGTTGGATGATCCAGGAGCCAAGGGCAGGTGTAGGGCGGCTACAGGTGGGGAAACTTGTCTGTTTAGACAATAAGAAACTCTAAAAGGCACTTAAGAGACTCCAGGTTAACACAATTGGTGTCAACAAGTGTCAGGATGTTTTGCACTGAGTCACAAGATGTTACATTTGCAGAAAGGCAAGACAGAGGTCACTTGGTTCCCGGCACTCCAGGACCTACATAGCAGATAAAAGTCTAGCAGCGCAGCAAGCTCCTGTAATCCCAGTACTGGGGAGCTGGAAGCAAGAGGCTCCCTGGGCTTTCAGGATGGTTTTCAGGACGGCCAGTCTAGACAAATTACTCAGCGTCAGGTTCTGTGAGAAACCTTGTTTCAAAAAGGTACAGAGTCATCAACCTCTGACCACTACATGCACATGCACACATATGTACTTGCACATGTACACACATGCACGGTGAAATAATATTATATCAGAGGAGACCAAAACAGCCCCTTTAAAGTCCATTAAATACGAGCTGCTCTATTCTACTTGTGCTAGCTGAAGGTTTCAGTTAATACTCAAGTCTGGTGCCAGCTCAACTGGATCTTCCTGTATCAGAGCATTCAATGCAGGCTGCTTGTTCCAAGGCAAGGCTAGACAAGATCAGTTCCTCATTGCAATCCTGTTTAGTCCTATGGTGACTGTGCAATCTGGCTGGGCAAAGGGATTAGATTTGTCAGAGCTATGCATTAGAGCAGAACACACTGAGATCCTGGCTCTTGAAGGCTTTGCTAACTTCACATCTACTCTCTGGTTGCTATGACATCCATCTATATTCCTAGGAAAGCCTTCTTGGGTATTGCTTGTTTTGAATTACTGATCGCTAAAGAGCACTGTGCTCTCTCCTGATCTACTAAATGTTCTCCAGGGCCGTGGGGGTAGGGAAGGAAAAGGAGCTGTTTCTAGAAAGCTTGGGATCTTTGCACTTGGTTATTCTCTACACAGAGGGCTCACTTTTGCAGAGAGCAATAAAATACTTTCTATTTGGCTGCAGGTTCCCACGTAAAAGATTTCAAGAAAATATATTACTACTACCTGTAGGTTCTAAGAGAGAGAAGACAGAGTCATTCTTTCTGTCTCTCTTCTCTTATGCTCAGTGCCTAGCATCTTCCAGGTACATGAATGAATGAATGAATGTTTCAAATGGTGATGGAAGGCAGTGGAAGCAGATGGTGGAAAGGATGGAATGTGACTGGGGGAATGCTTATGGGGGACTATCTTGATTACATTAATTGGCCTGAGAAGACCTACATTAATGGTATGACACCATTTCCTGAACAGGAGTCCTGGGCTGTTTAAAGTGGAGAAAATGAGTGAGCTGAGCGTGTGCATGTGTTCATCCCTCTCTGCTTCTGGATTGAGGATGCCATGTACCAGCTCCTGGAAGCTCCTGCTGTGACTTCCCTGTCGTGAAGGACTATAACCTTAAGTTGCTTTGGTCAGAGTATTTTATCACAGCATCAGGAAAAGAAATGAAGGCCGTGTGTCATTCCTCAGGAGCTCTCCACCTTCTTTGTTAGCTTGTTTTGTTTGTTTGAGTCAACATCTCTCACAGGCTTGGAACTCCTCAAGTAGACTAGGCTGGCGGGGCGGTGAGCCCAAAGGATCTGCCTATCTCCGCCTCCCTATCTCGAGTGCATCACCCCACCCTTGGCCTTTTTAAATGGGGATTTGGGGGGTTGAAATAGCAGGCACTTTGCTGTCTGAGCCATCTCCCCAGCCTCATAATCTTCTCAAATATATTTTTTGAAATCTATATACTCAACATGTTATTGGTGAGACTGAGAGTCCCTTCTGCGGTTCTTAATCTCTTAGTAAAAGAATGCGGAAATGGACTCCAAAGGAAGCTCAGAGATAATTTTACTAGAGTTTAAGAGAAAACAGCACAGGTAAAAACCCCGGCAGCCACCAGGAGGGGATGGAGAAAAGTCATACATTTGAAGACTGGCATGGAATAGAAATATACAGCTTATTAAGAAAGTGAAAGCTGGGGCTGGAGAGTTGCCTCAGCGGTTAAGAACAGTGGCTGCTTTTGCAGAGAACCTAGGTTTGGTTCCCAGCACCCTCGTGTCAGCTAATCACTGTTTGTAACTCCTGTTCCAGAGAGTTCCAATGCCCTCTTCTGGCCCCTGAAAGCATTATATGTACCTTATGTACATGCAGGCAAAACACTCACAAATAAATAAATGAATAAATAAATAAGAAAGGGAAAGTACTGTGTTTCTTAGATGATACCATCGGAAGGAAAGGCTCTCCGTCTTGCCAGTCTCCCGCTGGAAACTGGCTTCTTTCACGTGTTAGTTTTGGTTTAGCTTCTCTAGTGATTACTCTCCTATCACAAACACATAAGGTTGCAGCATTGCACAGCATACAATTGTAGTGACGCAGGAGGGCCATGCCTCGGTTTGCATGCATATAGGTAACAACAGCCTCATTAGGAAAGCTACACTACCCTCATGGATGGTCCAGTGATTGTAAGATAAATCCTGATTTCTGATAAGTAAAGATGTGGAATTACAAAGCAGAGCACCTTGAGCCTGTGTTGGAAACTTCTCCTCAGGAATCCTTCGGTTTCTGCTTATGCTGGAAGGCTTCAACATTCTACTCAAAGTCACAAAAGTGCCTAAAACACATCCTAAAGAAAAGAGAACCTGGGCAGTTTCATAAACACACAAGTCAGTACAAGCAGCCCTTAGAGTCGGCTAAGGAATCGGGGAAGCTAACCACGATAAGTCAAAACCTCTAGGACTGAGGCCTAAGCACAGGTAATTTTGAAATGCTCTCCAGAGTTCTAGGGCACCACATAGGCTGGGAACCACTGCTATGAGGATGTGGAATTCACTGGCTTTTTGGAAAGCAGATTCCTAGTGATTCTATGCCCAATTAAGCGCAGTTTGTGCTCCTTGGCAACACCTATAATATGTAGCAGGTGGGGGTCATTTCATCTGAGTAGTACTTAACAGGGTGTCTCTGACATTTTTCTCCTTCCCAAACACTCAGCCACCAACCCATCTCCCTTTTCCTTTCCTTCTTCTTCTTAGTAATAGTGGTTTGCTTATCTTTTTGCAAAATATATTTCAGGAGAGCTAAATATTGCGCTGTTAAACCTTTCAAACTGCTGTTCAGAACCTGGAATGCCCTATTATGAGTGCATAGAAAACAGACTTTCCTGGATTCTCTGACTGTAACTCCTTTGTGTGTGCATGCATGCATGCATGCGTGTGTGTGTGTGTGTGCGTGCGCGTGTGTGCCTGTATCGTGTCTATGTCTATTCCTTGAGACATGGTCTCTCACTGATATTGAATTTATCAAATAGACTACACTAGCTGGCCAGCAACCACGAAGAATCCCTCTGTTTCCACATCCTCAGTGCTCATATTACAACTCTGTGCCACCACCCAGGCTCTTATTTATTTGTTTGTTTTTATTTTTTAACGAGTGTTCTAGTGGCCTATAACTCAAGTTCTCAGGCAAACACATTACTGACTGAGTCACCCCACTAGCTCCTGAACTTAATTTTTGACTGTCCCCTGCTTCCTCGGGGCTGACCCTGTCGGTAGTTCCTCACTGCTCCTCCAGGTGAAGTACCTCTCCTGGTCTGACTCCCTGGAGGGCAGAAGAATGCAGAGCCCTCAGCCTGCGGTTGGTCGGGGGTCTCTATAGTCTAATCTCTTGTTAGCTGAGAACAATGTGGGTTACGGCAAGGTCGTCGGAAGGGAAGAGACCCCTGTTCAGTCAGAGCAAACTCTTTCACAGCTCTTCAGTGAATTCTTGGGTGCTTTAATTAATACTGTCTAAATGTTGGCATATGTTTTCCAAGTATTTGGGGGCTGCCCACCCAAATGGAAAGATCTATTTTTAAAAGATCCAACAACCTCCTTCTTCCACTCCTTTTTGGATTTGTCTGTTTTGATATTTATAAATGCTGCATAATTAGAATAGAGAAAGCCATCCTATCGGGAGCTTTAGAGATGTTGAAGACATTGTTTAAAATTCATTTTCCAAGGGCCATCCATAATTTTCAAAGAAAATGCACTCCAGCATGCTGTGTTCTAAACTCCCAGTGAGACTTTTTTGGGGAAAGTACAGGTAACGCCTTCATGCATTTTATTCAGATTTAGAAAGTATAATTTAAATAATGATCCATTTAAGAGAATTAAGTAATCCATTTGCTGGATGAGCCCCTGTCTCTGCATCTCTCCAGAGTGCACAGTTTGGTAGTCAAAATTTTATTCAGCGAAAGAGCTTACGACGCATTTTTTTTCATGTAACTTTCTTTCCCTGAAACAAATAAACTGTACATTGAGCTATCCGTCATGAACAGAAAGGAGAAAAATCTATTACCTGAAATCCCTGTTCCCTATGCTTCTCCACACTTGGATAAGTTTCCTTAATAGTCCATGGCTTTCTGAGGAGACTGTAAGCCCATGTGGATGAAACACAAGGAGTTTATTTATTTATTTATATTTGTTTATTTATTTGCAGTAATGGAGACTGAATCCAGTTCATCAGGCAGACTAGGTAAAAGTTCTACCACTGACCTGCGGTTTTCTATGCCTGGTCTGCAATGAGTTCTTAACAATCTGTACAAGTATACATATTTTTTAAGTTCAAAGGTTATTTTAGAACCTGAGTTGCTACTGTTTACTGTGTGAGGTTGAACACATTCCTTAACCTTTTTTAGGGTTTAGTTTTCTTGGGTAGAAGAGGAAGTGTGTTTTTGCTTTTTTTTTTTTTAATCTGTCCCACAGTTACTGTGAAGCCTAAAATGAATGCACGTGCAGAGTTAACTGTAGTTAGCCCAGAAAGCCTGTAGCTGAGCACCGTAATTGCTTAGGTATTATCACTGTTACTTTCGCTCTTCCTAGCAACTGTCTGTCTGTCTCTATCCATTTTTCTTCTGTATAAGAGTCCAAAGAGGAGACTGTCCCCATAACTTGAAACTTATCTTATCAGACCTTGAGATCCTACACAGACAGAAGGAATTTCTGGGACACTGTCAGTCTGCCTTTGAATGCATAGAAACAGACTTTCCTGGATTCTCTGAATGTAACTCTTTTGTGTGTGCATGCATGTGTGCATGCATACGTGTGTGTGTATGTGTGCGTACATGTATGTGTGTGCCTGTGTCTGTGTCGTGTCTCCTTGTTTATGAAGCTCTGATTCAATGCACTCCATCAAAGACTTCTGGAGGCCTTTGACAATGTGCTGTTGGTGAGATCACTAAAGCCTTTTCCCAAATCTTAGTCTTTAAAATTCCTTACTAGTAATTCTTTAACATTCACATCAAATTTTGTGGTTTTCAAACTATGACATTGCATGTGAACTCTATAAAAGTCTGAGGATCTATCACTAAATCTATTTGTCACAGAAGAAAGTTAAGAAGCAAGGAGTTTGGGCAACTTGACCACTAATTTTATCTCCCATATTTTTTGCCTGTTGATACCTCCATTATCCTTGTGTTTGAAACAGTCCTATAAAAGTAAAAGAGGCAGGTAGAAAACTAAAAAAAAAAAAAAAAAAAATCCCAGCTTTTTTGCCTTGTATTATAGAGTGTTGTTTGGGGACACGGCCATTCTATGGTACTGAGACAGCACCATAATAAAACCCTCTGAGCCAAGCATCCCAGTGCCTGATTTAGACCATTTGTTCAAACTTTTTCTGAGCCTTACCTGCAAATATTCACCTGCCAGATACTCTCAAAATAGATTTGTTCCAGGCAATGTCTGTAAGCCCAGCACTTGAGAGGCAGAGACAAGACGATTGCTGTGAGTTTGAGGCCAGACTGGGATACACTTTGTGGTCTAAAGAGTGATATCCTGTCTCAGGAAAGAAAGATAGAGGGAGGGAAGGAGAGAGAGAGAGAAAGAGAGAGAGGGAGAAAGGAAAAAAGAGATGCTTTTTGTTTCACCTCCTTTCCTACTTGGCATAAAAAATAAGAGAATAATAAGAAAGAGGATGGGTTGAATGGGCGTGCCGGTAGAGGAGGTTTGGTAAGAGGCCAGGGCAATCTCGTCAAATAGCAGGAACTCCCTCTTAACTGCAATGTTATAGTTGTCCTTGGGTCAGCACTCTGCTCTTCTGACAGTTAAGGGTGTGCCACACTTGGGGTAGAGCACCTCTTCTCCGGAGGAAATAGCTGTTGTTTCCAGGGTCTCGGCGAGTACTCAGCTGATGACATCTGTGTGTCTATTTAAACCTCAAGGGTGCACCACCTTTTTCCATCTGAGCTGTTAGCTTTTAAAAATACTTAAAAACCAATCAGCGACTAAATTGCATCTGAAGAGCTATTTCAATTATAGAATGGAAGCAGTTCCTCAGCAACCAGAGTATTTAAGAGCTACAAAAATTAATGTGCATTTTAATGCTGATTTTTCAGAGAATAATACGCTTTGTAATTCATTTAAATGTATTCTGTGTGTTTTAGTCTAGCTTAAGGCACAGCAGCAGTCCTTGAATCATCATAAAACTACATTTTTAAGATTTCTTTTTTTAATATAGAAAAGCATTTAAAACCTAAGAAGATAAACTGAGTGGAAACATAATTGGTCCGACTCAGAATATAGATGGGTTCTTTTCCTTAAATAACTTAAAAGCATTCTTGCCAGTGATCCTTAGTCTTTAACGAGACAACCTATAGCTTGGTTTATAACAAATAAGAATTCTATCTATAATTGCCCTTTGTATGTTTCCTGGCTGCAGATACAGCCCTTATAGCCTCCATCTAGAGCCGTGCTATCTATTGAAATCCACTGACTTGACAGATAAATCCAGTAGAATTAGAGTTGCCATGGTTGATGTGTTTTAAAACTAGGTTCATCAAACATAAACGTTTTGCCCCAGAGCCATGGCAAGCATTACATATGTCCACAGCCCCAAAGGAAGTCAAGTCAGGAAAGGAAGCAGCTGCTTTTGCTCAGCAGCTACCAAGACCAAGATTAAATAGATGTGGGAGGCAAGAAAAAAAATTAAGACTATAAACAGGAAAATGAGGCACAAGGTAGATGTCCCGGGCTCTGCCTAAGCGGGCATGAGAGAAAGATGAATTAGAGCCATGAACTGGGGCCGTTAATGCAGAGGAAAAAAAAATCTGTGTCAGCTCATTCTAGCCCTTCACCCTTTCACAGAGCAGACAAGAGGTAGATGCTTTGAAATGGGCACAGTGTTGCTCCTACAGGGGAGCAGGTCTGGAGCTCAGCACTTGAAGCTCCCCAGCCAGCACCCCTCCCCCAAAGTGTCTAGGCAGCCATTGTTATTTTGAGCTTTGTTGTATTGTCAGTTGAAGGAGAGGTGGAGAAAGGTGGGGAGAAGGGGATTGGAGAGGAGAGGAAGTGCTGGATGAAGAGGGAAGGCTAGAAGAACATGTGCTTCTGTGGGAACAGTAGTCACCCTGAGTGCCTCAGTACTTGGGCCTGACTTGCTTGAGTTGCACTTTAATGAGTAAGCTGAACATGGAATGGTGCACAGAACATTCCAGGCTTCTCTGTGAATTTCTCATTCCTCTAGCTGATTCTGCTCCCTCTCACAAGTCAGCATGGCTATCAACTGAGCTGATGGACATGTGGAAGGCAGAAAGAAGCCCTGTCCATGGCTGCAGCAGGCTAGCCCTCTCTTCTGAAACTTCAGTGACATCTCACCAGCCATTTAGTAGATAATTCTTGAGCAGCTGCTGTGGATGCGTCACAGGGATATGAAAGATGGGGGCAGCAGCCTCCTCAACCCCCCTCATCCAGTGGACTGAAGACACACGAGGACTCCATAGTTCTTACAGAAACAAAGATTCCTTAGTGCTCTGAAGAGCTTTTTAAAGCCATCAGAAGAGTGACACAGCTTGGAATTAGCAAGGACCATCCAGCTGGGTAATCATCTATCCAAACCCCCCAAACAGGGATCTAAAGATCTAGTCGAAGCTGGTATCCAACAAAGTACAAGTGTTAGAAGAGATAGGTCATGAGGGTGCTGAATGGATTAAAAAGAAGAAACGAGTTCAGTGCCCCTCCCCCATCCTCTAGTGCAGTGTCTAACCCTTCCACCTTCATCTATGGGAAGATGTTGCAAGAATGTACTCACCAGATGTGGGCCTTTGGACCTTGGACTTCTTATCCTCTAGAACCTGGAGTCAAATAAGTCTCTGCTCTTTCTTTTTAAAATATATTTTGAGTGTACATGTTCATGCTTGAGGATGGAGGCTATAGATCAACTTCAGGTATTGTTCCTCAGGTACAGGTCTACCATGTTTTTTTGAGACAAGTTATTTCATTAGCCTGGAACTCACTAATTAGGCGAGGCTGGCTGGCCCAACAAGTCTGAGGGACCTATCTCTACCTCCCCAGTGTTAGAATTATAAGCCTGTACTACCATACCTGGCTTATTTTGCATGGACCCTGGGGATCAAACTCAAGTCCTCATGCTTGCAAACACTTTACCTACTAGACTATCTCCCCAACCCCATCTCTGTTCTCCCTAAATTGTTCCATCTGTGGTATCCTGTCATGTTAACACAAAGCTGTGGAAGACTTCATGCTGAGCCCTTCCCGACATCATGCATTGTGGTCCCAGAGGGCCCTGTTGCCCAGTCAAACCCTGGCCAAGTCTCAGGTACTCCCTGGCCGGGAGGCCTTCATGCCTAGCTCTGAGAGACAGGTCCTTCACAAAGAAGTCATTGCGTGGCTGCTGAGCCGTGGACAGTGGCAGCCTTCCTCTATGTAACTACCTCTCTTTGAGGGAACTGGGAAACAGAAAGCTATTTATAAGCCTCTGGTGGCAATTTCAGCAGCAAGGAGGTGAGGCTGGTTTCTGATTTACGCCTTCCTAGCCAGCTGTCCCTTGTCATTTTACACATGCTGGTATGACATTTCCCTCCAGCCAATTTAATCCTGAAAAGTTTTGTTTCTTTCACACTTAAATGAAAAGTAAGCCTCCGACTCATAGTGTCCTTCGCCCCTCCTGCGAGGTGGTTCTGCGATGTGGTTTCCCAAGTTTTCCCTAAGCATTCTCCACCTTTCTTAGAGTTAGGGCGGCCAGACACACTATCTTCATTAAGACTTTTTATGTCTTATTATGTGGAATTTCTTTTGTAAATTAATTTGGGAGAATTTAATGAAGAACTGGGGGATGACGGGCTTGAAATGTTTTGAATTTCCTTTTATTTCCTCTTCTGTGTGTTTTCCAAAGTAAAAGATATGGCGAAGGCAGCAGCTTACGGTTAGTTGAAAGCTAAGTTGACATAAAAAATGATCGGGAAAGAGTAACTCTCAAGAATTTAAATAATTTAAGTCAATAAGATTCCACCAAGCACCCCAACCACGTGGAGCAGAAAGAAAGTTGCCATTTCTACAAAGATGAATAATGGAATGGCTGGGTGAGTGACAGATGTGGGGAAGAAGGATAGACATAAGCCAGGTCCCTGAGAATCTAGGGCTGGAGTATCAGAGCAAATCTCTCAGACCCTCTGGAGAGTCAGGAGAGCCAGAGATTTAGCTTTCCAGGAGCAATTACAAGCACAGGCCAGCCCCCTCCTCCCCACTGCCTTGCTATGTAACTCTCACCATCTCTGAAGTCTTTCGGCTTAGATCAATCGGTGACATGTGACCAAATGCTGGGAACTTAAAATCACATCTCATGAAATGGACGAGAACATAAAAATGAATAATATTCTAACCACATAATTAAATTATTTGAAATCAAACCATCATAAATATAATAAAAACTTTGCTTTAATTTAAAAAAACAGAAAAGGATATGTATGATTAGAATTCTACCCACATCTGACTTTACAAGCATCTTCAACAACTAGCTGTTGAATAAATCAGAGACACAATGGAGAAATTAGGAGCAGAAAGTAGTTAAAACTTTCCAAGGATGGAAGAGATGAAGGTTGTCAAAGCATGAGGGTGGGAAGGAGCCAAATTTGTTAAAGTGTGGCAAGAACCTCGCAGGTGGTGGGATGTGTGCCACATCATTAAAGGACAGCTACACGAGAACTGAGGCAAAGGCTGCTCTGAAATGGCACAAACTTGAGCAACTGACAAAATGAAGAGCGAGCAAAAACAAAGACGTCTAAATTCACGTCCTCCCTTACCACAAAACTGCAAGGTAAGGCGAGCATGCTCTGTTTAACCAAACAGTCTTATAATTTACTTGACATCTTCCTTGTTGTTTTTAAGAAATAAAGCAAAAAGTTGATGCTGTTGTTTCTATGACTCCAATCCTATGACCGTTCCAGAAACAACCGCTTTCCTGAAATGCATGTCTATCACGCCAAGAGTTTTGGAAAGTTTTAACTTTCTTATAGATTAACATAACTACCTATTTTTTTTTAACTACATCTTTTCTAGGTGTTTTTTATGTAATATACTTGACTGATTGCATAGCTTGTTTCTGGTATTTACATTGCTGGGGGGGATTTATCAATGTTGACTCTGGGTAATTTATTTTAGCTGGCATACAATATTGATTGGACATTATAGGTTGTCTACAATTACTCCTCAATTTTCCTGATGCAATAATTTTCAAGTATTTTTCAATTGGTTTTGCTATTGTGAAAAAGGCTTGCCCTAAACATTTCTGTTTGTTTCCTCGAGCCTACACATCAAGAGTAGCTGAAAACCCAGTGGTTCTCATCCTCTCTGTCCATTAAACAGTACTTTTTTTAAATAAAAGAAATACTGATTCCAGATCCTCCAACAGAGACTGTGATTTGATTGTCAGTAGGTTAGTTGGTATGGACTAGAGAGGACTAGAAACTAACGGGGAGTGGCAAAGGAAAAGAGCCCCTTGGGACTGGAGAGGTGGCTCACTGGCTAAGAGCCTTGCTGTTCTTCTGCAGGACTCCATTTCAATTCCCAGCACCCATGTCAGGTGACCCACAATCCTCAGAGCTGCCTATAATTCCAACTCCACGGGTTATGACGCCCTTTTCTGGCTTACATGGACACCCCGATACCCAGGGCATACAGACACACAGACACACACATAAACATAAATAAAAACAAAAATAAATTTTTCTTAAAGAAAAGAGCCCCCACGCCCCTCGAGAATCTAGTTTATGTTTCTCACTGGCTAGGAGCCAAGAATTTTGACACAACTCACAGAAGGTCCCTACAAATATTCAACCTTCTTCCCTAAGATTGTTCAAATAAGAGAAAGACAGCTAACGAACCATGCTGAAGGCCAGGGCCTAGGTGATAAAGCTTTGTGGTCTTTGATTTCAGCCTCATCACAGCTCATTTCTCTTCTGTAAACCTGAACAAGGCACTCATAAGTCACTCCGCAATTCCATTTACCAATGGCAAATCTTTAAGGTGAGAGAAATATGCAAAGCAAACCATGCTGTATTACTTAAATTTTAAACTTTGTGTAATCTTTGAACCTGCTTGTGAATTACATCCTTTGAATAAACTAAAACCCACAGAAAACCATAGGTAGCTCCTTAAGACACGGAAGTGCCCTTGGTGAAAAGACAAATTTTGTGTGAACAAGCCAGTAAGAAGCATCCTCCCTGCTCGTTCCTTCAGCTCCTGCTTCCAGGTTCCTGTCTAGCCTTGAGTCCTGCCCTAATTTCCCTGCATGACGGATTATAACCTGGAATTGTAAACGGAAATAAACCCTTTCTTCTCCTCCTGTACTCTGCACCCCCCCAAAAAAGGCAAATTTTGCTATATAGCCTAGTGTAGCCTCAAAACTCAAAACAGCCCTCCTGCCTCAGTTTCCCCACTGCTTGACTCACACCTACGTATCCGTATATTTGATTATGTTTGTCTTTCTTAATGCCTGTACTGTGCACCTGCATCTTTGAATGTGTACATTTCCTTACTGTAAAAAACTTCAACTTTGCTTCATTATAACCCTTGTGAAATTCTTACCTGCAATGTTAAGTCAAGATCCCTGCTTTAGGGCCGAGGAGATGGCTCAGTTGGTGAAGAGTCTGCTACAAGCATGAAGACCTGAGGTCAGGTCTTCACAAAGATAGCCACAGTTCACTTGCCTGGAAACTCCTGAAGCAGAGCCTCAGGCGGTACAGCTAGAGGCACTGGGTTGTAGCTCCTGCCTCCTGTGTCAGACAGCAGAAAAGCAAACAGCGTGCTAGACTTATAAATACCTATTAGTGATACTGGATAGAAGAAAAATAGAACTGGTTCTATCATTAGTGCTGTTAGTCTGGATCATCGAGGAAGAACTTCCCCCAGAGCAGCCATTGAACTTGAGACTGAGTGCCCAGCAGGAGAAAAACACTGACCTTCTGACTGAGCCATAAGAGCTCCAAGAGTGTTTTGCAGGGGAATGGAGGGAGGAAGTTGACCAGTCTGAGAAACTGGATGACAATGAGGATTCTGCCACTCTGTCCCTAACAGTCATCAGACTTGGGCAAGAGAAACAATGCAGGCCTGTGTATCCCTGCATACACTAACCGTTTAAAGGCTTAAGTCAAGCAATTGATCAAAGAGCCCACATTCTGTGTTCCTATCTTCACAAGTCTGTCAGCATAATGACAAAGTTTTAAAATAAGGGACAAGCTATGGTTTCTGTCTGGCAGAAAGTCATCAAAACACTGCAATTAATTATTGCTGCACTTGTCTGGGTGTTCTATGGGTAGATTAATGATACTTGGATGAGTCATAAAGACATAATTCATGCAGTATTTTGTTTTTATTCTCTTAAATTTGCTTTGTTGGCTTTATTTTTATACAAAATCACTAATTATGTTATCATAATCAATAGCCATATAATTTGTTTTATTGGCAGTCATGTTCTAATGAATTAAAAAATTAAACATGTTTTAATATGTTACATACCATGTATGTTCATCAAAACTGTAAATTCAGAAAGATTAAAGTAGTATATGCTTTATTTTCCAAAAGATTATTTTAGTTCTCAAATGTAAAACAATTAATTAATATCAAAGTATTTATTCAGAACTATTTTAGAAAGATTAAAAATTTGAACTTTAGGAAACTCAGGTGTATGCTGATATTTTATAAATACAAAACTATTCACAAATTTTAGTGTTGGATAAACATCTAACTGTGAGAATTGGTATCACTTCTCATGTTACAGCTAGTCCCATGTTCATTTGAAGCTCAGGCATGGTGAGGGTCATAGATCAAGGAGTGGCTGTCATGACAAGATGATCTGTTAGTGACAGACCCCAAGAGCAGAGGGCAGGGCAGGTCCTAGACAGAAGCGCCCTCAGTATCCGGCAGACAGAGAGGTGTGGACAAAGCTTGGCAAGAGACTTGACGGCTCTTCAGTGGGAAGAAAGGGTGAAATGGGCTGAGAAGGCTTGGGATTGACTAGTTTGAGTAATTCCAGCAAGTTCCTGAACAGGGGGAGCCTTCCTGACAAGGACGGTGAATAGTGCCCAGAGTCTGAGAACCTAGAGTTTGAAGGTGCTCAGGGGTGTCACCTCTGAAACACGTGGCTTGTATATCAGCTACTCTCCCTGTCACTGTCACATGCCACCTGACAGAGACAACACAGAGAAGGAAAGGTTCATTTTGGTTCATAGTTTCAGAGAGATTTCAGTTCATCCTGGTGGGGAAGGCATGGTGGAATGTCTCCCTTTTATGGTCATGCTTTTTTCTTATAGCAAAGGAAAAAATGAAGTATATCCTGTACTCATATTTCCAAGAAAAAGCAAGAGAAGATGCTAGATCAAGAAGCCAATAAATTTAAGAAAAATGGGAAAGGACTTGTGTTGGTCATCCCTAGTTTTCAACTTGATGTCATCTAGAGTTGTCGGGAGCCATTTGCCTGCCTTGAACTACGCCCTAGTTTTGGGTTAGGCAGGAGTCAATCTCCTGCACAGAAGTGCTGACTGGAAGCAGGAATTTTCATTATGCAAATGATTTACACCTAAGGAGAAGTTTATTTTGCACCCAAGACTGAGGTCACATGAAGATCCTTGAAGGAAACCAATCACATCTTAATTTATTTTGCCTGTGTTAGTATTGTTTTGCTCACTTCACAGTATAAATAGGGAGGACTTAATAAAGGCAAGCTGCTTCAGTGTGACTGACAGCCCTCCTGAATCTGTCCTATTTTCTCTCTCTCTCTCTCTATCTCTATATTTTCTCATCCTCACTCCCCACTTTGGGTGCGGTTCGATTTCTGCTGGCGGGCTCCAGCATAGAATCAACTGGAAGATTGGCCTCCAAACATATCTGTGGTGGTAGCATGTAGGGAGGGTTCTTAATTATGTTGAGGTGGGAAGAGCTGCCCTCTGTGGGTTGCATTGTTCCCTGGCTAGGATCCTGAACTTCGTACATGGAGAAAGGCAGCTGAGTTGTATGGTGCCTTCATCACTCTCTGCTTTATGATTGTGGGCGCAGCGTGACCAGCCGCTTTGTGATCCTGGCACTTCAAATTTCCCACCATGATGAATTAAACCCTTGAACTGTGAGCCAAAATAAACCTTATGTGGCCCTTTTCAAGGTATTTTATCACAGCAACAAGAAAGACAACTAGATGATAACCTCATATGTTTACCATGAAAAAAAACGATGTCAAAATTATAACTTATGAAGTCAATATGAAATCACTTATAGTGGTAAATTTTACTTGAATGAAGTATGATGAAGAACCTAATGAAATGAAAATGAAAATTCCAACTCATTTGTGTACAATGTAGATGTCTTAAGCAATGCTGCTGGGGACACAATTACGTTAAGTGAAAATTTACTATGACATCAACACATGTTTTGAGAGTGGGCTTGGAGCACAGACTCTATAGCAGAACGTAGAACAGAAATAAATGTTTAAAAATACAAATGTAACTATAGACACATGTGCTCAAGATCCTGGCAATAAAGCTGAGAACTCCCAGAATAAGTTGCTTGACAAGATCAGTTATTTGTGAGATTTTCTACCATGGCTGAGGTGAACACTGATGATAGAGCTCAGCTAGATTTCTTCAGATTTTTTGGTCAAATTTTCATATGACTGAAATTTCATACAAACTTTTAGCCAAGATGCCTGTGACAGTTATATAAGCTAGGACTTGACATATTGTATTGCATGGCAAAAAGTCCTCATTTTAATGCAGGCCCATCACAGTTAGTGAACTGGATTACAGTATGCTTCTGGAATCATCAAAGTAATTTCTGCACATTCAGGCCACATACTGAGCTGTTAAGTTATTCATTTAGTAATAATTCATACTAATGTTTTCAAAGACACAACACCTAAAACGTTCTCAGGCCAAAGTTCTAAAATCATAAATGGATTGTGTTTCTTGAAGTCAAGCCACATCACAGAGGCCAGGTTGGTTTGAAACAGACATTTAGAAGCTGCTTTTGCTCAAAAAAACCCTGAGTCCTCACTTGAGCCCACAGGGTGACTAAATGTAGGATGAAAGCCCAGCATCTCTGCCTTCGTTTTGTCTGTTTGCCTATTTCACTTTGGCTGAAAATACAGATATAATTCATTGTCCTCGGGTCATGGTTCTAGGAGTAGCAAAACCTCCCAGCACAAACCATCCACCAGCTAAGAACAGTTAGTTACCTGTGAACAGAGGGCACTCTGGAGCAGTCCTCTCCTGAGAACACCTTACTCTCTCAAGCAACAAGGACCTCTTTGGACCACCTTGTGGAAGCAGATCTGAGATGATGATCAGTTTGACTACACCTTGACCAGGAAAACATAATTTTGTATATCTCCTGCTTCCTTGCCCCATCCCTCTTCTACTTGAGCCTAAAGCTCATGTCATCCCTTTGAGGATGGATCATCACTTGAGATCACTGGACCTCTTTATCTGCTCTTCTACCCAGTGTGTCCACATTGAATCAATCCCTGTGTGCTTTTCAACATCCCTTATCTCTTAAATTGGTGTATTGGGATGGCTGTCTGCTACAGTCCCTGCTCTTGTCCCCAAAACTCTGGTTACAGCTTAGCCATGTTGTAGCAACAGGGGAAAATAGTCATGTTAATTCAGTCCAAAGAAAATTGATACCAGATCTTAGTACCAGAGTTAATTCATATTTGGCCTTCGGGTTGACATTAACCTATCCCAAGAACTTTGAAGTAGACAAAGTGATTCCCATGCAATTCCGCAGAAGTGCAATGTAAGACTGTGTCTCTCCTGAAATCCATTTCCTGAAATAAAAGAGAAACCTTTCCAAAACTGTCGACTGAATGGTAAAAAACAATTCTCGGATTTCAAACTTTATGGAATGATTTTGTAGGATCCAGTCTCCCCTTTGATTTAACATCCATAGTTAAAATAAGAGGTACAAGGAAGTTCCACTGTGCCGCAAGGAAAAGAGAATCGGTGCTAGAAAAGCAAGTTTTTACAAATATCTTGAGGTAAGCTGCTTTAACCATGAAAACCACTGCTCAAGAATCCAGCCACATAGAGAATACTTATATCGGTGAACAGCTGGTTTCCATTATGAAACCACATAAAACTAAATGTCACTGCTTGTTAAAGGTTTAAGGCTGAATTCTGGTTTGCACATTTCAATATGAATGATAAAACCTGACGTGGTGAACTCTATACAAAAGGAAAAAAAAAATAAAAATGGGCTGCCACATTGTCATTATTTAATAGATGTCCTAGTCCAAAGCATAATGAATCACAATCTGAAAACACACATAAAATTTAAATCAAAAGTATATTGAAACCAAGCATGAGCATGGTGGCACATGCCTTTAACTCAGCACTTGGGAGGCAGGCAGATCTCTGTGAGACAGAGGCCAGCCTGGTCTACATAGCAAGTTCCTATTTCAAATTAATATGTAATCTCTACTATTGAACATACTTCTGTTGTGACCTTCCAACACATCTATAAAAATAGAGAAAGAGCGAGTCTTACCTGTGGCAGCTGTTTTTCCTTCTATTCAGTCCATTACGCTGCTCATTTCTACCATACTGACCCAGTAGATACACTGGTGTCTGATCCCTGCTCTGGATTCTGGGCTCAGATGGACAGACACGCGGGTGTGCGTTATTCAGTCGGCCTCCCCATTTGCTCATATGGCACAGCAGCATTGTAATAAATACTTGTCTGTAGCTGGCCTACCAAACACTGCAGCTGGGGCAGCGACTGAAAACAATGGGTGAGAAATTTCTCATGCGAAATTCTTAGACTGAATAGACTGTCCTGAATACTCGTGTGTGTGTGTGTGTGTGTGTGTGTGCGTGTGTGTGTGCGTGTGTGTGTGCGTGTGTGTGACAAAGTCAAAGTCAAGTGTCTGCCCCTATCACTCTCCGCCATGTTTTTTTGAGACGGGGTCTCTCACTGAGCCTGCAACTTGCAGTTGCAGCTAGCCTGGCTGACCAACAAGCTCCACGAATCCTCCTGTCGCCCCCACTAGCACGGGGTTTTAGTCATGCCTGGCATTTACATGGGTGTTGGGGGTCTGAACTTAGGTCCTCATTCTTATACAGCAAGCACTTTACCCACTGAGCTATCCCCAGCTCCTGGCTAGTTGTCTTAATTCTATGATAACTAAAAAAAGAAAAAACTGAGTTACGAAATCCACAGAACTCTAAAACGTTCATTACAATGTAGAAGGTAATATAACAGCTTATAAAATTCATTCCCTAAAGAAAAATTATTCTTGCCTGCAGGGTTTGATTTGTGAAAGCATCTGGCACAATGGGATGCATCAAGTTTTGTAGCCTGAGTAACTGCAGTCTAAGTCCCTGGAGCTAATTAATAAATTAGCATCTGAGGTTCATTCACCTGCACTAGGTCCAAGCCCTTTCCCAGGCTGCAGCAGTGAGTAAGCTTTCCCCAGGAGACACAGCTGAGACATATGTCTAAACAAACATGCCTCTGTCTTTGCTGACATCTAAATCTGTTTTTGTCTTTATTATCACATTTGGAACCCAAAGGCTTGTACCTTTAAATGGTGCCTTTGGCTCAACACAGTTGATGCAGTCAACAGAGCTGACATTTTTCCTCAGAAATAAACTGGTTTTTAGATTGTCTTTTAATACACAGCTGGCCTGGTGTCATAGGAAGCCACAAGTCCTAGCTTGTGGAGCTGCACTAGGTTTAAATGCGTAGATGAAAATTAAACGTGACACAGCAGATTCTAAGGCTGACATGCCAAATTATAAGTAGAAAGGTCCTATTGATATAAAATAAATGTATTCATTCTTACAGTGTTGGTTTAAAAAAAAATCATTTGCTTCCTTATCTAGCCTAGAAAGGTAGAGTTATTCTATGGTTTCCTCTGGTTTTTAGTTTGTTAGTATTATCTTTCTTCCACTATGCTAAGTTCCCAGCACCTACACAGCTGCTAACAGCTGTCCATGATTCCAGTTCCCAGGGATCTGACACCCTCTTCTGACCAATGCAGGCATTGCATGACACATGTGTACTTACATATATGGAGGTAAAACACTTATACACAGGAAATAAAAATAATAAAATGCTTTTGAAAAACTCAATAATAAGCTTTAATATTTTTTTACAGAAGGCAGGATTACAGCAAACCAAGTAGAAGGTAGAGTTCCCAGGAGCCCCTGCTCCACACATCCACAGTCTCCCTTACTGTGACCTGTATCAGAGTAGAACATTCGTTATAATGAATGCATTGCCACATCCCTTCCATCCATACTGTAGGTCACACTGTGGTTTACAGTTGGTGTTTAATATCTGTATTAGTTACTTTTATTGATGCTGTGACAATAGACCTGACAAGAAGCAACTTGAGAGAGAGGAGGTTTCCTTTTGATCACAGTTCAAGGGAATGCAGTCCATCCTGATGGAAACATAAGGGCAAGCGCAGGCGGCTGCTGGCCACATTGCATCTGCAGTCAGAGAGGAGAAAGAACAGGAAGTGATGCTGGCTATAAGTCCTCAAAGCCACCCCCAGTGACTGTGGATGGCTTCCTCCAGCAAGCCTCCATCTCCTAAAGATTACACAACCTTCCCAAATAGTGCCACTAGCTGGGGACTAAGTGTTCAGACACAAGAGTCTGTGGAGGACATTTCACATTCGAAGCACAGCAATACTCTCTAGACTTGAACAAACATATATGGATATGTACCCACCATGATAGCATCAGAGTATTTTTACTGCCCTAAGTATCTCCTGTGTTCCTCATAGTCATCCTTCTCTGTCCTCCAAAACCTGGTACAAGCCATCTTGTAATTAAATGTACACTGGTGTTCCTAGAGGGAGAGGTCTTACAGAGACTCTGTTTCTAGGCTTTTCTGCACTGGAGGGATGACTCCTCACACTTTCCTCAGAAGCTGTGGTTGAGAGTATATCCATCTACCTCTGCATACCCCTGATATTCAGGCATCATAGAGGAAATGCGGAAGGAAACAGAAGGAGAATGGCAGTCCATTTCACGCCTATTGTATGACAGCTACAGGACCACCACAACATGGTCTTTATAGTCACCCATCTTAACTTATTAGGATAGTGTAAGGATTTTAACACTGAATCATAAAATAACCCATCCAGTCTTCTTCACAGCTGATGCAGCTGCCTTTATGAGTAAATTCTTATATAAATGCACCATCAGTGTCCTTTCCTTAGGCTATAGCTAAAACATGTCTAGACAAGAATAGCAATTATACCCGTACGTGGGCCTGTCTGCCTTTTTAAGTTTCCAAACATTCTCCAGGGTCTGGAGCTAAGAATGCCAAGAACACTTCCACCATCTTTCCTTCTCAAACTGTGGCTTTAAACTGAGCATGCTCAGCAGTGGAACGCTTAAGCTGACCATGGGAATTTTGTCCAAACCCAAAGCGCTTTTCTGTGTGAACAGGGATAGGCTTCCTGAATAAAATCCTGGGGAAAGACATTGCTCTAGATATAACCCGTGCCTTCCTTTCCCGCTGCAGGTAATAAATCTCCCATTCGTATTTCTTGGTTCCGCAGTTTTGCTCCTTGGACTCTGCACTCAACAAGATGAACATGCATTGCACTTGGTTATGTAATATTGCCCTTCTTTCTTGCTATTGCCAACAGTGGCGGTTGGAATCCAACTTGTACTTTAATTATATCATTCAAAAAAGGAAGTATTTTTTTTCCCTGTAGGAAAGGTAGCAAAAATGAGCAAGACTTCCCATTAACGGCTTTCCTTTATTATTCTGTGTTCACAGGAGAAGGAAAAAACGTCCATCCAGCACAGGCTGAGTTGATGTTGAGGAGCCCAGCACCCAGGCAGCTCCAAAGGAGTATGGTGAGCAGTCTCAGATTCAGGGCTCTGCAGGGCCCAAACCACAGTGCAAAGCATACCATAAAAGGAATTCAGCCCACTGCAAGCTTTGGAAACTGACACTGATGAGACCAGGAAATTGGAACCGGTCAGGGAGGGCAGAGAAAATTTGGGGAGAAACAGCAGTTCTAGAATGTTCTTCCTAGAGACCAAGAATGCCAGAAGAGGTTCTGGCTCCTAGTTCTTTGTCTCTTACCCTTGCTGGCAAGCTACACAGGAGATATGACTGAAACTGAGAGGAGGCACTTGACTTATCCTGACTGGTCTAACTGAACTGACCAGCTTGTCTACCTGTCCATGCCCCATTACAGTTTCTACCACAAGTCCTTCAAAAAGCCACCACTCCGGCATGTGAGTGGCATCTCATTCTTGAGGACCTCTCCTGTTACACACAGAACCCCTTTCTCCTTCTCTCTCTCTCTCTCTCTCTCTCTCTCTCTCCTTTCTCTCTCTCTCTCTCCTGTCTAGCTTCCATCTATGAATCTGTAATAAATTTTTTTTTCTAAAACTTACCTTCTGTGGTTCACTAATTCAATTCTTTGAATTTGTAAGATAAGGACCCAAAGTCCCTAGTTTGGGTTAGCTTTGGTATTGTCAAGTTCCCTGAGATCCTAGCCCCCCCTAACTCCAGATAAACTCTTCAAAAGCTAGAAAGGCTCAGTTCTATCAAAAACAACCTCAGTTTTTCCCATATCAGTGTAAAACGTTCTTTAGTCATTCTCTGGAGAGAGTCCTATTCTTCATAAGATGGGTGTTGGCAAGGATCGAGAATGTTTTCAGGATTCTATCCAGGTGGGCTCTAATGCACCCATCTCCACAAGGAAACAGGGACAAGGTAAAAAAAAGTCTGGTCACATGAGACAGTCAGATGGATTATGGATGCTGCAAAGTGCATGAGGAAGCAGGCCACGGGTCTGTCTATGAGTGGCTGCTTGTAGGGACCACAGGCCCATACAGGACTCCAACTGACTGTGGAGTTGAATCTTAGAAACCACTCCTGCTTTGGACAGTATAGATTAGAAAATGAAAATTCCCTGACAGATCTTACTGCTTGAAAGCTCTCTGCAATTTCCTCTGAAGAAAGAAAAGCACTCTCTGTAGGATTGAGAAATTAATTCTTTTTCTTAGGAGAAGTCCCTGATTATTTTTATTGAAAATACAGAATGTTTAAGGTACTTGCATGCAGTGTACCTGCTCTACACGGAGATTTGGGCACTTATCTTCACACTGTGGTTCCCACACTCTTTGGATTCTTTCTTTTCCTTATTTACTCAGACTTTGCCCAATCTTTATCAATCTTGCATATTTGGGTAAAAATAAAAGCAACTTATTTAAGTGCAATAGAAAGAGAGTGTACAGGAGACTTTCGATGCCATCCTTTGCGTGTGTCTCTGGTGAGTTTGAGTCTGGTAGGTTCTCACCTCTTTTCTAGCTTTTTGAGCAGAATCATCTCCTGCTCATGAACTTGCCTTTGTTTGTCATAGAATAAATACTTTTCATCCTGCAGTCTACGTAGGAAACTAAAACAGCTCCAGACCCAGGGTAGACCAATACAGGGCAATGTTTATGCCATCTCCACTCCCCGCTCCTCCACCCTCCTCCCCTCCACTGCATACTCTACCTGTCCCTCCGCAAGGAACCATTGAAAACGCCTTTTGGATTACTTTTTAAAGAATCCTTTCTTGGGGTTAGTGTGAAATGGTATTCTAGGTAGAACCCTTTTTAGTGTGTTTGCATTTAAAATATTCGTTTTCTTTCTCTGGAGTGACTCCCCAATACCATTGTGCAAATCCAGCCTCAATACACCCTTTGCTTTCAAAGCGCCAGGCATACAGCTGTTAGTTTTAATGTCTGTTTGTAAAAGTCAGCCCTAAAATTTTAAATACAATGGAATCTCTCCACATGGTGAGATCACAGTTGTAAAGTGGCCCTTTTATGAATGCCAGTGAAATAATAGAATCTTCACTTCTTTTTGGAGGCTGCTGCAGCCCAGCAGCTGCTGCCTTGGTTACAGCCATGTGGCCTCCCAACAAGCTCTTAATTTGAATGGCCTGTTTGTGTTCTGCTTCCAGGAGGCAAGTCTAGGTATGGTGTCCGCTAACCACAGGAGAGCAGGGCTTGATGAATGACTTTCTTCACACTAAATAGGCTTTATGTGACTGGTTCTCAGTCCACTTATACACACAGGGCAAATGATAAGGGATCATGTCGGTGTGAAATAAATTGGATTCCGGATACCCCCACCACCTCCAGCAGAGACTGATTAGCCAGTTCTGGAGATGGATGCCTCCAAGGTCACTTATCCTACAGGCTGACTTGCATTTTGGTTACAAGACTACTCTTTCATATCGAATAAATTTTGAAAACAGAGTGAGAAAGGAGCTCAGTTCCTTAAAAATCAAGCACTACAGCAATTCTTAATTATAGCTTGCCCTTTGGATAGACCCTGTCATCAATGTTTCTCCAGAATCCTGTCACCAACATACTGTTAATTTCAATAAGAATCTACTTGTGCCTTATAACTAGACACTTCTTGTCTGTTTCTTGCTCTGTAACTATGAAGTACTTCAAGGATGAGACCAGCTCTTCTTAACAGAAGTTGCTACTTCTAGTTTGGGATTTTAAATACATTTTTATATAAGCACTACTTCAAAATCTGTGAATTATTTTTTATTTTTTACATAAATACGAACGCATTGACAAAGAATATGAAGCTACTAGTACTGAATTTCTGGGATTGAGAACTGTACAAAACGTGAATGTACAGTAGTGATCCAACAGTCATCTGTGCCTGTGCCCTGAGCATTATCTAGGGAAAAGAAGCTGATCTGACAGCCACTCATGAATCTGAATCTGAATCTGTGTGTGTGTGTGTGTGTGTGTGTGATCAAAAGGCCAGATGTCGACTCCAGATGTCATTTCTTAGGTGTCATTCATTCTGAGATAGGACCTCTCACTGACCTGGAGCTCACCAAGTAGGCTCCACTGGCTGTCCAGCAAGCCCCAGAGCCTGCCTCTGCCTTCCCAGCACTGCAATTACAAGTGCAGGCTCCCATGGAATCTGGGAATTGAAATCCGGGTCCCCAGGCTTACATCACAAAGCACTTTCCAAACTGAATTATTTCCACAGCCTCACAGCTATTCCTGGTTACCAAAGCAAAAGGAGGTTGGATGAGCCAGGTGTGGTGGTGTCCACCTGGAGCCCAGCACTCAGAAGGCAGAGGAGGTGGATCTCTGGGAGTTCAAGCCCCGCCTGGTTTATATAGTAAGTTCCAGGCCAGCTAGGGCTACAGGAAGGCCCTGTCTCAAAAGGACCCCCCAAAAGGCTGGATAAAACATATCTTTCCAGATTACATATATTTTATTTACAGGTAGGATTTCTGGACAGAGTTAAAAATACCTGTATCTGGAATTCTATAGGGCATTTGACAAAATCTATCATGAAATCCCTTTTGTCAAGAAAGAAGAATGTGTACTGGTAATACTGTGGCCCACAGAGTCAAAACTGACCAACTGATTTTCCAAAAGGGATTGAGTACGAGAACACCGCTTATAGTCCCCTGTAAGAGTTGGAAATGGCAGCAGGTCAGCTTTGCCCTTGGCCTCATATTCACATAAATATTTGGTAAGGATACATAGAACACACCATAATCAGATTTGTGATTAGACAAAAAGCTAAAAAGACTAACATATTTAGTGTGACAATAAAAGTTTGGAAACAATTGGCCCATTGCAGGCATTCAACATATGGATGGACATTTAGGAAATGAATGACTAAGACAGGCTGGCACGTTGAACTAAAATGACGTTTAATACGAATAAACAAAATGCCAAGTACGCAATCAGAAAATTCTATTTTATCAGATAAAAGCAATCTTAGAGTTCTCATCCATGAATTCAACATAAGTCAGAAGATAGCTGATACCTTCCAAAAGCTTAAATAGCATACTCTCAGGCTACAGACAGAGAATGTCTTATCCAGAAACTAAAAGTCATTTGTAAACCTCATTTTATACTGGCAACATGCTTTCTGTGGTATCATACTAAGTTTGAACATTTTATTTTAAGAGGAGCCCTGAAAAAAACAACGATATCAATCCCAACTGCATTCAGAGAAAGATAATTAGGAAGGATGAGTATCATAAAAACACAATATGTAGAGGTTAAATGAAGTTAAGTTTGATGCTTATGCATAAGTGTACAGGTCAAGGTGACTACTTCTAGGAGGCATGAAAGTTGGTTTGTGGAAGAACAAGTAGACTGGGACTTCTTTCTTAAAAGATTATTTTTATTTTTTCAATTTATGTTTTTAAAGATTTTTTTCATTATTTAAAAATTACGTGTATATGTGTAGGTATGTGCACATGACATGGAGGTCAGAGCTGTTAGATCAGAGTTGTGAACTGCCTGATGTGGGTGCTGAGTTTTGAGCCCAAGTCCTTGCCTACTCTTAAGCCCTATTTTACTTTTTATTTATGTGTCTCTCTGTATGTCTATTTGTTTGACCGTCAGTGGAGGCCACAAGAGGGTGTCAGATCCCCTGAAGCTGGAGTAACAGGCAGTTGTGAACTGCCCAGTGGGGATACCAGTGCTGGAAAACAAAGCTGAGTCCTCTGCAAGAGAAGCAAATGTCTCAGCTGCTGAGCCACCTCTCCAGCCCCCAGTAGACTTCTTGTATATAAACCCAGAGAACTACTGAACAGGATGTAAAAGCCGTAGGGGTGCAGGTTTATCATCCTGTAAAGTCAAAATGATACAGCAGTGAGAGAATAGATTGTATAAAATCACAGGGAAAACACAGAGCCCAGCATTGCCGCGACTACATCTTCTAACAAATGACAACTTCGTCAATCTCGACTTTTATTGTTTGTGAAATGGTGTTGCTAATGACTCCTACCCCATAAGGTTCTTAAGACAAAAAAGAGAGAATTTATATTCAGAGAAGTGGATGAACTTTCTTCATCGGGGAATTTCACAGATACAATATCAGGTGCTTAGTAAGTATGCTCAGTAAGTCACTGGATGAGTTCATTCCCAGGTATTGAAACATTCCTTCCTGGAGAGACTCACTAAATTTCAAGAAGTAAGTAAAACTCAGAAGACTTAAAAGGAAACAAAACTCAGGAAGCTCCGGAAACTTACAAGATTCGCAAGGCCTCTCTTCAAGGTTATACAAGAAGTGGCAATTTCTGGGGATGAAATTTCCTACCAGCCAAGACTTGCAAGCAGCTCTAAGAATGCAGCTTCCTAGAGTCTTCGTCTCTGGTGGGATGGACTTCTCAGTGATACAGCTGCCTCTGGGTCACCCAGGATCCTGAAAGTAACTCCTCACATAATCATGCAAGCAACCCCAACAACCTCTAAGATAGATGGATGTGATTGATTTGGTCTGTCATCAGTGCCCTGTCTGGAATGAATAGACATTTGTTCACATGTCCCCAGGAAAAGTCATACAGCACCGTGTACAGGCAAATTCCCAAAATAACAACCAGAAGACTAAAAAACAAGTCTATCTATGTGAATGAGCTGGAACTGCTCCTAGACAATCAAGTCCACTGTACTCCCATGACAGCCACCTATTCATCTGCGTCCATGAACAAGAGCATGATTTCTTCAGTTGTAGTGAAGATGCATTATTCAGGTACTCCATCAAGGAGGGACTTGCAATTAGAAGCGGTCAGCAGTCCCTAATTGTTGGCTCCTCAGGGTTGGCCACAGCTGACAGCTGCAAAAAGCCTCCTCTGAGAGCATTCACCTCTGGGAGCAGTCTGTGTCCTGTGAGTGAGTGAGGGTCCTGGCTCAGAAATGACAGCCCACCGGACTAGGACCTCTGTTCTGGAGCTCCCGAGTCTGTGCTCGACTAAATCACTCCACAGCTTCAGTTCTGCTTTCTTGCTCCGGGTGCAGCTGTTCACGTCTCTCAGACTCTGCCTGCCAAACATGGTCCTCATATCAGCTTCCAAAGAAGATCATGAATGTATTCCACACTTGCCAGAGCTGAGGAAAGTATGTAGGTATGGAAGGGGATTTCCTTCAGGATCAGCTCACTCTGATTGGATAGAATGAAAACAGAAACGTAGCGTATTCTTCTTCTCTGCAATGATGGCTGTCTGCCTTTTTCTAGTGGTGACAGCTTTTTTGCATATACTGGACAAGCATGCTTAGAGGGACTAGACTACAGCCTTGGTCAGAACCGTATCCAGTTCATCACCTCTTAGCACTGGGTAGAACAGACTCCAGAGGGGGCTCTGAAAGGCATGCGTGATGACCCAGAGTCAGAAACTACATCATGCTCCTGCCCATCCTACTGATAGGCTCTGTGGAAAGAAAGACACAGAAGCAAAAGTCTTCAACATAAACGTTAAAGCACCCTGATATTTTCTTACTCTCTTCAAGTTGGATTTTGTTTTTGTTTTATTGCTTTCTCCCCGTTTTGATATAGGATCCTGTGTAACCCAGGCTGGCCTCAAGTTCACTATGCAGCTGATGATAACTTTGAACTTCTGATCCTCCTGCCTCAACCCCCAGAGTGCTGAGGTTGAGTGCTGTGGTGCCAGGCACCGAACCAAGAGCTTGTTCATGCTGTGAGAGCCCTCTGCCAACTGAGCTTCATTCCCTGCCCCTCTATTTGTTTTTAATAATTCCAGTCTTGGCCGACTTAACTGACTTCATAACCCACTAGGGTCAGGGTTTTGTGTGCTTAAAAAAAGGCTTATTTTATACTTATGAGGCAAAATTCATAATATATTATACACAAAAGATTGCTACTCAGTCCAATGTCTCTCTGTTTTTTCAATGATCAATTATAACAAAAAGAACATTTTATACCATGACTCACTAGACACAGACAATATTTTCATGAAACAATGCCTCCCTTCTAGATAGAAAGCAGTCTTGTGTATGCATTTTTGTGTATTTCATTTTTAGGGGTTAAAGCTGTGCAAGCTGATCATATGATCCACCGTTTGGAAGGCATTCATGTGAACAGCATCTCTACCAGTTCAGTGTTCTACTTGGGGAATGTTCTCTGTTGTGTGCATCACTCTCTCATATCCATGGCAGTTACTGCCAGGACTTATACAGAAACCTAAATCGATGAACACTTAAGTCTCTTCTAAGTCTCTTATGTACGATGCTCTGGTATTGCTTAGGATGGATGTGCATCCTTCCATGTACTTCAAATTTTCTCTGAATTCTTATAATACTTTATACAAGGTCTACACATCACTTCGTCTGCATGGATTCAATATCATGCTTGCTGTGCAACAAACTTGAGTTCTGCTTTTTGGAACTTTTGCAACTATTTTCTTTTCAAGTATTTTTCTGTGCGTGGCAGGTTAAATTTGCAGCTGAGGAACGTGTACTCACAGTTATCATTAAAACTTCTTTTATTCAGGCCAGGTGTGGTAGTATAGGCCTTTAATCCCAGTACTCAAGAGGCAAAGGCAGGTGGGTCTCTGTGAGATGGAGGCCAATATGGTCTACATAGTGAGCTCTAGGTCAGCTGACTACAGGGAGCAGACCCTGTCACAAAAGAAAAACCTTTTATTCACTGGCATGGCTGTTTTGTTGCTCTGACCAGGATGCCTCATATGAGCAAGAAAAGGATTTATCTGGGTTCAAAGCTACAGAGAGTTTGGTCTATGCCACCTGGCACCATGTGCTTGGGAGGAACATCATGGTGGTGGGAGTATGTGCCAGAGGAGATTCTTTACCTCATGGCATCCAGGAAGCAAAGCGTGGAAGAGAAGTAGGGGTCCTGGATAAGACAGTCCTGAGGCTCTACTCTCAGTGACCCAAGTCTACCAGTTGGGTCCTACCTCCTGAAGTTTCCACAGCCTCTCAGAATAACATCACTAGCTGGGAAGCAAGCTTTCAACACATGAACCTATGGATGGCATTTTGTGTTCAAACTAAAATGTGGCATCCTGCCCATGAAGGGCAAACCAGGATTCTCACAGAAAAAACAAGGAAGAAACAAAAGGATGCCACATACACGCTGATGTGAGAGACCATATGTGAACACCTGTGCATATATGAAGTTTCAAACAGAAGGTAAATGTGCCATGAATGGGGTCACTTCAAGTGACTTGTACACTTGCAGTTTCTAATACTTACTTCTTAGAAGCCTCTTGATAGCCTGAATTATTCAGTAAAGAATATTTGATAGAACTGCTTCAGGCTCCATTGCTTCTAAAAATACATTTCAAAAATGCATTTTCAGGATTTTCAGAGAGATGGCTTAGTGGTTAAGAGTCCAGACTGCTCTGGCAGAGGACCCAGGTGGGATCTGACACCCTCTTCTGAACTCTGCGGGCATTGCACAACACAGGTACACTTACACACACGGAGGCAATACAGTCATACACTTAAAATAAAAAGAAAATTTCAAATACATTTTCATGGACTGGCAAGATGGCTCAGTGGGTAAAGGCACCAGCTGCCAAGCCTGATGACCTGAGTTCAGTTCCTAGGACCCACATAATGGCAGAAGAGAACTGGTTCCCATTAATTGTCTTCTGACTTCCACACCCACACCTACAGCATGTGTCCCCTTCCCCCAAATAAATAGAGTCTTTTTAAAAGCACATTTTCATGAGTTAGTTAGATCACATTTTGATATTGTTACAGCTCAGCAGAGAGCTAACCCTCACCACAGATACCCCAACCCGTACAACACCCGCACAACACCCGCACAACCCCCGGACAACACCGATACAACACCCTCACAATACCTGTACAGTACCTCTAGGTCTATCTTGCCCACTTTTTAAGTGAAATGCTTCACCTCTGTTTCTTCATTGCAAGAAACTCTAATTATTTATGTTTCCCTGATAGTTTTTCTCAAAAGCCATTTTTTCACTAGAACCCAATGGAGACAGCTCTCTGCTCCTCCTGGCTGCCTAGGTTACGAAGGTAAGATTGGGAATCAGATATAAATTCAATGACAAAGACTTATCACCCAAGTGTGAGCCTTCTAGAGGGATTCTGAGAGTCAAAATACAGTGCAGTGTTTAAAACTAGCACCTGTATCCTGTGTCTTCAAAGACAGGTCAAGGACTAGTCATTGTTGACTGGCAGCAGAGGGGGAAGTATGAGCTGGCAAATTGGAGAAGGAGAGAGAACAGATTATCTTACTAAACCAAAGCATGTGCAAGAGGGGGTAGATTGTGACTTGGGAGAGAGCAAAGTCAAGAAGGGTGACCCGGAAGAGGATCTCTGAGAGAAAAAAAAGGAAAGCTTTTCTGCGAGTAATTTTACATCATTTTCCCTAGTGAAATACAAATGTATTGTTTTCCTCCAATTTCTCTCGGAAGCATCAGTAAATCAGATGTCTCTTGTCAATGTTTGTAACATGTGATGTGTGGCTTGGTGGGGTGAAAGAAGGTCCCAAGTCTAGCTTCTAATGGACCACAGAATGAAGGAAAATCCCTCACATCTGGGTCCCAGAGAGGAGAGCTGTTGCCCTCCTCCTGGACAAGTCATCCAAACATGAAACAAGACAGAAGTCCAGTTCACCTAGAGCGCAGAAAGGCAGACAGCGGCCCGTAGACGTGATCTGTGTCTATTCTTTCTGCACATGATCACTCCTGGAGCATGTATGAACACGTGTTCAGATGCAGAGCCCCCTGTTCCCTCTTCCCGACATGCAGTAAGCGAAGGAGGCAGGTTAGAGGGAAGGGGAAGGAACTAAATTTATGATCTCAGTCTGCATTATGGTGAGAGCACCGACATTATGCCCCATCTGCTGAGAAAATCCACTAGAGATTTTCAGTGATTCAAAGTGATGATAGGACTCAAGTTTCCATTTCCTCCCAGCTGCAAAGAAGGGGCCCTGCTTCTAAGAGAAAAATCAATGACCTCCGCTGGTTGCCTAGTGAACTAGTGCTCATTTTCTGAGAGTAGAGGATAAAAATTATGCTCCCCAGCAGCAAGTCTCAGAGCACACACCTGTGCATGATCAGGCCTCCTGGATGGGGTAATAGAGAGCTCTGCTCAATTCCCTGCGCTGCCGAGGTGTGACTAAATGGCCCTAACAAAATCACTTCCTGTCCCACTGTCGCACTTCCTCCACCTTTAACACCAGGATCAATCTTTCTCCCTCCTGCCTGAGAGAACAGAAGTCATCAGTTCTCTTCTTTAGAGGTTAACCCTTTCACATCTTCACTCTCCCTGGACGCCTTCGGTTTCTCTCATCTAAATTCACTGCCTGGAGGTCTCCCTGAAGTCATTCCGCAGACTCTCACGTGGCTTAACGCTGCAGACACTCATTTGACTCCTCAGCTCCCTCTCTTCCTCCTGGACTCCTTCTCTCCCTTCTGATCCCAAACTCTGGAAATCCCCCAAAGTTCTCGCTTTCTCTCTACATTCTCTTTATTCAGCCACTGCTTTACCAATCACCTCTAACCAGAAAACAAGAGAATTTCTTTTGAACTCCAGGGCTAGGGAGATAGCTCAGTCAGTACATGCTTGCTGTGTAAACATAAGGACCTGAGTTTGATTCCCCAGAATAGACTGTCTGGGGAGGTGAGAGAGGAGGATCACTTGGCTGTCAGCTAGTCCAGACGACTGACTCAGTGAGCTCCAGAGCAAAAGAGATCCTGTCTCAGAAATACAAGGACGATAGCTCCTGAAAGGCAACCGAAGCTTGACCTCTGGCCTCCACATGCACAGACACAAATGTGTGTCTGCACGCATACACACGCACCTGCACCCAGACACATAGACACAGACAGACACACAGACACACACACATACCTTTTAGCTGTCGTCTTAAGACATCCTCACCACATGCAGAACCTTGTCTTAAAGCATCTGCATTTGACTGAACTTCCTGTGTCTCATACATAACGCAGGACCACCCTCGAACCACAAATAAATCACATCCCCCTTTTCTCTATCCCCACTAATCATGTCACCTCTCTTTCTAATGATACGGAACCGAAAAGGCCCTCCCCACGCACACTGACACCACACACCTTTACTGCACCTTGCCTCCCCGCCGCACCCGCACTCACTGTCTTCCTTCCCATCACCCCCTTTCCACTCTGCCGTTGCCATTTCTCATTTGTACCGTGACGCCACCATTTCTGATTTTCCCAGTCTTCTGATCCATCTTACTGTCAGATAATGGTCTTCTGTTACTCCAGCGGTCTAGTGGGGAAGGAACACTGAATTTCGTAGCTATGCTGCCAGGAATGGTGCACATCTTTTGAAAAAGATTCTTTTTTATTTGAGTGTGTATGCATGCATCTATGTGTGGGTTTATGCATGTGAGTGTAGTATCCATGGAGGCCAGAAGAGGGTATCAGATCCTCTAAAGCTGAAACTACAGGTCATTGTGAGCCACCTAAACAGGATGCTGGGAAGGAAACTGAAATCCTCTGAACAAACAGTATGTACTCTTAACTCTTAACTCTCTCCAGCCCTGACAGTGTACCTCCCCAAAGAAAAGGAAGTGGGCTAAATGCTTACCACCTGCACCAAGGATGAAGAAAGGTACAAGGGATAATCACCTTGAGCTAGTCCAAGTGCGTGCCGGGTAAGGTGGTTCATGCTTGTCATCTCAGAACTCAGAAGGCAGAGGCAGGCTGGTCTCTGAGTTTAAGACAAGCCTGGAGTTCCAGGTCAGCCAGGGCTACCTAATGAGTCCCTGTCTCAAAAACAAAAACCAGGTGTGCCTCTGATTTCTACTTGCCCCTTTTCTAATTCGGATCCACAAGTACATCAGAATGATATGGTAATTTGTCTTCATGAGTCTTTCATCTTCTAGAATCTCTTCTCTGAACTCCTTTTACATTTTGTTGACATGATCAACTATTTCTTGACAACTATTACTTGATATTCTCAGTACTGAAAACCCAAAGAACTCCTAACCCAAAGAACTTATTTCCTCGTCTCCTTTAAGCTGTTGCTCAGATACTACTTGTAATAAGTTTTTCTAACTACTGAATAAAAACTGCTTCTCACCTGTCCACCCATATCCTTTCTCCTTCCCTTCCTGACATTTTCCTACTATATGTATCAAGTTCTAGCCTAGTATAGAAATGACACTGATATTTAATTATTTTAGTTGAGTATGGCTTTGATCACTTTCCTTCCATTGCCAGGTTCTAGGGAAAAAAAAAAACTTTAAGTAAGGGTAACCAAATTATAAACGATAGGGTACTGTGGGTTTGTTTCTCTGTTGCTGTGATAAAACACAGACCAAAAACAACTTGAGGAGGAAAGGCTCATTTCACCTTACAGGTTGCAGTTCATCACTGAGGGAAGTCAGAGCAGGAGCTCAGGCAGGGCAGGAACATGAAGCAGAAACCATGGAAGAACGCTTCTTACTGGCTTGCTGCCTCTGGCTTGTTCAGCTGTCTTTCTTGCACAGCCCAGGCTCACCTGCCCAGGAAGATCACTGCACACAGTGGGCTGGGCCCCCCTACATCAATGAACAGTTAAGAAAATGTCCCACAGATGTGCTCCCTTTTCCCAAGTGACTCTCGTTTGTGTCAAGTTGACAAAAATTAACTGGCACAATTGGTAAGAATTATGCTTTACAATGCTTTGGTTGCCCGGATACCCTAGTAAAAATATTCACACAATAGGCCATTAAAGATATTTCTTCAATAATCATGTATTAGAGAACTATTTTATCCCAAATACTATTCTAGGTAATAGAATACAATGAACAAAATAGAGCAAGTCTCTGCCTTCATAGAATTGACTTTCCAGCGGGGTGAAGGTTAGAAATGCAAAGGAAGAATAGAAATAATAAATAATATGCTACAAAAGAAGGTTATTATTATTTTATATTTTAATGCATATTTATAACTATGATCCATAATAAAGGAAGAGTATAACACAAGTCATTTCTATACTAGGCTAGAACTTGATACAGACAGTAGGAAAATCTCAGGAAGGCAAGGGGAAAGGATATGGGTGGACAGGTGAGAAGCAGTTTTCATTCAGTAGTTAGAAAAACTTATTACAAGTACTATCTGAGCAACAGCTTAAAGGAGATGGGGAAATAAGTTCTTTGGGTTAGGAGTTCTTTGGGTTTTCAGTACTGAGAATATCAAGTAAAAGCCCTGGAGACAACCACTCTGAAACAGTCTAGAAAGTGTGAAGAAATTACTTTAGGAAAACTGACTTTTGTTGGAAGGCTTTCACTGGAGCAAAAACATAATATGACAGCTCTGGAGGTCGTGAGATTAAACAATATAGAGTCCAGTTTGAAGAACAAGGGCCCAGGAGAAAGGATCCAGTGGCTTTGACCAAGGTTAGTGGTGGTGATGGAGAAGAGAGGAACCATCCTACGGTTCCATTGCGAAGGGAGAACAAGAGAAGAATGGGCAGAATTTGATGGTGTATTGACTGTAGAATAGGACAAAAAAGAACAAATTTTAAAATAACCATAGAGTTTTTGACCTGGGCTCATGGAAGAATAGACTTGTTCCGTACTGGCTGAGTATATTTGAGGGGAAAGATGACATATTAGTTTCCAGAGAAACAGCATCAACACAGAGGAGAGAGGGGGGGGGGGAGGGAGAGAGGGAGGGGGAGAGAATTGTTTCTGGACAGGTTCTATACTCAAGAGTATTTTGGTGACATAATTTGAACTTGATGGGAAAAAAAGGACAGGCAGTTCAGTGGGATGTGGGGATGGATCTGGGAGGAGTCGAGGGAGGGGAATATGATCAATATACATTTCATAAAACTCAAACATTTCAAACAAATTTTTTTTATAAAAGGAAGAAACTGGCTCATACAGTTATGGAACTGGCAAGCTTTCTCTCTGGGTGGGTCTGCAGATTGAGACCCACAAAACAGCCAGATGTTGCAGTTCTGGTCAAAACACCATTGATTGCACAATTCCTGCTTATTTAGGGAAGGAAGAAGTGCAGGCTTTATGATGCAATGGGGCTCTACCATTGTAGGGAGAGCAATGTGCTTTAATAGAAGTTTACCAATTGAGATGTTGATCACATTCAAATACCCCCTCAGAGACATCCAAAATAGCCATATTCTGTCCCTGCCAGATAGATACAGAATGCAAACCATCACAATTGGAAACCCAATATGGGAAATGTGATGTACTCTTAATGTAAGGCATTGATTGTAAGCTGTATATATATATATATATATATATATATATATATATATATATATGTAGACAGCACTAGACTACAGGTGCAAATTGTGAGTCATCAATAAAAACTTTCACAGCTAGAGCTAGATAAAGCGTTCACCTTGTAAGCATGAAGACCTGAATTCAGATCCCCAGCACCCAAGTACAAGCCAGATGCTGCAGCACGTGGCTGAAATGTCAGCCCCAGAGAGTCAGAGATAGGAAGATCCCTGAGGCTTGCTGGCCAGTCAGTCTAGCTGAGTCAGTGAGCTCTATAGTCAGTAAGACACAGGGTCTTAAGAAATAAGATGGGGAACTATCAAGGAAGATACCCATGCTGGCCTCTGACCTCTACCCACATTTGGAAATGTATACACACATGAATATGTACACATGCATATTTCACACACACATGATTTTTTAATTTTTAGTTATATGTATGCATCTGTGTTTGATTATGTTGCATGTGGGTGCAGTGTCCACCGAGGTCAGAAGAGGGCATTGAATCCCCAGAGCTGGGGTTACAGGCAGTTGTGAGCAGCCCAACCAGGGTGCTGGGAACCAAACTTGAATCCTGTGGAAGAAAAGCAAATTCTTAACTGCTGAAATTTTTAAGGCCAACCCTCCATGAGATTATGAAAGTGGTAGAGGAGCCCCAGTGACAACCTGAGCATGTGAACAGTAAGGCGCCTGGGAGGCAGAGTCATCAACAAGGGAAGCCAAGAAGCATCGGTAACATCAGAAGGAAAATGCACATGGTAACTTTATGCACCTAGTCAATATATGTATGCCAATACATAAATAAGTAAATGATTAAAACAGCAATGTTAGAATTCAATTATATATTTAATAGAAGCATCACAGTTAATCATGAAATAAAAGGAAATCCACTGTGAAAAAGAAACCACTGTGGTTTTATCTGAAGGGCAACGATCCACAGGAAATGGTACCATTTAATAACTCATGAAGAGAAAGCTCACCTGCCCTTTAAAAATGGATGAAAATAAAACTGAAAAGGTTCACTTATCTACCAGGAGACATAAGTAAAATTAAACATTTAAATAAATTTTATCTTTCTAGCAGAAATCTTCTTGCTTCTTAAAGGACCTTAAATTCATTTTTCCCCCTCAGACAAATGTGCTTTTAAATTGCCCTGTCTTCTACAGCTAGAACCTTTTCTGGGTAAAAGGTTTTTTTGCAGGGGTACATTCCGCTCTAATTCTAACCTCTTCTCTAAGCTTCCCTCCTTTCCTTGGCATCAGTAAAAGATAACAAAGCATGTTGGAATATGCTACTAGCAGCAACATGATTTTCTCCTCCCTGCATGAGTGATGAGGATCTATCCTATGCTGGCAATTTTGATAACAGAGATCAAATTGCAGCAAACATTGTCTACAAAGGATCACATGGTAAATATGTTGAGCTCTGTGTGACATATAATCTTCACAACTACTCAGCTCTGCTCTGCCCAAGAGTGGCTGCAGACCTCTGAATGAAGAAGAATGGCAGTGCTCCCATAAAACTTTATTTAAAAAAACAGGCCATGCACGAGGTTTGTCTCTTGTTCCATAGCAGTTTGTCGATCTAGTACACAGACCATAGACCGATTCTTCTGACCCTTAATCACCTATTCATGTTCCAGAAACAAGTCCAATATCATAAAACCACTTTGATGGGATGGTATTTACCTCAGTGGTAGAGTGCTTATTTAGGGTGTGTAAAGTCCAGGATTCAATGCCCAGCACTGCGAAAATGAAACAAAAACAAGCAACCAGTTTTGATGTTATGAGCATCAAATGTAAGAAAAGCAACATGGGTATTCTCTTGTTACTGCTACACAGGAGATTTCTTTATCAAGATGGTCCTTATTTAAATGTTAAAGAAAACAGCCACACTGGGAAAGATTTACAGAATTAGTAAATCACTTCATTCCCCAGGGCTCCTGTGAGTATATCAGCACAGGCCTATAGAAGAATGGAATGGGAAATCATATTACCTGTTATGTAATAGCAGAACCTCTCATCCTGTTACAAGAGTATTTCTTTAACATACAATATATTTTCTTGGCATTAACCTGCAAAGCCTGGAAGGGAAAAGAAATGTTTGAATTTGAATTCAATTTCTTCTTTGCCTTTATCATTGCATTTCTAAGTAAAGCCCTTCCTCTTCAAAAGTATATGCCATTTAATTTAGTCACGGTTTAATGTAACCTTCTTAATAATAGCTGTGGAAGACTTCACATACTTCTTTCAAGATCTCTTTCAAGATGAAGATTCAAAGAAAGATTTTCTGCTGATGCTAGTTTTGATATAAAGAACCCATTAGAAAACTTGAAATGTGTAAATTACATAGAAAGCTCTAGGATGTGGCTTAAATTGTCCTGGTGATGTACCATCCCCTAGCAGGTTAATGGAGAGAAGGGTACTTGTTTCAACAAAAGGATTGAAAATTATACCCAGAAAATCACCCCCGTGATCAAAAGATGAATTGCTTTTTATTGCAGACACGTGTTATGGTATGGATGGCTAGAAAACCATGTTATTCTTCTTTTATGCCTTTTCCTTGGCAAACCTAGCATTAAAATGCAGCTTGGAATGGGTCTAGAATATTCCCTAGCATACCAGCTTACCTGTCTCAACTAGTGATAGATGTAGTAATAATTGCTTTCTTAATGCCTGTGGAGAGTTTTATCAATATTGTATAGTAAGCTATCATCTCATACAACCGACACTGTATAATGTATAGACAAAATGGGGCCTGAGGGTTAGCAAATGAAAGCAGTGGTTAAATCTAAAATGTCATTTTGGACTGTGGTTTTCCTTCCTTTTCTCCATTCAAAGTTGTTTAAACCATGGTTGTACCTGGACAGTACATATTTTTACCTTGAAATCTCTACTATTGTGTTTCTTAATACATTTGCTAGAGTTCTACCTAAATTTTATTTAAATATTATTTTCTTAAGGACGATGACATACAACTTTTTATTCCATGCCTTTTTGTCAAAGCAGTAGCATTAATTTATACTTACTAGCATATATGTAAGGTAAAGTATGTTTTGGTAGAAAATTAGCACTTGGAATTTAAGAGGTTGTTTCTTAATTCTGAGGAGAAATACACTTTTGAACAGTATTACTAGAATTTTTAGGATAGAACTTGAACTTTGGCAGTTTCAACAAGCTAGACTCAGTCACATGGCCCCAATTAAAGACACATTGTCAGTGAAAAGCATAGAAAGGAGATTTATGCAATGTGACTACATTGGGAAAAGGAAAAAATAAAGCAATTCAATGACATCTAGTCCATCTTCCAGTTTTAATGGAAGGCAAGAGTCATGTGTAATTAAGCAGTCCTACTCAAAGTATAACCCCTTGTCATTAGTCCATTTTTTTAAATCTGTCTGTGCTAAAAAGTAGTCCAATAAGTTATGCAAATTGTGTGAAACTTCTTCTCTGAAGGCAAATTCCTCTTCCCGCTGGCACCAGGACTTCAGCCTTTGACCTTCCCTGCCCCCAGCACGAGGCTCCTGAGGAAATGTTAAATTATTTGGGGTTTTTTTTTTTTTTTTCAGTAGTTTGACAGCCATAACGAGAGGGCACCAGTGTCTCTCGTGTAGCTTCTCTCCCGGCAGGGTGGTTAGAACAGAATTGAAACTACATGTAAGAGGCTGATCTAGTATTGACAGAAAGGAAGACGGAAAGAGGAAAAACCAATATTCATTCATGGAAATGTCCAGTGCACTCGTAAATGCCGTCTTGTTCAATACCTAGTCTTTCAAAGTAAATGCTATTGTCCCATTTTATAAAGGGAACATTTGTGTCTTGGGAAGGCTAACTCACCTGCAGTCACACCTTTTATAAGTAACGAGCCCATGACTTCCTCTTATTATAATGGTATGGGATAAGTTCAGTATAAAGGGTTAATTTTAAAAAATTTAAAGTTATTCATTAAGCTAACAAGGAATAATATATTGAATATTTTAAAAGAAAAACATTTGAAGAATCTTTGGATAGATGTAGGCTTTCAACCGAAGTATAGAAACATGTTAAGTACTGACTGTAGTCTTAAGGTGTATATCAGTAATGAATGTACATTTTTCTCCTTCGTCTTCCTTGGTGGGATTCAGTTATCCACTGTCTAAGGCAGAGTTAGGAGGAACACTGAAACTCCACAAAAGCCTGGGAGCTCTAGAGTTGGACTTGCCAATGGTCTTCTACTGAAATCTTGAGATTTCAGTTGACCTTGTTACACAGCAAGTCATTGTCATGAGCCCTCAGAAAAACAGTCATCATTATTCCCTTTCTTATTTTATTTATTTTTATTTTATTTATTCTTTTTTATTTTATATGTATGAGTGTATTGCCTGCATGCATGTGAGTATACCTGTGTAGTACAGTGCCCGCAGAGGTCAGAAGAGGGTGCTGGATTTCCTGGAACTGGGGTTATGAACAGTTGTTAGCCACCATGTGAGTGCTGGGAATCGAACTTAGGTCCTCTGCAAGAGCTGCCACTGGTCTTAACCACTGAGGCATCTCTCCAGCCCACCAGTATTCTTTTAATCATCATGGGACTTATTACAGTAGATCAAGTTGAAGTTTAGCTTGCATCCTTCTCTTAGAAATTGGCTATGTCTTCATGGAGCAAACAGCTTTGGTGACATGTTTTGTGACCCTTGTTTTTACCCAAACACAAGACACAAAGTCAACCATGGTGCTGCATGCCTGTAATGGGAAGTAGAGGCAAGGGAATACAAGTCAAGTTGAAGAATAGCCTGTGCTAAATAGTGAGTTTGAGGCTAGCCTGGGCATATAGTGAGACTCAGTCTCAAAACAAGTGTGTGTGGGGGAAATGATATACGATATACAATAGACTATAATTCTCTTTGTTGTTAGCATGTGTTCAGTACTTGCTATATGCCAGACACTGTTGATTCTTTCCATGTCCCACACCAACTACAGCAGTTATTACCATCCCAGCTTACAGATGTGGGAAGGCTGAGTCCTGTAGAGTCTGTATGACCCATGTTGATCAGAGACAACAGGACTTTGGTAGTCTGTATTATAAAGATGCACTTTACTCCATATTGTAAAAAGAAATCAGCACATACATGTTGTTACTAGCCTGGTAATGGTTTGTTCTGAGTTAATCACCCACACATACAGCCCAGTTGCCCCTGGAGAACAGGGTTGAGATGAACAGAAACTAACCAAACGCAGTGTTTCAAAAAGCGCGTGAGCCCAGATATGTATGGAGTGAGGGATGAGTTCAAGGGATGCTAAGAACAGAAGCTCAGACATCACTGTCTCAAGCATGGGTGTGAGCTGGGGAGATGGCTCAGTAGTAACAGTGTTTCCATGCAAGCCTAACTATCAGAGTTCGATTCCTTAAACCCATGTAAAAAGCCGGATGTGGCGCGCATATCTGTAATCCCGGCGCGCCTATGACTAGATGGGAGGCAGAGACTAGAGAATTAACCAGAAGTGAAGGGCCTGGAGTAAGCAGCAAAGGCACAGAAACAAGAGAGCCTAGGCCTCGCTCTCCATCCCCCTTAACTGCCCCTGGAGATGAGAAGGACGGCAGATTTTTAAAATATTAATCCACTGACATCTCACATTGCCAGCTCTCTGAATAAAGCACAGCTTGAAAGATTCAATTCCTGTCTCTGTTCACCGGCATCAGGGAGTGAGAGGCCAGGAAACCTCCAGCTCAGAAAGCTCTGCATCCTAGTTACAACGCTAGGCCACATGCTGAGGAAATCATTGATCAGGATTCGAACTTGCATCCCTGTCCCTGAAGCTCATAATACCCAGACTTCCTCTGAGCGAACAATAGCAGTCAAGGGAAAAGTATTCTACCCCCTCCTGTTTTATTGTATAGGAAGAAGGACACCCCTTTCCTACCCATTACTTCGCTCTCAGAAGATCAATGGCCTGGGGGGTTGGCACTGGGCCTGCAAGCTCAGTTCTTTTCCTTTTGTGGATCCGTGGCTCCCTAGGAAGCCATAACCTTTTCTGCTCCCTGCTTGGTGGGAGGCCCACAAAGCTTCCGCACAGCAGGTACCTGAGCCAGCCAATGAACTCCAATCAGATGGCGGAACCGTCTCATGCCTCCCACATCCCTCTGGACTCTTCGTGAAAAAGATATCTCTGTCTCCACCAGCAGAGAACTCCATGACCTCATCGAGTACTCTATTTGTGAACTCCAGTTCCCGTAGAAAAAAAGCTTCACCTATATTAGAGATTTTACAATGGAACAGAACTTTCTATGACTGTGGAATGCTGGAACGGCGTGTCCGTAGCCAAATATTTTAGGCTCCCTTTAGCTCCCTTATTAGACATGCATTGTCCACCTCTGTGTTTAACCTAACATCTTTGTGACTGTTAGGTAAATACTTTTGGAATATGCTAATACACCACTACCTTCCAACAACCCAAAGGCTAAGAGTGTCATCAGATAGCATATTAATTGGCGTCACCTAACGTTCTCACAGGTGTATTTGAAAAGTGCTGTGATTTATGACTTTCTTTTGTTCTGTTACTATACAAACTTCACTGCTACACTGAAACACAATATTTGTTGTAATTGAAATCTGTGTTTCTGGGCAATGATCACTCATATTTGGCTCCAGAATAAACTATCTCTTATCTGTTTGAAATTCGAGCTGTTTTGTTTCTTTGTCTGCTTCGGTTTTGTTTTGCTAGACACAGCCCACGTGAGCATGGGGCATTGTGTGTTATTCACTGAGCTCTTTTAAACCCTGTGATGATTAGTGCAAATCTTCAACTTGACAAAATCTAGACTCACTTGAGAGATGGGCCTGCGGGCATGCCCGTGGGGGATTTTCATGATTATATTAACGGAGGTGGCAAGACCCACCTGCTGGGAGTGGGTAAGATCCCGGGCTGTGTAAGTGGAGAAGGGCGCAGAGCAACAACACCCATTAACTTCTCTCTGCTTCTTCACTATGAACTCCATATGACCAAGTTCCTACTGCAGCGACTTCCCCACCATGATGTTAGCTTCCACCAACCCAAAGGCTGAGTGAGCCTTTGAGCTGTGAGTCTGAATGAGCCCTTTCTCCCTCCGCTTACTTTTGCCAGGGTACTTTATTACAGCAACTGGTCTGAGCTTCCAATTTAAATTTAATTTAAATTTAATTTAATTCTCCTCCACTCTGTTACTCTCACCAGCTTGAAATCATAGTGCTCGATAAGGAAAAAAGTCCAAACAATTCCTGATAGACCTTTCCCAGCTTCCTCATTTTCATATCTGAGATTCATACTTTATTGCTACCTCTTTCTTATCCTAATAGGCTTTTCTCTTGGGGTTTTGCTTTTTCCTTAAACAAAATTTATAGACCATGGAAATTTCAATTTTGAATTTTTTTTTTCAGAATTCATTCCAGGAAGTACACTTTTTAAAAAGCCATCCCTAAACATGAGTAGACCCTGAATGAACACCTCTTCAAAGAAAGTTCTCTCTCTCTCTCTCTCTCTCTCTCTCTCTCTCTCTCCCTGCTCTCCACCCCATCTCCCTTCCCCCTGCACCCATGTGACAAGGATGGTTTGAGCCCTTAGAGGTGAAGCAGCCCTGTGGTGTGAAGGAAAAGTGCCCTGACTTGTAGCCCTTGCCAGTTTGTATGGTAACGGTCCTCCTGCTGTGGCTAGCTTTGCCAGCCCGAAATTCCGGATTATGCACTGAGGACAGGTAAGAACGGTTGGCTTCCGCAGGCTATCCAGTCAGGCGACAGCGCACCCTTGGGTAAGAAAGACTTTCTTCGATTCTTTTTTGAATTTTTTGAGCTTTTCATACATGAGTACAGTATTTATCTCATTTCTGCTTTCTTGTCTCCCCGCCAACTCTCTCCATGTCCCGGACTCCCTCTCAATTTCATAACTTTCCTTTGATTGTTATTGTTACATATTCACACAAATATATATAAATATATGTATTTATATGAGCTGCTGAGTAGCACCTAAGTGATATTCATGTGTACATGTGTCTAGGGCTCTCCACTTGGGATTGAGTACCTATCAGGGAGCTAGTCTCTGGAGAAAACTGATTCTCTCTCCCTCAGCAACCATTGATCACCTGTAGTTCTTCATCTAGAAGGGTGACTTGTGAACCTTCCCTCGTAAAGACTCTCTTATGACAACAAATATCCAAGCCACAAAATGTAGTATTATCAAACCATTACAAGCAACTCTCTTTTTATAAAGCTCTGTCTCATTGGAAAATCCACAGGCCACGTAATCTTACAGTGCTGGAGATATCTACTAACATGTATGTTTGTATTCGTGTGTACACAGGTGCATGTATAAAGAGGACCACCTCAACTCTCATTCCTCAACACCAGCCATGTTGGATTCTCTCATTGTCCTGGAACATGCTAAATAGCTGGCTAGTGAGCTCCAAGCATCCGTCTGTCACATCTCCCCAACACTGAGATTACCTATGTGTTCCACTATACCAGGAGTTTTTTGAAAACATGAGATGTGGGAATCGAACTCTGGTCCTCATGTTTACAAGGCAAGCACTTTACCAATTAAGCTATCTCCCCAGGCTGCAATCATTACTTTTATGCAAAAGAAATTGAGATTTTTTTGCCTCTTTCTTCCCTGAGAGACTCCTTGCAGCAATGAATTTGCACCTTAGATTTATGGGATTCAACTTAAATTTCTCTCTTGTGGCTCCATCTTCTTGTCAACAGCAGATGCTTTTCTTTGCATACCTCAGCCTCCCCTGTGGGGACCATTCCATTATAATATTATTTAATATCTCTGGGACTTCTTTGCCCTGTTCTCTAATTTACGTGGTTGAAACCTTTGAGGAGATTTTTTTCATTCACTATCTAAGTCTGAGGATAAAAAAATATTTCTTATTCATGAATAGCCCTAAGGTTTTTTTTTTTTTTTAGTATCTTTTGGAATCAATACATATCAAGGCTATTTGAACATTATAGCATGTCTTTAGGTTGATTTCTTTTTCTTATTAGAGGCAATAATCTCCTATTCACATTTAGGAAATCTGGATTCTTTCTCTGGTTTTTATCACTAACTGGTTGTGTGGTCTTTGGAAAGTTGCCAGTTCTCTAGGTTTGGGTTATGATATATAAGGACTAAAGAAGTTGGGATGGATATTAATACTGACGGTTACCATTTGCTGAGAACTTAACATGTGCCAGGTGCTTAGTGATTTGTTTTATGTCTACTAATTCATTTAATTACCGACATAACTCCAAAAGAGATGCGACTATTGGTTCCTCGAGACCTGCAACAAGACCATCTTGATTCAGAACACATTTCCTCAGCCACTCTACCCTCTTGCCTCCCCATATAAAGTCCACACAAGTCCATTTTATGTCTTGGACTCTATTGCATTGAAGCATTTCCAGGAACTGATAAAATGAAAGAACACGGGTAAATCACTGGCATACAAATAGCTGGACACATTTAGTTTTTAAATAAATATCACGAACCTTTAAGGTCATGGAGCAATGCTTAGCATTTCTCTGCATTGAAATCTTTCCATTGGTGGCATTAAAAATTTTCCAGATACTGTGTATTAAGATCAAATATTCCGAAAGAATATTTTGCCATATGTTGGATACATCTATGAATTCCAGTTCAGCCATTCCAGTCACCATATTAAACATCCACAGGATCCTTTAAATGTCCAACAGTCATTTTATTTTTTAGTAGTGTATATTAATTGGGCAAAACAATGGGTTCCATTATGGCATTTCTGTGCATGTATATGGTGTACTTTGGTGATATCATCCCTCCCCTCCCATTGCCCTCTTTTATATAACCTCCTTCAGGGCCCCTTCTGTTTCCTAAATAGGCCCCTTCTACGTCTATGTCTTTTTAAAAATCTATATTCCAAATTCACCCTTCTTGAATCTGGTTTATTAAGTTTAGCACGATGATTTCAATTCCATCAGTTTATCTGAAAGTGACATAATGTCATTTATCTTCATCCACTCATCTGTTGATGGACACCCAGGGTGATTCCATAACTTGGCAGTCATGCTGTTCTGACTTCTTTTCCTTTGGGTATATATTCTGGAATATAGTGGTATCATATGGTAGCTCTACTTTTCTTTCCTGAGGAGCCTCCATATTGATTTCCATCATGGCTGGAACATTCCCACCAAGAGTTAGGAAGGGTTCTTTTTTTCTCCAACAACAATAATTTTAGAAAATAAGAAATGAAAACATTTTTAAGGTGCACTGAGTTATTACTTGATTTCAAATTATATTTCAGAGCTGTTATAATAAAGCAGCATTAAAAATAGGTATATGGAACAGTGGTATAAGAAGACTGAGCCCAGAAATAACTCTAAACACATATGGTCAGGTGATTTTGGACAAATGTGCAAAGAACACAATCAGAAAAGAACAGCTTCTACAATTAAAGGTGTTGGGGAAATTGTATATCAACAAGCAAAGTAATGGTATACCACATATAATAGTCACCACATGTAAACATCACCTCAAATGGATAACAGACTTAGGTATAAGACTGGACACAATAAAGCTTCTAGTAGAAATTAAAGGTAAGTAGCTTTTTAACATTTATTATTATTGCTTAAAGATCATTTGTATTTTGAATTATGCATATGAGTGTGCATACTAATTTGTAGGTTCCTGAAGAGGGCATTGAATCTCCCAGAGCTGGAGTTACAGACGCTCGTGAACCTGGCATGGATGTTGAGAAGTAAATTTGAATCTTCTGCAAGAGCAGCAAACACTCTTAACCACCTAGCAATCCATAATGCCGCCATAATTAATTATTATTACCACTGTTCTGAGTGATGATGCTTTGGACATAACCCCAGAAGCACAGACAGAGAAAGCAAATACATTAACAAGATTACAGTCAGTAGAGAGAAATGGCAGTGTAAGTGATGGGAAAATAATACTTGTAGACCATACATTTGATAAGAGTTAATACCTAAGTCTGTAAGAAACTTAAACAGATCAATAGCAAGAAAGCAAATAGCCCAATCTAAAAATAGAAAGGACATGAATAGCTATTTTTCCAGAAAGGGCATAAAAACAGCTGACACACATATAATAGATACTATCACTATTCATCAAGGAAACATACGTCAGGACCACAAGGCAGCCCTTCACATGTGTTAGAAGTGGTATTTTTGAAAGGGTAAAAGATAAGTGTTGGTAGAAGTGTGAAGAATCTTTATATAGTGTTGTTGAGAATATAAATTGGCAAAGCCATTACAGAAAACAATATGGCATTTCTCAAAACAACAACAATAATAAAGAATGGCCACACGATCCAGCAATCCCATTACTGTTAGTATGTCAGAGACACCTTGTTGCCATGATCTTTACAGCATTATACATAGTGACCACAATATGGAATCTACATAAGTGTCTGTCCGTGGAGGAACAGATTAAAAATGTGCTTTACAGAGCTGAGTGTGTAAAAGCATTTGCTGCACAAGCCTGATGACCTGAGTTCAATCACCAAAACCCATGTAAAAAAATGTGTGGATGGAACTGGTGGTGCACAGAGTAACCCAGCGCTCCTACAGTCCCACGGGGGCAGGGCGGGAGGCTCAGCCGCACACTCTTGAGCCAGCTAGCCTTAGCACAGCAGCAGGAACAAGAAAGACCCTGCCTCAACAAGGTGAACGGCAAGAACTAACTTCTAAAAGCTCAACTCTGATTTCTACACGCATGCAGTGGCACCTCTGACTTCCAGAGGCATGTATGGGCTCAGATGTGCCTGCACTCACACACGTATGTACACATAAACAAAATAAATCAAGAAACTTTTAAAAATGTAGTTTATATATTGCTTATAACTATATACTAATATATATTCATTATAATAACAGAATAATAGTCATATGTGTGACTGAATATATATATATATATTCACATTTTTTTGTCTGTGTATGCATGCTTGTTTGTGTAGTACATAAATGTACATGCATGAGTTTGAGTGTGCATTTGGAGGCCGGGGATTAACCTCAGATGTCGTTCCTCAGCAACTACACACCCTGCTTTTTAGACAGATTCTCTCACTCAGTAGGCTAGACTGACTACCCAGTGAGAGTTCCATCTCCCCAGTGTTGGGATGACAAGTGTGCACCACGTGGGTTCTGGGGTATCAAACTCAGGTCCTCATCCTTTCAAGACAGCACTTTACCAACTGAGCCTTCATATACATCCTTTAAAAGTCTTTCAGAAAAGAAGGAAATCCTGTTATTTGCCAGAACATGATGAATTTACAGAAAATTATTCCAACTGAAAACGTCAGGCACTGAAAGACAAAAACTGCACTTGTGTGTGAATCTGAAACAGTCACGCTCATGAGAGCAAAGATAGCAGAGAAGTAGCCGGGGGCTGCTGGCTTTGAGTAGCGCTTAAGAACCCTAATTTGGAAACGTGTTGGAGAGGAAGAACATGCTCTGTGGGACAAAGGCACTGAGAAAGCAGTGGGAGTGTTAAGTTCATACAGGAATCCCTTTGGGCTTCAAAGTGGCCTTTGTTTCTCAATTAGCAGGCATTTAATCATTCGCCACCAGGCAAAATTAAGACACTTGAAAAAATCATGGGGTGTGCAGACCACAGCTGGGACTGCATCAGCCAGTTCTTTATAGCACGTGGTTAAATTTATCTTAAGTTCTTGCGAGTATCTTGAAGTTTGAGCATGAAAAAAAATCACACAAAATTGCTCTGTACCCTGTGAGCATTACAGACAATTCATTACTTAAATAGCCTCATCCACTCTGCAGATTACACTTCATGTAGGTCCTCCACTCTGTAACAACCTGTCTCATCCTGCTTTTATCTCATTTAAGTGTCAGCATCAGGGCGCAGAGAGATAGGGCTTCAGGCAGAAAGGAAAAAGACTTGAGAACCAAGAGCTGAAATCACATTGGTTAAAAACATACAGGTTAGTCATTGCAAAGGAAATGCCTGTCTTCTAATGTTACCAATGGGAGCTTTTGAATTTGTGTTACCTGTGTGGATCTCTGAGGACCTGGGGAAAATGAGGATATATATTTGCATGGTACTTTTCACTGTCATGAGTAGTTGTGGTCTTTAAACAGTACATATTTCTCCTTATGCACAGAACAATCTTCCAACATGGTAAGATATGAGCATTAAAATCAGACCAGTGTGTAATGCGTTTATGAGTGGTTTAGACGGATATGAACAAAAGTAATAGAATTCAGGTTTGGTCTGGACCAAAACTTAAATTCAAATTTAACTTGAAATTCCTCACTGGGTCTAGCAATACATTTGTCCCATAATTAACCCTAACAACTGCCCAGAGGAAAGCTATGTCCCCAGTTTCATAAATAACCAGATGAATTGACTGCTCAGTGTACTCATCCAGGTGTGAACCAAGACAAGCTCTTCCCTAGATCTTAGTACAACCTGCAGTGGGAGCCACACAAAGAAATCAGTGCTGAGAGCGGATTGTACAGATTGGATAGGGGCCTGAGAGATGGCTCAGTGGTTAAGAGCACTTGCTGTTCTAGAAGACCCAGGTTCAGTTCCCAGCATCCGTGTCTGGGGTTCATAACTGCCTACAACTCCAGCTCCAGGGAATCTGAAGCCCTCTTCTGGCCTCCATGGGTACCCACACAAACTGTATAAACTCACACATACATACACATAAATAAAAATAATAAAAATAAATCTTAAAAAAATACCAATATCAGTTTTCTAATTTTAATATTGTTCTATATTAATGTAAGTTGATACCATTGGATAAAACTAGGTATGAAAGGTACATGGAATTTCCTCACAAATTCCTTTAGGAATAATATTCTAAAGAAATATTACTTTCCTCTTTGGAATATAGAGAAGGATTCATTTAAGCAAGATGTGATGACTTGATAAACATACACATTGTGAAATGGCTACCACAATTCAATTAATTAGCATGTCCTTAATCTTATCCATGTTCAGATATACACACTTATATGTATATGAAATAATGAATTCCGTATTACTGAACATACCTCAAAGTAGACATGATCAAAAGATAAGGTAAAATGTGCATAACATTTTTACTCATTTCTTCCTACAGATTGATACATGGGCTTAGGAGTGTCTTCAAATGCCACAGTCAAATTTGGAGATCATTGGTTTATCTGAACAAATAGACATGTTGACAAATACAAGCTTGGCATTGTAGAGTTTGCTTAGGTCTTTGCATACATGTCTCCAAAGGAGACTGTAGGACCCCATGCCATATTCTTTCTCCTTCAACAATGTTCCAGAGGTCCAAAGCAACGGCAATGCTCAGCTATAGACTAGAACTTCGAGCCAAAGTAAGCTCTCCTCATAAGCTAATTATCTCCAGCATTTTGATATAGTGACGGAAAGCTAACGGGGATTTTTATTAAGTTTAATGAAAGCGTGAGGCCTAGTAAGTATGCCCAGTTGCATTTTTATGAAGTAAGACTCTTAGTCATAAAAAATAATATTATCCAGGAATAATCACACAGAATGCAACCAAAAAGAGAGCGTGAGAGCATATATTCTGCTCTCGAAGGGAAGGTGGTTTGGTACCAAGTGTGGTCAGGATAATATTTGCATAATAAAGCATTCGGCTTCACATTTTTGTGTGTAAAATTTGACATCTACAAAAATTACTTTTTAAATCAAAACAATGAAAAACGAACTGAAAGGTCAGACTTGAGCACGCTAGCTTAGGAAAGGCGCCTACTCGTTTCTCCCACAGTACCTTCAGAATGTAAGTACTTGGTTATGTTTTGTTATCTGGCATAATTTAACAGAATGCCGATATTTATCAACACTAGTAGGCCATGTAGAACACCGACATGCAGAATTGTGTGGTGATCATGCATGAAGCACAGAGCAGTTGCTCCCATAAATCCATTCTGGGGCTTGAATGAATGTGTAGGGGAATGTAAACAACGTGAAACAGAAATGAGACACGGCAAGAGGAGAAAGAAGTAATGATACAGAAAACAAGGCTCAGATGAAGTAGAAAGCAGGCTGAGTCTGAGCTGGCCCCGCAGGTGGCAAACTGGCTCTTGCCACACTGGCTGCCTCCCAAGTCATGCTACGTGTACATGGGACAATGGCTCATGCTGGCTGAAAATTCTCCATTTAAAAAGCAGAGGGCGTTGCCTCATCCTTTTCTTGTATCCCTCCACCCCAACACTGCCCTTGAAATGTTTTCATTTTGCCTGCTGATCAGCCCTCCATGGCCATTTTCATTTCATTTACATATGCAAAATGTTGGACTTTTGTGGAAGGCGCAGCCTCCCTCTGACCGTCTTTGGGCTTGCTTTCCTGTGAACTGTGCAGCTGCACCTGCAACTGGAGCTCCGCAATGCCCACCTGTTTCTACTCCCACTCCAGTGTTTGCTTGGCATGCATTTATCCCACCTTTGGGATAAAAGCTGGTGTCATATACTAAAAAATGTGGAGAAGGAAATCTATGTTTGGGAGAGAGCTGGTGGGTCAGTGACTTTATTTCTTTTTTATCCTTGAAGATAAAAAAAAAGATTAGTCCATTAGATTACATTCAAATTAAGAAAATCTATAAATCAATACATTAAGATAGTTCAAAGGAAAGTCATAATAGGAGGAAGATATCTATTATGCATGGATCCAAACAAATACTTATATGTGAATTAGTCAACTAATCCCTGAGTTAATGAAAAGTCATGCCAGTTTTATAAAAATGGGTGGAGGCATGAACTAAATGAAGAAGACACCCAGTGTTCACTAAGTATATGTAAAGGCTCTTCAAGGCTGGTGAAATGGTACAGTGTGTAAAGCACCTGTCAAAAAGCCTGACAACCTGAGTTTGATCCCCAGGAGGCACATAGTGGAGAGAAACAAGAAGTCACATAGGTCATCCTCTGACCTCCATGCAGACATCGTAGCATGCATGTACACCTAAACATATGCTGACAGACACACATATAAATAAATAAGGGAATAAAGAAATAAAAGCAAAACAAAACCAAACTACAGTTAAAAAATCTTTAGCATTATAAATCATTCAAGAAACGTAAATGGCAGGGATGGGACGGAAAGAGACCGGCAGCTAGAATCAGGATGGGCAACAAGGCATACGACGAAAGCACGGAACAATTAGACCTTCCCTGCGCACTTCTGCACTGCTGAAAGCTGATGTGAGCACTTTGGAAACTGGCTTAACACTACCTAATAAAGCTGAATATACATTCTGACACTCCTCATGATTGCACAACTCCTCCTCCTGGAGACAGAAGTTTACATTTGTGCCTCAAAAGGTGTAGGTAACAATATCCTTAGTAATACAATTCACAACATGCCAAAGTTAGACACAGACTAAGTATCTGTTAGCATGGGTGAGTAAATAAGATACTCACACAGAGATTAGTCAGATTTAAAAGTACTTTTCAACTCCTATAAATTCAGCAAACTTGGAAGAATCACAACATAAAGCACATGGAGGGAAAATGAGACAAAGAATATCTGTATGAAGTTTAAAATCAGGTAGAAATACTTGAGGGAGATAAAAGTCAGAAGACTTTTGTTTTATATTGGGAGCAGGAAGCTGAGCATAGAGGGGTGAACCTTTAATCCCAGCAAAGGCAGGCGGATCTCTGTGACATCAAGGCCAGTCTGGTCTACACAGCGTGGTCTGGGCTAGCTGTGGCTACAAGAAAATTCTGTCTCAACAAACAAACAAATTGAGAGCAGGAGGTACCTGTGACCTGGGAGAGGACAGAAAGCTTCTAGACAGAGGCTAGTTGCACAAGACTCCAGGCTAGCTCTCAACTTACTTTTCTCTCTTACTTTACTGCAACAACGTAACTGACTAAAGCAACATGAAGACCAAAGGGCAGTTCCAGGGTGTAGTCCATGATGTCAGCAAGTCCTGGGGCAGGAGCCGAGACAGAGGAAGGTCGTGGGCAGCCTGCGTTTCCTTTTCCCACAGTCTGGGGCTCAGGTCAGTGGAATGGTGCCACCTGCATTTCTGGTGAGTCTTCCTGCTTCAGTCAATGTGCTCTAAATAATCGGTCACAGACATATCCAGAGTTTTGCCTACTGCTCTGTGATCTTCAGGATCCATCTTCCCCCAAAGAGACCAGAGGTCAGTAGAAACACTCGGAAGTTAGATTCAGGATGCCAAGATATTCTACGCTATGGAAAACTTAGTCTGAGGACGATCTTCCCTCCTAAAGATGAGCAGGTAGGATGCCTCAGTGACAGAGGGGCTACAGGACTTTGGATCTGGAAGTACTCCAAAACCCCATGTGTTAAAGGCTTGCTATTCAGTCTGTGGTGCTATTGGAAGATAGTAGACCCTTTCAGAAGAAGAGCCTATGGAGAGCTCCTTGGTCACATGTTCTCCATTATAAATATCACCCCACAGATCTAAGAATGACAGAACTAATTGACGATGGACTGAAAACTCTAAAATTATGAGTCAAAAATCAATCTTTTCTGTTTAAATTTATTATCTCTGGTATTTTATTGCATTAATGAAAATCTGACAAACAGAGCAAGTATGAAGAGAGAGGGTCTCCTACGTCAGCCAGAACAGAGGAGAATAATTACTGGATTTGGTATGAGAAAATCGTCTTTATCTTCAGTTGATATGAATGGACTGCATGAGAGGGTCTTCAAGACACTAATCTTGTCTTTTTTCTTCCTAAAAGAATTTTATGTCTGGCAAATACTGTTTCACAGTGTCTGGGACTGCATTTACAAGACTTGCATAAGATCAAGCCAGTCAAAGTCCCAGCATGGAGGTAGGAGGGACTCACGGAGTTCCACTCCTCTTTGGGGAGCCATTGGCAACTGATGACTGTTGGAGGAGGGAGAATTGGCCGTCTTCAGGGATGCAGGCCCTGAGAGCACTCATGCTCCAATAGACGGTCCCACACCCGTGCACATACAGGCAGCACTAAATGGACTCAGTGACTTTTGAGAGAGAGAGAGAGAGAGAGAGAGAGAGAGAGAGAGAGAGAGAGAGAGATTGGAAGGGAAAGTGGTGAATGGGAGAGGTGAGGGACTGGAAGGAAGGGAATGGGGTAGAATTTTTTTTTCAAAACACATTGCATACATGTACAAAAAAAAGGTAAAATATTGTTTAATATTGTGTTGGTTATTTTTCATTTTATGTGGATGAGTGTTTTGGTTGCATGTAAGTGTGGTGGAATGACTTTGGGGTCAGAGAGGACATCAGATACCTTGGAACTGGAATTGCAGACAGTTGTCAACTACCATGTGGATGTTGGGAATCGAACCCAGGTTCTCTGCAAGAACAGCCAGTGCTCTTGACTATTGAGCCAACTCCTCAGCCTTTAAGCAAAATATTTTTAAAATAATTTTAGGATTATAAAATTATAGTCTCAGAATCTAGCAACCTATGTTTGAAGTGTCACACCTTCTAATAGATATTCTCTAATTCTGACCAACTTTTCACCTACATTTGAAAAGCTCAAAACACACTGTACACACATACAAAGAAAGCTCATTATTTCAAAACTTTTACCATAGTTATTTCATGAGGCCCATTTCCCCTGTGAAACTTCAAACCAATTTCCTCAGGATGCCATTTAAGATGATTCATCCTCATTTCCAATCCATTTTTCCATTTCTTATTGAAGACCTTTAGTTTTCCGACACAGAAGGTCTTGTTTCCTTCTGTATGCTGCCCCTCTCATTTTCCCTTTCGGTTTGTAATATTTTCTTTTCAATGTGACTGAGGGAACAAAATTGTCTATAATCTGGTGATGAATCATATATGCCTGTGTACTTCCCCTCAAAGCACAGCACACTGCATACACATCTAGGTAACGTTATTGTTTTCTCAAAGCCCATGTGGCCATGCTGACTTTAACACACTCCCCCTCTTCTGAAACTTAAGTAGGAAGCAATGCAAAAGGATTTCTGAACTCACTGGTAGCACTAATGGGACTGTATATTGGTTTCTTTTCTCTTTGCTGTGATAAAATAATTGATAAAACACAATATAATGAAGGAAAGTGTTCTAGTTTGCTTCAATCCTTGTGACAAAACACTCTGACCAATACCAGCTTGGGGAGGAAGGGGTTATTTGGCTTACATCTCCCAGGTCACAGTTCATCACTTGGGGAGCCCAAGGTGGGAACTCAGGGCAGGAACCTCTAGGCAGGAGCTGAAGCACAGGCCAATGGAGGAACGCTGCTTGCTGGCTTGCTCCCCTGGCCCATGCTCAGCCTGTTTTCTTATACAAGACCACCTGCCCGGGGGTGGCACCACCCACAGTGAGCTAGGCCCTCCCACATCACTAAAGAATCAAGAAAACGGCCCCCCAACCCCCACCATGGCCACAGGTCAGTTCATAGAGGCAATTCCCCAATTGAGGCTTCCTCAACCCAGGTGTGTCAAGTTGACACTAAAGTTATCCAGCACAGAAAAGTTTTTGTTGTTGTTTTGATTTTTCTTTTCCCCACAGTTTAAGAAGGGATATAGTCTGTGGTGTCAGGGAAGGCAGGACAGGAGTATGAGGCACTGGGCACGCTGCATCCATAGTCAGCAAGAAGAGAGCAAACAGGAAGAGAAGTCAGGCTATTAAACATCAAGTCCTACCCCCTGCCCAGTGACCCACTTCTTCCAGTGAAGCCTTACTTTCTATAGGTTCTACAACTTTCCAAAATGGACTACCAAGTGGGGGCCAAGTGTTCAACCCACGAGCTTATGTAGGTAGACATCCAGCTACCATAAACCATCTTTACCTCACATTTTGATGCCAACAGCTGGCAAATCGTTCACTTACAATGCACAGGCTCTCTCCCGCTCTTTTGCATCAGTCGCTTTGGCACAGCTTCTGTATAGAAATACTACGTTCTGTGGGGCTGGAGAGATAGCTCCACGTGGTTAAGAACACTGTCTGCTCTTGTGGAGGACCTGGGTTCAGTTCCCAGCACCCACATAGTAACAACTGTGTGTGACTCCAATTCCTAGAGAATCTGATGCTCTCTTCTGGCCTCCATGAGCATTGTACAACACAGTGCATTTACACACATGCAGGCAACACACTCATTGCATCCACATTGCAACTTACAACCCCTTTAACTAACTATAGTTCTGGGGGATCTGATACCTTCTTCTGGCTTCCGTGAACACTGCACACATGGTACACATGCAGGAAAAACATAAAATAAAATACACATAAAATAAAAATAAAGAAATAAAATTAAAAGCAGAGCAGGGATCCAAGAAGTCTATTCCTGAAGCCTAAGTTCTGGCTTTCGGTAAAGTAAAGGCAATGTTTACATAACTGGGGCAGTCAGAGAGGCCTCCTCCCAAGCAAGGGTTAATGAAGAGAAGATGGGAAAAAAAGAGCAGCTATTGCAGGTCTGTGGGTAACTGTGAGACACAGGCGTGCTGGACAAGAGAGACAACTCCATTCCCAGGGGCCGAGGGACCTGGAGGAGCAGCAGTCAGGTCTAAGTGGGAAGCACAAAGGCTCAGACTCCAGCAGCTCTTTAGGCTTCCCTAGGGAATGCCAAGATGGCGGGAACCAACCAGTCTTCTAGGTTGGCAAATGGAGAAAGTACATATTCCCCAATCTGTTTTCTAGCAGACCAAAAGCCCAAATCATTCATTCACCTTTATATACTAGCTGAAGGTCTGTGTGACTATTTCTGATCTTCAAGAGAACTGCCAGGACAGTGAACACTGAGTGCCCACAGCCCTGCATCTGCTTGTACTTGCTCCACTTTAGAGCAAAACCCTGAAATGGTTGCTTTAATGATAATAGTTTACACCGGGGATTTTTTTGCTTACAAAAGAAAATATTTTTTGTATCTGCCAGAGAACCATCTAGGTATGCCAGTTTTCCCATCACAGATGGCTCATTACTCTTTGGGTCATTTTTACTGTCCCCAGCATTGTGAATGTAAGTGCTAATGTTTTAACTCAACATAGGTTCTGTTCTGTCCTTGAAGCAGGCAGAGTAGTGGAAGCCACACTGCAAATTGCAAAGGGGGGAGATGACTGTGTGGGAAGGTGCTCCATGCGGCTGCTGGTCTCTTCAGAATGAACGTGCTTCTCCCCTAATAGAGTAGTGGTCAAGCAGCTGAGAGGCCCTGCCCTGTGAGTATCGTTTTCCTTACAAAGCAGCAGTGCTGAATATGACAAGCAGCGAAATGCGGCTGCTCAGCTGTCCTGTATCCAGTGAGGAACTCTGGAGCCAACTACTTGCCAGAATCCTGGCCATGGTATGACTAGCCATGCGACCATGGATAAGTTGATCGCCTGGTACTTCCCCCATAGAACTGGAGAGAGAGCAGTCTGTGCTTCACAGCATTCTGCTTCACACAGATGTTCACTATGTGAAGCACTCACTCCCAGCAAACTCTAGGTGAGTGTCCACGAACTTCAGCACCGGTAAACCTGTTCCTGAGTCTTCAGAAATGCCGTTGTTCTCTTCTTACAGATACTCTTCACTCCTGCAAGTCCATCCCATGCTTCCTCTGCCCCGTTACCCCTTTTCCCCTTTTCTAACTCTTCTCCATCCTAGCCGGTTTCCTAGATCTAACTTCATCCTACTCGCAATAGCTAAAATGGTCTTTCCATCTTGAAACTGCAGTTGTTGCTGGACTGTGAGCACATCAGCCTCTTTCATCAGTTGCTGTAGATTTCTAAGGCTGCTTTGGCAAAGCTTAAGACAGCAGAGTCCTACCACCTCATAGTTCCAGAAGCAGGACGTCCAAAGGCAGTGAATGTCTCAGCAAGTAGATTTCTTCTGACTACACAGAAAAACCTGGTCCTGCCCCCTGCCACCTTCAGGTGGCTGACAGCAATCTGTGCCTTTGGCCTGCCTGAAGTCACATCACCCTGATCTGTCTCTCTTGTATGACCCTCTCCTCTCTGTCTCTTCTCTTCTCACAAGGATGCCCATCACTGGACTACGATCCATACTCCAGTATGGGCTCGTCTTTACTCATGACAACCGCAAAGACCTCATTTCCAAACAAGGTCACATTCTAAGGTCCCAGATAGGGCACTTTTCAACTCAGTCCAGTAACCAGAGTGCAAGTTCTTTTAGCTGTGTGGAAACGCATGGATCTGCAAAGAGGTGCTATAGCCAGATTTAAGGAACTGGTACAGAGGACCTCCAGTTGAATGTTGCCTGCCTGGTGCATCCTGCCCTTTGGGTTTTATTCTAAATATGAATTTAGGAGTGTGATGATATTCATCTCTACTGTCTTCTTCCTTGGAGACATGAAGAAAGCCACAATCCAGATACACTCATTAAGCAGAAACAGAAGGTGAGTAAACACTGTAGAGGACTGACTGCTGATGCCCTGTGGAAAAAGGCCGCGGATAAAGGAGAGGAATATCCTTGCCTTCTAGATATTTCCCTCTGCCTGTTTTACACACATGCCCCTAGGTTGACGATATCACTGGAATTCAGGTATTGAGGTTCTCCCAGAGAAAACTGTATCCATGATGATTTTAAAGTGTAACCTAAGGAACGCATATGAGTTCATCTTTGATTGGTCCTCTCTGTAAATTCTGGTGATCCTTTATAGAGAATGCTAGGAACAGATTTAAGCCACCAGAGAATCGGGTATCATCTGGGACCAACAGAAGCCACTGGAGCTGCTGGAGCTAATAACTGAGCACAAAGCTGGAACAAAAACAGGGCATCAGGAACCAACCCTAGAGAGACAAAGGCCCTTACTATGCCAAGCGGCTGCTTCAGGGGCCACCCCTACCAGGCAGGGGCCAGTGCTGAAGTCGGCAGCTTGCATCCAGGGCCCTGCCAATCCTCATCCAAAGTCCTCCACTTCCACCAATGGTGTATTGACATATCCCCAAATGTGGCACTTTCTGTCTGCAAGGCAGGCTATGTGTGTGTACATGTGTGCATGTGTGCACAGTATGTGAGAGAACATGGGAGTGCTTGTGTGCACACATTCCAGGGCTTTTCTCCCTTCTGTGTCATAACAAGAATTCTCAAGCAATGATGACACCGGTTATTTGAAGAGTCTCAGCTGGTTCCTGCCAGCTGTCATCCTAATAAGGTTATTATCCAAGCAGCCTTAGCATATGTGAGCTCAGAGGTCAAGGGGCAATCCTCCTCAGAAGTGAACTTTCCCAGAGAGCTGGGTGCCTAAGACAGTTTAGGAAATGTAAGCACAACACACTGATAAGCACAAAGATTTACAGTCTGTCACATCTGGGGTTGGAAATCATTTTCACCATTCATTAACAGTGGGAACTTCGGCCATTCAGTTAACCTTTCACCTAACCAGTTTCTCTGCCCATAAAAATGACAATAGCAATGCTTATCTAGTGGGGTTATTATGAAAAGGAACAGAGTTATGACCAAATAGCTAAGCTGAGAAATAGCCATGTAGATCACTCATGAAGAGTAGAATCAGTGTTCTGAGAGCTCCTGCTCTGGTGGTGTTACCTGCTGTGGCGTAAAAAATAAGCAGTTTTCTCTCTGTCTGCTATGAGGGATGGACTTCACGTGTGACTGACAACTGAGTAACCAATGACTTAAGGGGGGAGGCTTAACGGAAAGGCAGGGGAGGCTGGGAAGGAGAGAGGTGGGCACGGTGTGAGGTCTCCATCTTGGGTGCACTTCTCCTGAGTTCCGGGGAACCGGGGATCAAAATGCAAGCTCCGCCATTGGAAAGCTCCCTCCCTCCCACAAGAGATGAACTTCTTGTGACTAACATGGAATGAACTAATCTCTCTAAAGAACATTCTCTATTTGTTCGGTCGGTTCAAACCTGGGGGTGGGACGAGGCTGAATGCCGGGTCCCGCAGGAGAGAATTTATGCAACACGTGTGCTCTGGCCAAACCTCCTGGTAATGAAATCAGCAGCCTTGTGTAGCACCATGCTACATGGCTCAGGAAGTTGCAAGACTTTTGCCAGGTCTGAGGTTACCTCACTAAACACTTCCTTTCAGTCATCTCCATCAGTATCCCCAGAACTTCACAGTACCAAGGCACACAGGGTTCTCAGGAAGACTTGTACTACCAGGCTTTAAGTTTTTCCTGCAGCAAAGAGGCAGCCTGAAGTTGTCTCCTTATTTTCTGTTGATGGCACTGTATTCCTTATCCTCAGGTGTAAATTGAACTCCATTTACAGACGTCTGCACAATAGTTTGTAATCCCTGGGAGGGAAGGAGGTTGTCTGTCTTCCTTTTCTGTATGTCTCGGGGTCTAGTAGGATGTGTAATATGGTACAGAACCAGGATCTGAAAGATAGTAATTAATAACAAGGATAGTGACCTGGTGACTGTAACACTGGTTCCTTGGTGCTGTTTATTATGTGCTGAGCCTTGTCCTTCGCGCTTCTTATAAACCCCTGACTGACCATTCTGACTACTCACAGCAGCTTTAATACCAGAGGCTGATGGTGTGCTGACATATCCGGAAATGGAGCACTTTTTGTCTGCAAGAGTGTGTGTGACCACTCATATCCATGTACACATAATATGGGAGAATATATGTGTGTACCTGTGTGTAACTGTTGGTAAGTGTATGTGTGTACATACACACCATGTCTTTTCCTCTTCTATGTCATAGAAAAAATTCTGGAAACAGAAAGTCCCAAAAGGAACAGTATCCTTGTTCCTTTGAACTGCAAGGGAAAACCTGGTCCTGCCCTTCCCACCTTCCGTTGGCTGACAGCAATCTGTGCCTTTGGCCTGCTTGAAGTTACATCACCTTGGTCTGTCTCTCTTGTATGACCCTCTCCTCTCTGTCTCTTCTCTTCTCATAAGGATGCCCATCACTGGACTACGATCCATACTCCAGTATGGACTCGTCTTTACTCATGACAACCGCAAAGACCTCATTTCCAAACAAGGTCACATTCTAAGGTCCCAGATAGGGCACTTTTCAACTCAGTCCAGTAACCAAAGTGCAAGTTCTTTTAGCTGTGTGGAACAGAAATGCATGGATCTGCAAAGAGGTGCTATAGCCAGATAAGGAGCATTGCGTGCCTGGCTCATTCTGCCCTTTGGGTTTTATTTTAAATGTGCATTTAGGAACATACTTAGCTGTGGGGATGTACATCTGCTGCCTTCTTCCGAGGATTCGCTTTTCAGATTATGAAATTAAAGCATAAGAAGTTTATGTAACTTGATTTCTTCATGTTGGGGCTCTTCCAGTTGGACCCTCTGCTGCCAGCATTCCCTCTAAGACTCAAGGTAGAAGGGGAAGAGCAAGGCAGATGCACAACCTCGCCTTCTGGATTGGAATGGAGAGTCTGTAAAAGAGAGGAAAGAGAAGGGCGAGATGAGAGAGGGAATTCGTTGTTTTTCGACACCACCAAAGAGCCTTTTCTTGGATCTCTGCATTAGTTACCTTGTTGCTATGGCCAAACACTGGGTAAGAAGTAACTTAAGGAAAGGCTTACTTTGGCTTAGGGTTTAAGAGGGACACAGTCCTCATGGAAGTAAAGGCACAGGAACCAGCTTCAGGTGGCCACATTGTAGCTTCAGTGAGGAATCAGAGAGCAGACAGGACAGGAAGTGAGTCTAAGAAACCTCAAGACTAACCCTAGTAACTCACTTCCTCCACCTGGATCCCTACCTCAGGACTGCCCTCCTCTAGTGATCAAGTGTTCAGACCAATGAGCCGATGTGGGGCCCTGCACCTTCCTGCCAAACCAGTCCCCACTGGCAGCTGCTGAGTCCTCACTCAGCCCATGTTCCCTGCCCATCAGCTGAACCTGCGAGTCTACCAGGTGACCACACTCCTTGTGAAGATTAGCTTCTCAGAGGACTCTAGCAAGGACAAAACCTAGGAAGTGTTTTTTTTTCTCGAATGGGTGTTGAGTTTAGCCTTCCTCAGAATGAGGAAGAATACTTTGATGATTCTGAGTGTTCTGCTACAAATCAGAACTGCACTGTTTGAAGCACTTGGCTGAGGGAGACAGAGCCACACACACTGCTCCTCTGGTGTCCTCCACTGTCTGTAATCAACGTCCCTAGATGATGCCCAACAGAGAGTTCAGGGTCTCTGTTCTCCCTGCGTTTCTGTTAGGAGTTGAGGGATTTAAGATACTTCTCTGGTTGCTTGAGTCACCAGGTCCAGAATCCTGTATAAACAAGACATGCCATGTCAAAACCCTATGTAAACCCAGTGCCACAAATGGGAAAGGAGAAAAAGAGAATCAAAACGAAAACAAGAAAATGCCCTCAGCCACGAACGGAATTTATCTGGCAATGCCAATCAAAATAGTAAAGACGACAGTTATCTTTCTGACAGATTGAACACTAAATCTCTGTATTTCCCTTGTTTCTTGGTATACTGTTCCAAAGGTATTTTCTTCAAACTTAGCTTCAGAGGATGAAGAAAATCAAATCCTTGGATTTGTTCTAGGAGCTAAACTGCATCACAGGACCAGGATGCTTTATGCCTAGTCTTTGGAGGAAAGCTCAGTGTTCTTCAAGCTCCTTGTCTGCTATTGCCCAAAATTCGACAAATCATTTGTTCATGTGGCCTTCCTCAATCTCTCCCTCTGAGCACTGGGTCAAATGAAATATTTCTTATTTGGAGGTGTCTCACGGTTATAATGAAAAGAGGTTGAATGAACTATGTTAGTTATATTAGTACTATCTAACAGAATGTGTTTCCTCTCACGCTTCAGGGTGCTCAAGTCAGGAATGTCACCTCAGAAAGATAACCCATGCAGTATCTCTTATCTAGCACCTTAAAGATGAAGAAAGTAAAGTTAATATCAGCCTTAAAACCAGAGTCTTCTGTTTGGCGACATTTGAATAGCTTCGGAGCCAAGCTGTTAGGTATACATTACCTCACAGCTTCTGGACAGATACAGGAGAGTGAAGGTGAAGAGCATTCTAGAAGGGGATGGTACTCAGTGTGCCACTTCCACCTGTACTAATCCCAGGTGGAAGTAGAAGAGAAGGCATTTACTGCTTTATATTCATACCCAAGAATACGGTTTTACAACATCAGTACAGGCTGAAGTCATTGTGATATAAACAAAAGATGAGCACAAATGGGAAACCAGCTTCCAGGCGATAAACAGAATAAGGTCTTGTACGCACAGCAGATTGCTTGAAAAATGAAAACAAAGATACATCTGTGTTTCCCAGGTGTTGCGAAGCCCTGTAGCCAGTTTTTAAACTCACTGCTGTATAAAGTTTCTATGACGGCATCCAAACTTGGGCTTCTTCAGACTCATCCTCATTACCTTGCATAGACAAACTTTCATTTGTTCCTTAACAATATCAGCTATTGCAAACTTGGGGAAACTTAAGTAGCTTTAAGGAGCCTCACCATCCTCATGTAGGGAGATACTCTTCAGGTGTGGGAGAATGGCTGATGGGTAGGTGTCCCAAAACAATTAGTGCCTGGTTCAGAACCCACCCAACCACTGAACTTTGGTTTCTGCATTTTAAAACAGTGATTAACGCCTGCATTTTCATTTCTTTGATTTAAATTAGGCCAAGTTGGGCCTGGAGCAATGACTCAGCTGTTAAGAGCACACTTGCTGCTCTTATAGAAGACAGGGTTCAGTTCCCACCACCCAGAGTGGGCAGCTGACAACTAACTAATACTCCACCTCCTGGGGATCCAGGGCCCTATTCTGGCTTCCACAGGCAACAAGACTCGTGTGCACATACTAAGACACACACATTCACATAAACACAAAATAAAATACATCTTAAATAAACGAAAAAATAAGTATAAATTAGGTCAAGTTCAGCTGTTTTAAAAGGATTTTCCACATGACACTGAATAACATAACGAAATTCATTCTCCTTGTGTTTGGCTTTTAGATTAGGCATTGAGAAATTAAAATGGATTAAACCCAGTTTAGTAAGGATGCAAAAATCCAGAATTTCCCTAGGAGAAAATAATCTTTGACAATATGGACATCTGTTTAAATAATGAAATCAGTCATAAATTTGATATATGAAAGAACATTTTGCCATTGAGCTTGTTATGTTCATTTAAAAAATCATCTTGAGGATTCTTTTTTTCTTGTTCAAGTACTTATTTTTGGTTTTCTTCATGTCAGGAACAGAGAAAGCTATCACCCCAAAATAGGTTTCAGTTATTTTGTAAATACTAAGTATTGCCACCTTGTCCAGAAGATATTAATATAAAATTGAGAATGATTTTATCGATGCACCTGTTTTTTGTATTTATTCTTCCATGTCAAACACAGATAGAGAGATGAGTGAAGGAGCTGGAAGCCCCTCTGTTGTACAGACGTCTAAGAGTTTAGAAACATAGGCTAGAAATTCTGAACACCCACAATAAAATCTTAAGTCTTCAAACTCAACTGAAATATACCCTTCATACAATTTGCCTCTATAACTCAGTGATTCTCAACCCTCAATTAAAATTAAAATCATCTGGAGAGCTTTGAAAACTCTCATGTTTAGGTCCACTCTGACTAATGAAATCATACGTTTTCTTTGAGGAGACAGCCCGCATGGTGATCTGCAGAAATCACTGGGTCAGTGCACAGTCTGTTTGGTAACGCCTATAATTTTTTATCCATAATTGTGGTGACTGGTGTCCCTCCCCTGTATTCATGCCTACACAGAACCTCAAAATACGGCCTTATCTGAAAATAGCACTGTTGGTTTTCACTCTCAGTCCAGGGGACTCGAACCCCTCCCAGGGCTGCCTGAGAGCCCAACCTCGGGGAGCCTTGCCCCACTTTCACTTATAGCCTAGGGGACTCGAACCCCTTCAGGCTGTCTGAGTGTCCGTCCTAAGAATCCAGACCGTCAGATGCAAACAGCATGAGGAGTTTATTTCACTTGTACAAGTGGGTGACTTAGCCTCGGGAAGCCAAGCCCCCCCGGCCCTGCTCGGACCAAGTTTTTATAGTAAAAAACCATAAGATTATCATATATTGACATACAGGGTATAGATTGGCACAGACCAGGGTTACAAAAACACAACTTTTACATCGTCCATTTTTATTTCACAAGCATTGTGACATATTACAAAATGTTGACTGGACAAATGTTTTAACCAGAAGTCTATTTTTACTAGAAAAGGGGCTTTTTCTGTTATTATTCCAGACATTATTTTACCTACCACAAGTTGTTGATATGGCTTTTGTGACAGGGGATGCTGACATAGTCCTTATGACTTTTGGGACTTTTTATTTAGGGAGGGGTGAGCTGACAAGGAGGTTTTAATGACTAAAGTGAGGGTCCTGTCTTTTAAGAAAAATGAAGGTCCTACAACACCTTTGCAGAGGATGCAGTTGAGCTCATGCTTATATAAAGATGGGCCCTAAATACTATGCCTAGGGTCCTTCAAGATGCATACTTCCTGAAGATTCTCTGATGTACTCTTGTTATTTAAAGAAACCAGGGAACTGGGGAGATGACTTAGTGGATAAAACACTTCTTGTGTAAGCATGAGAACTAGAGTTCAAATACCCAGAATTGATGTAAAGTCAGATAGAGTAGCACACTTCTGTAACCCCAGGGATCCTACGGCAAGGTGGGAGGTGGAGACAGGAGACTCCCCGGAAGCTCACAGGCCAATTAGCCTGGTACATACAGCAACAAAGAAGACCTGTGTCAGACAAAAGGCGAAGGCAAGGACCAACACAAGTTGTCCTCTGACCTCCATGGGTGAGCCATGGCATATGTGCACCTACACGAACACGCATGTGCGCGCACACACACACACACACACACACACACACACCCCACCTGTGACTCACACATTGAAGGCAGGCTGTCTTCTTCCTCAGAACTCCCTCTCTTCTACAGCTCTGGCCATTACATGCACCAGATTGGTCCCTGGCTTATGCCATGGGAAACAGAACAGCATACTTCTCTTCTGGATCATTGTTGTTCATTAAGCCTATAATGTAGCTGTATTATATCAGGCTGGTGATGTCTAACATGAAATGACACACCTGAAAAGCAAAGATTGGAAGGAGGTGACACCTGCTGAGAGCCATTTCAAGGAGAAAACAGGATAGACTGAACAAACCTTGATAGTGGTTGGATGTGCGGTGGGTATCTGGATATTCATAATACTGTCCTGTTTTACATATGGTTGACATTTTTTTTCTGACAAGAAGTCTTTGAAAGCATACTGTCCTAGAACATGTCTTATCCCTCAGTTTAGACATTATAACTTGGAGACTCAAAAGGTTGCTAACTGATCCTCAAATCTTTGCTTATTGGAAAAACAGAGAAAGAAAATAGGAGAGAGAAAACTCCCTTGTGTGAAAACCCTTTCATCTGGAGCTTATTACTTCTGCGTTTGTGAGACAACACAACAATACAGACCAGCCATTGGTGTACTTACTACTCCGCTTTGAGCCATTTCTCATCTTCGAATCTGTAGAGCTAATCTCCCCAGCAGAATGGGAAGGTGCTGTAGGGCTGAGACACTGGCTAAGATCGCCTTTGTAGAAACCTACCTTGGTATAGCCAATGCGTTTTGTAGATATTTTCAATTGATTTAGCTACGTAAACAACTTGTAATCGCTGTAGTATTATAGTAAGCGCATTTTCTTTTATTTTCTAGTTTCTTCAGAAGAAATGATTATTGACCCATGGTTAGGGAAAAAAAACAACTCCCTATTAAAATATTTCAACCAGAATTCTATCATCTTGCTTATTAGATGAAACAATCTAAAATATACTGAATATTTACATGTGAAAATTACAAAGTACGTCACACAAATTATCCCATTAAATCTTAATAAGTGCTCTGTTAAACAGTCACTTTCAGAACCTACAGACTGAGAAACTGAGGCATAATGGTTAGGATTTATGGCTTTCTCAAGGTCATTGTAAATAGGAAGCGTCTATTGGACACTGAGTGTACCAAGCACTCTGCTAGTTCACACACGTTGCCCATTGCCCGATTTAAACTTCCTAAAAGTGCTGTAGGAGAAAAGCCTTATCATCCATTATTATAATGGTTCTGTATTGGTTTTGAGCGGCTCCTCCCGCGTGCACGTGGTTCTGGCTGTCGCAGCGGCAGCTGCGGGTCGCCTGGCGGGCTCAGAAGCCAGGAGATGCCAGGATGGGACCCCTGGCGCCCATGCGGCTCTACATACTCTCCAAGTGCCGCTTCCTTCTTTTGTTGGTCATCTTCTTCATCTATTTTAGACTGTCTTCATTGGGACCAGAGGACCCAAAGTAATCCAGACATCTGCCGCTAATTTTTCACTAAGTAATTGCAAAAAAGCTAAAACCAAGTCAAATATGTTCAAACCTGCTATCTACATGTAACCAACTAACTATGGCTGATGTCTGTTGTCGAGTTGGAACCATCAGAAGAAACGTCTATTCGAACCAGCTTTTCTAACACTGTTAAGATCAATGATGTGGCTCTAGAACCACGATGTATATTTGTAATAAGGTTCACAATCAGACAAGGGTCCTCTCATGTGCAGAGGAATATGCAGAAATCATCGTGTCCCACCTTGGCTACCTGAATTACCCACAGTGTACAGTGATTGTCTGCCTCGAGCACCTGAACCAGTCCATCAAGGAGGTGAACTTCACATGGAAGACGTATAATCCTGCCTTTTCCCAGCTGGAAATGCAGTTCCACTTGGTCTTCGTGGTGCTTACTTCATAGTCACCTGCTGGTTTGCACATTCCCTGAACAAATTTTCCCTGAGAGGCTGGGGCACTGAGCAGAAGTCTGTTCTCCTGTGGGTGGTGTCGCTCTACAATGACCTGCTCTTCCCATTCTCCTTCCTGGTCGTTCCCAGAAATGCTGGATGAGTTCTTCCAGTCTGTGCTGGTTTGCCTCATTCACTAAGTCTGAGTCTGCAGGAAGCCCTGATGAGTAAGGTCCCAGTCAGGCCGTATTATTCTTACCCTCCTGTGTCCACGGTACAATTCATTAATGCTTTCTCCATGGACCCAGTCAGCATCCAGATTCCCAAGCCTCTGGAATGATGGCATTGATTGCGTTTGGTGAGCCAAGTAAGGTGTAGCCGGAACAGGGGGCCAGACTTCAGTCACTTCCTTTGGGGAAGTGATAACCCATGGAGTTCCCAGGGGGCGTTGACAGGCCAGAAGAGGCTAAGATGCTTCACAAGCCAACAGCCCCATGGAAAAGGTGCCACAGTGCTTTTCAAAGGTCTAAGTGCAAGTAGAGCGCATATGTGAGGCGCGGGTATCCTTGTGCTGGGTGGGTAACAGGAACATTCCAGCAAATAGTTCTGAAACTCTCTGAAACATGAATCCCCAAAGAGCTTTATTTTTTTAATTGAAGACCGCTATATTATAATTTCTTTATTGCCAAAAAGGTTTTCAGTTTAATGTTTAGAAATGAAGAGAAAGTAAAACATTTTGAACGGCTCAGAAAAATCTTCAGATAGAAGTATCTTCTTTAAAGCTCATTCCTTGTCCTTGAAGTGTTGCTCTGTGGAAAATGGATGCCACCGACACTGTGAAACTCAGCACTGAAGGCCCTGAGAGTGTAACTACCACCGCTCTGACTCCACAGAGCCTACCCACTCACAATAAGGCCTCTGTGACACACCAAACGCCTGCTAAACTGTACGTCTGGCCTGCTGCCATTTTGACAAATCTAGAGGCTGAGGAGTGGGCTGACCCTGGCCGCAGAACTGAAGTCCTTTCATCTGGGCACCAAATCTCAGATCTCCATTTGGAGCTGCAGGTAACTGTCTACCTCGGAAGGCGGGGTCCCAGAGATGCTCAGGACACTCTCCATCTGACTTTCTGTCTTCTCAGACTTGAATGTACTTTAATGTAGATTACATTTGCACTTGTTTTAATAAACCTTGTAAATACAGCCATTTGAATGAAAACTGTTGTCCCAAGGGGCACAGGTAATCAAGTTTTGCAATTTTACATTTGCAATGCTGTGACCACTTCTTTTGATTCTGTGTACTCAGAGGTATTGAAAAGCTTTTCAGTTACCAACTTTTACAATTTCTGATACAACTACTCCAACTAAGATTTGATGTACACTAATGAATCACTGACTTGTCCTGATTATGTACTCTAATATGTGATTTACATGATTTAATCATTATAAAAGAATTGCCGTGATTTGGAATGCTGTTATTTATCACAGTGTAAGATATCTGAAGCATCTAAGCACAGACATTAGCACTTTAAAAAACTGTCCTATAGTATAATTATAAACTGATGACAAATATCTTTATACATTGCTTCTTTGTGGTGTCAATGAAATTAAAATATGGGCCTATTTTTGGTTGGAAACAAGAGTTACAAGAAAGTACTTAAGGGCATAAGGAGAAAGGAGTTTCATTAAATCATGTTTTCAGACTTCCTTCCCTAGTGGCATGCATATGATATTATATACTCTGTGTAAAAATTTGCTTGAAATCTAGAGAATTAGGTGTGTAGGCAATGTACTGTAGATATTAGGTTAAAATGCTAAAGTCTGCCAAAAACTTTTAATACTAACAAGAAAATTTTTTGGCTTTGAGGATATTAAAGTTTGGTAACCTTACATTATAAATTCAAAGGGCTGACTAGTTCTTTCATGGTAATGGTTTGAATGACATCATCTTTGCGATATTTTTTATATTGGTCCAATCTAGTGGAACCTGGAAGATCAATAGAGATCTCTCTCAGTTTCCCTAGGGAGCACTTCATTATCCACGTGGATAATAGGTCTGCTTGATTTATTGTTAAACCATTTCAGCAGTACAGTGGTGCCTCTAAGCCCCATTTGACTGGCCAGAGAAGGGATATATAAAGTATATTCAAGGCTTGCAAAGTGGTCACTGCATGTCAAGATCGCAGTTCGTTCATGTGTAAACCCAACCCACAGATGGACAGGTTACAAAACAAATGTCTCTGGCCTCAAGTGTCTCATGAACCATAGAATCAGAGTAATGATAAAATAAGTTATAGTACAATCACTAACTTATTTCCTGAATCTTTTTTATAGGAAAGGCACAGAACCTTAAAAGGGATAATTAGAAAGGACTTCCCTATGAGCACTTGGTAAAGAACAGACTTGAGACCTCAAGTGTATTTATGTGTTTGAGGTTTTAGAAGCCCACTGACTTAGTGCTTAGATTGGGAGAGGGAGGGAGTAAATACAACCATTTTTCAGGCTAAAGGAAATTGATTTAGTCTAGTTGATTGTTAGACTATTTCTCTTTTTTTTAAGTTTTAATTTATTTTTATTTTGTGTGTATGACTATATTGCCTGCACGTGTGTTAAGTGCACCCATATTGTGCAATGCCTTCAGAGGACAGAAGAGGTCTTCAAATCCCCTGGATCTGAAGTTACAGATGGTTGCCAGCCACAATGTGGGTGCTGGGATTCAAACCCAGGTTTTCTGCCAGAACAACCAGTGCTCTTAACCACTGAGCCACCTCTCTAGGTCATGAATTATTTATCTTAATGTTTAGCTATACTGGTAAGTGTAATATCATCCTACGAAACAGGATTTTGCTGCTACTGAAAACTGTCTTTTTATAAGAAGTCTGTAAATATTTGTAAAATAAAAACACTAGGCTTTAAGCTCAGAAGGAAAGTCAGAACTATGTATTAGAGTTTAGGCCATCAGCAGAGCAGCCTTACCTCATCAGTGACTGTTGCAGTCAGTCAGGCAAGAGTAAACAAATGTTATTTATGGACAACTCAATAAACTCACATTTTGAGAATGGAAAAAAAGTTGTATATTATATAGTGTGCTCAATAGCTTTAGTTGTCAACTTGACACACCTGGGTTGAGGGAACCGCCTCCATTGGACTGGCCTGTGGCCATGTCTGTGGGGTATTTTCTTGATGTTGAGTGCTGTGGGAGGACCCAGTCCACTGTGGCAAGTGCTATCCCCAAGAGGGTTGTTCTGCATTGTCATTGGCCAGGGAAGCAAGTCAAGAAGCAGCATTCCTCCATGGCCTGTGCTTCAGCTCCTGCCTCCAGGTTCCTGCCCTGAGTTCCTACCTTGCACTCCTTCAGTGATGAACTGTGACCTGGGAGATGTAAGCCAAATAAACCCTTTCCTCCCCAAGTTGGTATTGGTCAGAATGTTTTGTCACAGCAATTGAAGGCCAACGAAGACTTATAATAAACCTATATCATATAGTGATAACAGTTCAATGTTATATCAGACATGCTTATACAAAATATCAAATATTTACTTGAATGTGTGAGGCAAAGGACAGTCTGGTGTTTGCAATAGATTTCTGATGCCATTTACTGGAACTATAAAATAGAGTGAATCAAGGACACTTAAAAGGACTCTTCCAGACTTCGGCCTCAGTCAGTCATCATGTACCTAAATGCACAAAAAATTGTCAATAAATATGGGACCAGCTTTGGTGCCTCTTTCTGAAAATGGTGATGAAAACTGAAATAGGCCAGCACCCCTAGTAGACTTGCTTTTTCTGTAGTAAAACCAAGAGGAAGGGATGAGCCATGAATACTCAGTACTGTGGATCTTTCATGACAAGTGACTACTTTCTCCTGACACAGTCAAGTCAGACACTGGAAGACTGAAGGAACTGGAAGACCAATAGAAGCCCTAGCCTACCACAAATGGTAAAAGGAGCCCGAGGCCACCACCAGGTATCTGTGAATAGATGCATAAGAACTTCTGTAACAAATACCAGAGGAAGGAGGGGAAGGAGAGGGTCGCTAGGACGAGAAGCAGAATGTGGTAAACCGAAAAAAAGAACCAAAGCACTGCTTTTGTTTAGAAGCACGAAAACTAAGCTTGGTGTGGAGCAGTCATTTTGCAGTTCTCATGACATTTCTTCTGACAGAAGTAGAGAGTTGTTGGAAGGCCTACAGAGGGACGCACAGAGCATCAAGAGGTTCTCCAGAAGACATTCCACACCTAGCAGAATCCAGCATTAAGGCTTCAGGTCCCTCCTTTCCTCTACCACATCTGCCACCGATGACTCTCTTCCTGATGGATGCTCCTGCTGCCCCTTGTTCCCAGTGACATTACTAGAACTTCCCAGGCCAGTATGCACACCGTCTTGTTTTCCTCACCAACAACCAATAAATAGGGAGTTCTCTCTCCTACATTGCTCTAGCTGTTCATGGTGGTTTTCAAGGCCTCTTCATTGGTCATGTTATCATTCTGGCTTTGTGTGTTGTTTGTATGTTGGTTTGTTTGAGCCAGGGTCTCATTATATAATCCTGGCTGTCCTGGAACTCTCTATGTAGACCAAGCTGGCCTCAAACTCATAGGGATCTGTCTGCCTCTGTTTCCCAGTACTGAGATTACAGGTGTGTACCACCAAGCCTGGCTCATTTTTGGCTTCTTAATGGTGTGTTCTGATATGATTCATCAGGGCAACAATGCCCAGGGACCTGGCCAACAACTGGAGTCTTGAACCCCATGGCCAAACACAACAGTAGCAACAGAAAGCCTTCCTCTCCTCCAGAGTTGAAGCACACCACCCTGACTCCAGTCCATAGCAAAGTAAATCAGAAGGTTGAGTGATTGAAAAGATAAATGTTGATTATCTGCTTGGTCTACTGCGTTCAATAGGCTTCCAGTGATTTCACTATTGTCTGATGGTGGTTATGTTGTCAACACCAAACTTCTAATCTCTAGGTAATGGCAAAGGGCCCATAAAATGTACAAGACGCTCACCCTGATCAGCTTGGGAGTGAGGCATAAGAATGCACCAAAAAATGTCATTCACCACCTTGACAGTTTTCAAGAGCTTGCCGCATTTGGCTTCTCTGCAACTCAAAGGGAAAATGTTTTTGCTTTGAATCAGCTGTCAGCTCTTGCACTCTCTTACTTTTCTGAAGAGTAAATACTGATTTTTAATGCATGTGCAGTAAAACTATTAAATATGCATATATTCATGCTGTGACATTGGGCCCTTTTATTCTCTCAGAATAATAAAATAAATAATAAATGATCCATTCCATTGAGGAGTTAGTTATACGCCCATCATGAAATTTTCTGCTCTTTAAGTTTAACTACTGTTGGGATATTTGCACCTAAATTATTAAAAGTGTCTTGGTCAGAAAAATGTCAGTGTCTCTTTCCTGAAGTGACTTTAGTCTTTTCAGATGACTCAAAAAAGAGCTGGGAGAAGAATGCAAGTTAGGAAAATATCATTTGGCTTCATTGATGTCAAAAGTTTCCTGAAGTTCAAGTGACTGATCTCTAAACGGGTACTTGCATAGAAGTGTCCAAATATTTATGAGATAAAGAAGTAGTACTGTTGAGATGGCTTGGCAGATAAAGGTGCTTGCCCTGCAAGCCTGGTGACCTGAGTTTGCTCCCCAGAAGTCAGGTAAAGGTAGAAGGGGAGAAAGAACTGACTCCACAAAGTCACAAAATTGTCCTCCGCACAGGGGCTATGGCGCATGCACCCCCCCACATGTCATACACATACAGTATTAATAAAATTTAAAAATAATAGCAAATGTAAAAGAATCTTAAAGATGTTGTTCTGGTTCATTTCTGTTGTGATAGAATGCCCTGAACGAAAGCAATGTAGGTAAGAAAGAGTTTGCTGGACTTACAATTCCAGGGTACTTCCCATCACTGCAAGGAGGTGACGCAAACGGGCCCGAGATGACCGCCATGCCACATGTGCCACGAGTGAAGAGACTTGGATGCCATGCCCCTGCCTTCTTGCTTATTCGGTGCTTGGCCGTCCCTTTCTACTCTTCACAGTTCAGGGAACAGCCCATGAAATGTTGCCGCCCACAGACTTCCTAAATCCTTTGACAATCAAGACAGTCCCCCATAGACAAGTTCACAAGTCATCCAGATCTAGATAATTCCAGCAAGAGCCTCTTCTCAGGTGAGTTTAGGCTGTGTTAAATTGACTAACCAGTACAGATGTACAGAATTGGTAAGGGGCCAGATTTGTTTCAAAAACACCTTGCTAATAAAAAGATAGACCAGTAAAAAATGATTAGACTGTCACAGACTAGAGCACAAACAGCATTGAGGAAGGTTGTAAATGTACTGTCTATAAAGGTCTTAGAGGCTAATAGCCACCTACTTGCTCTGGTTCCCGAAAGATTCTGTAAAAAGAGCACTGTCTACTTGGTCCACTCTGCAGAATATCAAGAGCTTTGGGCATGATGCCTGCTCTAAGGAGAGCTTAGTGCCTACCTGGGGGAACCGATCAGCGAGCACAGGGCAGTTAGTGAAGAACTCAGGCAAGTGCTGCACAGCAGGTCTGAATGGAATAGTCTACGAGCTCAGAGGAGAGAAAGGGTGTGAGAGGCGGACAGGATACAGACAGCTGTCTGGGAGCGGACACTGGGAAGCTAGGGAAGGTTTTGGAGAGAAAGGAGGAAAACTGAAATTTTACTTGTGGTTCAAAGCACGCGAGATGAGATTTCCCATCTTAACCATTTCACATGTGCAGTACAGCAGTGTTCTAGGCATATTTACTTTGTAGTGGAACTATGGGAGCACAGGGGGACAACCACTGGCTGGCGGCCAACCTGGGTGAAACACAGAAAGCAAATAATAAATAAATACAAACCCATGACTGACACAGTCAAACTTTGGCATAGAACACTGAAGATAAAGGAGGAAGGAAAATAGAAGATGAGGTGGTAAAAGAGAAGCATCCCAAAGAGTTGACGAGTACCACCTGAAAGCAAAGGAATTCACAGCAATACAAACGTGTAACTGGAAAGACAGAGGCGAATAGCAGCAAAAGTAAAACGCAGGTGACCGCCGTGGGAGAGCAGAGACAGGCGAGTGGAGCAGAGGGAGCGGTCTCAGGTGGCATCAGCATCCACCCACGTCCCCTTAGCCTCATCGTCTCACACGCTCTGCTCGCTTGTTTGTGAAAGTTCCTGTGACTCATCATAGATGGACTCGGCTTGCTAGAGGCAGTGGCCACTCCTCATTACTGCTGTCAGACAGGAGGTGGGGCCTGGAGCACAGACAGCACAACTTGCTCATTCCTTGAATGGGCAGCTCTGAGTTGTGTCCTCCCAGAGTGGCCTGATGGTCTCAAGCCCCAGTTCCACAGTGGTCCCTTGCTCGTTAGTGTACCCTAACTTGGCTTCCTTCCCCTCCTTCCTCTCTTCCTATTTCCTAACCAGGCTTCTTGGAATCATCCAAAGAATGCATCCTTGCTTCAGGGTCAGTTTCTGAGAAAGTCCATTCCAACACAGCTGCTTCCCAGCATGAGCCTCCAGCACCACGTGAGTTGATTGCCTTGCCAAGTGTGTGTAGTACTTCATAAAAATAATCACAGATTTGAAATAGTATAGGAATTATCATCTTCTGAAATTGTGCCGTGTTTTATCTATATATTGTTAACTATTCATTTCTCTATGATCCAGTGAATTTCCAATAGATTCATTATGCCATTGTAGGTTTAATCAATAAGTCAAATATGATAATGTGCTTCTGGAATTCAAAATAATCCCATAATATATACAAGTGGCCATGTCTTTCTCTGTCTAATCATCTGGAAGAGGTGGATTCTTTTGTATTGACTAGTAATATTCCAAAGCATTTGTTGAGCACTCTGGAGAGAATTTCTGAGCAATCATTTGTCATGTCAAATAAGCTTTCCTGTGTTTCTCTGTTTCCACACTTATTTCTTTACTACAGCTCATATTTTTTTTCTTCTCCGTAGATTTTGGTGTCAACTAAGTTTGACAGAATTGATTTCTCTGCTTACTTGCATGTAGCCATTTATAAAGGCCAAGTAACTAGAAATTGATAGGGCTTTTCAGGTCTACGAGTCCCACCTCTCTCTATGAACCACTGTAGTTGCTTTCTAAAACACTTTAAGATTGCTTACCAGCTCATGTGTGATGACTGATTACTGTTATCACTGAACTCACAAATCTCAACTTTTCAGCCAAGGGCTGACCCAGTCAAAAATTATCAACTCATAAGATTCAGTCATTTGTTGCCCAGGATTGGTCACCTCGGTGACTAGGAACACAGACACTCTCAAAAACTTTACTCAAAAACTAGCACATAGGGTTTATTAATAGAGTTCGGTTTTAGAGCACTTGCCCAGCTTATGTAAAGTCTTGGGTTCGATCCCAGTCTCTCTCTCTCTCTCTCTCTCTCTCTCTCTCTCTCTCTCTCTCACACACACACACACACACACACGCATACACATACACAGATACTGAACACCAGTGACAAGAAAACCTGATTTATCAGAATTTCTCACATGCTGATTTTACTAATCTTACAATTTAACAACTCTCAACCTGCCAGCATCTTCATCCTTCAGAATGTAGAGGCGAGGACAGCCACTCCCGAATGACCACCACACTGAGAACAGAGAGAACAGCACCAACCACTAAGACTAGAGTCCAGGAGACCTGGGCCAGAAGGAACTCAATTCCATGAGAACTGCAGGAGCACACAAAGGAAAGAAAGTATATACAAATAAACATTAAAGAGTAGAACTGAACAGAAATACAGGCCCACTGCTTAAGAAAATTGTTGTAGTATCAGTACAAAGAAACGAAACTACTCCACTCTCAAGTCATCGATTTTCAGTCAGGAATACAGACAAGGAGTTTTAAAAGGCAAAAGTTTCGGTAGAAGTAGAAATATATGTATAGTGCTCACAGAATTCAGATCACTGTGTCCTATTAGGGAGAACTGAAGTTAGGAGATTGGCCTACAGATTCATGCTGGGAGTGTTGACGTAAGTAGTAGGGGAGTGAGAAATGGACAGAAGACACATGGCAGACAAATGTCATCCCAGCCTTTTATTCGTTTTTTAAATTGCATTTATTGTTTTTATTTTATGTGCATGAATGTATTGCCTGCGTGTGTGTAAGTGCACCTGTGTCGTTCAATGCCTGGGGAAGTCAGAAGAAGGCATCGGATTCTCCCAGAACTGGAGTTATGGACAGTTGTTAGCCACCATGTGGGAGTTGGGAATTGATGCCAGCTTCTCTGCAAGAACAGCCAGTGCTCTTAATTGCTCAGCCATCTCTCCATCCTCAATACCAGCCTTTTAAAGAGAGGCAAAGGTGAGCCTTAGAGAAAGTAAGCAGTTAAGTTAAGGTGTTCTAAAAGAATCCTAGAATATAGTTTCCAACAGGTGCTGTGGAATATTACAAATTTATTAAGAAGAGTATCAAGAACCAGTCATTCCGGGGATATGTCAGAAGCCTGGGGTGTTTTTGTTTCCTGGGTCTTCTGTGAAGTCTCTTGTTACAGCTCTGTTAATAAGGTTCAGAACTGAACACTGGTTGGTAGCAGGATAGATGGCCTTGAAGGGTTCGACAAATGGGCACACACAGGGCTGCGATTAATCACAGTGAGCCTTTCAAGAGGCAGTTAATGGTGCAGTAAATAATTGCAACTAAGAATGTGATTTGGGGAATGTGGGCCTGTAGTCACCAGCTGAGTGGCAAGTTACTTAATCTTACTTGCTGCACCTTAATTTTCTGGCTGGTTTACAGGCGGTCACAGTTATAATGGGGTGTTCAGGGTGGGGCTGAAGTGAAGCACCAGGCAAAGCGCCCTTAGCACTCAGTGTCCGCCACTACATCTGTCTATCTATCTATATAGATACAGATATAGTTATATAGATATATAGATATATTACAATTTCTAACTGGAATGATATATATATATATATATATACACACACACACACACACACACAAATAAATGTAAGTTACAATTTTTTAATTGGAGTAAGAGGCTAACGTGACTCTACTCACTCTGAGAAGTCATGAGCGAATGCTGAGATGCCTCCACTACTGCAGGACGACTGGGAAGGGACTCCTGGTCAGAAGCTCAATTCCACTCAGGAGAAAATGGAGAGGAAATTTCAGAACCAGGAATCTTTCAACTGGAAATGCAAACTTCCTGCCTATGTCCAAAGTTTCTTTTGCATCTTGAATTAGTCCTGTTGAACTGTCGCTGTCTCCACAGCCTTACTTCTATTCTTGTTGCTGAACCATTGCTCTAACAAGAGCTCTCCAAATACAACTTGAAAGAGAATCCCATAGTGTGGTACAGTTTCCTCGTAGGGTACCAAGAGCCTATGAGCTCAGTTCTAGAGTTTTCCACGTAGCTCTTACCCAGAATGATTCCAAAAAACTCCAAATTTAGAAGAGAGGTTTCAGACTAGCCTTAGATCTTAGATCTTAAGGAAAACCAAGAGAAGTTCTACAATTTTCCCTTACCAGCATGACTCAGTAGGAAGCTGAGTCACAGAAGAAACAAAACATTGCAAATTGAGAACCAGTTTGGGACATGGCCAGGAATCAAACCAGCAAGTAGCTTGGGCTTGAATCCTAGTTTTCCACCTAGTTTAATTCAGGTAAGTTACATATCCCCTCAGCCTCTATCCAGTCTGAGAAATGGGTACAGTAATCCAAGGCCTGCCATGTAATTATTGGTGAAATTGTAGTTGCAATTACTCTGCAGGTAAACCACCTTAGCATTCCCAGCAAAGCAGGCTCTGAATCCTTCTCTTCACTAGGTGCCCATTCCCAGTCTCCCTGCAGAGCCCAGTGTAGGACATTTCCTTTAATCTCTTCTCCATTCACACCTGTTCAGGGACTGGGTCTGGGTATGAGTGACAGAGCACTTGCCTAGCATATGCTAGACTCTGGGTTCTTCCCTAGTACCACAAACAACACAAAATAAAACAGTCAAAAGAGACTACATCAACACTTGTTCTCAAAAGAGAAAGGAAGTTTCAGCCCGCTCTGCTAAATGTGAATTTGTCAGAGCGGTGCCTTGTAAAGCCTTCTCTAACTGAGATGTGTAAGGCATCTGATAAGACATCTGTGATCACAAGGATTACTTCCTAGAGTTTGGAGCAATGCTCTGAACAGTTGGGACAGCTAGGTACCTCCTCCACCCAGAACAGGACTGTTGTGGATATAGCTATTCTCTGTGTCCAGGGCCCCAATCTCTCAATAGCCCTGAGCTGGATGCAAATCAGCTACTACTGAAGCTTCAGAGCTTAAGTCCCAGAGGACACAGGCATCCCTCTGTCAAAAGGAGCAGCCTGTGTTCAGAACAGAGAACAGCAGACGGGCAGGGAGGAATTCTGTTAACAAAGTCTCTGAGATTGCTTTTTATTCCATTGCTTAACAGTTAGACAGAGGAAGGAAAGCTACATTCAAAGGAAGTGGATGGAAAATCGATGAGTAAATGTGCATCCCTGTTTGTGACAATAAAACAGGCTTTGGCAGCCTGGGCTCCGCAAAGTTTTGTGAACCCCCTCAGTGCTTTTTCCTGCTGCATTACCGATGCGCAGGAGTTGAGAGGAGCTTCCCCGTTTGTTACCAGCTGAGGAACTTTTATACATACTTTCAAAAATTAAAATTAAAAGACAGATGTGTTTTGGACAAGCGGCAATAGCTTCATCTTTTCCAAAATAAGAAAGTAGGAATGTCATTTCTCAAGCTTCTCAGTCCCTCGGCTCTTTAAAATATTAACATAAATGGCAAAGCTTAAGACACATAGACAATAGAGAAGTATTTCCGGCTACTTTTGGCGAGCATTTTTCGGATGCAGCTGACACCACCCTCAAAACATTGACTTACTGTCTCGGGGGACATCAGGATTTATTGTCCCTTGAGGTGAAGATTGGCCTCTGCGTTGCCGCAGTCGATATTTACTGTGCTCTTCACTTCCATAAATCTTGCTCTGCACCCAAATGAGGATTTCGGGCGATAGTGACTATGCTAATTGTTAGGAAAGACAGTTCAGGAGCAGGAGGTACGGGACTGAAGAAGCCACATTGCATTTTACAAAAAGGGGGGCCTTGGCTAGCCAAAATACTATTTTTTAATTTTTAAGAATTTATTTTTATGTGTATGAGTGTTTACTTGCATATATGTGTGTGCAGTGCCCACAGAGACCAGAAGAGGGCATCAGAGCCCCTGGAACTGGCATTACAGATGACTGATAGCCGCCATGGAGGTTCTGGGAACAAAAGGAGGTCCTCTGAAAGGGAAGCCAGTGATCTTAACTGCTGAGCCATTTCTCTAGCAAGACCCATTTAAAAAAAGCTTTAAAAAGAATTATTAAAACTTGCCCAAGTCTTAAACTGCTAAGTGTGAATTTACATTTAGTATTGCTCTGTGTTCCTGCTCTAATCCCTAACGTCTCCTTATGCCAGTTAATCCAGTTCTCTATAGCCAATGCAGCTTGGTCAAGGAGAACCATCACTACTCTGCCCAGCTGTCTCCACTGACCCATTAACAACTACTCAACCACTGTTAGCTTGTTATTCTGGAAAGGACTCATTCTGCATAGTCTAGAAAATGTCTACAACATCCATAACTTAGGTTTTGAATGAGTGAGCTTGTTAAGCATGAAGCAAACAAAAGTTAAAGAATACACACCAAGTGCTGCAGTTTTTATAGGTGTGTGCCAGTATTCGGGGTTTATGCAGTGCTGGGGATTGAACCCAGGGCTTTGTGTGTGTTGGACAAGCACTGTACCAACTGATTTGCATCTCTAGCCTTCTCTCAACTACTAATAAATAAATTCAATTTATGGATACGAGAGTCAAATATGTGACTTTAGATGGCCAAGAGAATCAATCTATTGAACATTCCTTTCCAAGTGCTCTAGGAAAACAGGCAGAGAATAAATCTGCCTTGAGTGTTAAGTCACTGAAGAAGGAAATACTCTGGTCTCCATCTGGCTTTCCATTATCTTGTGCACAGTGCTAGAAGGTTACATTACTTAAAAGTGTATTTAAAAATAGAGCTCATTAGCCTCAGTTACAGTGGGCGAAGGAATCTGGCATCCGTATTGGACTCCTACATAAGATGGCTCAAGAGCAGTTACAGTGAGAGGCAGCGGTCCACGGCTCGATACCAAGCAGGAGTGAAGATCACACTGAAGGCGAAACAAAGCAATTTTAAGAAAGAGCCAGAAAAGAGATTATTATTACTATTTTATAAACCTACAAAGTTACTGAGAAATACAAAGACATTGTGAAATAGAGTGACTGACTTCTTTGAAAAGCTGGCAAAACCCATTTATTTTGTCTCATCTTGATGTCTTCAATAGTCTTTCAGGTTGATAAACAGGAGAAAAACATCAATTCACTTTTTTATTTTCAGCTGTGCTTTCTGGGCCGGCGACTGTCCATTATGTAAAGTTGAAAAGTGACTCTTTGATTTTGTTCACATTTGATTAAGAAGCTCTGTGCTTGGCAGACCAAAATACACCAAACTGTTAATTGTTTTTTAAACAAGAACTATGACACTTTTAGCAAGCCACACATCTTACTGAGCATTGTTGAGGGTAGCTGCTCTCACAGTGTTGAACTATCTTATTCTGAGAGCTGGGTCCCTAATTGCTTATAAACCATACTGTTTATTGAGTATTAACTCTGGCATGGTTGTTTATGATGGGAGCTTATTGCTAAATGCCTATAAAAAGCAGCACAAATGAGCTACTCTGTCTGTGAAGTCTCTCCCATCCCCCCAATGCACTCACAGAAGCATAGGCACACATGCCCAGGCACACGTTGACACACACACAAACAGCTCACAGGGCTACACTTAAGTTCATTGACTGAATGAAACAGAAGTTTGATGCTGGTAAAATTATGCAGCGGGAAGGCGCAAGCAGCACGTGTTGCTTGGTAACCAGGAAGTCCTCTCTGCTGATTCATCAGGGTGTCAGCCATACATTTCGTGCTGTACATTACCTGTAATGAAGAGGTCAGTGACCCAATGAAATATCAGATTAAGTCAAACTATTAACTGGACAAATGCATTTAAAGTGCTCTTGTACGCTCAGTTCTGTATGATTAGTATACACGATGTTCTGCCAAGGCAAGCATGAATCATTAATATATTCAGAGCCTGCTGCTCTCCACAGCGAAACAATAACTCAGTGCAGAGTAACACGGTGCGTTGTGTTTATAAGATGTGGAGCCTTCAGCTACCGTGATCTACGGTGCTGTTATTTTGCAGTAAGAACACAGTGCCTTCTCCTCCCTCCTTTTAGTAAACAGTGTTCGTCATTCACTTAAAAAGACAGAAAAATCTTTCCCCAGGCAAAAATCCATCATGGCAGGACTGTGTCTTTGCGGGGGAGGGGAAAGCAGCCCTCCATAAATAGCTGCGTTGTTGTTGTTTTTTCTGCTCTGAAATTTTTTGGTTTGGGGTTCTCTAACTCCCACCTCTCTCCACTTGAAAGTCATTCCTTCTAGACCTGCACCTGGAGAATCTGGTGATTTAAACTGAAAGAAAGTCAAAGGATCAAAACAAGTAAAATTCCAGTGACTTGGCTTAAATACTCACCTCCCTGTCTTCTGGTTTTCATGGCTACTCAGGTCTGACATGAGGTCCTACAGAGCTCAGAGTGTTTCTCTAGGTGTCCCACCGCCACAGTTAGAACCAGGAATGGGGATCCTCTGAGTTTAGTCATTTACAATCGGAGCTCTACTTATATGTTCATGAGGGCAAAAGTGGCCCTAGTGTGAAATGAGTTCCTTCTCTATCTCGGTCCGTAATTTGCTTTTTTGCACCACTGAAAACATTTGGGAACAGGAAGGAGATGAGGGAGAAAGGATCCTGAAGCTTCACTTCACAGTGACCCTCAAACGCTTTCCTGAAATTTACTCCTACCATTAACTAGAAGCAAGCAGTTCTTACACTCCTCCCTGCTTGGTAAACTGAAAGACAATCCCATAAGACAGTCCAGTAGACATGTGTTTAACGCCCACTGTGTGCAAGGTCCAGGCCTAAAATCCAAAAGGACGGCATTTTCAACCTACACATTAAACCACAGGGTAGACACGAGGAGCTTACTTAAATAGTCTAGACCAAGAGATTCCAATACAATTTCTAAAAAGATCATTCCATCAGTAGTTCAATATTTTTATTATTTATTCACTTTTCTGTGAGGGTTAGGGAAGGAAAAAAAATCTACCAACAAGTGGAACTAGATAACTAACACAGAAAGATAATGGTTAAATTAGTGAAATCTGGGGTGACTCTGTGGGCAAGATGCTCAGGCTCCATCCTTTGGTTACTGTTTCCTCCTGTCCTTATGCTGTTTATTCATGTCTATTCCTTTAATAGGAGTATCAACCCCAAAACACAATTCTCATCTCAAAGGGACTAAGAGAGTTTATTCTGGAGCCAAATATAAGAGAACTTCGCCCAGGAACACAGATTCAGGTTACCGCAAATTCCACCTTCCAACATGGTAACAGTTCGGTGAATTCTTTTTAGTAACAGAAAAAAGAAAATCATAAATCAAGACACTGCTTAAAAACGCTGGTAGAAACAGCAGATAGGCAGATCACAGTTCAAAGCAAGGGCCAGCACGCACCCACACGCACACACAGATGCATGAACATGGGACTCAGTTTGATTACCAAAAGAAACTGAAAGTACCATGGAAAAGGTTTGGGCTGAGAAGGGAGGAAGATCTGGCTCCAAGCCAGCTGGAAGTCTTACAATGGTAGGAAAATGTGGTCTCTGGCAATCCTTCATTCCATTATGCCTCTGCCTAATGGGGGCCATAACGACTCCGTTATTCTATTAACACTCAGAGGAGAGGTCATAAAACAATACAGTGTATTTATTAGGGCAGAGGGTGGACTGGAAGCTGGCAAACACACTGGAGAAGAACCATTAACAAAACGATGAATTCAGTTTCTGTTTGCATTTCTATTAGGTGGATCAACACTTGTTAGCTTAAGTAATCCCTATGCTTTGGTTATAGCTAGCCGCATATAAAAATAGCATCTGAGCCTCAAAGGGATAATGTTCTAACGTGGCCATGGAAACTCAAGTACATTATTGCTCACTGAGGTAGGGAAGAGTCCACAAGAATAGTGTTAGTTTAAGCAGATCAAATTGTTAGGAAAGGCGAAAATAGACCCTAGCATATGATAAAGTCATTTTCTATTCTTGTATAGATCCACTTTTCCTCTTCAGGTAAAATAGTACTATCTGATGAGCTTGACTCTAATACACTGTAAAGTTCAAGGAAGAAAGAATTAAGTGGAGTTTGAGAGATAGATTAGGGGTTAAGAGCATGTACTATTCTTGCAGAGGACCCAAGTTTCATGCCAAGTACCCACTTTGGGCAGCTCACAACTGCCTAAAACAGTAGTTCCAAGGAGATCTAATGCCTTAGGTCCCTTGGGCACATGCACTCACATGCATGCGCGCACACTCACACCCCACCCCCCCACACAAGCACACACACACATGCACATATGCACAATTTAAAAATAAAATAAATCTAAATAAAACAGGAATTGCCTTCCATGGGAAATGCCACATATCTGAGAAATATATTCTCTTCTCAAAGTGATAATAAAGGATTCCTAGAAGAATCTATTATAAATTTAATTTTTTGCCCCAAGACACTCACTTATACTGACTTGATGTCCAGGCAAACACAAAAGGAGACACAGCATGACTGGGAAGCCTGTCCTTGATGCAGTGTGATCATTATCACTGCACTATTATCATTTATACTTAACTAACTCTTTTTTGAGATTCATTTTAAGAAGAAAAAACAGCGGCGGCATTTTCTTACCTGTTGGCTGTCTACCTGGACTGCAGACTTCCTGCCCAGTCCTACTGGGTGCTAGAGAGGGTGTGGAGAAACAGGCAGTCTCTGAGGTCAATGAGCTGATCCATAGAGCTTACATCCTTGGGAGTGTGTAACCCAAGGGACCCTCCCACCCAAGCCAAGGGATGCTATTTCTTGAGTTCTTGGAGTCAGCCTGGGTCCAGGCTGCCCTGACAAGCTAGGCTTTTCTGTCCATTCTCAATAGGGTAATTAGAGAAACTATAATAGTGAAAAGCAGAAAAAAGAATAGATTTATTCAATGTGGCCACATTGGGAAGAGGATTAATGAATTCAGTGATCTCCAAGATCATCTTCAGGGTCCTGATAGGATGTTTAGTTTTAAGGAAATGGTATGCATTAACGGGTATGCATGACTAAGTTGTCCTGGTCAAGGTGTGATCTCATCCATCACCATCATCTCAGCCCTGACTGTCTTGAAAGATGCTCGGACAGGTTGCCAGAACTGCATGAAATCACTTTTCTGGAGACAAGTTCCCCTCTGGCCGACCCTAGCCTTCAGCATTTTCCTTCCTTCTTTCAGCATGAGATTCCTGAAGAAATTCCAATTTCTGGGGGTCCCTTGTCTCAATAGTCTGATAACCAAAGGGAGGCATGCAAGTGTCTCTTCAGAGTATTTTCATTCTTGCCAGGATGGATATGAAGCGTCTTTCAAGCCAGAGAGACAAGGAACAGATCCTTTCCTGGAGCCTGCAGAAGGCGAGCAGACCCATGGACACCTTGATCGCAGCTTTGCATGGCCCATTCTGACCTCTGAGCTGCAGAGCCATAAGGTGATAAGTCTGTACCACTTCGTGCTATTTGATCTGGAGTAATTTATTTCAGTTGCTGTGTAAATGAACACACTACTCCAGAGAAGAAAAGACTACACATCCTGTCAGTGTCTGTGGGCTCAGAGTCAAGCTGTGAAGAAACAACAGCCTGGGGGCTCCAAGCTTACAGGAGATCTCTGCTGCATGGATGTGTGCTGCTAGTGGTAGGCTGACTAGTACATGTAGCCAGCTCTGAAGAGAAGCGATAGAACTTCAGGGGACCCTGGGATTTGACCTACTGAAGCCACTGCATGTCTCTACTGATCTTAATGACACTCTGAAGGAAGACCAAGACTAGAAGTGGAGGTCTGTTTCACTTTGGATGGTATCTAAAGATACATCTGATTTCCTTCTCTCCTCCTTCTTTCTCAAGGTCTCATAGCAGAGGTCGGTGTAAGCAGATCACATCTTTTTCTCCGATCTAGGCTCCTGGACTGCAGGTACCAGTCAGCCTCTGGAAGTTGTTAGTTGGAGTGTGGAGCAGACAGAAGACTTACTGAAGAAAAAAATGCACTTTGAATTGATAAAGGAATTAAATTTTCTTAGGTGACTATGATCAATTTTCAAGGTCTAACTGAAAAAAAAAATATCCTAATACAATGCCTGAAAAGTTATCAAAGTTGGGGCTGGAGAGATGGCTCAGTGATTAAGAGACAAGGACCCACATGGTGGCTAACAACGAATTGAAATTCGAGCTCCAAGGGATCCAACGCTTTCTTCTGGCCTCCCTGGGCATTGAACAATAATGGTACATTTACAATACGCGGGCAACATTCATACACATAAGATATAAATAAATAAATCTTTTAAATGTTAAGTTATCAAAGTTAAGAGAAAATGTTTTAGGGAGCATTGTTATTCAGATTTCATAGCAACAATTAAAATACAACTATCTCACGTTATATTACCAATAAAGTGAAATTTCCAATGCAGCCATTTTCAAAAAGGACAATGCCTCTGCAATAGATCTCAAGTATTATAGAATGGCTCCATGTATTCATTTGGTAAACAGTAAGTACTGTCAGAAAAGATGCTAGAGTACTTATGAAAACTCTAGACTTAGTTCCCAGCTGGTGAAAGATGATTTTGACTACACAACTCTATAATTACACATTCTCAATTTTCCTTACCAAAAGAGCCCAACTCCCTGCAGAAGCGTTGAAAATAATATATACATTCCAAGGCTCCCTGCCTCCTTTGCAGCTAGAAGATGGTTGTGTGATCCAATATCAGCAAATGGATCAGAGAAAAACTCTGCTGAGAGTTGAAATCTTCTCAGAAAGGTTTCACTCCTTGTAGGTAAAATTGCTTCCTTGAGGTACAAATGGTGTCCAGCCCCCTCCTCCCTTAAAAATTTCACCAAACTCTGGTCTGGCAAACCAGTGAGTTTATTAAACTTACTTACAGAGCAGTGGGTGAGGGTTTCAGGAGTGTGGGAGCTCCCCGCCTAGGGTTGTACATCACAGTCTCCAGCTAAGCATGTATCATAACTTTCCCATAGGCACACAGAATGGTGAGGGAGCCTCCCCATGGCTTTCACAGCTGATAGAACCTTAGCCCCCTGCTTGTGGGCCGACTGGTTAGTCAAGAGATGTGGCTGACTTTCCCTGACCCTCCTTTCTTGCTGTGGTGACCCTAGGCAAGTGGGTACAACCCAGCTTGGGAAGATGGTATCTGTCTATACTCTGCTGGTTGGAGGGCAGTCCTCTGTAGCACATCTTAATTAAAGCAGTAGTAAGAGGAATACTGGCTGTCTTCCTGGATAGAAAGGCAACATGTGTGAGGTCTGGGGAAGTCAGCTTGCAAATATGAAGGTAGAGTCTAAGATCCAAATCATCTTGTTACAGTAGTAAGAAAGGCCCATCAAGAGGAAACTCATGGTCAAGAGACTAAAATCTCTGGCCTGGTGGAACACAGCATTCCAGCTGAGCCAGGTCAGTCACCTAGCCAAAGGGCCACTCCTAGAAAGGTAGCCTCAATTTAAGTCATGTTAAAGAGATAGGCAGAATGATTGAGCTTTAATGAGATGGTGAGTTTTTCCTGCCCAGAATCCACACTTTCTGGTGCAGTAGCTTATTGCACATTTAACTTTGTAAGTTTGCCCACTTTTCTGAAATCTTAAAAAAAAGTGTGACCTCTCTCTTTAATTCTTCCTCTTCAGCGTGCTTTCCCGGCACCCTGGGCTTCCCCAGCATGCCAGACTTCGCTACCTTTTCTCTAAAGCTCCCCTCCTGACATGAGGCTGCTACTGAGCCATGTTTCTGACCTCCATGCCAGCTTTAAATAACAAGACTTCTTTCCCTCTCTTCTCCATTCTCCCCTGGGAAGCTGCTGAGATTTACAGCTTTCCCACCTGAGGATTTTTCTTTAAAAACTCTAGTAAAGTTGTCTTTAAGCATCTGTTTCTGTCCATTTTTAAATTATTTCATTAATGGGAATAAGAACCCCAAGAGGTGGCCCAATTTCTTCTATCAGTTCCTCCCAAATGTTCCAAGCATTCTCCAAGGTAAATCCGAGGAATGGGATGAACCTCCGTTCTTAATTCAAGAGGCTACTGAGGCTGCCTGGGAGCTGCCTGCCCGCACCGCAAGTCGCGCTGGGAAAGAAGTGATTTAGGCATTTAAGTCACTTTTAGAAGGCTTTTCTTTATTTAAATATGAAAATATAGCATATACATGACTTTTATAGGAGCCAGGATTATAGATTGGAGTCAATTGTGCAGCAGTTTGTCTAATTATAGAATCATCAGAGCATGAAAGTTACGAGCTGAATGGGCTGGAGAGATCCTTTTATACATGAGAACTAGGGATGCAGGCTTAAGAAATTTAGTCATCTTACTTCTGTGTCTTACCGCACCTGTTCAGGTAAGGTTTTTAAAAATTGCTGCTCACAAAAACCAGTCACGGTGGCATGTGCATATAATAATATCTAGCAAGGCTGACTAACCAGAAGAATCAAATCACAAAACAAGGTGGACCGCATCCTGAGGAACAAGACCTGAGGTTGACTTCTGCCCACCACATACGTGGTCATACATGTGTACAAGCATGGTGTACAGTGGATTAATTTAATTCTCCGAGGGACAAGCAGGATGGACGAACTATGGACAAACACCTCCCTTTCAGGCCAGGTGGTATTTAGCCAGGACTATCTTGTGAGAGAAAAATGAGGAGCTGGGAAAGTCCTACGCCCCTCCCAACCAGCCCATTGACTTTGGATATAAAATGCGAAGGAGCCAAAGGCATGTAAGCTGAGGGTGCCATGAGGTGGGTCCTCTTCTTCCCCTCCTTGCCATTTTTGGTCTGACTGGCGGAAAGTTGCAAGATCCAAGCCTGGCTGTGGATTTACTGATGCGGCCTACGGAAGGGAGAGGGGTCCATTCTTCTGTAAGTAACCCCTACCCACGGCTCTGGTAGTAAGCCCAAGTAAATTAGCTAGAATTTGCCTAACTATGAGTTGGGGAATTTGTGTCTCATTTGTTGTAGGACCGGGGAGAGGAAAAAAACTAAACAACTTAGCTAGCAGCTTCCAGGAGAACTTTTAGCAACACATGGGGACACACAGAAATATGTACACACACATATACACACCAAACATCAATACTCAGAATTACCCTATAATGCAAGCAAAAAAAAAAAAAAAAAAAGCTACTTTTGCAAATTCAGGGATTAAAAAAAAATACTTTAGCTTTTAACTGCAGAAGTCCAGTTTTGCAGTTTTCCTAGTAACTATCCATTTACTTCCCTTAGAGAGTATAGCTACTTTATTTGAGAGAGAGAGAGAGAGAGAGAGAGAGAGAGAGAGAGAGAGAACCTAGTGTCACTTCTTAAATGAAACTAAATAAAATGAAAATGAGATGCTAGAAAAATGACTTCTGTCTCCTCCCTTAGAATAAATGAGAGGACTTCACTGTCCCTCTCCTGGTCTGGAAAGGGATGCTGGTTAGACTCAGTTCCAGCTACAATCAGGGGTGGGCAGTGGACTAGCCGTGAGTCAATAGAATGTGTCCTCTTTAATCTAAGTGCTCTTATAAACAATACAAATTAATGTTCTGCTTCGTGAGCCAGATGCCCACAAAGTGCTTCTTATTATGGAAATGCTTCGTGCCTTACAATCAGTGATGTCAGGACATGAGTGATTATGCTCCCAAGAAGCCGTTATTAGTTTGAGTTTAATTTTGTTTATTGGGCAGAACTGTACACTTAAGACTCAAGAGAAATGTTTACTGCAGTAACAATAACAGTAACGATAGCTGATGTGTTTCTGCCCCTTAAGCAGATTCTGATATGAAACCTGGGCCTCCTTGATTTTTTGGTCTTGCAAGTTCTTAGAGCGTTAGGAGGCCAGGGCAATTTTACTGGGCACCTACTGTCATTGAGACACTCAAGGCTATTATTCTATTTTGCCAACAGTAAAAGAAACTCAAAGAAATAAAGAGGCTTACCCAAGGTGCTACCTCCAGCACTCAAGCCAGTTGCAAATAGGCACATACCTAATGTGCTGCTCACATTCTGAACACGGCACCTTAGACCTCTGAGCCTCACCCTCGACTTCCCGAAGTGCTTGTGTTCACAGACATAGGTGTATGCTTTGGAAGACAGAAGAACAACTCAGGAAACCTGGGAACTGGTTTCAACATCGCAACAACAATGCTACTAGAATAATTCTACTTTGAGCAAATGTACTTACCTGTTGTTTTCTTTAACAAAGCCTTATTTTTAAAAATGTATTTTGTTATTATCTTTATTTTATGTGTTTGAGTTTATTGCCTGCATGTATGTAAGTGCACCTGCAGAGGACAGAAGATGTTGTCTGATCCCCTGGACCTGTACTTACAGATAGTTGTTAGCCCATGATGTGGGTGTTAGGATTCGAACCTGGGTCTTCTGTGAGAACAATCAGTTCTTCTAACAAAGTCTTATTTTAGCAGGTTCTTGATCATTCTTTCTGGAAATCCCTACTGTAATGGTTAATATTAACCATCAATTTTATTGAATTCAGAATCATCTAGGAGAAACACTGATAGGTGTGCCTATGAGAATATTTCCAGAGAGTTTGTTTTGTGTTTATTTCTTGAGACAGGATTTCACTATGTAGCCCCAGCTGACCTGCTATGTAGAATGAACTCACTATGTAGACCATCCCAGGTTAGCCTTGATCTCACAGGGTGTGGGGCTCCTTCTCCAGAGACAGCCGTTGTGCACTGGTGGTCCCAGAGAACGGAGAGTAAAACAGGTCCTCAGAATGGCTCAGAGTGCGACGGGAAATGACACCCGGGAAACTGCGTCGGTGGGCAGATCGTTTATTGGGACCAAGACAGGAGTTTTTATAAGAAGGCATTTTGGCATTGGGAAGGTTAGAGGTGGGGTTAAGGGATTAAAGGTGGGAAGCTTGTGGAACTTTAGGAATGGGGAAACGAAACCCAAAAACCTGGTCTGGGATGGGGGAAAGGAAGATTCATATCTATAGTGAATTCCTGGGGCCAGGTTATCACACATCAGGCAGAGCAGGCCAGACACCTGCCGTCCCTTCAGGGTCTCCGGGGTTGCTGGGCTTTGCTCAATACCTTATTGCAACGAACACTGGCCCCACAACAGGGATCTGCCTACTTCTGCCTCCAGAATGCTTGTATTAAAGGTATGCACCACCACACCTAGCTATTTCCAAGGGGGTTAACTCATGTGGGAAGACTCAGCCTGAAAGTAGGTGGCATCATCTCATGAACTGGAATCCTGAACTGAATAGGAAAGGAGACACTTGACTGGAGCAGGAACGTTTGCGGTCTCTGCTTCCTAGCTGTGGATGCGATGTGAGCAGCCGCCTAACATTTCTTATGCTGTGGCCTTCCTTGCCATAGTGAGCCACATCCTCTAACAGCGAGGTAAAATAAACCATCCTTTTCCTCAATTGCTTTCATCATGTATTTTAATCACAGAAGTGAGAAAAGTAATACTCTTCCCCGCTGTGAATATGCTGAAATTGACCCCATATGGCTCTCAGCCTTTAACACTGGTTGATGTACTGCTTTCAGAGTCACCTCATAGTGTTCCTCAGAAACTGTCTACAGTGATTGTGGCTACACTAAAATCAGTATAGTGCACACCAACAATGAGCAAGTGATACACTTTAAAATGGTGAATTTAATGTTACGTGAATGCTACACCAATAAAAAAGAAAAACAAGAGCAAGAAACCCTAAACTAACCCAAAGGAGTCTCTGTCTCATTGTCATCGAGTGCTTTCTACTCATCCTGACTAGATGGGTACAGCTATCCAAAAGCTGAAGGGTCTCATACCCTATCACTGTGGAATAAGAGTCTCCAGCAGGAGGCCAGGCTGTTTCAGGAATCTGTTTTGCTCTATCCACAGTGCAACACGTGTTATTAGCAAATAAAAATGCCACTAACATCTCTTGCATTTTAGTTTCCAGGATAATTCTGACATGGAAAGGTACACAGTGGTGTTCAGTAACTGTCATGAGTTAGGAATAGATTTCAATCATCAAGGATGATAGTCAAGCCAGGTATGGTAGCACATGCCTTTAATCCCAGCACTCAGGAGGCAGAGGCAGGCAGATATCTGAGAGACTAAAGCCAGTCTGGTCTACATACATAGCGAGTTCTAGGCCAGTTGGGATTACAGGGAGACACTGTCTCAAAATAAAACCCAAGAATGACAGTCAAGGAGACATAAGAGAGTAGACCCCACTAGATGTGGGGAAGAGATGAAAGACATTGGTTTCATTGATTTTTGTGTTAGATTTATTTACTTATTTATTCATTTATTTATTTTCAAGCTTTTCTTTGAGAATTTCATACCTGTATGCAATGAAATATCATATCCACCCCTCATTTCCAACCCAAATTCCCTTCAGGTCCCCCAACACATTCCCCTCCCAATGTGTCTTTTTTTTTAATAGTCTAACTTCAAGTACTGCTCGCCATATGTTCATGGATATGGAGCCATCATTGGAACATGGTCTCCTGTGACCAAACTCCTAAAGAATTATCATTCTCCCTCCCATAGCAATCAATTACCAATAGTCACTCAGGGGTAGGAACCTGTGAACTCCTCCCAGATCCATGCTGAAATTTTTGGATGGCTTGATCTTGTACAAGAAAATAATTTATTTTGATACAGAGTTCCTCACATAGGCCAGGCTGGCCTTAATTCACTATGTATCTCAGGATGACCTGGAGCTTCTGATCCTCCTCCCTGCTTCCCTCCCCAATTCTGAGATTACAGAGTATGCCACCATACCTGCCTGTCTTAAGAATTTTTCCCACAGTAAGGCTTGCTGTTCGGCCCTGCCCCTCTGGGTCCTGCTGGCTGCGCAAACAGAGCATGCCCTCCAATTAGAAAGGAGTTTATTGGGGTTACTTACAAAGGATTTATCCACCAGGAGAGGAGAGGGGAGGGTGAGACATCATGTATTGAGGTCTAAATATTGATCAGAACTGCCATGGACTCCAGAGCACTCCACCAAGATGGTGACTGACTGCAACAGAGTGCATCTCCTATCCAGCATTCACTGCTTTCTCCCAGGCCCTCCCTCTCAAGTCACTGATTGGTTGGAACGCAGTTGAATCTATGGCTTCATTTCCATCAATCAAATTCTTAGATGCTTTTCTTGCTACTGCTGACTTCCCGTTGTCACTAGCACCTGCTTCCATGGAAGCCAGAGGGAAACTCCACGTAAATTCACCCTACACCACCTTATGTAGGGCTCGGGATTGAACCCAGGACATTGTATATGCTAGGCAAGTATTCTACCAACCAGATTGCATCCTCATTTCTGCTATTTTCTTTAAAAAAAATGTGACTCCCCATCACATAACTGGTGAAGTCTCATTCCATGTCTGAAATGGCCCTCAACAGTTACCTAAAGCAGAGCAGCACCAGCAGGCAGTATCTCCCAAGTTCACAGCTTCTTAGAAAGTATCAAAGCCTCTCAGCCCACATTCAGTTCCTGACCTCGGATGTCCCTCTTTAGTGAAGGTTGTTCTCCAAGAAGTAACCGCTTGAGGAAAAGGGACGGACGAGAAGTTTTGTCAGGGGAAGGGACTCAGGACACTGCTTCAAAAGAAAGTTGTGCTATTAAGTGCTTGAGATGCCACACACAAGAAGTTCAGAACGTCAGAGGACAGACCGGCCATTTATAAGATGATGCTCCTTCCCAGTATCTCAGAAGAAGGGTGGCCTCAAGAGCTAGGGACAGCACATTTCCCACTCCAATCATCCTCTGCATACAACCTGGCTCTTTCCAGTTTTATGCCTTGAGAGCCTCAAGCAAGTCACTTAGGTCAGTTGAAAGGTGTCTTAACACATTTCCTCTTTTTCCACATAGGCACATTCATCAGAGCGCAGGAGGCCTTTAGAATTAACATAGGGTGGTCCCCAGCAGACTGCCCTGCAGAGCATGCGTTACATGGGAAAGTGTACAGACAGCTCTTACCAAGCCAGGAGACTTCCCGCCAGATGAAAGAAAGGTTCTGGAGATCTGGGGTTTCTTCCCCCTGTGCATTCATGACACTTCACTTTATTTTCTTAGAACCCAACACACTGCTCAGTATTTACTCCACTCTCCTGTTCCCCCAAAGAGCTATCAAATCCATGAGGTACCACAGAATCCACAGTCACTGCTCCACCCCCAGGACTGACCTAGGCGAAAGAGGTTTTAGTTTGTATCAGATTATGGGGGAACCTGGTATTCCCTGTGTTCTAAACATGCATTTTCTTGTAGATTAGTCTCTGAATGGAAAGTCTGACAACCCACATCTGCATTCGGCTCCAATGCTGTGTGGTTTCAGGAAACTAAATTCTTAGGCCAATTTCAGTGTCCTCTATTTGCAAGATAAAAGAATTTGTCTAGGTGACCTGTGGAGCATCTTTACACTCTGTTACTGAAATCCACAGACATTCAGCCTTTTGCTAGCTATGCACTCCACTGTGGGTTTCCTTTCAGAGGCACACATTTCCCCCTAATTAATCTGAAGTCACTTCTGCAGGTGACCTTCAACACAGTAGAGCAGATTCACACGAAAGGGAAGATAATGTCGATGTCCCTGTGGGAGAGTGAGGACTGAGCTAGGGAAGAGACTGGTATTTTGTAATGATAGAAAAAAGGACACACCAGCATTCCTCTACATACTGGGAGAAGAGAAGAGGGGCTGTGGAACTCTTCCATGGGTGTCTCTGTGAGTTCATGTCTTATTGAACTTGAATTTCTCACATGAGCCCTTCAGGCACTAAATAGAAAGATGATGTGGTCCATTGCTCCTCTTACCTAGTTCTTAGAAATTTCATACCTAACAGAAGTAGGCAAGCACACAGTCTATATGAGGCACAATTGCCTCCTTAAATTAATACATTCAGGGGCTGGAGAGATGGCTCAGCGGTTAAAAACACCGGCTGCTTTTGCAGAGGACTCAGGTTCTATTCCTAGCACCCACATGGTAGCTAAGAACCGTTCCAAGGGAATCTGATGCCTTCTTCTGACCTCCAGAGGCTTTTAGGAGACACAAAAAGCTACAGCACCCTGTGTGGTATTTTGTTAAACTTCAGTTAGTTCATGAGTAAGATGGTAGACAATTGTACAATCGTTACACAATAATATATGAGATGTTCCCTGGAGCGTTATAACTAAGTTACACAGGGAATGGGGGATAGCCTAGTCACCTAGTCACCAGATGCAAAGCATGAAAAACTGAGCTTCATGTCTAGCATAAGGAACCAGGTGCAGTCTGGGGAGATGAACTGGTAGGTAAGAGCACTTGCTCTGCAGCCATGAGGACCTCAGTTCAAGGTCTCAGATCCCATGTGAAAAACTAGGAATGACTAAGCATGCCTCTCTCCTAGCATCAGACAGGCAGACTCCTAGAACTCAATCACTGTCTAGCCAAACAGCAAACTCTGGTTCAGTGAAAGACCTTGTCTCAAAATAATAATGCCAAGAGTGACAGAAGACAACCTAGTCCTGCTCTGGCTTCCATATGCACGTACACACACACACACACACACACACACACACACACACACACACTCCAGCCAGGTACTTCAGTATGTGCCTATGACCCAGCACCAGAGGTGGGGAGAGCTCACACCATGCATGCACCACACAGACACAAAATGAAATCACATAATTCTGAATGACACACTAATTACAAAAGGCCAAGACTGAATGAGAAAAATACAACAGAATTGAGAAAGCAGCGTTTAGGTCTGAGGTTGGGCATTCACAGCAGTAGGAGGCAGCCATGTTCACTCCGGTTCTCCTCTACCCTGTGTAAGTTCCGTGCCTCCCTCCACCTGGTTTATCCCATGATTTCCCAGTATCTCGACGTGACTGCTATTTTTCCAAACTTGTACCTCCTTCCACTGGGTCAGGGTCTGATCCTGTGTGCAAGCTGAATGATGGCATTATTCAACCTCTCACACAGTGAGATATCAAGAGATATCTCCCCACCCAGCCAGGGAACTGGACTGTCCCAGGCACCAAGGCTCCTTGGATGAGTGTGTCACTCTGGTGCATGGAGGTCAGTGACCATGCTGAAATCTGTCAACCCTGCATTCGTAGTATAATATAATCAGTCAACATATATAGTTTGACAAAAGTCTACAAGAAGTATAAACTTTCTTGGATGTGCATGTCTGTATGCTAATTGTTTTCTAGAATTAAAATCTAACACTTTTTAATTCCTAGGCCTAAAATGTACAATGTATACATTCTGGAGCATATTGTTGGCAGGGCTCTAGCTAGATTACACCCATCTCTACTCCAGTCTACAGGGGCAGGTCTATTTCCTTCTGCCTCACAACTCTGGATAGAAGACAGCTGCTCATCCTTTTTTTAATGCATGCTTTTTGGCTCTTACAGAAACAAAACAAAATGAATTTCACAGAGATTTTAAGTCTACCAAAACCTTTGGACAGTATAAAATATAACAATAATAAAAGTTGTTATTTGGGGATAGAAATCTCTCTTTATTCCTGAAAGAGGTTGCAGAAACTGTCAAAGAAAGGAGATTGTTGCTGTTGTTCTTGTGAGGATTCCCAAAGCAGCAGCATCTTTAATGCCTGACATCATCTTATCCAGCTGTAGATCTTCCAGAGCATGCTGGGTGATTACTAGCTCTCATACTATAACCATAGCTGCCACAAGACTTGTGCCTAGAGGAATAGCATTAGCTTTTATTTCCACAGTTCTCAAGAGACGAAGAGCAAAATAGGATTTGAAGTACTCAAGCTAATGTTAGCCAGAGGTATTTTAGAAGCCATGGAACACACACTTGACCAGAGGAAGGCAACTGTTTTGAATTGCAAAGATAAGATTCAATGTGTTTGAATTTTCAAGGTGATGATAATCGCTTTGATGGTGATGATGTCAAAGATGATGATGCTGATAGTGATGGTGATGATGATGATGATGTTGGTGATAATGGCAGTGATGATAATAGTGATGGTAATGATGGTAGTGATGGATGATGGTGATAATTATGATGATAATGATGATTAAGAAATCACTGCATCACAAAAGACCATGCACACAAAATAATCATTGGGAAGGATGTACAGATTATATAAGTTGAAGACTGTTTTGTTCAACAAGAGCCAAACAGAATACATAACCCCATGCTAAGCTCTGTCCACATCATTTTGATCTTTTGTTCATCATCCACTATGAGAATGAGAAACTACTGCACAAGAAAAAGTGAAAATATTTTTTGCATTCAAGATTTGATATCAAACACAGCTATCTGAATTTTGCAAAACCTCTGTGGGACAAACTGCACCAGGCCAACACTTCACAGATAATTTAGTCTGAATTTTGAGGCACTTTCAGATTAAAAGTAAACATTTTCATTCAATTGTGATTCAACAGTCTGTTGAACCCTGAGGTTGCCTGAGTGGAGGTCTCTGAAACTAACTCCCCAGGCTCATGCTGTGACAGAGTGGAGCTGTGCACCCATTCCTACCATCGCTGGCATTCCTTAAATTGTGTTTCATCTTAAAAGCAACCTTTTCTAGACTATGTCAAATACTCCAATACAGAGTATGTTTCAGGCTACCTTTATCTCATTTACAGGAGCCTAAATATTCTAAAAGCAATGGTTGAATAATGGTTTGTTATATTAGTATATGAATATGACATTTTGATCTTTAACTGTTTTAGTTTTTTAAGAGAATATCATTGTGTTTCTTTCCCAGGACACAATCAAGTTAGCGGATCTTTGCTATACCTCCAGAGAAAGAAGGCCTGACTCATGTGGTTTAAGGTTTTTCATCCAATGTTAGGCCAACTCCTGGTGTGATAGCCTTGGGATGATGGTTGACATTCTGGAAGAGTGTTATTGGTTAGAACTCTATAAAGGAATAGAAACAAAAGAATGAATATATATTAAAAGAGTTATTAGTCCAATATCATTTAATTGGTCCAACACTGACAGTCTCATACCAGTGAGTTCAAGAACCCGGGTGTTGCTCAGTTCATGAGGCTGGGAGCCTCAGCAGTCCCAATTTGGCACTGAAAGCCTGGAGTTTTTCTGGAAAGCTGTTGGCCTTCAGTTTACGTTGGAAGCCCGACACAGTTGATTCTCATATCAGCGAGGGAGTCATCAGGGTCTTCGGTCCGTATTAGATGCCTGAAGAAGCCGGTTCTAAGATCAGTGAAAGCATCAGCAGTGGTAGCAACAGACCAGATGAATTCAGCACCAAGAATGAAGACCAAGCAAGCAGAATAAATAATAATAATAATAATAATAATAATTTCCTTCCATCTCCTTTTATCTGAGCTGTTACTAGAGGCACCCCCAACGTATAAGGTGGGCTGTCAAGGGTTAAGGCGATCAACGCAATCGCCCCACAGACATGCAGGTCAGCTCAATGTAGGCAAGCCTCACTGAGAATCTCTTCACAGGTGTGTCAAGTTGACAGTGTTAATCATCACGGAGAGTCATGGAGAATTTTTTAAATACTGATTTTTAAATTGTTGGCAACCCTACACCTGTATACAGGGTACTGAGCTCATCTTTACCCCGTCACTCTCCCCATCCCCTCACATTCCTGCTGACTCCTTTTCCCTTACTAGTCTCATTCCTAATTTCATGCTTTTTTGGTATGCTGGCCCTGTGCAGATGCTCCCAGTTGCTATTTGTAGGTGAACGCAGTGGCTGTGTCATATCAGAAGCGTCCCACAGCATTGCTCTCCATCCTCTGGCTCTTAGAAGCTTTCCGTCCACTCTTCCACAATATTCCCTGGGCCTGTGAAAGAGTGATAGACATGTCCTGCTGTGGGATGAGCCCTCTTAGTCCCTCTCAACCCTCTGACCAGTTGGGAGCCTCTGCTTTAACCTTGCCCACCGTGCTAAAAGGCTTTTCTGACCAAGGCTGAGAGCTGCATTTGTCTATTCTGCACAAAGATATCTAGAAGGCAGTTTATCACAAGCCCATTTAGCAAAATATCAATAGTAGGTTCCTCCCTTGAGCTTGTGACCTTAGCCGTGTGTTTGACCAGGTGAACAGTACCAAACATGTACTTCCTTCTGGGAAGCAGGCTCAAATCCAATCAGAAAACAGTTGGTCATCCCATAGCAGTCTACCACTACACATGTTTATTGATACAGTGCTCTGAGGCTAAAACTTTAATCATTTGTTATTGTGTGGGATAGCAATAAATGAAGAGATGGGAAGTACCATCCCATACCCCATATGCTCTCTGTTGTCAGACTCTGAAACAAGTGTTTGATCAAAAGGAAATAGATCTGTAGAGGTTAAAATAGTGAAGTAACAGTCCACAGATTGGAGTTACTTGGAGCAAGACAGCTTTCAGTACAAGGAGAATAACACAGCACCCAGAGCTAGCACACCAGGCACTCCATTAAAGAAAACAGCTAATGAGGGTGAGATAGTGTACTGCTTTACCAAAGACGCCTTGAATTTCAGCACCTTAGCATATTGAAGGTTTCTTTCTTGTAAGGCCTGATGATGAGTTCCAGTCAGTCAGTCTTTTATTCAGGTTTTTGCAGCTTATGGCATTGGTCAGTAGCCTTGGAATCCTCTGCTTCTACACAGTGGAAAAGAAGCAGAGAATATCCAAGTTCTTTATTTTTATTTTTTGATTCAGGGTCTCACATAGCCCAGGCTGGCCTTGAATTTGCTCTGTGAGTGAGGATTGCCTTGAACTTCTGATCCTCCTGCCTCCTAGTCATGCACCTACACACCCAGTTTGTGTGGTGCTGGGGTTTCATGCATGCTAGAAGAGCTCTCTACCAGTTATGCTGTATCTCCAGTCTGCGATCACTTTTGAAGATCCTGGAAAACATCAATTCTGAGCATGCAACTGAAACTGTAATGCTATGGTATCATCTCCACTTTCAGCAACAACCTCACCATGAGAAGGAATTCAACATTTCTGTTCTCCTTAGTGATGCCATAGAAGGCAATTCCACATTGGGTAGGTTATCAATCAGCCTTTGTCACTGTAATGAAATACCAGAAGCAATTAACTTACACAGTGTAAAGGTTTATTTTGGTTCATAAGTTGAAGGATCCAGCTATGATGCCATGGCTGCATGGTGTTAGGCTTCTATAAAAGCAGGACATCATGTTCGGGCTCCATGGAGGAGTAAGCCAGTCACCTCAGGCTCTTGAAGCCAAAATAGAAGAGACCATATGTAGTAGTTACTTTTCTCGTCTCTTAGAGAAAACACATGACAGAATCAACTTGAGGAAAGGACTTATTTGGGCTCCTTGTTTGAGAACAGATACAGTCTATCATTGTGGGAAGCCATGACAGCAGGACCACGAGGCAGCTGATCATGTCACATCCACAGTCAGGAAGCAGAGGGAGAGGAGTCCAGGTGCTCTTGATCTCTTTGTATTTTCCTTTTTGTTTAGTCCAGGGTTCCAGGTCATAGGATAGGGCCACCCACATACCAGGGGTAAGATATTACCTCCTCAGTTAAATTTCTCAGAACCCTCTTACAGGAATGCCCAGAGGTGTGTCTCGGAGATGATTCCAAATGTAGCAAGCTGACGGTGAAGATTAACCATTAACCATGATCCCCCAATCTCCTTAAAGGACACACTACAATGACCTAAGGAAATACCACTAGCCCTGACCTTCTAAGGAGCTCATTCCTGCCCAGGAACCATGCCATGAAGCAAGCTTTGAACACACGGGCCTTTGAGGGACACTCTCCAAAATATAGCAACTTAGGAACTTGGGTTGCATGAACTGCATAGTCCCTTTCAACTCTGATATTTAATCAGCTCAGACACACTGGATACCTATGTCATCTGTGACTCATTGTGTCGAGGAATTACAAAGCAAGAAGACACAGCCATGATCACCTATGCCTTCATGTTCTCAGTGAGAACCAAGACAAGCAGTGATACTCCCCAGCACAGTAGAAGAGATATAAAAACGCTATGCTGAACTGGGACTATTTTCTTTTCTAAAGATGGAGTTTCGCTACATTTCCCAACCTGGTCTCAAACCTCAGGGCTCAAGGGCTCCTCCTGCCTCAGCTTCCCAAGAACTGAGGAGTATAAACTTGTGGCATTGTGCCAAGAGGGTAATTCAAGGGAGGATGAGATAGGATGAAAGGTTTGGCTTGCAGTGATTAACTTCAAGATGAGCTTTGAAAGAAGTGTCAGAATCCAACACATGGAGCCAGTGTGTGTGTTGGGGGACTGGCAGTCCTCACAGGGAAATAACCAAGGAGCAGAAGACATAAAAGATTTTTAAATTCCAATTACTACTATTTCCTTTTTCCTATATTAGTGCATTTTCCTAATGTAAATGGATGAAGAAATGTCTTAATAATTGGAAGAGAAAGCAGTGCAAGTAGGTGCCAATAGCTGCAGACATAGAAGTATTTTATGTCTCTGATAGTCTATTCGCAAACATATGATGAACCTCTGCACTTTTAGTCTCCTAATTTCACTCGCATTCCCATAAATTCACTCGCATCGTCATATACCCACCACTCACAGAGCTCAGCTCTGTTAACAGGAGGAAAAAAGTGAAAAATAATACATGCAGCTTTCTTTTTAAAAAGAAAAACCTAAATTACAGGGAGAATCAAGCTGATTTTTTAACTTGGTTTTGTTATTGGAGATTAGGTGCAGGTGTCTTAGAAGAGATCACTTGACCTTCACACACGTATTGATTCTGTTGGTAAATGGACGTATAATCCAGTACCATGCACTACTGAATGAGAAAATGTCTGAACAGATAATGTCTATATTGGGTTCTTTGTTCAAATCAGCCGATGCCTTTGCCCCAGACAATCACAAACAAATATTTCAATCCTGTCTGCATTCATTGGTGAAATGAAATTTGAAAGGAAGCTTCAGATCTGTTTTCTTATTTAATTCCCGTAATGTCAGCTCAAGGTTTCCATGTTGCTTTTTTGTATATCCACTAGCCCAGCACTAGGAATCAAATGAGTTTTCTCTGCTCTTTCTATGTAATGCAGGGACTTTGAATCATTAGCAGATCTTCACAACGGAGGAAAAGAAACAAATTTCATTTTCAAAATTATCCACCCTCTATGGTGCCAATAGAAGTCAGAATGAAATGTTCATTTTTAGGCGAACCAGGAATATTTTCTGGCTCAGGGCAGAATTAGCAAGCAAGCAATCAGGCAGAACTGGAACACATTATTTGCAAACCAATTTTAGTTTGATGAAGCTGGATGGATGTTTTTAAATCAAATTGAACCTCAACATTTCTAGATCCTAAAGGTTGCCATGAATAATGTTTCCAAGTTTTGGAAAAAAATTAATGAATCATCAGCCTTATTTTCTGTAAAATTTTGTGATTTTTTAAAAATATGAAATGGAGTGAAATGATATAAGGGCTAAAGAGTGAAAAAGGAAAATATTAATGAGGAGATTTTATTTCATAAAACGGGAAAGTTGGTAAGTGCCTCATCAAAACAAGGAGACTGAGATGCTCTCTGAAAACTGTGCATGAAGCTCTTCATACAGCACACAGTTAAGCCCTCAGCCATGCCAATTTTTAAGAATATCACCCAGAAACAGTCTCCAGGGTGCTGACATATTTTTCTCACTATCCATCAATCTTCATGTGTCAATGTGATAGAAATGAAGAGGAAAGGGAGAGTCATATGCAAATAATAAATTAAATATTTAAAATATATATCTATGTTTATGAATAAATAGACTATATATGGATATATGTGTGTCATATAAATATTTTAAAATATTTTATGTAATATATAAATATGCAAATATACGAGAGCATAAATATTATATGTTTGTGTATTATGTGTGCTTAGTAAATTGATGTAATATATAGTATATCCATGCATATCTGTATGTATGTTAAATAAATGGAGCATAATCTAGCCATTTGCTTTTTTTAAATGTCAGATCCTTTTTAGTCTGGGCAAATGCCAAGTTACAAAGTTGTGATTCGTTGCATCTACCCGCCTCCCTGTGGGTTTCTAAGTGAGATAACATAGGCTGGCCCCAGGTAAGACTTCCCTAGTTACTCCATCAAGACTGGGGGTGTTAGCAAAGTTTTGTGGGGGACAGGGCGCATGCTTACATATGGATACTGATTTGTAATAGATAAGGGCTTCTGTAGTTAGAATGCAGTAAATGCAGATTCTGAGTGAAATCTTGAAGAAATTATGAGGTATATTCCTGAAAGCACACAGGTCAGAGTCTTGACGGTGTGCATGTCCATGAATGGAAACTTTCCATTAATATCTGCAGCAGAAGTAGTGGCTTGAGCTTTCCTAAAGCAACACATGCTCCTTCATGTTCTGTAGTTTGGAATACTGAACCTACGTAGAGAAATAAAAGGCTCGGTCTAGGAAGGCTAGCTTCGGTTCACCAGTCATATTTACTGCTTATCATGGGCAGCCTCTTATTGCAACAAATCTCTCTGTAGGGAAATACTGAGCCACACAATCATCAATCACACAAGACCAAATGGGTACCTTAGAAATAAAGACGCTGATCAAAATCTAAAAACAAATGAATAAAAATAAGCTTCCAACCCTAACTCTCCTCTCACTACTCATCTTAAGTATGACTGACTGGGCCACAGTGCCCAGATATGTGCTCCAGCACCATTCTGGATGATTGTGTGAATGTGTTTGTGGACAAGCTTGAAGCAGATTGCTCTTTGCAATGTAAGTAGGCCTCATCCAAATCAGCTGAAGTCCCAAATAGAATACAATTCTGCCCTAAGCAAGAAGGAATTCTCCAGAAATTGGCCTTTAGACTGGACTATAACATTGAGTCTTCCTTGAATCTCGTCTGCTGGATCATCCTTCAGATTTTAGATGGACTAGCCTCCACAACAACACAGGCCAACGCTTTTCAACAAATTTCTTCGTTCACATATGTGTATATAGATAAACAATATAGATGTCTTTCAACAGATGATTGACTAATACATTTTAGCTCATCAATAGAATGGGTCCAATCTACAGCCATTAGAAAGGACAATGGCTATACTGACACACTGACATGAAAAAGTGGTTATTAGACAGTGACCATAGGAAGGAGCCCTGTGAGTGTGAAATGTGTTTATGTCACTGTTAAAATTGGGGAAAGTAGTCACATGTTTCATCTATAGTCATCTTTCAGTGGGTGAGATTTACAATTTACTTTCACATTCTTCTTTTTGTTGATCTGTGGTTTCTACCATCTGCTAATAAATGTGTGCTTTTCATAAGAAAGGTTAATATATGTCTTTTAAATTAAATGTTAGAAAGAGAAAAATATGACCAGCACAGGTTGAACAGGAATAAAGACCCACCATCCTAGGAACCCTGTCTGGAGCTTTGCTTGGGAGGCAAGGTCGGCAGCCTTCATGAGCTCGGGGATCTTCACCCACTTTCACACTTCTTTCCTTTTCCAACTGCATTTGTACTCGCTCTACATACAAGGGCTCCTGGTCCTCCTTTGAGGACCTCCTCAATGAGGAAGGTACCTCTGTTCAAATGTCTTTAAGGACTACCGGAGTCTGGCACTGCCACCTTCCAGCCCCACCAAGATGAGACCCCATCCCAACTGTGGCAAAGGCCTCTGAACTTCATCACTCACTTTGAGAGAGGGCTGAAAGGCACCATAGAGCAGGTGGTTTGTAGACAATAGGTTCTAATTCTGTTTTCAAGTCAGGAAATCTAAGATCAAGGTATCACAAGCAGTGCTTTCCTGTTGTGTCCACACATGGTTAGAGGAGTGAGGAGCCTCTCTGGAGTTCCTTTCGTAGGGACACTGAGTTTCATTCCTGAGGGCTCTACCCGAATAACTCAAGCACTTAGCAAAAGGTCTATCTCCCAATACTATCACTTTAGTTTCAGGGAAAGACATTCAAGTTGTAGCCCATGAAGCCTTAAGAATGCACAGTAATGGGATTCACGTTGTCATTCCGATCCACATCTGAAAGGGACTCTGAGCGACTCAGACATCCAAAGGAATCACCTAGAATCTTACTAGAGCTGAAGAAGTACGCTGAGCCTTTCAAGGGAAGCTAATACTAGTCTAATGGCAGTGCTGTCCTTCACAGGTGTGGACTCTCCTTCCTTGACAGTAGCCAAGGCTTGTAATTATTAGGTCATAATAAATTGTTTCCTTCCAGGCAAAGCTTCATTGTTTTCATTTCTCAGAATCCAAAGGAAAACTGTCAAAACTTTTCTTTCTTAACAATTATCAGAACTTTCCTGGCAATCGGTACTTTCAGGAGCATCATGGCACACTTATCTCTTATGATGTAAATGCCTAAGCTGTCAGTCTTTGGATGCCCAGGAGAACACAGTGTTTAAAGAATGAGTTCTTTCTGGTTCTTCCATAGAATTCTAAAGCATCCAGGATCAGACCATTTCTTCTTACAGGATAAATCTTGGACTTGGTATTTTTTAAGGTCTTATTCTCTGCGGTAAGGAAGTAGAACTTAAACTACCCTGGGGAGAAATTGTAAAATAATAACAGTAGTAGCAGTAGTATCAATAATATTAATGGTAGAAACCCTTCAAACTCGCCTTTCTATCTTTCTGGCCTTCATGGTTGCTGTGTCAATCCCAAGTGTTTCCCTCTCTCGTGTGTTTTAGTTACCTTTCTGTCAGAGCATCATGATACCTGATAGAAACAACTTACAAGAGGGAGGATTTATTCTGACTCACACTGTTGCCATGGATGGCAGAGCCAAGGGCTGGTCGCCCTGGTGTCTACGTTTTTCCTAGAGTTGGACAAAGAATTGAATGCCTGAAGGTGAGTGAAGTAAAGACTCAGAAAAAAGTAAAACAGACTTTTATTGAGCAAAGAGCAAGTAAAGGCCCCTGTCGAGAAGAGTGGAGTCACCAGAGCTGGGGGACCACCAAGTGACTTTGAGGCTGATTCTTCAATAAGGTCCCCAGGTCTTTCTGTCTTCCCACGTTTATCTTTTGACCTGCATGGCCTGGGGAAGGATAGAGATAACCAAAACAGCTGTTCTTGTCTGACTGATGGCCTTGTTAGACTGCTATGTTTTATTTATTTTTTATTTTTATTTATTTATTTTTTTGGTGTGTGGCCTTGTTTTGACACATTCCAGCTATTAAGTGGATGTGTTTTCCTTCCCCTCTTCCTACCTTTTCCCTAACTGCCTAACTAACCCCTAACAACAGGTTCAGAGGGTTTCTATCTGTCACGGCAGGCCAGGAAGGGTGGAAAACCTCAGTTCATAGTGAAAGCATGTGGCAGAGACTGTATACCTGACAGCAAACCAGGAAGTAGAGAGTAGGACTCAAAGTACACAGAGATAATACACCTCAAGAGCATGCCCCACTGGGACCTAGTCCGACCGGGCTAGGCCCTACTTCTCAAAGCTTCCAGAACATCCAAAAATAGCACCACCAGCTAAGGAGCAAATATTCAAACCATGAGCCCGTAGAAGACATTTCAGATTCAAACTATAACACAGTGTCAAAAACTATGCTCAGAAAAGAAACAGGTGGTGATTCACACATGATGAGAATTAATGCAGTGTAGTTGCTATGAGAATATTTGTCTGAGTCTCATGGTTAATAGGACAGGTACATCCGTATTTTAAAAGACTCCCACGGTGTTCCACTGGAGGAATGATGACTCCACATCACTCTACTGTCATCGTTGGATAAGGGCCTCACCTTGTCCTCAAGAGGTAAAAGAGAGGAGGAAAGGAAAATATGAAAGTCATGACTAAGGCATTGTGTCTTCACAATTTCATGATATGAATCTCAGCATCTGAATTCCATTTCCATAGAAATCCATGTCACCAGATTTCTGAGGATGTTTTTTCTTTTGTAGCTAGTTATAACAACATTGCATGCGACAAGTGAAACAAACATGATTCCAAAGACAGTGACTAATGAATGTGAAAAAAACATTTCAAACTTTAGAACATCAGCAAAAGCTCTCGTTCTCTCCAGATATTCCCATTAAAAACAAATGGTCTTTTATGCAAAAAAATAAATGTACAAAGAAATTTGATACTATATGTTAAATAATATTATTAAAGAGTCACGATATGCTGGTGTTTGCTAATATTCACAATGCTACAACCTTGTGAACGGGGCTCTTACATGATTTCCTCATCGACAAGTTGGGATCATTAGATGGAACAGCAGAAGCATGGCTCTAATAGGTTCTCCACGTGGATATGCTGTCATCATCCCGTTAACCTGCAGGAAGTGACCAGATTCTGCAGAGTTTCAGACTTTGTGGGTGGTAGGGGAAAGCTCAGAGAAATTTGAATTGACTCCACTATTTAAAGGAGCGTGATTGCTCTGGAAACAGAGAGTGCATCTTTTGTTGTTCCTGATATGTGGTTGGCCCTCATCCTGTGTGAGCTGAAATTAGACTTAATCAAGTTGGTCGTTTTTGAGTTTTCTGGCCTGACTTCTCTGCTCATTTCTCAAGATCATGAGTCAGTGAACCAGGTCTTGGGTGAGTATTTTAAAGTCAAGGCTATTTCATTCAGTAGCTATTTTCCACAGAGATGCCTGGAGTCTGTCTTAGGGGACACATTGAGCAGATGAAGCTCGGATCGCATTTTCTCCCTCTTTCAGTTATACCTATCTTTTATCTGATGCACTGTCCCAGGTCAGAGAATGGACTTTCATTGTTTCAGTCTAACTCCTACAGAAAAGTGTGAAAGCCATTAATGAGCTTATAGTATTCTTAAACATTCACTCTGTAAGCTATTTTTACTTTTACTTACGTGTATGTCTGTGTGTTTGTGTGAGTGTGTGCTGCATATGTGCAGGTGCTCATGGAGGCCAGAGAGGGCAGAGAGTTTGGAAACGGAGTGACAGGTGGTATAAGCCACTTAATGTGAGTGCTAGAAACTGAATGAACTCAGATTAGAACAGACCCCAGCACTTCAGCCCCTAGGGCTATTTATTAGTGATATATTTTCATATTTTCTGTCTTTGATGCCTGTATATTGGGATAGAATTAGAGCTATTGTAGTTTGAATTGTATCTCTCCTTCTAAAATATACGTTGGAATAGTAATCCCCCTCAGACTGTGACCATATTTGGAGATGGAGTTATAGAGAGATTATGAAGTTAAAAGGAGGTCATAGGGGAACCTGTAATCCAACAGGACTGGTGTTCTTATAAAGTTACAAGTTACGGAACACCAAAGATTGCCGGGAAACACCAAAAGTTACAGAAGAAGCAGATTCTCCTCTCAGAGCCCTCAAGGAATCTCGCAACCCTACCAAATCCTCACCTTGGACCTCCAGCTCCCAGAGCTAAGAAATGGTGCATTTTTGTTTCTTAAGCTACCCAGTCTATGGCATATTCCCATAGTCTGACTGAATCAATGCAGGAACAGTGTTGTGAAATATACTGTAAATATTAACTACCATAGCATTCTTAAGCTGGGCTACATAAAAGAAATATGAACCAAAGGTTGAATTTGAGCTTTTCTATAAAAGAAAAATGCTTGAAGTGTGGTCATGTGTATTTCTCTGTTGGTTCCACTAGGTCCTGACAACAACAGGACACACGAACACTATGTTACCTGTACCAGTCTGGTGCTGTTCTCAACAGTCACCAAAATCCCAACGGTTCACTAAAAATTACTGGGTAGTCATAATTCAGGCTTTCGTTAGCCCATACCTACATATTTATGTTTTTCCCCCAAAGTATTCTCTACTAGTTCTGTTTTGACATGAACATCTGTCTTCTTACTTCACTCATTATTTTGATGGTCTTAGAAAAACGTTCTGGGAGGCAAGCCCTGCTTGAGGCTCTGACTCACCATCCGCATCCCACACTTAGCCCTATACTCTTACCTGCCTTTTTCTTTTCTTCTCGCTGAACTTTGCCCTTTTTCCCTTTCTAATTACTTTATTCCCTCTCTCCATTCTGTTAAGCCCCAGTTAGACAGAGAGCATTTCTTTCCCCTGAAAGCCCTCCTGACCATCCAAGGTTCAGTCAGGTCTTCTACTATGTATTCCTAAGGCAGCCTATGCTCACTTCTAAAAGACGTACTTGCCTTCCAATGTTGAAGACCTCTGTCTTCCACAATGAATGGTGAACACCCTGTACAGAACCCAAGTCTGTCTTATTGTGGGTCCCTGGTACAATGGCTCAGAGAAACTGTTTGATTCATTTTGTTGCATAACTGAAGAAACGTGACTTTTAGAGTTTACTCTTGTTAGTCTAATTAGAAGGTCATTGGGGTCTGAAATAAGATGACAGTAGATATGATTGGCAGAGGTTGAACTGAGAGACGCTTATAAGATAACGTTGCTGCTATTTAACACTGAAGGACATGTGGAGTGGTGGAAAACAGATAGACAAAGTTGTCAAGGTTTTCTGATTTGGGTTGACTTAAGGATTTAGAAAGAAATGAACCTTCTCAGCAAGCTCAGTTTATGATGGGCAGTGAGTACTCCTATTTTCTGGATCTTTAACTCTCTCTCAGCATATTTTCTAGCTGTACATAGTTATTTATAATATATGGACATGGTTCACTTACTAAGAAAACAAGTGTTAGATGAGTTACCGACTTTCCTTTCAGCTCCACCGTCCCATTTGCCTTTCCCTCTTTCATCTAACTGATCCTGGTTCTCAGTTAATTTCAGTGCAATGGAAATAGCTCTTCTCCAAGAGTTCTTGGGAGTCCTTCAGGACATAAGCATTCTCAATATAATTAAAGTGATGTACAAAATGCATGAGATAAGCTCTGTTCTTGTAACAAAATGTTTTGGGAATCTGTTTTTCAGAAAAAAAGAATTTAAAATCAAGTCTAGCAATATAAACATCCAGCTCAGCCTTACAAAAGAAAAAGAATGCAGAATTAATAAAGCAGTGGGGGACCGGGGAGGGGATGACTCTGGAGGTAATGCTTGCTGAACTAGCCTGAGGATGTGAGTTCAGACCCCCAGCAACCATGTAAAAGCCAGGTGCAAAGTGCACCTCCGTAACCCCGATGTTGGGGCAAGGCAGGGAGACCCCTGGGTCTTGCTGGCCAGCCAGTCTCCCTGAAACGGCAAGTTCTGGGCTCCGTGAGAGAGATGTCTCAAATAGCAAGGTGGGGAGCAGCAGATGAAGACACCTCTACATCAGTCTCTGAAGTGTGTACACACACACATATTCAACACACACACAAACACAAACATGCACATACATACACTATGCACACAAAAATGTTTTTAAAAAGCAGTGTGGATGTGTGATCACATCTATTTCTCCCAAGGGACCTGAGATGCATCCCCAGAGGAAGTTATCCAGCCCTGGCCACCGGAACTCATGCTTAGGAACTCCACCACACTAGCACAGCACTATCTCAGGGAGGGTCTGTGATTTCAAAGCATGCTCTCCCTGAATCCCTTGATCCTAAGAGCTGCTGGTGGAGCAGGTGTTTCCAAAGTCCATCTCTCTCTCTGTCCTTTCATCTGAGGGCTAAATTGAAACATGCCAGTGAAGAGCTCCTACGGGGCATCGCTGTTCTGTGCACAGAATCAGCAAGCACGAGTCTCCTACTTTCCATGTATGTCAAACTCAGAGGAAGAAGACACTCCTAGATGAGAGGAAAGGACCAAAGCAGGGAGATGCCCCAGTGGGCTGAGGACTTCCAGGAGACCAGGAAGGGCTTTGCCACGTCAACAGGAGAAAGAAGAAAGAAAAGGACACCTTAATTTCAGCAATTTAAAGCTAGAAAAGAAAGGCAATATGATTTGAATTGTTGTAAAAATGCAAGTGAGTCAAGTGGTTAAGATCAAGAACTCTGAAATTCATATCAGGGATCACCCTCTATTAACTGTGTGACCCTGGGTGAGAGAATACACATCCCCAGGCTATATTCTTCTCATCTGTAAAGCAGGAGACATAACAGTAACAATCTCCTAGGGATGTTGTAAGGATCAAAAGAGATAAAGATGGTCAAAGTGCTTAGCACAATTATTGACACCATAAATCCTCAATCACTGTGAGGGATTATGCTTTATATAAGCAGTCGAGGAGTATAGGCAGGTACAGAGCTATCTTTAACCTGAAATTACTTTTCTTTTTAAATGAGAACTAGTGTATACTTTTCTCAGTCATTGACTGTGATTTCTATCTTTTCAGAATCTCCAGTCAGAACAAGTGCTTTCTGAAGTTCAGAGTACTTTGGAGACAATAGAATGAGGCCTTTTGAATTGACACCACTCAAAAAATTCAAAACATCTGGTTGTCAAACCAACCCTTAACAGGACATGGAGCACAAAGGGCTCACCAGCAAATGAGTGAGTCACAGTCACACAGAAACATATAGACCAGGAAACAGTCTTGCATTAAACACCGTCAATACCTTAAATTTAGCCAGCGAGGTCAACCTCTTCTGAAAGAGAGATTTTCATTTCATTTGTGTTACCTGCGCAGCACAGCACAAAGCCCAAGATTCCAGGGGTGAAATTCAAGTCAGGGATTCATTTTGAAAAAAGTCATATCAAAAATCAGTACTATAATCCTTCTGTAATGGGTTGTGCACCATAATACAATCCCAGCATACAGCAGTGTTCAGCTGGCCCTCTGCTGCTCTTTGAAAGAAATAAGAAGTATCACCAACCCTGATGATGGCCAGTATTATCCTTATAACTACAGATGTGTTGGGAATTACTCCATATACATTTATAGAGGACTTTTTTATTGAGACTTAATATGCAAGGCTTTTTCTTCAGAATGTATATTTAGTTGCCTTGCTTTGTTGTTTGTTTGTTTGTTTGTTTCAGAGCTGAGGATTGAACCCAGGGCCTTGCACTTACAAGGCAAGCGCTCTACCACTGAGCTAAATCCCCGGCCCCTTTATAATATATGTTTAGGAGAATTTTTTTATTGATGTATAAAGAGGCTGAGGTCTGTGTCCACATGTAGAAGCAAGCAAGCAGCTTTCTCAACACAATAATGAAGTCTCAAGCTCTAAATATTGAAATTTCCCATGATGGAAAATCTACTTGCAATAAGTAGGCATCATGGAGAAAAGAATGAAAGGCCTCACTTCTTAGCTTCAGCACAGGGCATGTGAATCCTCAACATGCCACAGGGATCTTCCTGTGGACAGGTTGCCTGGGTGTTGCCTCTGAGATGACAGATGCTCAGCCTCCATAGCCTAAATCAACATAAAGTCTGAGTTAGTGTTGTTACTTAGTCGGTGATCAAAAGGGCCACCTGTGGGCTATGGAAGGTAACTCAGCTCCTAAAGCGCTTACCAGGGAAGCGTGTGGACCTGAGTTCAATGGCCAGGGCCTATATTTTAAAAATGACTGAGCTAGGTGGCGTGTGCTTACAGTCTATCTGGAGAGCTACAGACAAATCAACGAGACACACTGTACAAGGTGGACATAAAGTTGAGATGTGGGAGGGAATTTTGGAGGAATTGGAGGCAGGGAGTGTATGTATTAGGGGGGTGAGTGTGATAGAAATACATGGCATGCATGTATAAATTCTCAATGAATACATTTTTTTTAAAAAAAAAAAAAGCAGAGCTGGAGAGATGGCTGAGCAGTTAAGACCACTGACTGCTTAGGGGACCTGGGTCTGAATCCCAGCATCCACATTGTGACTAAAAACCATCCATAACTCCAATTCTAGAGGATCCAATTCCTTCTTCTGACCTCCTTGGGCATTGGATGACACAGGCGCACTTACATATATGCAGGCAGTACACTCAGCCACATAAAATAAAAATAATAAAATAAAACATTTTAAAATGCAAAAGTAAATTCTATATCACAAAACTATAAAAAGGAAAAATAAATAATAAACAAGCAGAGATTAGACCTGATTTTGCCTGTTTTTCTTTCTACTTAGAAAATGTTTGATATGATGAAGCACTTTTATAGTTTATCCAAAGAATCATTAACCCCAGGATTTGTGGTATTTTCTGAAATTGGGAAAGTCATCCCAAAGTCTTTCCAAAGGGAGATGCATTTAAAGCTCACCATCACATAATTTAAACAGTCTCATTTTCATGTAACTCTTACTGCCCGTTTGGGATTATTTTGTTGTTGCTTTCCTTAACTGAATAAAGCTTTACAGGGCTTGAGGGAGGCGTTTGGGACTACTTCATCGATGTAGTGGCTCTTCCCTCTGCCGCATTTAAGGCATATATTGCCCATGAGGTGCCGAAACCAGCAGCAACTGAACTACACGAAGGTGAAGGAAAACTCCCACACAGGAAAAAGTAGAGAAGAAAATCAACTAAACTCTTGCTGATATATGTTGGAACTAGGAATGGTTTTTTCCTTGTCTTTTTTTTTCTAACTTCAGTTTTTCCTCTAATACGCGCGCCAGTGAACAGATGACGAAGGCACTATGGGGAGGTCGCGGCAAGGCAGTCTGCCTCTCTAGCTGGAAAGCGGCAGCTTAGCCTTGCCTTCTTGAGTGGAGCATGGAAGGATGACAATAATAATATCTACCTACAGGGTCGGTAAAGCTCTTAGCCCAGCATTCCGGGCCTGTGGACTGTTCAGTAATCGCTCCTCTAATTGAAGACCCAAGGACATGCTGTGGAAGGGCTGGAGAGGGCTCATTTGTTTTGTCAAGCTCAACTTGGTGCACAGTGTATTGGCAGACCAAAGTAAATCGGAAACCACATTGAAGAGTTAGAAGTCAGCTTGGTCCTAAATGACAAGGTGGCACATGGATGCCTCTCAGAGCTGAATTGCCTATAGGATGCCATTATCCCCACAACTGATAAAGAAACCTAGGTATCAAGGAAGTCAAGAAGCCTTGGTCAAGAGCCCATATTCTCAGTGATGGTGCACTTGCCTTGTATGCAAAATGCCCAGGACTAAAAAAACAGCCATATTAAATTAGGAGGACATTGACTCTGGTAATCTTTCCTATCGTTTTGAAATGCTTCCTTTTCTGTCTGCCAACCCAACTCTACCCCGAGATGTCTCCTGTGAAAAGCCACAACTTGCTACCAGGATTTATAACACCTGGATTGTTAGAGGCTAACGTTTCTGAACTAGACCTACATTTATCTTGCTTGAGTTTGAAACTTTTCTGACTAGGAACCTTATCAGCCTTGTTACCTTCAAGCAAATTATCAGGCTGAAAGGACTGGTAGGTTGCCATTGGAGCCTGGGAGCAGAGGGTGGCGGAAGACTGACCAGCAAGACTCCCCAAGTGTTCATCACACACTTTGATTGCTGCATAGAATCTCAGCCACTGAAATATTCTCATGATTCCTGACTGACCTCAATATCCTCCAATCAGAATTAGAGAAACAAGATTACAAAGTCTAAGAATGAGTCCATAATGCTGCCATGGCTAGACTTATTTTCACGCATACCAAATCTCTTTCAGTTTCTCCAGTAAGTGAAACTGCATTTCTTACCAAATAAGAATTCTCCCACGTTCCCATAGACAAACAGAGCCTCCACACCTTTTCTGTGAGAACTTAAAGCAAAAACAACAGCCATGGTAGCATGAGAGGCAACTCTTCTAGAACCATCTAACATTGACTATTCGGTTTTTTTCTCCAGAGAATGCCATCAAGGTCATGAAAGAAACAAAAATAATTCTTTTTCCTGACCACAGCAAGAGCTGAAGTGGAACAACATGATGTGTTCATACACTTGAAAACACTTCATGATCTGTCTAATTAAAGATCCCTCTTCTGAGGCTGTGTCCCCAGATAAACACTTTCTCTGACAATTTTTAAGGTTTCCTACAACCTCCTCTTGTCACAAAGATATTGTTTAAATTTCAGAACAGACTTTAGTGGATGTAAAACACAGAAAAAGAATTACCAATCTACCTTTATACTCTGGATTTTGGCACCTTGAGAAAAGAGCTCATTAGCAAGAAGAGAGAAAAATCCAATTTCCAACTGGCATCCTTTCTGCTGCGAATGTTGATAGCAATTTTAGTCATTAGTCTCTTTCATAAATGTGGAAATCATTACCATAACAGAGTGGCCGAGGAGTACACTGATCCCTACTAATTATGTGTTCTAAAATGGCTGTATAACCATGAGCTTTTCCTTCTTCCAACTTGAGTAGCAGTATTGGCCACAAGGGAAGGCGTATAGAAACACTCTTTAAGTTGTGTTACAAAGAATTGTAAGTTTAGGGTTATTTTCTGTTAGGATGAAGAAATGTGGAATACGACTTTATTCTGTAATATAAACTTTTCATTAGCATTTTAGAATTTTTTTAAAAAATGTATTATTTTTATTTTGTGTGTATGTCTTGGCTGCATGTATGTAAGACACTGTGTCATGCAATGTCTGTAGAGGTGAGAAATGAGCATTGAATTCCCCTGGAACTGGAGCTCTGGATGATTGTCCGCTGCCATGTAGATGCTGGGAATTGAACCCGGGTCCTCTGAAAGAGAAGCCGATGCTCTTAACCTCTAAACCATCTCTCCAGCCCCTCTTTGGCTTTTTTATGTGCTCATAAAGGGGAAAAAATAGAGCAGAAACAAGCTTCTCATTTCCTATTTTTTGATTAGCAATATCGTTCTACCAAAGTTTGCAAATATATAAACATGTCTACTTCAGCCAGTGGCTAAGACAAAGGATTTTGAGAGTCATTCAGCCCTACCTCTGAGTCCAGTTTCCACCCCATAATACTTCCATCTGCCTCAGCAAGTTATTTAACAATTCTCTCTACTTCTTTTGCTGAACTGTGAAACTGGTATATAGTAGGTTCATAAAGTCACTGTAAAGACAATGATCATTCATAGCACCTGAAATATGACACATATTCAATAGATAGTAACTTTGATTGTTTTTATATTCATAAGAGTTTCTGCCATTCAATGTACAGTAGCACCTTCTTGCAGAAATCTATTGCTCTTGTGATCTCTTTGGAACCTCCATCTTCTCACCTGCGACCTCTAGACTGCAGCAAGGTGACCTGGGAACCTCCTTAATTGGAACTAGAGGCTCTTTGGGAAGCAGTTCTTTAGAAAGTGCCCTGGAGTTCTGATTTGTTTCATCTGAAATGGAGAAACAAATCTTGGTGACACAATGAATGTCACATCCCTGAGGAAATAAGTGGCATTTCGATAACAACAAAAAAGAGAAACAAGGGTCAACAAGATGGTTCAGCAAGTAAGAGAAGTTACTGCCTAGCTAATGCTGCTGAATCCCTTGGTGCCACATGGTGGAAGGAGAAAGCCAACTCCTGCAAGTCGACCCCTGATCTCTACACATGCGCTATAACACACACACACTATAATAAAAAAATTACAAAATCACAAAGTCTGGCTCATTTAAAAAAACAGAGAGGAGAGAGAGAGAGAGAGAGGGAGAGAGAAACAATACCAGATCCACTGTAACTGAAAACTTCTATCTTAGGCTTTTTACCTAAACTATTTATAGTCCCCATAATAGTAATGCAAGACTAACATGTCAATCCTCACTTTACATCTGTGGAAACTGAGAGTCATAGAGATGAAGATATTTCCTTTTATTAGGAGGTATTATAGATAGTAGCTTTGATTGTTTTTATATTCATAACAGTTTCTGCCATACAATGTACAGTAGCACCTTCTTGCGGAAATCTATTGCTCTATTCTTTTAATGAAAAGAAGATTTGAAGGACTAGAGAGATAGTTCAGTGGTTAAGAGCACTGGCTGCTCTTGCAGAGGACCCGGCACCCATATAATGGCTAATAACTGTCTCTATCTCCAGTTCCAAGGGATCTGAAGCCCTCTTCTGACCTCCTCAGGTATTGCATGACACAGGTGCATTTACATACATGCAGGCAATACACTCATACACATAACATAAAAACAATAAATACAACAAGAAGACTTGAAAACAAACTCACCTAACTTTAAACCTCATGTTCTTAAAGCTCCATCACAGTAGTGGCAGAGTTCGCCAGTCATGTGAAACAGCACCCTAAAATCACAGTAGCTCACAATTTACCACATGATAGCAAACAACCTCAACACCGCATTTGTTTGAAGTCATGATGGTTTATTCCGACTCAAGCTGAGTATCAGTTATTGGTTGGCTATACTTCTATGTGCTTTAGTTACTGCAGGATCCAGCTGGAAGACCAGCTGTGATATAAGACTTATTCTCATGATAAAGGGACAATGCCAACGGGCCAAACTCAGGCTGATTCTTAAAGCTTCTGTTTCACATGGTACATTTCACTAGCCAGTGCAAGTCATATGGCCAAGTCTGCTGTCAACGGGGATCAGAATTATCAGGAAAGGTCTTATATCAGTGGGTAAAGTGTTTGCCACAAAAATATGAAGACATGAGTTTGAGCTCCCAGAATCCATGTAAAAGTCAGGTGTGGTAGCACATGTCTCTAACCTCAGGGCTCCTATGGAGAGGTGGGAGACACATAGGAGAATCTCCACAAGCTTGAAGGCCACCTAGCCTGGTGACCTTGTCTCAAACAAAGTGGAAGGAGAAGACTGACAACTGAGGTAGCCCTCTGTCCTTCACACTGACAATCACACACACAGACACATACATATACACATGATAAAATAAACCATAAGTCAAAAAATAAAAGACCTTTTAAGGATGGATGGCTCTACCAGGCATAGCATTTTGGACGAATAATACAGCTGACTACAAGAATCTTCTAAGAACAGAGATAAGTGTCTACCCATTCAGTGCAATTCAAAGGATTCCTAAGAGCAATGAGTAGTCAAACCTCACAGGCTGCATGTGCATGGCAGTTACACAAACATAAAAATTGTGCTGAAATCCTACCATGAACATAAACCAGAGATAATGTACTCTTTTCAATGGGTAGCAAGAAGCAGCTGGGTGGGATACAGAGCTAACAGTGACTCCAGGTTTTAACTGCAAAACAAGGCCACAGTGTGTCATAAACCATCTCCCCCAACATGGCTTTGAGACATAAAACTGAAATATAAATGCTGAAAGGCATACTTAGGTCTAGACACAAATAAACTTCACTGTGAACCAGAAGGTGACTAGAAGCAGAATGCAGAAAGCTGTACTAAAGTTGAGGGAACTTTACTCCATCAGAGCAAAGAAGAACAAAAAGCAGCCCCTTAATTTGGAAGAAGGACCAGAGTCAAGCTTGCTATCCAAATCCAAGGCTTCAGGAGCGTCTCCCCACCTTTTCAAAAGGGGTGCCTTTCCTCCTTAAAAGGTGATGACTGAAATTGTTTCTCTTCCTTGGAGCAATAGCTCTATAAAAACCTTAGTCAAAAGCTTTAGGGAGCTCCCATAGACCCTCAAAAAATACTAGTTATTGCCATTGCTCTAGGATACCTGCCCGAACTTGATGGTAAGACCCTGTTGCTGAAGATACTACACACATGACTCATAGAACAAGCAAGAAGAAGTCAAATTGGTACCAACTTCAAAGCTACATCTCTTCTGGCTAGCATTTGTAACTCTAGAAGACACTAGGCATGTTTCTGGCAGAGAAAAGTAATCATCGACTTTACTCAGCTCCAAATCCTGCAAGCTACAATAACAACTGACTTGGTATGATATGCCCACTGGTACAATAGTGGTTTGAATGTTATGGCAGTAACCAACCATCTTCTGATTGGATTTAAAGCCCGCCTCCCAAGATGGAGTAATACCTGGCACTTTTACTGTGGCCAAGAATCTATGGCTACACAGGTCATTGTCATAGAGGACAAGCTACTATTTTTCTACTAAATAGACATGGTATTCAATTAACTGCTAATGACTTATTGTTGTAGCTCTCAATTCTCACCAGAGAAGCTTCTTTTTGCAACAGCTAGAAATTAAAACAGAGACCCACAATTGGTCAGTGTGCAAAGACTAAGAAGACTGTGGGGTGCTCAGCACTAAATGGGATACCTATATCACATCATCTCCTTTCAGAGTTCAAGGATTATTGTGGAAGATGGGACAAAAAGATTATAAGAACCAGAAGTGGTAGGTGAATACAAGGAGTTGTGTTGTTCACATGGTAGTGGCACATATGAAGCCACAGTGCTTTTGACAGCATGCATAACACCTGTGCAAACCCAAACCAGACAAAACCCAGTGTGGTTGTAAGTTATGGGCAAAAATCTCCAGCCCTGTCTGAGGCTCTATTGGCAATTGATATCTGTTGGAAGAAAGAGTTCATTTTCTTTACTGGTATCTTGCTTAGTAGGTTGGCCAGACTCCAAGGTATATGCAAGAGTCTTTGGAGAATATAGATTAGGCTCACTAGGTCTTTAAAAAACAAAGACAACAATCAATCAAATATTATATCTACTTAGCAGAGTAATTGTATTACACTTTCTCTCATGGCCTGTGGGCATCTAGCCTCTGGTTTCTAGGCTTGGTATCAATGTTAGGTATGGATCTGTCCAATCAGAAACTGATTGGTTACTCCAATAATATCCGTGTCTGTTGCACCAATAGGCACACCTTGCCAAGTCAGTTGTCACTGTAGCTCAGTATTCACAGCTGAGTAAGGTTCATGCTAAATTTTCTCTTCATGTAGCCTGCATAACACCTTCTAGCACTATGGAAGCTAGCCACTAGAGATGAGCCTTTGAAGTCAGTAGCAGCTTGATTTCTCCTTGCTTATTCTACAGCTCATGTATGTAGTATCTTCAGCAGTAGGAACTTACCATGAAGTTCTGGTGGGTACCCAAGAGTAGAGGCAATGATCGACATTGTTTGAGTGTCTATGGGACCCCTGGTCAACAGCTTCAAAAGAGGAGCCCATTCCTGGCACTGGGTTTTACTTTGGAAGCCTATGCGTCTAGTAGGGGCAATTTCCCCGTTATAAGCACCTTTATACATCAGATAGTGATTAACACAGAGAACCAGAACTGGCCAGATTAAAGAGAATAACAGGCTGCAGACTGCTTTTCCCTTAATAGAACACATATATCAAACTTCCGCCTCTCCAGACTCAGGGATCAATGTGTAAGAAGAGATGCAAAGACGGTAAAAACCAGAGGAGATGGATGACCACAAAGAAACAGAATTTTCCACATAGCTGGTCAGTTACTCATATGAACTCAGTAAGGGTGACAGCATGCACAGGTCCCATGTAAGCTCACGTCAGACAAAATCTCAGCATAAACATGGAGAAATGGGTAAGAAAACCCAACCCTGCCTGAGGAGCTATTGGCAACTGATCACTGCTGAGGAGAATCAATCTCATCTGAAAATGAGATCCTGAGATCCTGAATAGCCTGACCCACACTGAAGAGCATTTGAGGACACAGACCTGACTCTGACTCTATAGGCCTTAATAGACACACACACACACACACACACACACACACACACACACACACACACACAAAGTACAGTAATTTGGCAAGGGGCCAGGAAGGAGGTGTGTATACTGGAAGGAATTTAAATAAGATAAAAATATATTGTATGGATTCAATAAAAAATTAACAGTTAGCTAAGGTGGCAGTGAGGTGGGCATAGAGATAGAGTTGGGGTCTGAATGTGATCAGAATGCACTGCATGGAATTCTTGGGGAATCAATAAAAACATTTTTTTTAAAAAAACTGAGAACCTGGGGATGGAGAATGGCTTGGGGGTTAAGAGCACTTGCTACTATTACAGAGGACCCAAGTTCAGTTCCCTTATCAATAGGTTGACTTACAGCTGCCTATAACTCCAGCTTCAGGGGATTCAACTCCCTTTTCCTGTCTTCCCAGGTACCCACTCATGCGTCATATATATAGAGAGACATGTACACACACAAATAAAATATAAGAGTAAACCTTTAAAAAGCCCTGAGTGCTCAAGGAACAAAAAACAAAGATACATTCTCAAACAAGAAACTGAGCTCCAAACCCATTTCTTCCTTCGTGGCTGGATCTGAAATATCTACAATGTCAATGTCTTTACTTAAATTACAAGAAATAGCTTTGAAGGCACTGGAGAGATGGCTCAGCGGTTAAGAGCACTAGCTGTTCTTGCAGAGGACCTGGGCTTGATTCCCAGCAACCACATGGTGGCCAACAATCATCTGTAATTTCAGTTCAAGGGGACTGTGATACCCTCTTCTGACCCATGAGGGAACGTCTTGATATTGACGGACTCACACACATGCAGGCAATACACTCATACAGATAAAATAACATTTTAAAAACGAAATAGCTTTGAGGGCTGATGGATGACTTAGTAGGTACAGGTACCTGCTGCCAAGCTTGACAACCTGAGTTTGATACCCAGGACATACACGGCAGGAGAACAGACCCTACAAGAAAGACGCCTCCATGCGCACACATACAAAATTTTAAGAAATAATTTTGAGTTGGGTGAAAGGGCTACCAAGTGGAAGAAAACCATAAACATAAGTAATTTAACTAACTGTCAGGCATGAAGTGAGAAAGGAGACACACATCAAAGCAGCACAAACTGTCTTTTAAAGCTATTATTTGAACCCAGTTTTCATAATAAATGAAGAAATACACTACCAAAAATGTCACCTATCACAAAATTATAAATCATATTATTTTTCTCCTGATCATTTGAGTTCTGCGGAATTTCAAAGAAAGCATGTTTACGGGATAATAGCATTCTTTGAAAATAGCAAGAAATTATACAACAAAAGGTAGAAATAAACTATATTTTAATAATCATGATAAAGCATAAAATGAATTATAAATAAAATACTATAATTTCTAAAAATGGAAATACAGGAGAAAATTTCTAGCATGGATACAAGGAGAAAAATATATTTAAAGATTATAACTAGGGAAATATAACTTAGAAAACAAGTTGTCAACGTTAATAGTAATCTACTTCCTGCCCTAGTGCCCCAGGGAGAGGAGGGCCTCCCTCCCCTGCCTCACTTTGAGCAAGGACTTTTACTAGACACACGATTCTTGGTCCACAGTTTTCTTTTTTATCCTAGAGTAGATTGGCTCAATGACTTGTATCTCCAAACTTTCGGACTTGGAAGTCATCACTGAAAGTCATTCATGGGTGATGACGTACTTCTTTCTCATGTACTAATTTATTTACTTCTGTGTGTGTGCTCAGGCATGTACATGTGCATATACACATGTGCCCTAGGATGCATGTGAAGATCAGAGGACAGTTCTCTCCTTCCAACCTGCAGGTCCAGGAGATGAAGCTCAAGACCTCGGGCTTGGCAGCAAGTGCTTTTACCCACTGAGCTATCTTCTTGGCACTACATGTTTTTCTTTTTAGACAGACTTTTTTGTCTTTTATGTTTTATTAACATATTAATTATACATAATGGGTTTCATTATGACATTTTCAGGTGTGCATATAATGTATTTTGATCATATTCACTTCTTTTAAGACTCCGTCTTTGATGATAACGTGTCTAAGTTGAATGTCTTTGAGTTCATCCTGCCTGATGTTTCTTAAGTCTCTTGGATGTTTATGTTCATGTCTTTTGTCAATGGGGAGTTTCCCATCATTGTCTCTTCACTATCTTTCTTCCTTCTCTCACTTTCTCTCCTTCCTGGGACTCTGACAATGGAGGGACTGTTGTGTTTGATGGAACCCTCCAAGTCTCTTAAGCTTTGCTTTCCTTTCTTCAATCTTTTAAAAAATTTATTTACTTTTACTGCATGTGCGTGAATGTTTTGCCTGCATGTATGTGAGTGCACTCATCTGTGCCATGCCCATGGAGGCCAGAAGAGAACACTAGATACACTTGAACTGTAGTTAAGGACAGGTGTTCGCTGCCGTGTGGATGTTGGGAACTGAATCTGGATCCTCTATAAGAGCAGCTGGTGCTCTTAACCAATGAGTCCTCTCTTCAGGCCCATCATCTTTAATCTTTATGAAATTTCCATTCCCTAACCTCAATAATTTCTTGTTCTTAAATTCAAGTTCACTGATTCTTCTGTGGGCTCATACCATCCCTTGAATCTTCCTACTAGTGAATCCTTCATTTTGGTTATTGAACTTTTCAGTTCCAGAAGTTTTGGAATTTTCTTTTTAGGTTTCCTATCTACTTATTGATGTTTACATATTGTCCATACATGTTTTGGTGTTCTCCACAGTTCCCTTTAGATTTTTTATGTTTCAAAGTTTTCTGCTGCAGATTTACCATAAGAGATCTTTCAAGAAGTTTCTACTGATTTTTTTTTTACAAAAAGATGATAATATTTTCCCATTTTTTTGTGTGTCTTGCCATATTTTGGTTAAAATTTAGATAGCTGAATCTAATAATGCTGGAGCTCAGGAAATCAGATTTTTCTCTTTTCCCAGGGCTTTCTGGTTTTTGTTTCTTTGTTTTTACTATTGAGAAGGAGGGAGGAGAGATGTGTGTGTGTGTGTGTGTGAGAGAGAGAGTGAGAGAGAGACAGAGACAGAGACAGAGACAGAGAGAGTCTGTGTCTATGTCTGTGTGTCTGTATGCATTAGCATAAGTTGTCTTCGTATCAGACTATTCCAAGGAATCGACTTAATATCTTTTAAGATCGTTTTTGAGACTTTCCATGGGCATGCACGGTCCTTTTCTATTTTTTTCCACATATAGTTGTTCTTGAATGTCCTAATGTTTATGTCATGCTCCAAAAGAAAAAGAAAAAAATTAAGTAGGAAAGCTCAAGGGCACTAGCCCTATAAATCTTGGGATCACTTCATCTGGAGGCTGAGAGGCCTGCAACCATGCAGAAGATATGCAACACTGTGTGCTGCTGCTGCTTGTGTCTGAATAAACTGCAGTCCAGCAGTCCGGGCACAGATCCTCAGTGTTTGTAGGAACGTGTACCTGTTTCTCACTTTGTTCCTGAATGCTGTGCAGAAGCTACCCCAGACACACATGCCCAGCTGCCTGTCATGGAGCTCCGTTAGGGAAAAGGTAGCCGCTGCTGTGATATGGCTGAAATGAACTGAAATGAACTCTAGCCTTCCTCTAGAAGGTCCCTTCTTTCAGTAGACTCCATAATTCCTAAAACATTGCCTGAGACAAACTCTGCCAGTGCAATTCCCGAGGAGTCGATAGGCGTCAAATGTTTCCTGCTCTGCCATCTTCCCAGTCTTTCTGTCTTTCTTCCATAAAATTTATCATGGGCATTTCAGAACAGAACAGTATACTGTTTAAAATAAAATTTAAAAATAGATCTTTGCACACCAAATTAACTTTTCAGTGGATTTTCCAAGTCGCGTCTCACCTTTAATCCTTGTTCCTGACTTCTCTAAGGAAGCCTAGTAGGACTGGACCCCATTCCTTCCCCACCGTGATGGACTGAACCCCCTGAACTGTGAGCTTAAATAAATACCTCCTCCCTTAAATTGCTCCAGTTGCCAGGTGTTTGGTCAAAGGTGGCCTTTGAGCTCTGGAGAAATTAAGGTCCATATGTTTGGGATACATAAGGATTAACTATGCCAGGAAGACTGAGGTGAGATGCCTCAGACGGAAATGGCAGCATGTGCAAAGGCCCTACAGAAGGTAGAGTGACACGGCCTTACTTGTCAACTTGGCACACCCAGGAAGAGCTAACCTCAGTCGAGGCATTTCCTCCATCAGACTGTTCTGTGGACATGTTTATGGGGCATTTTCCTGATTGCTAATTGATGAAGGAAGACCTAGCCGTTGCAGGCAGTGCCATCCCTAGGCAGGCTGGCCGAGGCTGTATAAGAAAGGGAACTGATCAAGCCAGGGATTCCTCCATGGTTTCTGCTTCAAGCTCCTACCTCAAGTTCTTGCCTTGGCTTCCCTTGATGAAGGACTGTAATCTGCAGGCCAAATAAATCCTTTCCTCTCTCCCAGATTGTTTCCTTTTCTTCAGTATTTTATCACAGTCACACAGAAACCAAACTAGGATAAGAGCTTGGTACATTTAGAACACTGATGTATGACACAGTTGGAGTAAATTAAGCACAAAGTAATGGGCGATGGTATTAAGGATGTTGTCCTGGTCAAAGTTTTTGGTCACTGGAAGCCATGGAAAAATTGTAAGTAAGAAAGAGAAGTCATTTACCAATATTTAGCTGGAATAGTTAGGGGAAATATGTTACCTCCCTCCCAACCTTGTCAGTAGCAATGGGTCAGTTACTAAAAGGGAATTCTAATGATAATGTCTGACAGAGACTTTAAATCAGACATACCGATACTTCCTCCAAGTCACTGGACCATTGAGAGATGATAGTGTTTAGGTAAATGTGCTGTCCGGCATGAATTCTTATCAAGCTAGGACGTAAAAGAGCTGTTTGAACAGAGCTCAAATTCAGACAGTTTCATTAGTTCCTGATGGAATATTAATCCTTTCTTTTCACAATAGGATCACACTGAGTATAAAATAGTGCTCCTGCAAAGACGTAATTTCTGAAATTGAATCAAATCCCAGATATTCTTTATTGACATCCACTTGTTCCTTCAAGAATTAAGACAAAAAAAAATCTGCCTAATGAATTTCATGTCAGAAGTTTTGTGATTGTTTCCTCTAAAAGTGAGGCTACAGAAGACGGGAAAAATGGCTCAGCAGTTAAGATCACCTGCTGCTCTTGCAGAGGACCAGGGTTCGATTCCCAGCACCCACATGCGGATAACAACTGTCTATAACTCCAGTTCCAGGAGATATGACATTGTCTTCCGACTTCCATGGGCAATACATGGCATGGGTACACTTACACACATGTAGGCATACATAAAATAAAAATAAAAGGTAGCATAAAATAAATTTTAAAAAGCTAGGCTACAGATTCTCCTCCACTCCAAACCCCTACTCTGACCATCTAACAAAGCTTAGAGGGTCACAAATAAGATAACCTTTATGTTTTTTCACCCAAACACTAACTGAACACTTTTGTGAATTTCTGAGTTTGCAAAGCAAAGGACTCATTTTCCCTAATCTTTCAAAGCATTCCAGGACCACTCATTGCCCTGTCATTTATATGTCTGAACATGACACCATCATCTGACAGGGGCACAACCTTAACTTTATTTGCTGTGTCAGATTTTATTCCGCTAGATACCATCTTGCAGAGATATTTGTAGACCATTTTCCAGGCTTGTGATTTGTAAGTGCTATCAAAAACTTCCCTCTAAAAGAGAAAGGATGCCTTTCATTGTCACCACACAGCATCCTCTCAGTCAGCTCATGATTCTCATCACACAGAGGAGTCTTGAACATGGGCCTAAGCTGTAGTTTCTACTCTCAAGATTCAGTCTTGCTGTGTGCCAAAATATGCACATGCATACCTTTTCCCTCGTTAATGAACAATGGCTAATATGTACCAGTAAACATCCAGTTCTTTGCTCAAAACATCATATTTTCTTTCTATTACTTCTGTCAACCAATGGTAGAACTGTTTTGTGGCTTTGATGCAGCAACCCTGAGTGACAGCCATTTAAAGTTTCCACTGGAAGACCCTTCCCCGGATGGAGTTTTCATATTTTTCTTGCTTCAAATTTGGAATTATAAGAGCTTCTCCACGAATTCGGTTGACAGTTTGGTTAGAATCTTTCAGCTGTGCCAATGTTCACTGGTGTGGAGTATATCACACCCTAAAGGCTTAGGCAGAGAGGAGAGGACAGGAGAAAAACTTTGCTCATAGTAAAACTTCGATCTGTGTCTCAGAAACAGATGGTAACACCAGTCAAAACCTCTGCTCTCTATTCACTTGTCTAGGCAAACATATGACAGTTGGTGGCAGGCAGATTTGCACCATTGGCAGATGGAGACACATAGGGAGATATACTCATTAGTGTTTTAAGTTTCGCATTGATGGGGGATGCTAGGACTGTAAGCTAGGAGTCTGACATCTAATTTATCGCTTAATCACTTACCTTCTCTGAGTTTTAATTTCTTTATCTCTAAAATAAAAGCAGTAACATTCAGTCTCACAGTAACTTTCTAAGAAGTAATGACATAATTTAATAAAAGCACAAGCATAGTACCCTGTAAGCCAACATTACATGATGATTTTTTTCCCATTAGTCATTTTTTTCCCATTAGTCAGGGTCTGGAGAGATGGCTCAGCAGTTACCACTTTCTGCTCTTCAAGAGGATTTGGGTTCAGTTCCCAGCACCCACATTGGGTGGGCTCATAACTGTTGGTAACTCCAGCTCCAGGGGATCAGACTACTTCTGGCATTTGATGGCAGTTGTACACCCATGACAGACACTCACATAGACTTGCCCATACACATAAAAAATAAAGTAAACCTTTAAAATTAAATATACTAAATAACACAGATACTTTTAGAACAAGTACCCTCTAAAAGCGATGTTTCTTGCTTCAATTATACCAAATTTGGGAAAGATTAATGATTGGATTTTAAGAAACATTTTAGTAAGTTATAATCAAGTTTGGACAAAGGAGAAATGAAGTAATAAAAATGATTGAGTACCATGTGCATTTACTGAACAGAGCAAAATATAAGAACATGTTTAAAACAGATTTTATTTTAACATCAGAGCCACCAAACCAAACTAAAAGGAAGAACTGATATAAAATGAGTCACACCAAGATGCGCACGCGGATAGTCAGACATGAAGGGAACTTCCTTCTCTGGGTAAGTACAAATGCTTGGTGATAAGGCTACACTTTAGAGAACAGAAGGACAAAGTAGGCTCCAGGAGTTGCCTGATCTGCAATCCCATGTGGAATCTCACAGGCATGGCCATGTATGCGCTTTCTAGGATACGACTGTGAGGGTTAACCTCCATGGGATTTTGAATGCCTTGGTAAACAAACCTCTGGCTGTGGCTGTAGGAGTGTGTCCAGAGGGGCTTAACGGAGAAACCCCGCTGTGAATGTGGGTGGCGGCATTCCTCGGGCTGGGTTTCTAGGTTGGATAAAAACAGTAAAGCAAGCTAAGAACAAGAATTCATTTCTGCAGAGCATGATGGTGCCAGCCTTTAATCCCAGCACTCAAGAGGAGGGGCAGGAGGATCTACAGCCTGGACTACTTAGCAAGTTCCAGGCCAGCTGGGGCTACAGGGAGACCCTGTCTCAAAAAAAATTTTTTTTTTTTAATGAGGGAGTTGGAGAGATAGCTCAGAGGTTAAGAGCACTGGCTGCTCTTGCAGAAGACCTGAGTTCGAATCTCAGTACTCAAAATGGTGGCTAACAATCATCCATAACTCCAGCTCCAGGGGATCTGATGGCCTCTTCTGACCTCTGTAGGCACTGCAAGTGGCATTTACATTACATGCAGACACAATACTTATACACATAAAATAAAAAAGTGTTAAAAAAGAATTGATTTCTGTCTACTTCCTGGCTATGGATGCAAAGTGACCAAGGGCTTCACACTCCTGCCACCCTCCGGTATGATGCGATGTCTACTCAAACTGAGTTGGAGTAAACTGCTCCTTCCCTAAGCTGCCTTTGCAGATGCTTTGTTACAGCAATGTGAAAAGCAGTTAGCATACCAAGTGCTCCTATATTTCATTGGATTCTCAGAGAATTAAAAGATCTCACAAGGTTCAACATCACTAATGCAGAGCAATTGTATCCTTTACCATGCAGTGAGTAAATAAGTAAGTATAGCATCATCATTCTCTTAGTTTCTCATATGGTTTAGAGCCTGAAAGCACTTTTAAAGCTCTACTCCTTAATTTTCTTGTCTTTCGAGAATGTTCCTGACATAGGCAGATCAAAAACACAGGGAAGGTGAAATTAAAGCAGTTGTCAACCTGTTAGTATTTTGGATCAAAAATCACTGAGACAAGAGGGTATTACCCAGTTTTGTACATATGTTACACAATTCTCTGTAACACACTAGAAGGTGACTTAAGGAAATGTTATGATAAATTACTCTTCAGGATTTATAACACAACTAATAGAAAATCTCCCAAGAATTCTCCCTAAAGTACAGGACTGGCTCTTCCACAGTTCACTCAAATCCACTCTCCTCTCTGGCCTCAGTTTCTAACCTACAAAGTTAAATAATGGGGCAGATCGTCTTGATGTTTTTACTAGTAGCCAGCACAAGTTATTGAGAGTCTACTTCACGACATGTTAGGCAATCCACATTCAGGAACATCTCCCCTAAACTTCAAAGAAATTCTGCAAGGTAGTATTCCTCTTCCACTCTTGTTGCAGTTTTCTCACTGCCTGCTATGAGGGATGGACTTCAAGTGTGATTGACGACCAACTAACCAATGACTTAAGGGGGGAGGTTTAATGGAAATGCAGGGAAGGCTGGGAAGGAGAGAGGTGGGCGTGGTGCCAGGTTTCCATGCTGGGCACACTTTACAGAGTTCCAGGGGGACCTGTGATCCAACATGCAGGCTCCACCATAGGAAATCTCCCTCACCCTCTCTGGGGATGAACTCTTTAGAGTAACATGGAATAAACTAATCTCTCTAAAGAACATTCTTTATCTGTTCAGTCAGTTCAAACCTGGGGGTGGAATTAGACTGAATGCCAGGCCTCACCATGAGAGAATTCATGATACAACTCTCCAGTATGATTTGAGCACAACTTGAACTAGGACTTGGATCTCCTAAGTAATCTTCTATCAGTGGTCTCTGCATGAGAAAAGTGATATTTAGAATATTCAAAATCTGTACATAAAGCTGATCTCTGACTTATGATGATTGAAAGTAAAGATTTTCAACTTTAAGATGTTGTTTTAAAAATGTAGAAACCATTTTAAGCAGTTTAAATTTTGGTCTTTTCCTGGATTTGTAATACGATGTATGATCCTCTCTCATAATACTAGTACAGTCACCATAGCTGATCATGAGAGAAATAAACTATTACTTTGTGGTATACTGTGATTGTAGTGCTTTTGAATATAAGTACTCAATAAATTACATAAGGTACTCAACACTCCATTATAAAAGTAGGATTTGGGGGCTAGGGATGTAGCATGGCTGGTGGAGAGTGCTTGTCTACCATGCATGGAGCTCTGGGTTCAATTCCTAGAACAGCAAAAAAATGGACATAGTGGAACACACGTGTAATCCCAGTATACTACAGAGAGTTGAGGCCAGCCCAAGCTATGTGAGGCCCTCCCAAAATAAAACAGAATAATTAAAATAAAGTAGGATAAAATAAAATATGTCCCATGTTAGATGATTTTGCCCAACTGTAGGCTAGTATAAGTGTTCTGGAGATATTTAATAGAGGATACTCTAAGCTATCATGTTTGTTGAATTAGGTATATTGACTGTGTTTTTGACTTAGAGCATTTTCAACTTATAATGAGTTAGTTTATCAGAGCGTAACTCCATATAAGTGAAGAAAAATTTGTATTTTATGTATAAGTTACCCATATAATATGCATATTATTTGTAAAATATATATACATGTATGGTATGTATTCCTCATGTATATCCATATATTATCCCATGTAAATAAATATAGTTCTATGAAAATATGTTATATTAATCACAAAACATGCACAGATGAAAACCTGAATGTGATGAAGTATAGTCTTCTTACTAGTGGGAAATTTGTTAATGGTACAAAAGTATTTTTAACTAAAAGCAATTATTACTAATATTTGAAAAATGTTATATGATAAAATATTTGCCTTTGTTTTTGAAATTTCTAGTTTCATAGTTCATAATTTTGCAATTTGGAGATATATTTCTGAATTCAAGCTATTTTTCAGTCTGGATTTAGTGGCTAGTATAATCTAGATGGTGAAAGTCTTTGGTTGAACCCCAGACCTTTAGTTTTCAGTCCCTTCTATCAGGCATATAAATGTTTGTTTGAAATCTGCTTTATAAATTTCTCTCTTCCTAGATGTCAAGCAATTTATATTTTTACTAAAAACAAGGTGAAGCAATTTTATATTTTTAGCAAATGGGCTTCAAGCCACTGAAACTCAATTGTTTAACATTTTCAGACTCACAAAGAATTATTTCTAAGTACAAAAATCTCTTTTTCACCTAAATTTTTCTCAAAAATTTCACATAAGAGTAAAGACATCCCCCCAAGATCTATTTGCTGAATGTTCTCTCCACAGCATGAGGTTCTTTCAAAAAGCTGTTATTTTTTGCACTAAGTTACATTTACCAAAATGGATAGATTAAGCACATATATTACTCCATGCAGCACACTCCAACAACTACTTTTCAGCACAAAAAGGTCAACAATTTGGAGCTCTTTACTTTTGCAAAGGAAAAAAAAAAAAGAATATGATGCAGTCAGAGTTCTCCGCTACATCATTATGGTAATAGAGAGCTTGGTACAAGTTTTCATCCCTTCTGAGTCAACCTGCACGGTCAACACTTGCCCGTCTCTTTCTCTACCTCTGTACCTTACACACCAGCCTTTGATAATGTTAGTCTTTCCTTTCTATGCTAAGACTTCTAGAACCCAAGGATCATTATTCATGTGCTTAAAATTATAGCCAAAGGACTTTACCATAGGAAAGCGGCTCTTTTCAGCTTGTTACTTCTCCTCCACTCTCAGGTGGAATAAAGCTCCTTTCCTGAATTCCCCTTGTCCAGTGTGATGACATTATGGAAGGTTTAATTGCACGTCCCCTAGAAAATATCATTGCAATAAGAAGAAGAAAAAAAAATAAAACAAGGTAACAGCTTTTCAGAGAATACCTAATAAAACTTTTGAAAGTTCCATCTCATTTACAAAAGGTCAATGTAATAAAAAATTACGAATTGTTCCAAAGAAGTATCAGCTGTGAAGAATGAAAGCATTTTCTACGCCCGCCAAACTGTGATGAATACAGAGGCAAAGGCCTCTTGAACTAATGAATAGCTGTTAAACTTAGAGTACTATGAGGGTAGAGTTCAGAGAACCCCGGAATTATAGCTATGCTATAACTGAACTCAAGGATTACAGTAAAAATGTCGAAAAATGATTATCTCTGTTTACTCATAGACATAAAAGATTGTAAAATCATTTCTAATCACTTATTCTTTTCTCTAAACTATAATTCACCTTGAACATCTCAGGTTCTGTGCTATGGAGAATTTTCAGTCAGACATGCACATCCAAGCCACAACCTCCGGCCTGACACAGGGGTTTGCACTTTAGGTTTGAGAATCAGACCAGATAACCAGAAACCCTAGTTCTTCAACCATTCTTATTATATCACTTCATATTCAAACGCCGGCCCCTTTTTCATCCATTTGTTCATCTATAAGATGTGGTTTGAGCTGGAGAGATGGCTCAGTGGTTAAGAACATTGACTGTTCTTCCAGAGGACCAGGGTTCATTTCCCAGCACTCACAAGGCGGCTAACAACCATCTATAACTCCAGTTCCAGGGGATCTGACTCCCTCTTCTGACCTCCAGGGGCATTGCATGACACAGATGCACTTACACACATACAAGAATATACTCATACACACAAAATAAAAATAATAAAATATTTTCTTAAAGATGTGGTGCTAACTCTCCCCGTTTCATTGTTTATTTCTTCTATTATTCACAGGTCATTCTCTCTGCTTCTTATTGCCCTAGATCACTCATTCAGTGACTTTTCAACCTGTTATCAAAACTATGTTCAAACTCATAAAAGACTTAGCAAAAGGCACGCTACTTCACAACGTTCACTGTTTAACTCATTGCCAAGACCACAGACCTTTGTGAAAATGTGAGCTACTTGTGTTATTGGTGGTGCTTTGCTTATGGGGTGTGAGCACAGTTAAAGTAAAATAAAAATAAGAGACTATATTGCACCAGAGACTGAACTTTCTAAAAATGGAGCATGGAAGGTTTTTCTTAGAGTAGAGATTGATTTAGTGAGCTAAGCTCTCCATATCTTTCACATTACAAAAGATGCGGCATGGTGACACACTCAATGTTCCTTCTCTATGTCTTTATCTAATAATTTAATTGCAAACACACTTAGAGTAGGAGCTGAAGAGATGCTCAGTGAGTAAAAGTACCTGCCACACAAGCATGAGGACCAGCGTTAGGAAAGGCCAGGCCTGGCATACAACTGTACCTCAAGTGCTGGGGAGAGAGTGAGGATGGACACACTTGGATCCCTGGAGCTCAGTGGCCAGCCAGCCAACACAAACTGATGAGTTTCAGTGAGATACTTCACCTTAAAAAAATGCAGACAGCCACTGAGGAAAAACATTTGATGTCAACCTCTGCACTCTATACACATGCACACAACCAATAACAAAACAGGGAAGAAATCTTACTTCCTGTTACTTCAAAGTGAAAGTCACTATTCAAAGTTACTTCAAAGTGAAATTCACTATTTCTTAGCCACTTACATTTTAGTAATCCTTAGAAAGTAAAAGAGAAATGATCTATCATAAAGTATCTTAGCATCATATTACAGAATTGATAAGCTAAAAAGACTATTCAAACTTGTCTTTCTACAAATGAGATAAGTGAACCCCAGACAGGTGCCAAGATCAACCTAGAGTTGCCACATCACTTTTTAACAGGTTATGAACATGTATAATCGGCACTCTTAAATCCACAGACTCAAATAAATGCATATCAAAAATACTTAAGAAAATACATCTTCACTGAACATGTATTAAACTTTTGTCTTGTTAATGATCCTTAAAATTCAGTATGACAGTTACTTACATATTATTTATATGGTGTTATATTTTCATTCTTATTGCTGTGATAAAATTCCCTGGCAAAAGGCAGAACGGGTTTATTCAGCTCACAGTTCCAGGCTACAGTCCATCATAGCAGAGGTCACAGTACCAAGAGCATGAAGCAGCTGGTCACATCCAAAGCATAAAGCAGAGAGAAGCTAATACATGCCTTCTACTCAGCTTGCTTTCTCTACTCTTATGCAGCCCAGCATCCCCTGCTTAGGGAATGGCACTGCCCACAGAAGGCTGGGTCTTTCTTCCCACATCAAATTAATAATAGTAGTCAAGATAATCCACAACAGAGATGCCTACAGGCCAACGAGATCTAAGAAAATTCTTCACTTGAGACTCTTTTCTCGGGTGATTCTAACTTGTGTGAAGTTGACAAAACTAACCATTACTCATACTAAGCATTATAAGTCACCTAAGAATGATTCAGAGTATCTCGGATGTGAATAATTTCAATGTAAATGCTATACCATTTTATATATTACCTTTTATCTTCTCAGTGCGTGTATGCGTGCATGCATATGTGTGTGTATGTGTCTGTGTATGTGTATAACAGTGTATGAGCAGGTGCTTACGTACATGTATAGAAGCCAGAAGTTCTCAGTTCCACCTTACTTTTTTTGAGACAGAGTCATAGAATCTGAATCCCTATGGTTGGGCTGGCTAATCAGGGTACCCCAGGGATCTTCCTGTCTCTGCCTCTCCAGTACTGGGATTATAAACATGTATCACTACACTTGGCTTTTCTTTTTTTTTTTTCTTTTCTTTTTTGTGTCTTGGTTGTTATAATTCATATCTTTCCTGTGTTACACGAATATGTATCAAATATAATCAGTAACAGCACTCACTGTAAGGGACTAGGAATAGACACAGTTACATCTTTCAATATATCTTTTTCAATATATATTTTTATTGAACTTTTGTGCATTTTATACAATATAGCTAAATCATATTTAGATTCCCTCCCCTAATTGGAACCCCTCCAGAGCCTTCCCACCAGATTTCATACATTCTGTCATATATCTTAAGGCCTATGAAGGCAAAACTGTGTACCCAGATGTCACTAAGTGTGAGTCTAACCATTGGAGCCTGTTCAGCTTGTGTAGCATCACTCCCTTAAAGAAGACCAACTCTGGGAGCTAGCATAGTGACCGATGGTTAAGAGCAATGTTTGCTCTTGCAGAGGACCTGAGTTCAGTTACCAGCACCCACATGGCAACTAACAACCATGTATAACTTCAGTTCTGAGGGATCCGATGCCTTCTTCTTACCTCCATGGGCATTGCATGACACAGGTGCATTAGCATACATGCAGACAATACACACATACACACAAATAAAAATAATAAATAAAAAAAAGAAGACCAACTCTCCCTCACCCAATAGTGATCAGTTGCCAATAGTTCCTTGGCTAAAGTTGGGTCCTACTGCCCATTTCCCCAATTTTTTGCTGGTTTTTGTCTGGTTTGAGTTTTCATGGGTCTTATGTATGATGTCACCATTGCTGTAAGTGCATATGAGTAAGCTCCAAGAAGATTCTATTTCCTTTCGGTCATCCACAACCCTTGGCTCTTACACTCTTTCCATCCCCTCTTCTGTAATGGTCTGTGAGTCTTGGGTGGGTGAGATTTAATATATGAGTCCTATCCCAGGACACACACTCTAAAGGCTCTTATTCTCTATACTTTGGCCAGTTGTGGCCTTCTGTGTTAATTGCTGTCTGTTGTATAAGGAAGCTTTGCTGCTGAGAGTCAAGAGATACACTTGTATTCTATCTTGTTATGCTATGTTCTCTGAGCATAGAGGTATATAGGTATTTAGGTATATAGGTATAGAGGTTACATCGTATAGATATGTCATTTAGGGTTGGGCATCTCACAGACACTTATTCTCTGTGTGTGACCAGTCATGGAACTCTGTAATAGTCTCTATCTGCTGCAAAAAAAAAGCTTCTTTGATGAGTGGTGAGAGATATATTCATCTGTAAATATAAGGATCCATATTTAGCATACAGTAAGATAGTATGTTTGTCTAGAGATGTAATACATGTAGGTTTTTCTCTAGGATCTGTGGCCACTCCAGCCATGTGTGTTTGGCTATGTTTATAGTACCACACTGAAGGGAAGTTCTCCTATCTGACACCATGTTCCTTGTTATATAGCCTTCAGCTCTATATGTGCACACATATTGTATGTGTATTTTTAGTAAACCCAGCTTTTGTACAGAGGATCTGAAAGATCAAACTCTAGTCCACATGCTTGTGGGGTAAGCATTTTACCCACTGAGCCATCCCCTAGCCCAACTCCAACAAACACTGTACTGTTTTATGTAAGAGACTTGAACTTCTGTACATTTTGTTTATCATGAAGAGTCCTGGTGCCACTCACCTTCAGATACCAAGGGATGACTCCAGTTCAATTAGTTTATTTCACTTTAGTCTTTCTATCATGAGTTCACTGAAAAAAAATTATACCAACAAGAAAAATGTTCCTTCAAATTGTCTGTCAGGGTAGAACAAGAGACTGCCAAAATAACACAGGATATAGCCATAGCCTTTGATTACCTCCCAAAACTTGAAGGCAAGAGCTTATTGCTGAAGACAGGCCATACTTCCGACACAGGACTTGGAACAATGAAACTGACCTGGAAGCCTCCTCCATGAAGAACTGATCTCATAGTATCAGGGGATACTATGAAAGCTACTTGGGGAGAAAACCAACCAATGGTTAATAGCCTAATAGCCACAACAATAACCAGTGTGGCAAACTATTTCTATTGGTATAGTAGTGGCACTTTAATATTGAGGGTAATCAACAGCTAAATAATTGGACTTAAAACCCACCTGATGGGAGGGAACTCATGTGTGGTACTGTAAACACAGTCAAACACACATGGCTAAAGAGGTCATAGACCTTACATCAGTTATTGTAGTGTGAAAAAAGAAAGCAAAGAGCAGTTTTCTTTCTGTCTGCTATGAGGGATGGACTTTGGCCTGACTGACAACTGAGTAGCCAATGGCTTAAGGGAAATGCAGGGGAGGCTGGGAAGAAGAGAGGCGGGTGTGGGGCGAGGTATCCGTCTTGGACACACACTCCAGGGGCTCCCATGATCAAAATGCAAGCTCCGTCATAGGCAACCTCCCTCCTCCTCCCTCTGGAGATGAACTTTTTGTGAGTAACATGGAATAAACTAATCTCTCTAAAGAACATTCTCTATTCATTCAGTTGTTTCAAACCTGGGGGTGGGATAAGGCTGAATGCTGGGTCCCACCGTGAGAAAATTTATGCAACAAATGGCATAGTCGAGCAGGACCGACTGACAAAAAGAGAATGCTCCCATGAAAAGGAGTTATGGAGCCTCAGTTAATATGGGAATCAGCAAAGGAAAGAGTATGGCCAGAAGAAATCTTGACATGGTGGATTATCCCCATAGGACTGGTGTGTATGGCCGCCATGGCAGGCTTGGGGTGGTCTATAGTGCAGATGAGATGGATGGGACAGATACTAATGGGGATAGCACATGCCACAGACGCCATGGACCAGCCTGTGCAGGCGAGAAGGCATTCTCAGGATGAGGTCTTAGTACAAGAGGAAATTCAAACTATGAAAGACGAATTAAATCAAGAGAAAGATATAAGCCTCACTTCTTCTGTACTAGTCACTAAGCTTGCTAGCAAACTGGATCAAAGAGAAAAGGAAATGGAACTTTTAGCCTGCCACTTTTTAAGTGAAAAAGGAAGGAGAGAGGGGTGGGGCCAGGCCCCCCAGGGATATTCAGCAATAGAGCTGTTGGAGCTAGGAAAGACATTCAAACAAACCAGGAGTGAACATTTAACTATTTGTCTTGTAAGGCTATGGGACATGGGAGCAGATGAGATTATTTTCAATGCTGCAGAGGCAAGACAGCTGAGCAACATAACCACTCATCCCTCCATGAGATTTAAGCTGCGTAACCTGGCACAATACAAGGGAAAGCAGTCTCTGATGAACTGGCTTGTGCATGCCACAGGAGACACTTGGTCATCACTGGTGGAGACCCCCATTAATTCCAGGAGCTGGAGTACGACACAAGAAGGACAGGTGCTGTTAAGAGAACTGGGCATGAGGAAAGCAGTATACAGTAGCCCTTTCACTGGCCCTGATAGGACTGTGTTTACTAGAGATCTAATGACAGATTTCACTGAACAAGGACCTTGACATTGGTATGGAGCTTTGGTGTCCCTACTGGATCCCCAGGTGGGGCAGGAGCTTTACAAGGCTGGAGAGGCTTTGACAGGTTTAAAAAACCTGGACCAGCATGTGAAGTATGTCTGTAGAAAAATAGAAAAACCTAAAAGATGTGTAAGGGAGACAAAACAGAAAAGGAGGTCTGCTTGGGTTTCTCGTAGACAAATGTGGAGAGACTTGTGTCTAGCCCAAGTTCCTAAAGAAAAGATTGATAAAAAGCCAAATTTTGTGCTAAAGCAGCTCTGGGAGGCTTTGGGCCCTGAGAAACAGTTCACAAAATGTGCACAGAAGATGAAGCTTATCCTAGGGGTGGATATTAACTCCCCAAGAGTAAACAGGGTATATTTCTCCCCTATGACTGGCTATTCAAGGGGTGGAGACAGTTCACACTTCCAGGGCCTCTCCCAACAGCCAGATGTGGTCAATGGAGAGACCACAGGTGTGGCTAGGGTCAGGAATCAGATCCAGGGTCTCCCTGGCCCTAGGAATCAATAGGGGCGACAGGGGCAAGAAAAGCCTATTCCTCCTTGGCCCTATGTAGGACCAAGAAATCCAGGACACTAAATGGATTACATGCCATTGTACTCAACCTGGATCTGTTGAAAAAACAGCTGATGCAAATGAAAAGGGATCTTTCTGGCTATGTTAGACCTTGTATGTGTATATAATGTTAACTTCGGAGTGTTTTACTGATATGAAACCCAGTCAAGAGACGTCAAGTACACCTGAAGGAAGAAGAATGGAATGTAACTCAGACAGGGTACATGGGTAAAGTATAGCTATGAAATCCTGGGAGCTGTATGGGCCTTTAGATGTCAAAGAGTAAAGGATTTTTAACCTTTACTTTGTTAACTAGCAATTTCAGTACCAGGTGTGAGTTGCTCCCCTGTGAGCTGTTGGCCAAGGAGGCCTTGGAAGCCCCTGTCTATCAAACAAAAGGCAATTGCCAGATTATAATGCTGGTCGCACACTGGAAATGGACGGTAAGACCCTATTACTGAAAATGCGACATGGCTTGAGCATGGAAAGAGGTCTAGCTGGAACCCAACTAAAAACTCCCTGCCAATGGATGGCTGACCTTCATGGTGCCAGAGGGCGCTATGCAGACCGCCATGGGAAAATGGCCCTATGAAGCTCTGCTTAATGACAGATCGTGCGTGCTTCACTGTCAGATGTTCTACAGGTGTAATAGAGGCTTGTCTGGTATGTGCATCCTCAGCATATTCATAATTGGATTCAGGGCCTGCTCTTCAGGAAGGGCACACACACATCTGATACTAGGAAAAGAATGTCGACCCCCAATAGTGAGGGGGAGAGTTACAAACCCCATAAAGAAACTACCAGATAAATATGATCTGCCCACTTAGGCATTGTGTAAGCACTTGTGTTTACGCCCATAGGTTAGGTCATTCAGTATTTGTGTGGATGTTACTTTGCTGTTGTTGTTATTGGGGCTGTTGCTGTTTTACAATTGTTTTTTTACGGTAAAAGGAGCATTGCTGAAGCAAGAGGATAATCCATGCCACAGTGAAAAGAACATCATCCTATACCCGTTATCCTTTCTCCCCAAACTCCTTGCTCTTATGGCTCAGGGATTATCGCGGAAGAGATGGTGGGAAGTATGTGAGAGTCAGAGAGAAAAAGGAGTTGGATGTGGCATTAAAAAAAAGGAAGCAAAGAGCAGTTTTCTTTCTGTCTGCTATGAAGGATGGACTTCAGCCTGACTGACAACTGGTAGCTAATGGCTTAAGGGAAACGCAGGGGAGGCTGGGAAGAGGCAGGCGCAGGGCAAGGTATCCATCTTGTACACACACTCCGGGGTTCCCATGATCAAAATGCAAGCTCCGTCATAAGCAACCTCCCTCCCCCTCCCTCTGGAGGTGAACTTTTATGAGTAACATTGAATAAACTAATCTCTCTAAAGAACATTCTCTATTCGATGAGTCAGTTCAAACCTGGGGGTGGGACGAGGCTGAATGCTGGGTCCTGCCATGAGAAAATTTATGCAACAGTTATATCTCTAGATAAATATAATTTCTTACTGCATGCTAAATATGGATCCTATTGTTTACTATTTACAGTCAAATATTCTTCATCAAAGAAAGTTCTTTTTGCAACAGATGGAGACTATTACAGAGTTCTACAACTGGTCAAATGTAGAGTGTCTGTGAGATGCCTAGCCCTAAGTGACACATCTACAATGGAACCTCTACACCTAAGGTTTAGGGAACATAGAAGAACGGTGGAGGATGGGGGGTTGGAGGGAATATTAATGTATCTCTCAACTCTCACCATCAAAGCTTCCTCATGCAACAGACGGTGATTAACACAGAAATCCACAACTGGTCAAAATGTAGAGGCTAAGAGATTATAGAATGTGTGTTCCTAGATAATACTCCTATATTAAACCTCTGCCACCCAGGGCTCAGGGGTCATTGCACAAGGAGCTGAAAGATTATAAAAGCCAGGGGTGGTAGATGATCATAAGGAAACAAAGTTTTCCAGATGGCTGTGAACTTGTTCATATGAATTTACAGCAATGGTGACAATATGCACAAGACCCATAAAAACTCAAACCAGACAAAACCTAGCATAGAAGTGGGGAGATGGGTGAGAATCCCCAGCCTTAGCTGAGGAACTATTGACAAATGATCACTGTTGGGTGAGGCAGAGATGTTCTTCTTTGGGAGCAGCACTAGATAGGTTGACCAAGCTCCATCGGATGGACTCAGACCAAGGGACATTTGGGAACACAAATTTGACTTGATATGACTTAACATATATGACAGAATGCATGAAATCCAGCAGCAGGACTATTGGGGGTGTAGAGAAGGGATGGGGTCTAAATATGATCAAGAGCTTTTATATGATATGCACAAAAATTCAATAAAAATTTTAAATGATACCAAGAATATAGGAAAAATTGTCCAACTCCTACATACTTACACACATTCCCCCAGACACACAAACACAACAAAAGGGGAGAGAGAGAGAGAGAGAGAGAGAGAGAGAGAGAGAGAGAGCGAGAGTTCAGAAGCAAGTACCACCTTCTACTGTTTTCTTAGGGGTTCAGTCTTCCAGTTCACAATGTCACGGAAGAATTTCTGTCTCCTGGCAAAGTTGATATTAATTTCAGAGCATGTAGTTGACATTGTGTGCTAGAGGGATCAAAGAATTCAGTGAGGTAATGGACAGTGAGCCTAAGAGGGCCAGAGACTCATACATTTTATCTCCAGAGGAGGCCTGCCAGCCAGCACTACTCCCTTCTATTAAAGAGAATTCTTCTGCCTTCAAAGCCCTGCTTGGTGGTCATCCTTCTTTGGCTGTGGCCATGCAACTCTGCAGTCATTTCACTGGTATGGGTTTCAAATCCTGTTAACATAACTGGGGCACAGGGATTGGGTGGGGGGTCCTTAGGCACATTATATTTCTTCTTGTCTCCTTTTCAGGTCAATATCCACTCACCCACTAGTAAAGTACTTTAAAATGACTTGCAAATGTTTTGACCAGTGTTTCTCAGTAATATCAGAATACTTGGTTTGTGAAACTAGTTCAAGGATGAAGATGTTCCTATGACTAGGGGTTCTGTTGTCTTCCAGGGTCTAAATAAATGTATTCTCCTCAAATTTACCTGTTTTTCATTTCATAGGAAAAAGATGCCTCTCTGGTGTCTTCTGCACTCAGTAATGGTCATACTTTACGAATGGAGCAGCTTTGAGCCTGAGAGCAGCGTTCAGAAAACCAGCCTTAGGGAGACCCTGACAGCATGAGTGGATGTGGGACTGCAAAGATGTGTGGACAATTCGAGCTCTATTTTCATCCCCCACACTGAACATATAGAGTTACCTCTGGCATCCGGACACCAAAAGCTCTGTGGAAAGGAGAAACGGAGGCAGAGGTGGTTCTCTGTGTTTCACTTGGCTTGTCTTATTTCTTGAGGCCCTCTGGCTCTAAGTGGGCCAGTATTTGGTATACTCACCAAATACAATATCCCAGTGCTGCTGTGTATGTAATATCAATGTTCTGGTACTGTGGAGAAACGTTGGTCAAAAACCTTGCAAGTGATTTTAAAGTACTTCACTAGTGGTTGGGTGTATATTGTTTGTTTTGGCTTGCAATTCTCGAGGAAGAGTCCATAATGCCAGAGGAGGCAGCAGGAGCAGGAAGCACGGAGTTCACATCTTGAACTACAGCAGGAAAACAGGGCACCCTGGAAGAGGCTGCGAGCTCTTAGAGACCCCCATCCATTGGGGTGCGTCCTCCAGCAAGGTCACACTTCCTATAAGTTCCAAGACCTCCCCGACACAGTGCACCAACTTGGTAGTACCAAGTGTTCAAACACTTGGGCCTAGAAGGGCCATTTCTCACTCAAACCACCGCAGAGGAATACAGTGAAGACACCTCCACGGACCACTAAGCAGGTCCTCATCGGACAGCTGAACCTACCCATGCCTTGATGGCTTCCAAATGTGTAGCTCTTAAAACAACGAGCAAGTCAGAGTTGTTTGTAGGTTTCATTATATCTTCTGTTTTAAGTGTTCTGAGTTCCCCTACATTTTAAACAGTTGTAAGGGTAAAGGGGATCAAAGAGTGATTCAACATATTAAAAGTTTGCAAACATTTTTCTGATACTATTGAAAATTTTTAAATTCTTTGTCAGATACTGATAGTAATAAAAAATAAAAATTCTGAAAATTTTTAGAGGCAAATAAGTCTTATAACTCCTACGGATAGAATACTTTACTTTGTGTGTCTGTGTGTGCACTCATGCACATGCTCACGTGTACATGTCAGTGCCCATGCATGTGTGTGTATGTGTATATGTTTGCCAGAGGTCAAGCTTACATGTGTGCTTCAGTCATCTTCACCTCATTTTTGAGACAGTCTTTCACTGAACAGGAACTCACCCATCAGTCTTCACTGGCTGGTCAGCAAGGTCCATGATCTCCGTGTCTCTCCACCTTTCCCCCCTCCCCCACTGGGTGCTAAGATTACAGACACACACCTCCGTATCTGGCTGTTTACGTGGGTGCTGAGGATCACACAGAGATCCTCATACATACCGGGCAAACGCTTTTCCCAGTCGTCTCCCCAGCCCCCAAAGTGTTTTGTTTGTCATGGAGAATGGGGGACAAAGGAAAAGGGGACCAAATTGGCCATAGAAAGAGCAATGGCTGATTTACACTGATGTCTTTCTAGGACATTGGAGACAGAATCACACTGACATCTTCTTTCATATCTATTGTTAGCTGTGTGGTCCTCCATCCTCCACCCGCTTCCTCTGGTGAATGCTGCTTAGTGCCTAAATTCTGGCTTAAAATTTAAAGGCAGTAATTAAGCCCTAGAAACTTCTGGTGCCAAAGCTGTTCTTCAGTACTGTTAGTGTTCGGTAAATCACCATCCTCTGCCCCTTGGGGCTCCTTCCCAGAAGCTGTCAGAGGCAACTCCATGTTTATGAGAAAGTCGCTCAGTGCTTTATACTCATGGAGATGAAGTTAAGTCAAAGAGCACTCTGTTAAGATGGCAGGGTAATTAAATGAACTGTGCTGCGTCCTTCCATTTAAATTGCATCAAAGAGTCTGAACTGAGGGAATGAGGACGTGAAAGCTGTTTTCTTTCTGAGTGGTTCTCGGGCACTGTAGGCACTAGTTGGTTAATTATGTTGTGAGCAACTGGAAACCTTGCTATCTCTTCTGTGTATACTCAAAAATGACACAGGCAATTAGTGGCTCCTAGATTAAACCAGTAATCCATGGCACACCAATGGAACGATGCACAACTCTGATGCTTGGATAGAAATGGGGTATATTTGTTACTCTCCCCATGGCTGTGAGAGAATATTTGATAATAAGCCACTTAAGGGAGGAAGAGTTTATTTTACTCACTGTTTGAGGGGATACCATCCATCGTGGAGGGGAAGTCACTGCGGCAGAAGTGTGAGGCAGCTGGTCACATTGCATCTGAAGCCTCAAACGGAGAGAGACAAATGCTAGTACTCAACTCAGCCTCCTCTCTCCCTTCTATTCAGTTCAGGACTACACCCAGGGAACACTGCCATAGATGGTTAAGAGCAAGGCATTCCCAGTTCAGTTAACCTAGTCAGGATAACCCCTCACAGGCATACCCAGAGACAAACCTAATCTAGGTAACTTCACAGATATGCAGCCGAGGCTTGTCTCCTGGGTGAGTCTACAATTCGTCAAGCTGACGCTGTTAGCCTTTGCATGGAAAGAAGTGGAGGTGGCCATGGCTTGAGGCCTCTGTGGTGTTACTGAGGAACAGGAAGTTCATTTCAACCAAGAAGGCTACACTGAGAAAAAAGGTGCAGTAATAATGATGTTTTGACACTTTCATATCAAGAAAAACTATAGGAACTGTCCAGTTCAGAGGTCTCAGGCCCTTTCCAAAGTTTCCAGAAGGGTCTAACATATCTGGCACTAACAAATCATCATTGCATTGCAAGGGATCTGTTTTTACCGGCCTCCACCTGCAGCCCCATTCCAAACATCTTAGACCTGCACACTGCGGTCTCATCAGTGTGTCTTCTCAGTGGAGTGCATGTGTGTGCCGCACGCATCACCCTCTGTTGACCTGATGCTGAGTTCCCGCGGGTGAACAGGCCCCTCGTTCACACCACCCTAATCCTCCTCACTCCATCCACACTCAGCAAGCCCCACCATCTCATGTTAATCTTCAGCTTCCTCCATCACTTCTCCAGTTTCCCACCCAGTCCATGGAAGGCCAGCTCTTATTATCTGGGTCCATTGTGCTGCTTGTGCATTGACTTTAACCTGTTGGCATCTGAGAAAAGTATCTTCGGTATTCACTGTGGTACTTGCACGAGTATCACATAATGGTGGGTATTTACTGAATTAAAGTTTGAACACAAGTACAGGATAAATGAAATAGGAGTTATAGTCTTTAGCATATTTTAGACAATGTTTTCTTTGCTTCAATTCTTTCCAGCTATCCATTTGTCTACATTTAATTCTCAACAGTGCACCAAAAATGCACCAAAGACTTCCTTTCCAGCTAAGTGCCATTCATTTTCATGTACCTTACCTCCATTAAAGGGAGCTAAGTTTGATCCTCAGCACCCCATCAAACCAGGCATGGTGGCACACACCTGTGATCCCAGGAGGTGGCAGGAGGATCAGAATCTCAGTCATCCTTAGCTACGTAGTAAGTTCAAGTCTAGGCTGGGCTATATGAGCCCCCACCTAAGAAAGAAGAAAGAAAAGAAGCAATGGAAGACTGGATTGGTATTATCATCACCATCAGTGTTGTGTTTCCATATCATATTCCACAAATAAACACAATAAGACAAAATCTTGTTAAGATGATATCAAGGTTTCAAAAATCATTTCTGACAAAGCTAAAATTTCTGTTTCTTTAGGACCAAGATTGCTTTGAATAGTAATAGGCTGAAAACAGATTAGAGAAATGTTCTGTCATAAATAAAAGCATTATAGTAAAAAAGGAGACTGTTCAGGAAGGTTCACACAGACATTTAAAAAGATTTATACATTGGTTGCCAGAGCATTTTAATACTTCCCAATGGCATTTTATGTAAAAACTGAACTTTAGGAGAATTTTATAATTCATTCTGAACTTAATTCTGTGCCTTCATTATTAACTGAGAAAAATACACAACTGTGACCAAATAGCTTGCTAACAGTAGCTGCCCAGAGATTACAAGAGTTCTAGTGCACTGTGCAATTGTTCCTTTGTATATTTCATTAACTCAAGAGGAAGATATTATAATTTTTAATTTCCATATATTCAGGTTATTGCATTCTCCAGTGATTACTCTCTGTATTTGTTTGGAAACTGTCAATTTATGCAAAATTTATTAAAAATTTTTGACTTCCCAAACACCAGATGAATCTCATATGGCTGCATTTCAAATACAAGTGGAAAAGACCACAGTTATTTTTTAAGAGTGCAAGCTCAGTGTTAATATCCATTCAGCCACCTTCTTGTTCTGTTTCACTTCCCGCTCTTGAAGTTCAGCTATCGGATTTCATCCTGTCACAACATAATTTTCAAAAATGTAATCTTAAATATTACTTTACTGTTGAAATGGTGAATGTGAAGGATGTACTTATAATGAGTTTACTGTATGCTGCAAATTTCATTTGCAAATTTATGTAGTGATTAAATGAGGCAACTTGCAAAGATTCAGAAAACTTTCTAGGGCATTTAGTAAGCCACCTGTATAAAACTATGAAGCCAAATAAATTCTAGTTGGCATTGTTTGCACTTAGCTCCTTCCCAGCCCAGCAATAGCAAGGTACTGAAACCGTTCTGCTGCCCCACATCAGACCACTGGATCTTGCTTTGCTTCTTCAAGTTGTTCTTCAGATAGGTTTTGCAGTGAGCTCTTGTGCCGTGTGAATCGTGAAAACCTGTTCAGTTCCACTCACTTATGCAAGTGTTCATCAAATGCCTGTTGGAGCTGAGTTGGAAGTATTCTTTTCTGAAGGAAAGAAGGACTCTGAGTTGCTGGTTGGTGATTTCTTGATGGATTTGTTTTCTCTCCAAATTCTTCAAACCAGAAGACTAAGTAGGTCTTTGTGTTTTCCTTTTTCTTTCTTACCCATTAGAACTGCTGTTGAGGGATTTTTATGTTTAAGACTGTACCTGGGGACTGGAGACACGGCTCAAGAGTTAAGAGCATTGGTTGCTCTTGCAGAGGACCCAGGTCAATTCCCAGCACCCACGTGGTGGCTCACTCCAGTCCCATGGAAATCTGATGCTTTCGACTGACCTTTGGGGGGCATTACATGACACAGGAGTATTTACATACATGCAGGCAATATACTCACACACATAAAATTTTAAAGAAATTTAAAAAGACTTTACCTATGGAATTAACATATTACTAAATCATAATAATTACAATCTAACTATGTAGAACTTTGAAAGCATTGTGTATGATAATAACAGACTTTTATGAATGTGTTTTAAGAGGCAATGGATCATAGAGGTGTTGGGGGTCCCAGCACTCAGGACCAGCCAGAGGGGGACCCAAGGGTCTCCACTGTGGGGGAGGGGGTGGGTAGGCACAGAGTCAACACACAGACTCTGGCAGTTGAGCAGAAAGCCAGCAGTGGTGGTCTGCTGAAAACTCATTTGTTCAAGAAAGAGCAGAGAGTCTTATAGGTCTTGTTAGCCAATAGCCTTATGGGGTGGGGTCCTGACTAGAGCCAATTGCAGTTTGTTCCCAGGTGGATCAGGTTCCCTCCAGGTGCTGGGCAGAAACTGGTTTCACAATCAACCGGTGTGGAGCACCACACCCAGAGAGCCATTCCTCCGTTCCTCCTGGCAGGTGGCCTGGCTAGGCCCACCCTGCATTATGCCCAACATAGAGGTAAACTACATGAAAGTGGAACTTTAGAGCTAGACATAAGTCTCCAGTTTGCTGGTTACCAGGTGATAACCACAAGCTATTTATTCAGCTTCTCTATGGTATAGTTTACTCATCTGAAAATAGAAATAATAGAAAACACTTCATATTATAGTTTTATTCTACTACTGTGACAAGCACAGTGACCAAAGGCAACCTAAGGAAGAAAAAGTTTATTTGGGTTACACTTCCCAATCATAGACCATCACTGAGGGAAAGCAGGGCAGGTGCTCGGGAGGAAGGGACCATGCAGGAAGCTGCTTGTGGCTCACTCTCTGGCTCGTGCTTAACTAGCTCTCCTATATAGCTCAGCACCACCTGTTCAGGAAATGGTGCCACCCATAGTGGGCTGAGCCCTCCCACATCAATTAATTAAGACAATCCTTACATAGCCTCCTGCCGACCAACCAGATAAAGACCATTACTTGATTGAGACCTTTTTTTTCAGGTGATTCTAAGCTATGTTGGCAGTTAATGTGAACAAGGGTATTTTGTAAGGTTGTTTGAGCATTAAATGAGATTATCCATGTTTCAAATTGATATATGATGGCGAACCCAGGCATTAGACTGAAAGCTGGATCCAGGTTTGAGTTAACTCAGACCCAGAGGCTACCCTTCCCCAGTCAAGACATTCCATTGGTGTCTGGTCTCCTAGAAATTCTAATCCCAGAACTGTAAATATCTAGAACATTTCCAGTCTGGGTTTCCCTCTCTTGCTGGCCAGAGCACAGAGAGTCCAGTTTTACTGGGTGTTAATGCTTCCCTTTGTGGTGCTTTCCAGACATTCACATTGTTCTACGGAGGAGAAGACAGCAGCCAGAAGTTGGAATTCTGTGGATAAACGTAACTCCTAGCAGCCCTTCCTGGTGGAGCACACAGAAGAGAAGAACAAACCTCAGGACACATCTTAGGAGGTTGTGGTTACGACTGGATGCCATCCTTAAAATCAGGATGTAATAAATACGAAGAGTCTGCACGTGGCACCAGCTCTGTAAAAGCAGGTGCGTGTAACACCCACCTTCTTTTCGCCACGCTGTGCTGGAAAGGGCTCTGTTGCTAGATGATTAAGTTGTTTTCTTACAAGACAGACCTTTTAGAGAGCACTGGTAGACCATGACTGACATAATATTTCTAGACTAAACGTGGGCTGTATTAACCTCACTATTCACTAATGAATTCACTTCCCAGCACAGTTTGATCACTCAGAAAATGAAGTGACAATATCTTTATACAAAAGCGTTTTAATATTAATGCTAACATATGTGCTGTTCTTCTTTTTCACTTCCAGAAGAGCAAGTAAAAACATTCTGGACTTGCAGAGACTTGGACTCTAATCCCGATTCTCTATAGTTCATCCTTATGATCATGGTCAAGTTACATTTCTAAACTTCATGCTTCCTTAGCTATAACTGGGGGAGGGGGAGTGGCATTAGTAATACCTGCCTCAAGTAATTGTGGTAGTGATTCAAGATGATGATACATAGAGATCTTAGCTTGTTCATTCAACAAGTAGCTGGCAGTGTTCAAGATGCTAAGTTCCACCAGCAAAGAAAATGGGAGGAAGGAAGGAAGGAAGGAAGGAAGGAAGGAAGGAAGGGAGGGAGGGAGGGAGGGAGGGAGGGAGGGAGGGAGGAAGGAAGGAAGGAAGGAAGGAAGGAAGGAAGGAAGGAAGGGAAGGAAGGGGTGATTCAATAAAAAATATATATTGAAAAAAGAAAGGTATGCCAAGAATAAACAAATGAAAGAAAGAAAAGAAAACTATACTTCCATTATGGAAGGGGAACATCAATAAATCAATCACCCAAACAGGTATAATTTATAAGATGTTAGTTAGAAGAGCTGAGAAGAAGAAAGCAAACAAAGCAACGTGGGGAAGAAACGGAACTGGGATGAAATTAAAGTAGGGCAGGTTGTCTTCGCAGGGACCTGAACGGAGTGGTGCCTGCTGGGGAGTGGTGGGGGGCTGTAGCTGCACTCTCCACATGCATTTTATTGTATTCCTCTGGAACTGGAGGAATACCGATTTGAAATGATGGCTTAGACTTAAGACACTTTGCCCTTGTGATCAGATTTAATTGTCACTCATAATGTTCCAGTGTGACACTGGCTACCACAATTTCTTTTTTGTATGTGTTCCTCAGGCAGATCTGTTCACATCTGAAGGTTGTTTTCTATAAACAAATGTATATCAGCCCTGCTACCACAGGACTAACTAAAGCACTTCCTTCTGCATCTCTCATAGAGGTTCATCCCCACAAAAGGATTACTTTGTTTCCTCCGATCATTTCCCATACGATCCTAAATGACACAAAAGGGTGTCACGCTCCAAGTGGTCCATGGAGACTCACTTACTCAAATATGGTAGCTTGCTAATATGATTTGCATGGCATGCTTACAGGGTGAGAATTTTAGGCTTCCATAGAAGTGGACACTCTGAAAGACAACAGATTCCAGAAAAAAAATATTCGCTTTGGACATATTTGTTTGTTGAGTTGATTGTACCAACCTGAAGGGCTGGAAGACACTGGGAACAGGTGCCCATGTGTGTTATCTGGGGTTCTCTAGGAGAACAGAGCCAACAGAATAAATATATACTGAAAAGGGGATTATTAGATTGGTTTAAATGATAGGGGGCATCTGTACGTTGGAGAAGTTGAGGATCCTGCAGCTACTTAGTCCACAAAGCTACATGCCTCAGAGGTCCCAATCTGGTCCTGCAGGTCTGGAGGTTTCTAGGAGAGAAACTTGTCTTTAGTCTCCTCTGGAAGGCCAAAGAATCTGGGCTCCTATGTCGGTGAATGATGGTGGTGGCGGCGGCAGCAGCAGCAGCAGCAGCAGCAGAACAGATGTACTCGCCAGCACACAACAAAAGTGGTCAGTAAAGCCGGGCCCGCCAAGCAGCACTGATTATCTCCAGGCCCTCTCTGTGTGGACTTCTGTGAGTAGACGAAGCCACCCACTCTAGGAGGTCTTCTTCCCTCAGTTATTCTTTCCAAGACACACCCAGAGGACTGTCTTTTAGATAGTTCCAGATCCATTCAAGTTGACAACCAAGATTAACTACCATACCTTAGTAGCCCAAGAGGTAAGAGGACAGAAAACATCTCCTATCTTCCCTAGTAAAACAGAATCCTTAGATTCCCAAGAAGACATGGTAAGAACTAACCATTTATTCTGCATGGTTGGCTCCATTTTCTTCATGTTCCTTAAGCCTTTAATCATGTTCCTTCAATCTTAGTCAATAACTGTTTATCAAACACCTAGTTGCTAGGGATGGAGCCAGGTCATGTCACCTTGAGTAGAAAGCCACCAGGCTTGTTCAGGTCTCATCACTTCTGTGAAACACTGAGGCCTCTGAATATAACATGGTTATCTGTGGTAGAAGACTGTGAGCTAAACAAAAGTTTGACGGCACTAAGAACCAGTTCCCACAGAGCTTCCTGTACAGTATGAAAGTCAGTGTAAACTCATGGATGCAAAGGAAGACCATGCAGTGAGCTGCCAGAGCTTAGTAAGATCAATGACTCCAAAGCGATGACTCACTCTTCTTTAGTTAGCCTCTTCCAGGATAGAATTGCTATGTGAAAGTAAATACACAGGTGAGGAGAATGAGGGGATATTAAGGACTAACAAGCTCCTTTCATTTCTTAGAAAATACAAATAGGGGCTGGAGAGATAGTTGATTCAATAAAATACTTAATATAGGAGTATAACAACCTAACTATGATTCCCAGAACCCACATAAAAAAGCTGGGCATGACAGTGTGTACTTGTAACTCCCGGACGGAGGAGGCAGAGCTAGTTAGATCCCCGTGGCTCACTGCCCAGTCCACCTAGTCCACTTACCCAGTTTCAGGCCAGTGAGAGATCCTGTCTCAAAACTCAAGGTAGACAGTGCTTGAGGAACAGCACTTGAGATTGACCTCTAGCCACTGCATGCATGTACACAGATGTGGACCTGCATACATGTGGGTGGGTCTCCATCTCCAGCATGACTGTCGTGCTCCAGCCATCCCAGAGAGTGGAGGGTGGTTGAACAGGTTCTCAGGCGGTGCAGAGTGGGATGGGAAGAATTTCCTGGGAGACTGCATCAGTGGACAGCTCACTTATTGAAACCAAGGCAAGGGTTTATGGAGGGAGGCCTTTCTGTCACAAAAGGTGGCAAAGTTAAAGGTGGGGTCTTTAGGTAAAGGTGGGAAGGTTATGGGGCTGATGTGGAAATTAGGAATGAGGAAATGAACCCCAAAAACCTGGTTTTGGTCTGGGGTGATCTTTGTGAGGGGTGGGAGAAGATTAAGCAACTGCTGAGGAATGAGCATGTCTTGTCTGCAGTGGTTTCCTGGAACCTAGGTTATAGCTTCAGGCAGAGCAGGCCAGGACACCTGCCATCCCTTCAGGGTCTCCAGGGTCACACTGTCCACTCAATGCTTTTATGCAATAGGTCCAGATCCCACACATAAACACACACAAAATAAATGAAATTCAGTTTGTAGTCATTATTAACATATTGCTGAAAATATAAATGTATTTATTACCTATGTAGCAGATAAATGATGATAATAATTTTGCAATTCCAAGAGTAGATTATATTGTGGCAATTCAGGTTCCTAGGCTTTTTAATTCAAATATCAATATATGTGCGCATGCATGTTTATTTCATACACAAAAAGGATCATATTATAATACTATATGATGACCTACTCTCTTCATACAATGATATCCCGCTAATATAGCAAGCTTCAATAAAAAACTTTCATCTTTTTAATAGCTGCAGAATCTAAGCATGGAGCTATATTGTTATTTATTTGAACATTTTTTTTCTGTTTTCAGCAGGGCTTCGGTTAACATCTTTATACATGTTTCCTTGATGCGTGCTTTGATTATTTCAGCATTTTAAATTTCACCTCTTCTTCAGTTTCTTTTGGCTTAATGTCTACAGCTACAGTAAAGCTGTTTGAAGCATCAAGATAGATGTAATTTTAATACCCTTTTATTTCCTTATTTATTAAAATGATTAAAATGTTATCACCATAGCCCTCAGCTGTCTCCCAGAACTTAAAGATAAGACATTATTCCTGAATATACCACAAACACTTCAGGTACAAGTTTTAGAGAAATTTACCTGGAACTGACCTGGAGGCCTTCTCCTTGAAGACTAGCTCTTATAGTAATCAGAAGGGTCTTTGCAAGCTGCCAAGGGATAAAAGCAATCTGTAATCCTACCCAGCTATCCTAAAACCTTTGAACTAAAACAATGACCAGTCCAGCAAAATATCTGTATTGGTGCAATAGTGGCGTTCTTCCTTGGGGATAACCAGTAGCTGTCTAATTGGATCTGAGGCCCACTCAGCAGGGGGACTTCATGTCTGGTACTGCAAACATATGAAATACTCATGGTCTGAGAGGTCCTACTACTGCTATTTCCTAAATCAATGTTATTTCTTGCTATGTTCAAAATGATTATCCTTATATTCACAGACAAGTGTAGCTCTCATCACTCATCAAAGGATTCTTTATTTTTTTGTTTTGGCAACAGATGGAGGCTATTATGAACTTCCATGACTGGTCAAAATGCAGAAAATAAGTGACTATGTACCCCAATATACCTACAGTGTAGCCCTTAAACCTAAGGCCCAGGAAACATCAAGGAAGATGGGGTGGAAGGATTGGAATAGTCAGAGCACCAAGACCCTGTTGCCAGATAGTGTGGTCTAGACATTAAAGGGAAGCTGTTCCTGTGAAGTCTTAATAATATGGTTGCCTAAACAAGACCTGTAAAATGACAACAGCACCAGGTGACATGCCAGTGTGAATGGGGGAAATTTCACAAGGTCCCACCTCTAGATAGAGAGTTACAGAGAATTAATGGAGGCTGAGGGAGGGACAATCAGTTTTCTCCAGGAATGATCTCCTGCTAAGTTGTCCAATCCCAAGTGTTAAACCCTAAACACAGGGACACACAAGCACCACTAAAAAAACTCAGTAGAGCTGGCTCAGTGGTTAAGCATACTTTCTGATCTTCCAGAAGACTCAAATTCAGATCCCATTATCCACATTGGGCTGCTCACAACTTCAGAATTCTTGAATATTTGTCAGTTGGATAGAAGAAATAAAACTATGGCTAAGTTATTAATTTTCATTTATACTATAAAGCTAATCTTGTTCATTTGATTACTGACTTTATTTCTTCTCTGAACTTCCTGCCCATGTTATTTAGTAAGTTTTTCTTTCTCCTGGTAGCTCACAATTTTTCTTATTAAGAATGATTTCTCTAGACTTGTAATTTGGTGCTTGATCCCCAAGACCCCCCAGTGCCCTGCAATCTTAGCTTTCAGGCTTCCATGGGTCACAGGGATATCCATCCTGGATCTGTGCACACCTCATCTTGGCAGAGGGAGTCCATTCCTGCCACCTCAGCTTTCATCCCTGCCTGGATCTCTGGAGTCTTTCCTCACCTCAGACTTCCAGTTTGGAGCTCAATCCCTGGAACCTCCCTGGGACCTGCAGTCTGAGCTCTGTTCACTCCAGGCCCACGAACCCCCACCCTAACCTACCATTCAACCTACCCATGTAGCAGGTCCATCCTAACCTGCTGATCTAGGACACTGTGCAGTCCATCCTGAAATTGAAACTCAAAATAGCACCCATCTCTAGCATAACCGAGACTACTTCTTTTACCCAAATTATACATTAGCATAAACGAGTCCCAAAAATGAACATCAAATCCTGTTCAGCTGGGTCATAACCTGATGAACCAAGGAAAAACAAACAAGATACAAACAAACATTCAGCAAAGATGAGATCACTTACCCATACCAAGGCACCACCACTAAGTCCAGATACCTAGGCCTCAAAAAAAAAAAAAAAACAAACCCCACAAACAATATGAATAAAACTAAGATAATATGATAATATGAAAGAGACTATGACTAATAGAGAAATTAACAACACCATCATAATGTTTTCCCAAGAATGACAACCAGGTGGATGCACAAGACAATGACTTCAAAATAGCAATTATAAATATGTTCAAGGAATTCCAGGAGGATATGAATAAAAGAACTGAATGAAGACTGTGAAAACACAGTCAAATGAAATAGCTAAAACAATTCAAAGCATGAAACTAGAATTCAATACAGAGCCTGACTCTCTGAAGAAAAGCCAATGTGAAATAAAACTTGAAATAAAAATCCCAGGAACTCGAAAAGCTTAGAGGAAAGAAGCAAAAAGGAAACGTAGGAAATGGAACAGAGAACGTCAGAGCTTGAAGACGCTTCAGAAAACCGATCACTCAGTCTAAGTAACTGTCCAATCTAAAATAAATCAGAATGGTATGTGCAATACTGAAAGACCAACCTACAGATCATAGAGAAGAAGGAGGAGCAACCAAGGCAAGATGCAGAAAATATTTTTCACAAAAATCATAGAAGAAAACTTCTCAGACATAAGGAAGAGATGTTTATCAAGGTACAAGAGGCAAACAGAACACAAAGCAGACAGGCTCAGAAAATAAACTCTCTGCATCATATAATGGCTAAAACACTAAATGTACAGAACAAAGAAAAGTTACTGAAAGCTGTGGAAGAGAAAGAGCGAGTCACATAAAGGCAGGACCATCAGGAGAACAGTTGACTTTTCAATGGAGACTGTGAAAGCCAGATGAGCATGGAAAAACATTCCATGATAAAGTAGATTTAAAGAATTTATGTCCACAATACCAGCTCTACAGAGAATATTCAATGGAATATGTCAGTCAGAAGGGGAAACACTCTCAAGAGAGTACAAAGAATAAGTAAATTACTTCGGAACAGTCAACAAAAGAAGTCCAAGAAAACAGCACTACCACACCAACGTAACAGGAATTAATAGACACTGATCAATAATAACTCTCAGTATTAATAGTGGGCTCAACTCTCCAGTAACTAATTGGATTAGAAAACAGAATCCATCAGTTCACTGCTTCCCAGAAATACATTTCACAGGCAATGATTGAGACCACCTTAGGGCAAAAGAACAGAAAAGATATTCCAAACAAAAGGAACCAAGAGACAAGCAGGGGTAGCTATTCTAATACCCAATAAAATAGACTTCAAACTAAAACTAGTCAGAACAGACAGAGAAGGTTACTTCATACTCATTAAAGAAAAAATCCAACAAGAAAAATCACAATCCTAAACACATATGCACCTCACATAGGGGCATCTAATGTGATTCTAAAAAATTATTAGAGCTAATATCTTACATTGACTCCAACACAGTGATAGTGGGTGGCTTCAGTACTCCACTGTCACCAACAGACAGGTCAACTAGACAAAACTAAATAGAGAAACCCTGGAGTTAAATCTCACCATAAAGCAAATGAACTTTACAGACATCTACAGAACATTCCATCCAAACACCAAAGAATATACCTTTGTTCTCAATAGCCCATGGAACTTTCTCCAAAATTTTCCAAATATTAGGACAAAAAGCAAGTATTCACAAATTTATGGAAATTGAAATATCATTTTATATCCTATCTGACCACAAAAGAATAAAGCTAGGTATCAACAAAAATAAAAATTGGGAAAAGTATACAAATTCATGAAATCTAAGCACCACATTACTGAATGAAAACGTATCACGGGAGGAATCAAGACGGAAATAAAACATTTCCTATAATTTAATGAAAACAAGAATACAACATACCAAAACCTTTGGGACAAAAAGAAGGCAGTCTAAGAGGGAGATTACAGCATGAAGTACTCACAGCAATTAGAAACCTCTCATATAGACAAATTAATGATGCACCAGAAAGCCTTGGAAAACCAAGAACAAACACACCTAGAAAGAGTGGAGGGGAAAAGGTGAATAAAATCAAGGCTGACACTAATGAATTAGAAAGGAAGACACAATGAAATGAAGACTAACAAGATGGACAAACCTTTAGCCAAACTGGCCAAAAGAAAGAGGACCCAAATAAACAAACTCAGAGATGAAAAGGGAAACATCACAGCAGGCCAGAAAGAAATTCAGAAAATCATAAGGGCATACCTTAAAAATCTGTATTCCACTAAAGTAGAAAATCAAAAAGAAATGATAACTTTCTATATAGGTACAATTTACTAAAATTAAATCAAAATTACATAATCTAAACAGACCCATAACAATCAGTGAGATAGAGTAATTAAAAACCTCCCAACTAAAAAGAACCCAGGACCAGATGGATACAGCATAGAATTTTACCAAAACTTAAAAAAAGAACTAATGCCAGTACTCCTCAAATCATTCTGTAAAATAGAAAATGAAGGAACATTCCCAAATTCCTTTTATGAAACCAGTTTTACTCTAATACCAAAATCAGGCAAAGACCCAACCAAGAAAGAAAACTAGAGACCAACCTCTCTGATGACATAGATACAAAAATCTCAATAATACACTCACAAATTGAATGCAAAAACACATCAAAAAGATTATCTACCATGATCAAGTTGGTTTCATCCCAGAGATGCAGGGATGGTTCAACATACAGAAAACAATAAATGTAACCAACCACATAAATAGACTCAAGGAGAGAAACAACATGACCAACTTATTAGATGCAGAAAAGGCCTTTGATAAAAACAAACATCCATTCATGATAGAGAACCTAGGCATACAGGGAACATATCTCAGCATAATAAAGGCGATATATCAGAAGCCTACAGCCAACATCATACTAAATGGAGAAAAACTAAGCACTCCCTTTAAGATCAGAAACAAGACAAGGATGTCCATTCTCTTCAGTCTTGCTCAGTATAGTACTTGAAGTCTTAGCTGCAGCAATAAGACAGATGAGGGAGATAAAGGGATGCAACTGTAAAGGAAGAAGTCAAATTATCTTTATTTGCACACAACAGGAGTCTACACAAAAAGGGTCCTAAAGGGTCCACTAGAAACTCCCTAGAGATGATAAACACATTCATCAAGTAGCAGAATATCAAATTAACACCCCCAAATCGGTGGCCTTCCTATACACCACTAACATACCAAGGAAAAAGTCTGGGAAATGATCTCAATCATAACAACCTCAAAATCCATAAAAAATCTTGGAATAAATTTAACAAAGGAAGTGAAGTGTCTGTACAATCAAAAGGTAAATACATTGAAGAAGACACCGGAAGATGGGACGATCTCCGTGCTCATGGACTGGTAGGGCAAGTACTGTGAAAATGACCATTCTGCCAAAAGCAATCTACAAATTCAATGCAATATCCATTAAAATTCCAACACAGTGCTTCACAGAAATTGAAAAAAATCTCAAATTTCATATTGAAACACAAAAACTAGGATAATCAATATAATCCTAAGTAATAAAAGAACTTCTGGAAGCATTACCATGCTTGATCTCAAATTGTACTATAGAACTATAGTAATAAAATCAGCATGGTATTGGCATTAAAAATTGATCAGGGCAATAGAATTGAGGGCCCTGATTCAAATCCACACACTTACAGTCACCTAATTTTTGACAAAGGAGCCAAAAGTACACACTGGAAAATAGACTGTATGTTCAACAAATGGTGCTGGTCAAACTGGATAAGAGCATATAGAAGAATTAATCTAGATCCCTATCTCTCACCATGCACAAACCTCAAGTCCAAATAGATCACAGATTTCAAAATAAGACCTGATACCTGGAATCAGATACAGGAGAAATTAGGGAATATATTGGAAATATAGGCACAGAAAAGGACTTTCTGAACAGGATTCCTATAGTGCAAGCATTAGGTCCAACAATTGAGAAATAGGACCACACAAAACTAAAGATCTTCTGTACATCAAAGGACACCAGCATTCAAGTGAGGAGGCAACCTACAGAATGGAAAATGTTTTGCCAGGCATACCTCTGACAGAGTGTTAGTATCTAGAATATACAAAGAACTCAAAAAACTAAACACCAAAAACAAAAAACCTAATTAAAATGTAGGCTAAGAAGTTGAAGAGAGTTTGCTAAAGATAAAAGATAAATGACAGAAATAATTCAAAATGTTCAACATCTTTAGTTATGAGGAAATTCAGATTAAGACCACTTTGAGATTTCATCGCATTCCTCTCAGAATGGCAAAGATCCAACAAACAAATGACAAAGGCTGGTGAGCATGTGGAAAAAGGGAAACTCATCCACTGTCCATGGGGTGCAAAGTGGTGCAGACACTTCGGAGATCAGTGTGGAAACTGACCTACCATATGATTCAGCCACCCCACTTTGAGCATATACCCAAAAGTCTGTATTCCCTGCTACAAAAATGTCTGTACATGAGAGGTCAGTCAACTGATGAATGGATAAACTGTAGTACATATACATAATGAAATATTATTCAGCTATTAAAATACAAAATTATGCAATTCACAGGCAAATTGATAGAACTAGAAACAATCATTCTGAATAAGGTAACCCAGACTTAGAAAGACAAACATCATATGTTCTGTCTCTTTGAAATCTTAGATATGCATCCTTTAATTTGAAAATTCAGAGAGATCAAGAAACTGATAAATGGCTGTGGGTGGTTGGGGCAGGTTTCCCGGGAGGAGTGGTAAATGAGCTGATATGAAGGGTGGGGATTAGAGTGGGAAGTGTTAAGTGAGGTGGGGAATGGGAGTCAGGGCAGAGGAGGGGACAGAGGGAACGTCCAATGAATAAGTAACACTAAAGCCCTTTAGAAAAAGCCATATGGAAACTGACCACAATAGGAGCTTCTTAAAGTAAATACATATGCATCATAAAAAGTGATTCAAAGATGTTGTCCTATAACAGAGGGAAATTGCCTTTCTAGACATCATAGGCTAGTGAAAAAAAAACAAACAAACAACTCAATGCAAGGAATAGACTCCCTCTCTAGAAGCTGTTGACCAGGTGTCCCAGAGACCCTCAAACAATGCGAGTTGTTGCCCCTGCTCTTGTTTACCCACCAGAACTGGATAGTAGGACGCTATTGCTGAAGACAGTAGATACATGAGCTGTAGAGCAAACAAGGACAATCAAGCTGGTGCTGACTTCGGAGCCTCGTCTCTACTGGCTAGTGTTCACAGTGCCGGAAGGCTACTAGATGGAAAAATAATCATCAGCTCTTCTCAGCTGTGAATCATGTGTACTACAATAGCGAGTGGCCTGGCACGCCCACCGGTGAAACACCAGCACAAATACTATGAGAGTAACTAACCAGTCTCTAATTGTTTTTAAGGTCCACTTCCTAAGATGGAACTCATACCTGGCATTGATCTCAGGCTTAGGAGCCTGAGGCTAAACAGGTTAGAGGACACAGCACGGACAGCGGAGGACTTAATGGTAGTTGTCTACTAAATAGACTTCTAATGATTTATTGTTATTTCCATATGTTAATGCATCTCTCACCTCTCACCAGAGAAGCTTCCTTATGCAATAGATTGTGATTAAAATAGAAAACCACAACAGGCCAGCAGGTATAAAACAAGACATTTCAGAGTGCTTATCCCTGAATAGTCCACATATGTTAAACTTCTGCCTCCTAAAGCTCAGGAGTCATTGCAGGAGAAGAGGGGGAGAGGCTGTAAGAGTTAGAGGTTGTAGAAGACCACAAGGAAACAGGGTCTTTCAGATAGCGCATCGGTTACTCATATGAACTCAAAGCATCTACAAGTTCTACGCAAACTCAGACCAGTCAAAATCCAAGCCTGGACATGAGGAAGTATACAAGAAGGAAACTGTCAACAGATGGCTGCTGGGATGGGCAGAGACAGTCTCTTTCAAGCATGGGACTCTTTGTGGGTTAACCAGGCTCCAGTGATGAACTCACACAGAAGGACATTTGGGGACACAAATCCGACTCTATAGGCCTTATTATATATATATGATAGAGCACATTAAATTGGATGCGGGGGCAACAAGGGGAGGAAGGGATAAGGATGCGACTCTAAATACTATAAATTATACTGTATGAAAATCGTAAAAGCTCAATAAAGAAAAAAAAATAAATGTTTTTCTGAAACCATGCAAGGTAGGCTGTTTGCCCAGCTGCTTGTGAGGCGGAGAGAGGAGGTCACTGGTGCCCAGAAGTCTGAGGTAGACCTGGGCAATATGGAGATAGCTTTTCCAAAAAGAGGGAGAAAGAGAAGCGATTTGCTTATTAATGATATTAATCTATTTCTATGATAACACAAGTACTTTCACTTTTTTAAACTTTGTCATATCTTTCAAAGTCATCTTGTCATTTTATCCCTTTTTTGTTATATGAAGAGATTCATGAAAATATCCTATTTTGGTACAGTTTAATGCCTTTCACATTTCAGTTTTACTCTTGATTTTATTTTGGCTTAATGCCTACTGGTGTAAGTAAAACTCAAGTGGATACTGTGTCTTTGATAAATTAACAAGTAAGCATTTGTGCGGCATTTTATTATGTCAAAACATTTGCATGTGTTCTCGCAAGTCTCACAACACTTTGAAATTAATCCTTATTTTTGGATGAAATAATTAGACTCAAAATGATTGTGTGTATATTTGTATGTGTGGTGTGTGTGTGTTTCTGTAGGGACTACGGTCAACCTAAGGTGTCATTCCTCAGATGCATTCTACCTTGTATTTTTAGTCAAGGCCTCGCAGTGACCTTGAGCTCAACAGCTAGGCTAGACTGACTGACTACTGAAGCTTGGGATCCATCTGTCACCGTCTCTTTGGTGCTGGGTTTGCAAGTACACACTACTGGGTCCCTCTCTTTTGCACGGACTCTGAAGAGAAAGCCCAGGTCCTCATCTTTGCACAGCAAGTGCTTTACTGACTTACTATCTCCCCGTCCTCAGAATGACTTCTTAAAAATTTACTTCTTCTTTCAGTTGTAAGAAAATAAGAAGGCATGGCGTCAATGTTTTCACTGTGAATTATTACAAAATAGAACAAAACCAGGGCTTCACAGGTAACAGATAACATCATTCCTGTGATAACCTGGATTTCTAACTCAGAGCACTTCAGGTTGCTGTTCAGCAATTGTTCTGGATTCGGCACTCTGAAGTTCTGTGGCCATGGACAACTTCATTTCAGAGTAAGCTGGGATAGTTGGTCCCTTTGAATAAAAGGGCTAACGCAGAGTCCAACAACCTCACTAAATCAAGAAACCAGAGGTCTAAGTCCAGAGAGACCTAGAAGTCTAGGATTGTTAGGACAGAGCAACTGAGAGACCATAAGGAGGAAGAATTTCAGAAATTTGCAGAGTTCCTTTGGGACTTTGACTCAGTCTGCAACTGTGGTGAATTTGTTTAAATTTCTCCCATCTGTACTATATAGCCATTTTTAAAAACATATACCTTGCAGTTGAGACTACACGAAGGCCACACCTTAAAAGTGAAGTTAAAGCTGCCTGATTCACCCTGAAAGAACTCAAGCAGAAAGTTCAAAAGGACAAAGAGGACTGGAGAGGTGGCCCAACAGTTAAAAGCACTGACTGCTCTTGCAAAGGACCTGGGTAACTCCAGTTCCAGGGGATCCGATGCTTTCTTCTGACCTCCTTGGGTATTGCATGACGTGGGTACACTTACATACATGCAGGCAATATATTCATACATATAAAATTTTTAAAAATTTAAAAAGGGACAAAGAATCTCCATCTAGGGAGGAGAGCCTTCTACAAACACTAGGCTACCTTTTCTCTTCTCTCTTCTAGGCAGTTAATGAACATGTTGGTACCCAAGGCCATTCCACTTTAATTTCCCCACATCCCTGTGTTTCTCTGCACTATGGCATGCTGAAATACTGCCTTGACCTGGAAGTTCCTTGCTGTCTCTGGGTAATGCTATCTCCCTGGTCCAGGCCTCATCAAATGCCTAGGAAGAGTTCTGATGACTTTGTCCTTCCTCCTCCTCAGTAACTGTCACTACTTCCCATCAGATAAACTACTTTTATAATGATTGCTCATCTTTATATGTTTTCCTTTAATTATGTGTTCATAAAAATATATTATATAAGCCAGGCGTGATGGCTCATGTCTGTAAACTCAACCCTCAGGATGCTGAAGAAGAATGTTGCCATGAGTTTGAGACCAAGCTGGGCTGCATAGTGAGTCCCTTTAAAAAGTCTATCATCTATCTATCCATCTATCTATCATCTATTGATCGATTTATCTAATTATATCTGCCATGGCTTAATTTCATGATTTTGCTTGTTTTAAACTTTATAGAAACAGAATCATAAAATATCTATTTTGTCTTACAGTGTCTTTTATTCAACAGTATTTTTAAAATATTCACTCATGGTTTTGCATGTAGCTATGGGTCATTCATTTCATTGCTCCATGGAAGCCCATCAGCAGAACAGAACACAAATGATGGGTCTGTTTTACTGGTGGTGGCGTTAAATTATTTGAGGGCTCTTATAAATAATGCATCTATAAATATCCATGTATCTAGTTACTGCCATCTATAAGCATGCATCTCGGTGGGTGTATTTCTTAAAGTAGATATCTAATCTTTATGAGATCCAAATGGAATACAAATGTCATTTGTATTCCAGCCTTATAGAGAAAGAAGCACACAACTGTATATGCCTAAGTTACAGAACAGGGATTCGGGTTCAACATTTCCCCATGGTTCATAGGGTTCTTGCTTGAATACGATATGTTCCTCACAGGATCATGTATTTGAACAGTTGGTCCCAGATAGCAGTGCTATTTTGCAAAGTTGTGGAGCACTTAGGAGGTGGAGCCTCTCTGGAGGAAATGTGTCACTGAGGGTAAGGCTTGAGGTTGCATAGGCCAGCCTTATTTCCTGTCCACTCTGCTTTCTGGTTGCCGATGCCATGTGACCAGCTGCCTTGCGTCCTGCCATCCTCTTCTCTATGGTGGAGTGTTGCCTTTCAAACTGAATGCCAAAGTAAACTTTCTTCCCTTAGTTGCTTCTTGCCAGATATTCATCACAGTAACAAGAAACATAATTAACACACACGGTAACCTCCAGGAGACTGAGCCAGGGAACAGTGTCATTGGTTTTCAGGAGACTTCTGATTGTGGCACTAGCTTGTTAGGTCAGATCATAGTCAAAGTCAATGTCCTCATAATATCATTTTATTATGGAAATAATTGTACACATACACACACATGCTCATGATTTTGCTGTCTTACACAGGGTCTCTTGAGAGCTATTTTGCACCCCCTATCAGCCGAGTCTCTATTCCATGCCTTCGGTCTTTTTAATGCCACTCACATATATATATTCTTTCCCCTAATGTGGTTAACAGCTTACCACACTTAGTAGGTTCAAACTACTTTATTCTATGAATTAGTGGTCTTTAGGTATATTATGAGAAAAGTTACTTTCATACATGCTCATTAAATGTTTCATAAAATATTTTCATTATAGATCATTGGAATAAACTATATGGGCCTATTATGGTCAAAATGGACAAATTTAAATGTACTTGGCCTGTTTACACAGTAAGGCTGCCTGCTTCAAATGGGGCTGGTTGACAGGTGGCACATATGTCTGCATTTATACCAACATTACTTAATCATTTATGTCAACAGAGGGAAAGAAGTTCAGCTTGTTCAAATTGTGATAAGTATCAGCATTATTTGTTACACAGAACAATACAGATTTTTTTTCCCACATTTACACCATTCCAAATGTCTCTCTCAGTCCTGGGGGTTTATGACAACAAGGCAAAGGGGATAATATGCAAAGCAGGTTTTTTTTTTTCAAACCATTTGCAAAGAAAAAATATAGAGGTTTTACTATATGAAAGAGACATTTAGAAATGTCAGCTGGCTGAGTGTTTGGGGAATTGTAACTTAAATGGAACCCATGCCAATATAAATGTTCATCTGGGCTTAACCAATTCATTTTCAAGTAGCTGAAATACCACAGGATTTAGTGTCATTCGCAGAACAAGCTCTAACACCACCTGCTGCTTGGTAACAAGGAGAGACTTTTAATGAAGATAGTTTTATATGTTTAAACAGGGAAACGCATTCACTATTCTAAATACACAAGCAACAGATAAAAATCAGTAAGACATGGTTGAACTGAAAAAAATGAGAGAAATGTCTGTACAGACTGGATATCAGGGACAAAATGTTGAGTTCAGGAGTGGGGCTGAAGCCCAAACCATGCTGGGATCTGGACCCAAATTGTTGTAAATAGAAGCCTGATTCTGATGGAGACAAGTGCTCCCTAAGAGGTAGGGTTAGGAGCCATGGTCCCAGCTTTACACCAAGGATTGGAAGATTTATCCAACTATAAGACACTGAGCTCTTTTTTTTTAAGGTCAGTTGAGGATCTGGTCCTCGGGGTCACATAGGCTTGGGAGGAGCCTCTTTCTTTTACCAGTTCCATCCATGTGAGGATAAATCAAGGGCTTTCTGTGACCATGGCTTTGCTTGGAAGCATTGAGAAAATGTTTCTTCTATGTTGACCCTCCTCTTTGTAGACTGGTCACTTGTTGAGTCCACCTAGTGCAGTCTCCATACCCTCTCTGAATGAGAGGACAGGTGACTCACCAGTTACAGGACATTTCAAGAGGCACCCCATAGTCTCCTGAGACCTAGTTGACCATAGAGAGCAAGGGCCAAAAATTATCTCTTAAAATCTCTCTGATCATATTATTATAGTCCTACAAGTTTGATTATTAAACACCCAAGGTTAGTTAGTTATGCCAGTCAAATACTTTTAATTACATTGTAATATTTAGATGGCACACACAGAAGGAAGTCCAGAGAAGCTACCAGTACATGTTCTCTAGGCCTTTTAAAAGATGTGAAGCCATTCCTTTGGTCCCATATGTGTGACTCTACAAGAAGGGGTACTGTGGACATCCAGGGAGTGAGGACTGTCAGAAAGGAATGGCCTAGAAATGGTACGATGACAAACCCGGTGAAGTCTCTACAGATGAGATGGCTGGACTATGTTGCCAGTGGTCACTCTTACTGGTGGTTTTGGTTTGACCCCAGTGGCCTATGCTTTGTGCCTGCTCTATCCTTGTCCATAGAGGGCAGAGGTGCCTTTTTTACTCTTTCACAGTTCTGTGCATGTGTAAAATCTACTTTGATCGTGTTCTCTCCATCACCCTCTACCAAACCCCTCCTTCCTCCCAAGACCCCCTCCTATTTTCATGTCCTTTGTACCATGTGTGGCCCACTGCATTTGCTCAGGTTGCCCGCCTGAGTATGGATGAGGGGATTATTTACTTGATCAAGGGCAGTTTGCCAGTTGCCACACCACAGAGGAACAGGACTCCCTGTCCTCTCAGAAGCACTGTTACTTGTGTTCAGGAAAAGATGCTCAGAAAAATTTCCTGGAAACATTCTGTGAAACTGTGCAAAACTCAGAAAGGGCTACCAATAGAATAGATACACGAGTCATATCATATATTGATTAGAGCTTATGCAGTAGTAAAAAAAAATCAGTGAATTAGAAACATTCATGTTCACGTGTTTAATCCTCATAAGCATAATATTGAGCAAAAGGAGAAAATTGCAATGTAACACAACAAGCAATGTGATGAAGTGACATTAACCACTGTTTCGAAAATCCCCCAAAGTGGGATCCATGACGATGCTCATATTGAAACCCAGTAGTGTAAAAACCATGCTTAGAAATTCGAAACACCAAAAGCAGAAGAGTGGTTACCTCTGAAATAGAAGAAAGGGAACTAGAGTCAGGGAGAAAACTAGAGGGAATTTGATTAAATGAGATAAAAATATATAAACCTGAAGCAAATCTGGCTGAGGTCCATTACCTTGGGAAGCTAGATGAGCAATACACCCATACTGGAAATGTCATGTTGAAATATTTAAAAGTTCGTCTACGTGTTTAAAAGTGCTATTCTATCCAACGTTTCTCAGGTGGCCCTGCTTAAAGTAAATGGGTCACAAAATAGAGCCAAAAGTCAGAAATTTGGGAAGGAGACTAGCAGGGAGGCGGAAGTGTGATGGGGAAGGGAGGAGGAAAAGCCGGGGGAGGGAGGAATCAGAATGATTATACACATGTCTGAAACTGTCAGAGAACAAAAGTAGGAAAAATAAAATAAATAAAAAGAACGAAAGTGCCAGTATTTTAAAATATTAACACTACCTCACAGAAGACGGTGCAGAATGCGAATGAAAATTTTTCAAATGGTATAAATGACTTAATTTCAATACTGTGTTATAAATATAGATGCAAATATGATAAAATGATAATTGAATATAATGAGATAATGGGAAATTTAATAACATCCTTACTTATCAAATTTTCTATAATAGAAACATACTAATTTAATAATCAGAAGAGATAGGTTAAAAAATTTTGATCTTCAACTCAAGTCTTGATTCCAAAACAGATTCATATTATGAGCATCCCAATTACAGAAGGCTTGTAAGCTTCCCAGGCTCCACATGACTGCTGAGTTACTCCAGCTTATTTTATTATTATTTGCACATTGCATGATTATTATAATAGTTGCTTTTAAGTGCCCACATTTTGTTTCTGTTCCCCAGAAAATTTGCTTCAAGCAAAAGCTTCTAAGCTAATGCTTTATTGAGGGGAGGAAGTAATTGCAAGCTGAGAAGTTAGGCATAGACTGGAAACTCCATGCTAATGGTGCACTGGAGAGTCACATAGGATTCCAGAAGGCTGGAGCAGGTGCTCAACATGTGGGGTGTTTCCAGACAAACTGTGCAGAACTCCTAAGGGGGGAAAGTTCTTCTGGGATAGGGATTTTCTTTTTAATATATTCTCTTTGTGATTGATGAAAGTTTGGTTCCTACCACAAACGCCTTAAATACTCTGGCACTTCCAAGTTTGTCAACTGAAACAGCCAAATTTCTATACTTCCTGACTTCATATGGGTTCATAAATACCTGGAGGAACTAAAGCTTTGATGGGTCAGGTACAACAGTCTCTGACGGCCACTGAGCAGTAATAACCTGTGGGAGTCCATGATGGCTAGTGTCGGAAGATGAAGTAGGAGTAGCTAGGGCTGAATCTACTCATGAAGCCTCACCTGTTATTAAGTGAACATGGGGCATCTCTGAATGAGCCCAACATGACCAATCCCTGTATGTTCGGATATACTGGAACCCTGAAGATCCTCAACTCTTACCCTCTGAGAAGTCTAAGACTTTAGGGTGCTGGCCAATCGCCATCTTCTATAAAAGAAGACTTAGTGAAGATTAGGAAACAAGCTTCAGGACATTAATTAAAACTCATCAGCTGGGCATGGTGGACATGCCTGTGACCTCAGCCCACTGGAGGTAGAAACAGATCAGAAGTTCAAGGCCATCCTTAGCTACATCAAGGATTTGAGGTCAGCCAAGCACTATGCCTTGAATATGAGTAAGAGGTAGAAAGCACAACTTACTGTTTACTTTGGAAGGGATTTTTTTTTGGGGGGGGGAGGGAGTGCGCTCCTATCCACTGGATCTCTAAAAACTCCTGTCATACAGGGTGTCCCTAAATAGAGTTTCCCATCTGCCCTCTGGCATGTGATTTGCTGATGTAGCAACAAATACTGTGAAGTACCCAAATGCCAAGATGATTGATGTCTCTGTGGACTGCTAGAAAGAGATGGAAGTTGCTCTAGTTCACACTGCATCTCTATTACATACATTTTTCTAGCGTCTGATTTCATCCTCAGTACTATGAAGACAGTCTGGTATTTCCATCTTGTTCGTTGTAGATAAACACTTGGAAGTTATCCCAGGCAATCATTAGATCTGCTCCAAGTTGTTCTTACAATACCAAATTTTAGGTTCACAGGTGAGTCCCCACTCTCATGAATGTGCCTATGTCTCACACCTGTTCTACTTGGTTCAGCTGTCTCAGTGATTCCCATATCTGCTCACCCAGTTTCTACCCATGTACAATGCCTATATTCTGAGATTCCTTTGATGTGTGGGTTCCACTTCCTGGATTATCTGTAACTCCTTACCAACTTGTGCTGAGACCTAAATCTGCCAGTTGTGGAAGCAATAATGAATCAGAGGCAGACAGACTTTGAGAATAGTGCCATTTTGAAAAGCACCCGTAAGAGATGAACTGTCTGTGGCCTTTGCACAAGGGGAGTCTCCTGTCTGGGCTATAGATATATTATGAATTCAGTGTTGATATTCCTCAACTCTATATCATTCTAACAAAATACCCTAAGAAAAATCAGCTTAATGGAGGAAGGATTTATTTTGGTTCACAGTTTCTGAGGTTCATCCATCATCATTTGGCTCCACGGTTTCTGGCCTGTGGTGAAGCAGAACATCATGGGCGTGGAGCCTGTGACAGTGATGACACCTAAGAAACAAAGGGTGAGATAGGAAGAAACCTGGGACAAGATACATCTTCCAAGGGTGCATCACCAAGTATCTAGCCCCTCAACTAGGTTCTATGTCCTGTTTCCACCACTTCTCAGTCCCACTTCAAATATGAACCCATCAACAAATGAACCCAGAGATGAAGTTAGAATCTCGTGATCCAGTCTCTTCTCCCAAATCCATCAGCTGCCATGGCCTTTGTGGGGCATTTTCAATCTAAACCAAAATGGTGACCCATACCAGGTTTCAGATTTTCACTCAGTCTTGACTTTAGAAGGAAACATTTCAAAGATGCACATTTACTGCCTTTTTAAGCTGTCATCTTCATAATCAGACCTGGGTTTGATTTTCAGTGGTGAACGATGTCTTAGAGGCAAGCTCGCAAGTAGATACACTGTTTTCCTGGGACTCACATTGACCTTTTTAAGTTGTAACAAATATAATTACCTACACATCATATTTACAAATGCCACTCCCTCCAAAGCAGTAGCCATGTAATTTCCCACAGTTATGCTTTCCACCTGCTATTTGAATTAACCAGAGGCAAAAGCCTCTGTGATTGTGATGCTGCTGTGATGTATTATCTACTGATTACTAAGCAGCTGTTCTTGCTACTTTCAGGTAGGTGGCAATATGATTCCAAATTCCTGTCCTGAGGGGGCTGTTTTCTAGAAAGTCTATAGTGCTAATTCTCTTTTCTGGGGCTCAGAAGATAGCAAAGTCTGACACAAAGCTCATATGCTAATATTACATGCTGGAGTCAAATAATAGGGCAGAAAGAATGAGCGAAAGTACGAATTCAGTAGGGTAGGAGGAAGAGAAATCAAACGTAAAGTGTTACAGAGCTGGCCTATGCTTAGGAAAGCAGGTGCTGGAGATGGAGCAATGGCTCTGGTCAGGAGCACCGGCTGCTCTCACAGAGGACCTGAGTTCAGTTTACAGCACCCAGATAGCAGCTAACAACTATCTGTAACTCAAGTTCCAGGAGATCCTCTTCTGGCCTCCGCGATATGGGTGCACTTACACAAATGCAGGCAACGCACTCATACATATAAAATAAAAATAAGTATTTTAAAAAGAAAGCAGGTGTTTTGTCTATCACGTGAGGTGTCTTTGGTAAGTATCCTTCTTCAGAATAGTTCACAGGAGGTAAGAGAGGACCTTTTTTTTGCTAGTTTTCTTCCATTTCCTTCCATTACATGTGAGTTGCATGACCCTGCACCCCAACCGCACATTTCATTAGAGCTGTGAGGTTCAGAGTCCTGATGAGGTGAGTGTGAATGAGGCCATGGTAAAGGAGCCAGGATGTGGAACTGCTGCATCCCATGAGGATCTGACACCTACTCTGTGCTAAGAATGACACAGTACTTTTCGCATACCGAGTTCTCCTTAGTAACCACAAATGTATGCATAAGTATTTACCTTCTATAGAGGAGTGAAGATCTGTGTTACATAACTAGAAAGTGAGAGGGTGTTTGAAGTCAGTGAAAAGTGCAATATTTGTATTATTTCTCCTAGTTAATGTTTCTGTCTTTATCTTGATTTCTCTCTCCACACATTACCCTACTCTATTTATCCACACACATCTATGATGCGTGAGTACATATATATGTAATGCATATATAAATACTACTGATAGAAGTATATATGTATATATGTACATAACTGCATAGGTATGCCTAATTATATATATGTATATGGTCTCTCTCTCTCTCTCTCTATGTGTGTATATATATATATATATATATATATATATATATATATATTACTATAGTATATCTACTATTCTAAAACTCCCCAGAAAAAAAACATGGCAATAATTATCACAAAAGAAATCTTGGGGTTAATGAAAATGCATAGCAGTGGTGATCATCATATACTAGTCTGTCAGAATGACAAAGCAAAAGTTCCTTTTATTACTGTGATATATCATTTAGACCTATAAACTACAAATAACCCTAAACAAACCTATGACACAACAAATGAACTCCATTAAATGGAGATGTGTTGCCACACAGGCTTGGGCTGATATCATAAAAAATTCTTCATGAATTAACCTCTGACAATGCTTTGTGGCCCATCCATCATTTTCATTTAACTGACAGCATTTCTGGTCTTCACTTGTAATCATCCAAAGCCATGCTCATGTAAACCGCATTTTGTTTTTTTGAGACAGGGTCTCATTCTGTAGCCCTGGCTGGCTTGGAACTCACTAGGTAGAGCAGGCTGGTCTCGAACTCACAGAGATCTACCTGCCTCTGCCTCCCCAGTGCTGGAATTAAAAATGTTCATCACCATGCCTGGCCGTAAACAGTACTTTTTCTGAACATTTCATAAGCATTGTGCTCTCTCACACAGACTTAAAAATAGTCACGACACCAATCCCAGGACAGGGGAGTAAGTTCTAGGGAACTGATTGTTGTACACAGCCTGGCTAAAGAGAAGAAAAAGTTAAAAAATAAGGCTTTGGTGGCAACACGAGAAGAAACAATTTTCTTTTTTTGCCTTGACTGACCCAAGATTTAGAAATTTGTAAGTGTTCAGATTTGGGATTGTTATGTAGTCAATCTTTAAACATCTGTTCTAAAAGATATTCTACTACAAATAGAAATATGATTGTCTTTATTCCGTCATGCCATCCTTTACCTGCTTCTGGTATACTGGAGAAAACTAAGTTTCTCTTTTGCCTGCTTAGGCTTTGCTTTTGCTATCAAGGCTGAAGATACGGCTCAGCGGTTAGCAGCACTATTGCTCTCACACCGGAAGGCAGCTCACAATTGCCTGCAACCCCAGTTCCGGGATCCAATGCCCTCTCCTCTGGTATTGTTGTCACCGCACCCATATGGTGCACATACATACACCAAGCCTCCCCCCTATAAAATAATAAATCTTCAAACACCTGAATAAAAAGTAAAAATAAAGACTAAACAAACACGAGCAGGGCATGGTGCCACAGACCTGTGATCTCAGCATGCAGAAGGCTGAGGCAGGAGGATCTTGAGTTTGCAGGGTCTAAACTGCAAAGGAAGAACCTGTCTAACACATTTTTTAAAAAGTTCCAAATTAAAAGAGACCAAGAATTTCTATATGCAGATTTCCATGGTTGGCAGAACTGAAGAATAGATTCAAATGGAAAGAAGTTACTTGAGATGGGGACTGAAGGGGCAATGACTGCCTTCCCCCTCTCCATTACCCTGGTGTCTGACTCCCTTTTTTCTTCTCCCTGCCTCTGGGTGATGTTAGTCATGATGGAAGAAAAAAAAAAAAAGAACATGCTCTGCCCATGAGAGATCCTAGGGATGTGGTACCACAGCAACGGGATATCCCACTTCCTCTTCCTACTTGGATGCTTAAGACCCAGTTGTGCAATATGGCTCCCTATAGAAAGAAAGCAATCTCTCTGCTAAAATATAAGCAATCCTAGAAAATGTAAGATGATTGAAAGTGGGAAGGCCATATGAGGATAAAGAAAGCTGTTTTCTTATTTGCATGTGTGTGTGTTCATGTACATGCAGATACACATGTAAGCCTATGCTCATGTATGCACTTATGTGGAGGCCAGAAGACAATCTCTGGTGTTACTCTCAGAAAGGCTGTTCATCTCTTTAGAGACAGGTTCTTTCAATTAGGCTTCACTGGTTAGCTGGAGAGCCCCAAGAATCCACCTTTCTCTGTGTCCCCAGCACTGGGACTCTAAGCATGCACCACTGTGCCCAGTTATTTTTATCTGGGCTCTGAGTATTTCACTCAGATCCTTGTGTTTTCAGGGCAAAAGTACTTTGCCAACTGAGTGACAGTACTGTTTTAGAAAGAAAAAAATGCTAGATACAAATGCCAGAGTTGAAAGGCCACGGGGACTTAGTGGTTCTTAACAACAGATATCTTGGTTCAGTACAAAAACCTCAGAAGAAATAAATCTAAGGCAACCCTCATCCATGTATTCAATTGCCTTCGATACAAAGACACAAACACCACCATAGAATTTATTTTTACTTTATTAACAATGTGGCTTACCATGTTTTCAAGTAAAAAGGGTTCTTTCATTTAGAATAAAAATTAAAATATAACTCTGATATAGATTTTCATTTATGTACATGGAAACATATATACAGAATACAATCTTACAGCAAACTAAGAGCATGCCCTTTGTCCTTCAAATTTCAAAAGAAAAGACACCATTTTTTGTTTCTTTTATGCACCAAAACATACACAAGATATGAATCAGATTTCAATACAAACTCTTCAAAGTGGAATGTGAAAGTTAAAGGGTCCTTCCTGCTCACAGAGATCATGCTAACTTCCATTCTAAACAACAGGCGAAATGGTAATTTCCATTATTACTAAAGAAAAAAAACTTCCTTTCAAATTTCCATCCCAAAGTAATTTTCAGCAAAAGATTGTTCTAGAACATTCTTCACTTTACCCCTTTGGCCCACCTGAAGCACTGCTCTGCCTTGGTTCTGTGATATGACCTACATCCTCACTGGCTAACCTGGCCACTGAAAACAAGTCTGTATCTTAGGAGAAATAGAGTCATTATTCATCATTTGCACCAAAAAGGCTTTTAAACCAAAACCCCAGGAGACAAGGTAGGACTGCAATTACGATTTTTAGGTAAATCAAGTGGGTAATGGCAAAATCTGATTTTGTGATACCATGGTATAATATCTGTGGTACCTGTAAACCACTCTAGTGATAAAAGCTTTGTTGAGTTAATCAGCTTAAAAAGTCAACCAAATTAAAGTGAGGACTTTTCAGAAATTTGTGCACAGAAAGAAATAGTGAACAAGAGGATCTTTAGGTTGTATGGTTGCCATGGTTACTTTCCCTTGTAACTTAATTATTGCACCACAGAGACACAGGCAGTATATGTCTCCAAAGATTTCTTCCTTAAAAAATACAGATTTCTTAATTTAAAACTTTTTCCTTTCAAATAATTGCACACAGCTTTCTAAAAACAGAACAGAGAGTACTCAAAGCCTAGATTCATTATCTTAACCCCCAGCAGCAATGTCCAATTACAAGGGTCGCACTATTGTTTTTTGTTCTAGTCTATATACAGAAATAAATATCAACGGGTATTCTACGAAATAAATATGAAAACCCAAGTGCTTCCAAAATTAAGAGGTGACAATTCTCAGAAAGTGGTGTCTAGTATAAGACAGAAGACAGATCCAGTATTTGCTGCATACACCACTCAAAATTCTAAGAAATAGATTAGGAGAGATTCATCTTCAAAGGACTGATCAAAAAGAACCTTCTAGAGAAGGCAGGAAAGGTCAGAAGTGGCAGTGTTAAGGTTTGGATCATTTTAATCTGTTGGGGAATAAATCAAAGCAAACATGGAAGGAGATCTTTCGAGTACGATCAAACAAGATCCAGGAACTCAAATAGCTATACAGCTCAGATGCTGTCTGTGACTCAAACTCTGATCAAAGGAATCTAATTTTAAAAGTGACAGACAAGTTCTCCATACTGTGGAGCTCTGTGGTGAAGGACACCATTGTGTTGTTGAATGGCAAAGATCTATGATACTAGTAGTGCCCTGCTTTGTCCCGAGTATGTTTCATCTTGTGGATAGGATACTTTTACAACACAGCATAAATGCAGTCAAGTTAGGGGCTGAAACAAGCTCCCTAAGTTTTAGGCGGGATTAAGTGATGCACTCTCATTATTTAAGCTGAGGTCACACTTCCATTCCTCGGGTTACATGGCTCAGACTGCGAGGTGCTTGCTTGGCTGGTTACAGAAAGCAATGAGTGAGAGGTGCCCAAGGCGCAGGTGCATAAAGGAGAGGATGTTGGTTCCAGAAGATAATTAGGTAAAGAAATGATACCATCCAGGAAAGGCGTGGACTGCATCATTTGATGGTAGATCACAGTATTTTTGGTGGCAGGCTGTGGTGGTATTGGGGTATACGTTTAAGGTCCACAAGAGCAAAATGTTCCTTGGAAATCAGCTCTATGTTTTGAGACAAAAGCTGGTGAGAGGTGAGTCTAGACAGAAACAAAGACCACTTTACAATCCGGTAACAAAACTGAGATTTGTAGGGGGCGTGCCCCATGGTGGAAATCCTGAAGAATCCAGGCTGAGGAGGACTCTTGAACCCTTCAGAGGAAAAGCATCCTTCCTGGTCCTTAACTATTTCTCAAGTCTTTCTGGAGGGCTGGGGCCATAACACTCACGCGTCTCAGGACCGAATGCCATTTGTTCCTTGTTATGTGTCCACTAAGTAGAAGGTTTGGCATGAGACTGAAATGACCAATGCAATAGAGAGAGACTGAAATTAAACTGCAAGGCTTAAGGATACAATAAGGCTTCGACATTCGTTTCCACAGGAAGCAAGGTTTTCCTGCCAATGGTGGCGGTATATCCCACCTGGACTTCCTGGTGAGTACCCTTCCACCTTGTGTGGGCTCAGGAGACACCCAGAAAATTCCCGGGGTTCTCATACAGCATCTTTGCCTCCTCCTTGCTATTACTGGAAATGGCATGAGAAGGTGACATTTGTTCTCAAAGCACTATGTTGTGGTTTAGCTGTGCCATAGCCTCATCCTGATTTCAAATGCAATAGAGAGAGTTCAGCTCATGGTGGTCACAGCAAAGGATCAAAAAGGAGTCCACACAGGGAAAATCTGAAGTGGATATCCTTTTCAACCATCAGATAGGATACAACCCCACAGGACTGAGCATTTACAGCCAAAAGCTTGCGGTTGAGAAAACAGAGATGAGAAATTGAGGCGGGTTCAACCTGTAGCTTAGAAGAGAGAAATTAAACTGCAAGCCAACCAACACACACATCACCAGGGATTCTCAGACACTCACAGCACCATGCAGGATACCACCCATCAGAGGTCAGCAGGCAGATCCACTCACCGAATGTCTACAGCTTGACTGTAGAAACCAGCTTCAGGCAGGATTAAAGAGCCTTGACCACAAAGAATTTGTTTTCTATTTCCATACACAACAATTACAGTATGTTAAGGGGTCAGCATGAGTAGTCATAGTTTTCAAAGTCTCATGTGACAGATCATTACACCTTAAAATGTTGCCCAAATACGAGCAGCTGTCAGCCCACGACAAGTTACAAAACTGTGGAAATTCTCGTCAAAGACAAAAGTCAGACATAATTATGGCAAAACAATAAAACCCATGAAAGTGTGAAGTTATGCCTTCAACATGAGGGCCCATTTTTAAACCACAATACAGGTTTGGTTCCCTTGTATAAGTTTTCAAAGGCATGGAGGTGACCACCAATCAGAAGATACCACGTTCCCATTTGGGTTTACAAGAGCACGTTGAACCACTCAAGAGGAAACGCAAAGTGCTGGTATAAAAGGTCAGCCAATTCTCATAGTCACTGATTTTTTCTAAAAAAGATCCCTTACAATTGACCAAAACTGAAATTTCATAAGCAACCTCAAAGCCAGAGTGAAATGCAGGAATTCCGTGGCCACTCTCCTTGTCTTATCTGAACCAACCTGGACTCTTCCTTTGTGGCGGGAGTGAGGAGGGGGCGAAGGGGATGGTATGCCTGCCATTACTCTGCCAAGTGTCCACACTTGTCCTCTAGCTTGAACTGCGGTCCGCAGAGGGGTGAAGTCACCCAAGGCCATGGAGTTGGTCATTAACAAAGCCAGAACGAGAATGAGTTGGGTCCAGATTCAGCACTCACTCTGTTACATCATGCCAGGATGGCTGCTCCTCCTGCTTGCTCTATTTCTGGCTGGGAAGGGTGGAACGGAGCAGAAGAAGAACTGGGAAGAACTTGTTGGCCGTGCCCAGCTGTGTTAAAGCCTTCTAGGTGGATATACCTAGTTCACAAAATGCTTCCCTTACATATCTTCCTGTTCTTGCCCTCTTCTGAAACCTTTTTCTTCAATACAGAATTCAACATTTCCCTAAAGTAGCCACTTCCTGGCCTGCTCACAGTGAACTCAGAACAATGGGCTGATATGATTCTGTGGAGACTGTGGTGAGAGCTTGCCTCCACAAATGTTCTAAGCTCTGATCATGAAAGAATAGTTGTTTCACTGGGAGCCACCATACTTGCAAAAAAGGCACCTCTGACAAAAAATGGAGTTTAGTATGGGTCATTTTCTATCAACATCCTGAAACAGAGCCCACAGCTGTGTCAGAGAAAGGTGTTGCCATCAGGATCAAACTGCATGGATAGCTCACGACTCTAAACCACAGTCACTGAACGCAGAGGGCACACCCATCTGTAAATGTGCCTGAGTGAGTAGCAAAAACTACTGGCAAGGGGAAAGGTATTCTCCCTGGTCACAATCGAGAACACATCAAGTGTGTGCATCTCAGTTCTCCAAGAACGTAGACCTCAGTGTAGGAAATCTTGCTTGTAGAAGCTGCTTGGTTTGGGTGAGAGAAAAGTGAAACACTGAGATTAAGAATTAATTCCAGATCCCAAGAGGGTCTGATGCAGAACTTTAATTACACTCCTTATCAGCTACCACTGTGGTCCTTCCATGTGCTTTAAAAACATGGAATCATCAAACTGTGGTGCATGAAGGAGGTCCTGGGCTTCGGGCCTGTGAGTGATCCTCACTGAATGTACCATTTTACCTAACCCCAAAAATCAAAATCTCAATCCTGAAAACCTTCACAAACACAGCATCACCAAAGTCGTGATCCAGTTCCCAAGAAGGCAGAGTTAGTTGGCATATTGGGCATAGAAAGCCACTTTGACTCTCTCGATCTGATGGCACAGCTTGATAGCAGGGCCCAGCTTCAGCTCCATGCACTCCTGCACCGTCGGAAGAGTGAGCAGCAGGAGAGCCTGGCCGTCGATGTCCTGTCAGAAAATACAGCCACGTTAGAGACGGGCGGGGTGGACATGGAGGACCTGTTTGTTATGTCAAACTTTTATTTTCTGGGGCCAAATATGCAAAGAGGCTGTCCCTATTGATGGGAGAGTGTTGGCAGAGACCAACTTGGCCTGGTGACTATCAAGTCTTTGTGTTAATGGTGTGAGAAGGTGACATTTGTTCTCAAAACACTATGTTGTGGTGTAGCTGTGCCATAGCCTCATCCTGATTTCAAACACAATAGAGAGAGTTCAGCTCGCGGTGGTCACAGCAAAGGATCAAAAAGGAGTCAACACAGGGAAAATCTGAAGTGGATATCCTCTTCAACCATCAGATAGGATATAACTCCACAAGACTGAGCATTTACAGCCAAAAGCATGTGGCTGAGAAAACAGAGATGAGAAACTGAGGTGGGTTCAACCTGTAGCTTAGAAGAGAGAAATTAATCTGCAAGCCAACCAACACACACATCACCAGGGATGCTGAGACACATATCGTGTCTGATATGGGCTGATATATACACATATGGTATGTATATGCTTGGGTGAGCGTGCTGTGACACGTGTATGTATGTGGAAGTCAGAGGACAGCCCGGGTGTCGGTGGAGACAGCTCTCTCATGTCCACAGCTACATACGCCAGTCCAGCTGCCCAACCAGCTTGATTCTTCTGTCTCTGCTGTCCGTATCCCAGAGGGCAGGAGTGCGGATCACAGACACGTTTAGACTACTCTGTCCGGCTTTTTACATGGGTTCTGGGGAATCCAAACTCGGTCACTAGGTCTGAAAGGTCAGTGCTTTACCATCTCCCCAATCTCCAACAAAATACTTTTTTGCTAAAAATATTTGAGCTGCTCTGAAATTTGTGTCTTCTCTGGTAGTTACAAACAAACGGAACAGGTAGGATGCCCCAGAAATTATTTCTCAAGCTTATTAGCTCTTTCTGAGATAACGACGGCTTCCTACCAGGCCAGGTTCTTTCTATAGTAATTTGAGCACTAGAAAAGGGCTCCCTGCTCAAAATTAAAAGTCACGAGCTTAGAGATTTCATCAAAAGGACAGGTGAGAAGATACTAAAGGTAGATATATCAACTATATAGTATGGTTTTCTACAGAGGAAAATACGTACACAAGCTTGTGTGTGTGCGCGTGGACGCACGTGTGTATATGTGTGTGTGTGTGTGTGTGTGTCACACCCCCTTGTCTACTTGAGCTTCTCCACTGCTCACAGTGATAGAAAAGGACAGACTATATTAAATATACCACACCATAAACTGTGAGACTAAAGTTAGTGTCCTATGCCAACAGAATACCCCTATAGCACATCTATAGAAGAAAGTCTTTCACTGTAAAAGCTACCTTATAAGACAAGTGGAGCTAATGAGTCTACTGGAGGCACAAACATTAGTGTAGATAAATAAATAATATGAAAAAATTAAGAAAACATCCTTTAACTGAGCCCCAAAGTTAGCAACAAATCCCCAAAGAGATTTTAAAATGTCTGAAGAATTCAAAAGGATGGTTCTAAGGAAACTAACCTAGGTAGAAGAGAAGCAGAGAGGCAATTCACAGAAATTAAGAGAGCAATTCATAATATGAATGACAAATTCAGCAAAGTGACAGCGGTCAGGAAGAAGAACCAAACAGAAAACTTGGAGCTGAAGAACTCAGTAAGAAAAACAAACAATAAAGAAACAGCTGAGAGCTTCAACAGTTAGAAGCAGAACTCCCAACTTGAAGAAGGTTCTTTTGGGTTAACACATTCAGATATAAAGGGAAAGAGAAAAAAAGAAGGCAACTGAATCTTAAGAGGCACCATTAAATGAACAAATATTCAAATAAGGGGTATCTTAGAAGAAGGAAAAAATTCAGAAAATATATTTGATGAAACAAACCAAATCTTGGGAAAGATGGACATTCAGGTCCATGAAGCTAAAAAGACCTCAACACAGCCTAATGGAGTTAAAGTAACTAATATTAAGAGAGAATTCTAAAACAGCAAAAGAAAAGTGCTGAGTTACATCTTAGGGAACCCCTGTTAGATAACAGCAGATTTCTCAGCAGAAATCCTTGTGGTTGGGGGGAGCGATATATTCAAAGTTCTAAAAGAAAAAAAAAAAAAACTAACCAAAACTCCTATTTAGAAATGCCATCCTTCAGAAATGGAGGAGAAACTAAGCCTTTTAGCCAGGTATGGTGGTGCATACCTTTAATTTCAGCACTCCGGGAGCTTAGGCAGGAGGATGGCCATGAGTTCAAGGCAAGTAAGGGCTACATAGCAAGGTGAAGAAGAAAGAAGAAAGAAGAAGAAAGAAGAAAGAAGAAGAAGAAGGAGGAGGAGGAGGAGGAGGAGGAGGAGGAGGAGGAGGAGGAGGAAGAAGAAGAAGAAGAAGAAGAAGAAGAAGAAGAAGAAGAAGAAATGAAATAAAAAACCCAAATTGAAGAAGAAGAAGAAGAAGAAGAAGAAGAAGAAGAAGAAGAAGAAGAAGAAGAAATAATGAAATAAGAAACCCAAATTAGGATTCCAAAAGTTGCTTAAGGAACGTATCTAGAAGCAAGACAAACACAAGATCATTATATCATGAATACCTACATCCAAGCCTACATGCATGTAACACACACTCCTCTGAGTGTGTATGGAAATGATTGCACATTCTCTTCAACTCAGCCTTTTTATGTCTACACAGAAGACCTCATACTCTGAAGATGGTCATTAATGGATTGCAAAATCTACAGCAGGAAGAAGGGTACAAAGATTTACTCCAAAGACCTAGGTCATTCTACCGGAAGTCTGTGTCTTCACCAGCTCGGTTTCTTCAAGTAGCTGGGCTATTCATGTGAATGTCACTTGACTGCGTTGCTGAGGCTAACGGCAATCTGCTCGTATTTCCCAAGGCAGACTACACATATTCAGAGGAAATAACTGAGGATCAAAGAGACCAGAGTCTCCAGATGTTGGCTAGAAGTTAACAGCAGCAAACTGAACCGGTGCGTTATTCATGTAGGCAGAGGTTTTCACCCTTTTCCTATATTGTTCTTGTTACTTTGCTTTTCAGAGGCTTCTGCTAAGGGTGACTGTAACTAGAGGGGACTGGCACTGCCAAGACACACGTCATGCATGCTCCCGGGATATACGCTCTGACTGTCGTCTGAGACATCATCAAGGACTAGTTTGTTTCCCTGGCTTTTAGGGATAAATGTGTTGGAGAACCAACACGCTATAATGTAAGTTCAGGCATTACCAGAGTAGCCACAACTGTCACATTCTCAGCGCAATCAAAGGGTGACACCATGGCAGTGACCATCCAAGTTATACTTGCTTGTCTCGGGTGCAGTACGCTGCACATGAAGAGCACGCAAGTGCTTTCTGAATAGATAGATGTTATAACACATCTGTGAAAAAACGAAATTGGTCTTGGAGATTACGTGCTACAAAGTGTTCCATTATTTTCCAGATTTGGATGGAAAACGGAGTTTGGCGGGAAATGTTTCACCACTCGCTGTCAGCTGTTCCTGCTGTATCTTTGCTCCCGTGGTGATCTTTCCAGCTTCCCAGTCACAGCCTACTCCAGGAGCCTGAGCTCCAACTCCACTACATTCTCATCAACCTACAAAGGCACCCCACTGTCCCCGCCGCCCAGCTGGTGAGGGTTTCTGGGGCATGCTGGGCGACACCATCTTATACCGCCCAGTTCAGTGCTACCCTCCCCAATTTCTCTGCTTAAAACTATGACTTCACCACTGTCTAGGATCTGTGCATCTCCCAATTATGTCCATGTCTGCTGCTCCGAATCAACCCTAGGTTTAAAAGAGGTCTGAGTTTTGAACCGTTGTTGGAAGGTGGAGGAGAGTATGCCCACCCTGAAGTGAATTTCAAGCTGGCAAAGCAGAATAGAAGCACAGAGAGCTCATGCCTTTGAGTCACTCCCTCAAGAGCCAGTTTATCTGGATTCAACAGAGAAGCCTTTATACCTGCGGGACTAAGATCTGCAACTAACAGCTGAAGAAACTCTACATGCAGGCTTATTTGCTGTAGCTAACAAATATGACAAGAGACACTTCACCCTGCTTTTTATCTCAGAAGTATTAGTAAAAGTTAGACCTGATACCTAAAGGTGGGAAGCATCTAACAAGCAGCATTTCATATGTCTACATTTGACATATGTCAAATGTCAAACATTTCATATGTGTACCTTTCTCCATCTTTATTTTTAACAGCTTTTAAATAAAGTGCCTTGCACACAGAGGTTACTTTAAATTCTTGGTGAATAAAGAGTTATTCTGTACATAAATGTCTATACAGACATCTAGGGCCTTTTCAATTAACAATCCCCTCTAGACTAGGAAAAAAATATTATTGCCAAAGGGCTTACCCTCATTATACGCCTTTAAGGAGACACAATGCAGGCATGTGAGTGTGTGCCCAAATGATGGCTGGCACACTGAAGAACAAGAATAAGGGGGAGAAATGGTGGGAGATCTGGAAGAAGTGCTCAAGACAACACTGATACAGCCCAGGACATCTGTGAGCAGTTTCATATTCCCTACAAATTGAATCTCAGTGTGTAGAAGTGTATTACAATCTACGTATTGAGTCTTCTGTGTTAGAAACTGTGGACTAAATACAGTTGTTTAGCTACACTGACCCACTGTTAAGCTACCTTGTAGCTGTCTACATTTATACACATAATCAAATGCTACTCTCTGCCTTAATCAGGGAAGCCTCTTCCCAGTGAATGACGGTGAAGGCAGAGACTCATGGCAGGACAAAGTGTGAGTGTAAGTGACAGAAGAGTGCTCAGCCCTATTCAAGTCATTTGTACCATCCTCTATGAGGCTCAAGGACCACTGGGAGGAGGGGCTGGAAAGGCTGTAAGAGTCAGAAGACAGGGAGAAGGGATTTGAAAAGTCAAAGTCATCTTCTGAGCACGACACAGACACTACAATCATGAACTCATAACAGCTGAACTGTGCACTGGGTGTGCATGAGAACTGGCCCCTCAACAGTCAGGCAGGGATGGAGGAGGGCCTCACCTCATTGCTGAACTATTTGCTACTGATAGAATCGGTTGTATACCTTCAGTTTTGTACCCACTGATAATCCCATCAGGCTCCTATGGATAATTCCAATCCATTAGTCACACAGATGGCTCTAGTTAAACTAAATGGGTCACAAAACCAAACCAAAAGGTATGATTTGAGAAAAGGGTCTGATGGGGATGGGGTTGGAGGTAGATTGGGATGATGGGAGTTAGGTAAAGGAGAGAACAATCATGATATGTTGTATACATGCATGAACCTGTCAAATAACAAAAATGTAACAATCAAAAGAAAATTATAAAATAAAAAAGTGCCCAGGGCATTCAGAATGTTCACAGAAGCAGTTGTATGTCCCTCGCAAGATACATTAGCATTTAAAATAAGCCTTAACTTCAGAATTAAGAATTACATTACTCAAAATAAAAGGAATAAATAATAAGCAAATTCCATCGGCCTGATGTACTCCACTGATTTTGTTTTGTTTTTTAGTCTATTAAGGTGTCTGCTTTGGGGCAGTGAATAGATCCTGAGGACTCTGACTTAACCTATAGACTCGTTCCCTGATGGATTGAGGAACGAGCTACTTAGAGAAAGTAGGCAATTGGTGGCTTGCTCAGGAAAGACGTACCTTGCTCCAGGCTCCTTCCTGTGTCTCGTTTTGCTTTCTGATCACCATGAAGTGAGCAGTTCTGCTCCACCATGACTCTGCTCACAAGTCAGCAAACAGAGAATTGAAACCTCGGAACCATGAGTCAAAACGAAATTTTCCTCTTTAAGTTGCAATGACAAATGGACTGACCCCGAGGTCAATTGAAAGGAAGAAGAGGCAGAAACTTCTCACACAGAGCTAAAGTTGTTGGCCATCCTGAAATGTTTTCATAGAATAAATCACTTATTCAGAAAGTCTGCTTCTTATGTAAGCAGATGGATGGGCAGCAGATGAACAAACAGACAATGTTGTTCAGGTGCAGCACAGCATATTTCTAAAAAATTTACAGATGTGTGGATTTTTACTGTATCATGTACATATTCACAGTAAGAAATTATGGAGTATAGATTTTTATTAAAGAGTTGCCACAACAGTTCAGAAGTAAAAAGGCACATATGCTGATAATGGGAAGTTTGTAATTTATGCAATTGCTCCTGGTGATTACAACCAACTCTGAACTACTAAATCCAGAGGTGTGAATGCATGCAGCCGCCATCTTTTTGTACACTGTCATCTCATGTACAGGCTGGTGAATGAAACCTCTAGATGCCTAGTTCATCTGACAGCGGCCCAATGAAGGCCTCACTCAATCAAAACTGCGGCATTTGGGCTAAAGGACAAAAGAACAAAGTAATAAAAGGCAGTCATTAAATGTCTAGTGGAACAGAAAAGGACTCAAATGTTCACATACTTTGGACAATACAACAGGTAATGCTTTTTTTTTTATTGTAATAGGTAAAATTTCCAAATACGAAATGCAGAATTAAATGGGAACAAGACTCATCCATTAAGGCCTACATAAAGTCCATACGGAGAATAAAGTTTTTAAGTAATGTTAGAGGAGTCGGGAAAGAGAAGCCTTTGCCCACTGTTTGATTTCACAGTGGGAATGTGCCCGCAATATTCATTTCCTTGAATCATTCTTAAATACTGCTAGAAACAGGGTTTGGCAGTTCCTTCAAGTAGGACTTAATATTAGTAGCATTTTAGCTTACCCCATCACCCAAGTTGTATCAAGTATCAACACAGCTATCAACCCTACAACCTTGTGTGCTACAAACTGTCTTAAGCTCCCCACAAAACCTAAAATCTAGAAGTGATGAAATCCATTTTTTGCTCTGGTTCAACAGAAAAATTTTAAATTAAAAAACAGGGCATTTGAACCTAAAACACAATAAGCCAAAAATAAAACTTTAGATTTATATAGAATGCCTTATTTCTTAACCATATTTTGGATAGTATAAGGCATGCAGCAGGTGCTTGATTGGTACATGTTGAATGTACACATTAAGTAACACATACACAGTGACATATTGAAACTATATAGAGAGCATTTGTCATGTATTTGCATACAACAGTTTTATTTATTTGTTTGTGTGTGTGTATGTGTGTATGTGTTTTAGGCTGTACCTCTATGAATTAGCACCAAACCAGAAAATGCTGCATCAGGCAGAACTTTACATGGGTGTTAAATCCATTGCCTTATGTTTATCTTCAAGAAGCAGATGTAGTCTCTTATCACCCAAGTTACATTACATGCTACGATTCCCTCTTTATTGTTTGTTGGCTATAAAAAAGGGACAGGTCAACACCCTAGTTCTTTAGGCCAGAAAGAATTTCTCCCTGTCTGTTTTCTTTCAGTGGTGCCCAGAGAGGAAGGTCAGTGAACGTCAGAAGGCCAAGGTGGGACCTTGTGTCTGCTCCTGCTCATTCCTTCTACATGACCTTATCTAGTATCTGCAAAAGGTTCCAGGGTGAATTCAGAAGAATCAATTCACCTTCTGGACCTCTCTGGACACAGGGCAGGAGCACTGGATACTAAGAACTTCTCTGGGGAGGGGGGTCAAGGTGGAGGACTAAGAGCACATTAATTTGCTATTTACGACATATTATTGCACCAACTTAGAAGAAAAGTTGGAAAATTCTCTGCAGGAATGGGGAATCAGAGACTTTCCTGTTTTCACATTGGAAAATTTATCTTCCTAGACTATTGTCTTGCTATATCTAAAACAGACTAGATAAGCATATCTTTAATCAACTACATGGGAAAAAGCATTTCCTTTAAAATACGAGGTCTTAAAAGACAGATATTTGTTCTGTGGGACAATACAAGAAATTTCAACAAATTAAAATGTATTTTGTGTGTATGTGCGTTTGCTTTCATGAATTTATATGCCCCATCTGCATTTAGGAGCCTCCGGATGCCTGAGGTAGGTGTTCAAGCCCCTGGAACTGGAGTTAGAGGCAGGTGCAAGCTTCCATATGCGTGCTGGGAACGGAATCCAGGTCTTCTGCAAGCAGAGTAAGGACTCGTAACTGCAGAGCCATCTCTCTAGGCCCTTAAACATTTTATCTTTATGTTTAATTACGTGTGTGTGTATATGTGTGTCTGTGTGTGAGTATGTATATGCACATGGAGGTCCCCACAAAGGCTGCTGACTCCTGTGGAGCTAGTTACAGGCAATTGTGAGCCTTGCAACATGGGTGCTAGAAACAGAACGAAAGTCCTCAGCAAGGGCCGCAAGCACTCAATGGCTGAGCCACTTCTCTGGCCCCAAATTCCAGCAAAGGAAGCAGGCAAAGTAGAACAGGAACCACAAGCTCAAACTGTTTTAGAGAAAGCCAGTGCTAGGTGGGATGTGGGCATAGCAATTTGTTTTCATGTTAATTTAGTGAAAACCATAAATGAAGACTTTCTTTTGATGCCATATCATTATCTTATGTTTGGCCAACTACAGTCATTTCAACTGCTGGATTGCAAAACTCCTTTAAGGTATAGATTACATCAATGGTTTTTACATCTATCTATCATAATACCACAGAATGTGCAGATGTGTGTGAGTGTTCACACGTGTGTGCCATAGTGCACATGCGGAGGGTTAGAGGCCAAACTCGGGTGTATGTACTCACCTCCTACCTTGAGAATGAGTCTCTTGCTCTCTGCTCTGAGTCCTTGGCTAGCTGGCCACCTCCCTTTCACCACAGCAGCACTAGGATTACTGATACGGTACCATGTTCAGCGTTACGCAGGTACTAGAGGTGCAAACTCAGATCCCCATGTTTGTACTATGAAGTGCTTTATATACTGAGCCATCAGCCAAATTCCAATATGATAGATTTTAAACGATTTTATAATGAAGAAAGTAAAGCAAGCAAGAAAACAGCAGTAAGCGGAACGCAACAGACAGAGCACTTCCACTTCAGGAAGGTCAAGCAGGCACACTTTTCCCTGACTCTCCCGCCAGCAGAACTAGAAGTGCTGGCCATGTACCAAACAGAAGTCTCTCAAAGGTGGAGGGGAGAAAGCAGACAAGTCAGGGAGGGTCCTCGAGAGATGAGTGAATTACAATGCTGAATTCCTTGCTTATTTGTGGCCCTTGTTTATTTATGTGCCCCATATTCAAACTTAAAACCGAAGCAGTTGGCAATCCAGATTTGCCCATAGGCACTGACCAAAAGGGTCCATCCAAGTCAGGTGCTGTAGTCAGAAGGATGGCTCAGCAAAACAAAAGACACAAAGAAGTCAAGGGTTCTACTGTAGTCAAAAGCCACTGGGAGCTATGACTGAGCAACATCCACATCAGTTAAGGTCTAGCAAGCAGTCCTTGACCTCCAACCCAGCACCTTAAGCTTCCATCAAGGTGGCATCCGAGATCAGGCAGGCTGCTGAGATTTTTATCCCTGCAGGTCAATAAAGAGTGAGCTCCCCCAGTTGGAATCAGTGCAGACTGAGGGTGGAGACGGGGGGTTCACTCCTCCCCTGGCAGTAACAGGGGCCTTCCTGTCCCTGCCAGTTGGTGACAGGGGTCCCTGTGGCAAACCAGGTGCACCACACCTGCTTGGCAGCCTGGACGGGCCCACTCAGAGGTGCCAACTACAGCTTGCAGTATACAGGGCACCTGGAATTTTACTCTCTACCTGGTAAATCGAGAGGAAGCCAGGTAAGACATGCTGTCGTCGCTTTAAGATCTACAGTCTCAGGGCTGGGGAGATAGCTCAGTCAGTAAAGTGCTTGTCTTACAAGCACAAGGACCTGAGTTTGATCCTGAGAACTCATTTTTAAAAGGTTAGGGCTGGTACTCATAATCCCAGCATGTAAGAGGCAGAGCCAAATGGTCTCTGGGGCTCACTGACCAATCGGATTAGACTACTTAGTTAGTTCCAAGCCAGTGAAAAGAAAAACAAAGCCTGTCTCAAAAAGAAAGTGGACCACATTTGAGAAATGATACCTTATGATATTCCCTGTCTTCCAACGGGACACACACATATGTAGATACACATATATAACTGTACATAAATAAACAAACATACATTTATACATGCACACACATACACATAAAACCCTGGCGTCTCAGAAAAGGAATGAATGGCACAGCAATCGACAATACCTGCTCCTGAAAGATCTTGGCCAAAGGTGCACAGTCTGTCAGCTTGATGAACCGTACCACATCGGTGACAGTCCACTCTAATGGGTTGCTTTCAAGGATCAGCCTTTCCTCCTCCTCCTGCTTTGTTTCCTGCAGGATGGGGGGCAGAAGATAGTCACTGTACACTGCAAGATCAGCCACATCCTTTCTAAAAGCCTCCAGGCCTCAGCTGCAAGGCTGGACCAGAGCCACCACCTCTCTTGTCTCTCACTGGCCACAGAGAGAAACACAGTCTCTACGGAATTTCCTAGCAGCCTGTCCCTCATGATTTCTCTACCTAAGATGACTTGGGTGCTTTTGAAGATTAAAAATCAACAACAGAAGTAGAGCAGGGCTAAGGAGATAACTCAGTCAGCAAAGTGCTTGCCATGCAAGCATGAGGACCTGAGTTTGATCTCCAGAACACATAAAAAAATTTGGTGGCTCACACTTATAGTGCCAGTGCTGGGGAGTGGAGACAGGAGGATTTGGGGGGCTGGCTGGCTGGCCAGTCTAACCGACTCAGCAAGATTCCATTCAGTAAAAGACCCTGCTCAATAAACAAAGTGGACAGTTCTTGAGGAATGACACTTCACATTGACCCAATTTGGGGCCTGCTTAAGGATGAGCATCTCTGATTAGAGAGAAGAGAGAAACTGAGTGCCACATGCAAATGCAGACCACAGCTCTGCTTCCACTGACTCTTGTGATAATGGTATCAAGGACCTTTACAGCTGCTCGCGCACTGCCTCTGTGGTTAGGGGATGTCGAGTCGAACATGCTGATTTCCACAACAGGACATCAGAGAGGTGTCATAAAGGAGATAGGGGATGCAGGATGCAAGGGTGGAAAAAACGTGGAGGTGGAATTTTGGATCCAAGTACTAGAGGAAGGGATCCTGCCCATCCATCTAACAGGAAGCTCTGGTGGGGCTAAAGTTGTTAGAAATGAAGGCCCTATTCCAGCCCTGGGAACTCTTTTCTGATGTTTCGTGAACCCCTCTGCAAGAGGTGAAACCAACCTTTTTCCCTGGGACTTGGGAATTTGGATGCAACACCTACCCTTGTTTCTGACATTTGAAGGGGGTTTCCCTAAATGAGCTACACACCCCTCCACTCTCCGAGCTCACCTCTGGGCCCTCAGGCTTGGCAGACGGGCCTTTGTCTCCTTCATCAGCAGACGCAGCAGTGGGTGGCGGGCGACTCCTTCGGGCCCTCTCCACTGGAGGCCGCTGCGCAGCCTCCAAACTGCTCCGCAAGGTCACAGCCCTCCGGGGCCGAGCAGAGGGCACCTCAGCAGAGGAGGTATCTGTCTGGTCATCCCGGAGCTCAGAGCCAGTCTCCTCACTAGCGGTGTCATCCTCCGGAGCATCGGCATCCTCCTCCTCACTTTCCTGAGCGGAAGAGAAAGGTGCCAAGTGCAGTGGGTGGAAAGGGACCTGAGTGGATGCAGGAGGTGGACCCGCACCAGCAGCCGCACAGCCAGGGCAGGCCCCACGCTCCCTTTCCTTCCCAGAGCAAAGTTCTTAGCAGGGTTTGTCCCAGGCTGAGGATGCTCCTAATGCAGAACTTTCCTATCCAGGCGGTTGAACGCATGAAAACGGTTCTGAGTGCGTAAGGAGGCTGTGAGGACACTTCCTGTCGCCCGTTTCTATTCTACAGCGAGGTGCGGTCACAGCTTTCCTTGTGAAGCAGTCGCGTGGCAGCCGAGGGCCATACATCCACACCTGGAATCCCATTACTCAGAAAGCTAAACAGAAGGGTAGTGAATCTGAAGTCAACCTGGGCTACACTCTAAGATCCTGTCTCAAACTAAAACAGAAAGTTTGGGGCTGATGAGATAGCTTAATGGATAAAATGCCTGCCATGTAACTGAGGTCTTCAGTTTGATCCTCCAAAGCCACATGAGAAAGCTGGGCGTGGAGACCCATGCTTGCAATACCAACAGCAGGGAGGTGGAGATAGGTAGATCCCTGGAGCACGCTGGTCAGTGGCAAGCTCTTAGTAAAAGTGGAAGAGTCCATCTCAAAAACAGTAACAACAGAAACAAAACAAAAACCAAGGTGGACAGAGTCCTGAGAAACACCACCTGAGGTTGACCTTTGGTTTCTATATGCATGCAGACATGTGCATGAGCATTCACACACACACAAACTCAAGTTTAAGATCAGTCTGAGTTATATAGGGAGAACCTGTCTCAATGAGTGAGTGCTTATTATCATGTATAAGGCTGGTTTGATTTCCAGCACCACACACACACACACACAAAATCAAACAGGGCAGGGGAGATGGTTCAGCAGGTACAAGTGCTTGCTATGCAAACCTGCCACCCTGAGTTCAATCCTGTGATTCCACCATGGAAGAGAGAACCAACTCTTGAAAGTTGTCCTCTGACCTCCACAGGTGCACCATGGCACACATGTGCATGCAATTATTCACACATATATAACATACATTTTACACACCCCATCTCTCTTACATAAACACTCACATACACACCTCCCCAACGTTGGAGAGCACTTTTAAGGAGAGCTTACCTCCCCTGAGCCTGCTGTGAAGTCTACAGCAGAAGATCTCCGTTTCTTCTGCACAAAGATGGATTTCCGTCGTTTCCTTCGCCTAGCTGGTTTTGGATGTCCACTCTCGATGCTGCTTTCCCCAATGGGGGGTTTAACAATCTTCTTTCTCTTTCCATAATAATAGGCTATAGGGAGGAAGATGATTTTACTCAATACAACCAATGGTGGGTTCATTTTCAGAGCTTTGGAACACTGGAGATCCTGGCTGTACTGTTCCCAATTCTGTGAAATCTTTGCTTTGTTCTCCTCCCTATGCAACTCAATTTTTATCAACAGCAATACTCAGTCTGAGAGCCCCTAGCACTTTGAAGTTTTATAAAATGGGAAGCAGAGTCAATCAACTTTTAGTTCATTTCTAGGGTGTTCACTTGAGTTGTCATAACTCCTTCCTTCCCCCTTCCCAGTGTCCTGGAACTACAGGGAATCTTACTTGCAAGGTAAACATTCAAGGCCAACTCTAGCCTTCATTCATGTCAGTTACTATTCAGGAACAGTTGCTACTCAGGAAATCCTTCCACTGGCCCAAGTAAGATAACATAGAAACATCAGGGCGATAGGACTCTGGGGAGAGGGTGGGTGATACGTCAAGAAGCTGTTTCAAAAACAAACAAAAAGGTCAAGGCCAGTCAAAGTTAAAAAGAGACACCATGATAGCTAGTGGTAACTGTTAACTTGAGAAAATCTAGCATCACCCAAGAAAAGGGTTTCTGGGGGTTCTCTTGATGGCATTAACTGCAGGGGGAAGTCTGGCCCACTGTGGGTGGCGTCATTCCCTGCTTGGGATTCTGGACTGTATTAAGAGTGAGCAAGTGAGCTGAGCTCTAGCATGTACGCATTCGTTGCTCTCTGCTCCTGATGAAAGATGTGACATGGCCAACTCCCTCAGGTCCCTGCTGCTGTGAGTTCCCTGCCATGATGGACTGTGATGGGCTGGAACTGTGAGCCGGATAAACTCTTTTCCCCTTCTACTGTTCTTCCTCTCAGCAACAAGAAAAAGAAACTAAGACACCTTGTGTCAAAACATCAACAGCAGAGGTTGTGGCTCAGCAGCAGAGTGCTTGCCTAGCCTGTGCAAGATGGGGTTCTAGCCTATGGCCCATCTCCCCTGAGACCAGGTGTACAGAGTGACATGGGAAGTGATGTAATAGAGAGCACAGCTGACCTTTGGTGGTGCTGGAAGTGGAAGGGTGACCTGGCCTGTATATCTCTGTGTGTGTGTACACAGAGACTGATTATAACAGAGCCATATTGTGAAGTATAGTTCAACATTCTATCCCTGGCTCCAACAAAGAAGTTGATAAACCACAGGCTGTTGTGGCTCACAGAACTCTGACTGCATAGCATGGGTCTTTAGACCCCTGTAGGTGTCTGGAACCTGGGCTGGCAGAGTCAATTTCTCTGTCACTGGCCGTGGAACCAGAGGGAACTGAAAGGAGATAGAAAAAGCTCAGAGGTTGTTTATTAGAGTTTTCTGAATGTGTAACGGCCAAGGTAGAGGTGTCCACCCAAGGCAGAAGTCTCTCAGGATGATAGGGGCCGGCAGTGGTGAGCAGTACAGGTTGGGAAAGTTGGGTCAGTTCAGAGTTCTGCAGAACAGTCAGCTAGAAGCGAAGCAGGAAGGGATGGCTTCTGTACCCTCCAGTGATGCACCTAACAGAAATCTTCGAAGAAAAAAAACCTTATTCATTTTGTGCTTGCACGTGGAAGTCAGAGGACAACTTTCACAAGTAAGTTCTCTCCTTCCACTACATGGGTTCCAGGATCAACCTAGCCAGGCTTCGTAGTACTTTTACCATCTCCTAGCCCCACCCCCCTTCCCCCCCCCACACATTGTGCTGTACTCTTCCCTGAGTAGTCACTCAATAAACTCCAATTCTGCCTCATCCTGGCTCATCCTGAAATTCTTTTCTACATTGAAGCCACGGATAATGTTTTACCTAAGTTAAGGTCCCTAAGGAAGGGAGCCCCTCAGGCTGCCAAGGGTGATGGCATGGAGCTGTGTTCTCTGTCCCTGCTGCTGCTGCTGACAGAAGGTCTTTTGACAGGCTTCCATTACAGAGAATTAGAAATCAGTTCAAACCCTCACCTGGGTGTGTATTAGCGGTTTGACCAACTAAAGTTAAAGTCTGCTGCCTCATGGTCAAAATGAGGATGACAATAAGGCTTGCTGCACAGTCATCAAGAAATCCTGGCACCACGAGCACCTGGGAGAGTTCTGAGGGAGGGGTCTACCAAGGGAGAAGCAGACCAGGTCAGAATGTGGTAACAGGGGCAACAAAGAATCATTAGCCAGGCATGGTAGTGCATACCGGCAATCCCTGCACAAAGAGGAAGTGATGGGAACATTAAGAGTTCAAAGCCAGCCGACACTACATACTGAGTTCCTGGCCAACCCGGGCCACAAAATGAGAGACCCTGTCTCAAAAACCCCAAACCGAACCCAATAAGAAAACCAGGATCATTACAACTTCTGAGTTTAAGGACACTTAGGGTTCTTAACGTTATCTATAATCAATTCATTGTGCCTCTTATATCCGCATGACCTAAGAATCACAGGTCCATGAAAATTCAAGACGGCACACATTTTTTTCACTTCTTTTCTGAAGGTTGCCGATGGCAATCCACCCTGGTTTGAACCGTTCCATCCCTTCCTTATGTCAGGCTAAAAAAGATATGAATCTGTCAGAGCAAATCTTTAAACTTTCTCCAGAGTAGTTCCTATGAGATGTGGTATAAAATGTTAAAAACAAATGATTCTACATCACAGAGCTGGCCCAGGGACCAACGTTTGCTAATTTTCTTTTCTATCTTTGTACTTACTATATTTGGTTTTGGTATGAATGGAGCAGTTCTCTGGGCAGTTTTCAGAAATCAGCATAGGACTAAATAAGTTGGGACAGCATTCTAGCTTGGCACAGACTCGCCTGCAGAAATTTGCTACTTGGTCTGATGTTCGTACAATCTTGACCACAGCCCTGTATGTTTTACCTCTGTACCTAGAAAATAAAGATGGGAAAAGAATAGGTGAGACCATTTTGAGACACACTCTGTTACACTGGCAGGTGACAGACACTGCTACCTACAAAGTTCACACTCAAGAACTACACACTGAATTACAAACAAAGTTGCATTTAGAAGTCTCACAAAGTTTCAAGTAAGTTTATGATTTTCTGTTAGCTACCAGCCTTGAGGTTTCTGGATCAACAGATTAATCTATTTTCGGGTTCAGAATCTGATGGCCTTATTGAGAGGTGGCAGAGATGCAGGCGGTAGGGCCTGGTTGGAGGTGAGACTTTTAGGATGTGTCTGAAAAGTTTATCTTCTCTGAAAGGTTAATCTTGATCTGGGGGATGGAAAGATGGCTCAGTGGTTAAGAGCACTTGCTGCTTTTGCAGAGGTCCTGAGATTGAATCCTAGAACTGTGTGAATCAGCATACAACCACCTATAACTCCAGCTCCACAGGATCTGACACATCTAGTTTCTGAGGGCACAGATGCTCATGTGCACAAAGCATATACACACATACACAGACACACATACACATGATTAAAAGTAATTTTTAAGAAGCTGGGTGTAGTTGTGCATGCCTTAATTCTAGCACTTGGGAGCCAGAGGCAGGCAGATCTATGTGAGATCTAGGCCAGCCTGATCTACAAATTCCAGACCAGCTGGGGTTACAGGGAGACTTTGTCTCAAAAAGACCAAATAATAATAATAATAATAATAATAATAATAATAATTTTAAAACAATGAAAAATGTGCAGATTTAAATAAAGAATTAAAACTACTATGAAGTATATTTCAACTTACTTTTTAAAATTTAATGTCCTTCTGGAGTCTATAGTACATTTTCCCTAATAAATCACTTTTCAAAGTTACAACAGCAAAAAAATTAAATTCTAACTGGACAGAAAGTACTTTATAGCGATTCACCAGTCTTTCAGATCCTGATACCTCTGCCCTCCTTTTTCTTGTTTCTCTGATGTGCCAAGGCTGACTTTCTGTAGAGCAAAAACTCAATGCTTTGTAGATAAAATCATGCTTTAAATCCTATAGCCTTGTGCCACTGTTGAAATTTTTTCTAGAACCTTCATGGACCCTCTGTGGAGAACCCACCCTCTCTCTGCCCCTGGCTGGCCTCTGGGATGCACTTTTCATGGGAGGCTCTTGCTTTCTGCTTTTCTTCTTTTCATGACAAGAACAGCCCCATTCTGTGAACACAGTACATTCCCACCTCTGTGGGAAACCGCAGAATAGAAATATTTTACAGGCCCTTTTTCCCTTGTAAGTTTTATCTTCTCCATGTTTGGTGGTCCCACGGCTCTGTTTGAAAGAGCTCAAAATCAAGTATAATCTTAAAGTGTCTTTTGAAAAAAAAATGAAATAACATGGCACAAAAAAAGCCAGGGAAACATGAAACCAGGTCACATAGCAAACTGTCGAAGAAGAGCTCAAGGATATGGCCTCATGAGAAGGGAGGGAGGATGCTGGGCCCGCTCAAACACTGTACTGAAGTCCGCTGCTGCCACTAGGTGTGATGGCTGATATTCAATGTCAGTCTGACTGATTTAGCATCACCCAGCAGACACAGCTCCGGGGGTGTCTGTGAGGGTACTTCCAGAGAGGCCAAATGATGAAGGAAGACCCACACTGGATGTGGATGGCAGTATCCTATGGGCTGTGGGCCTAGACTGAGCAAAAAAGAAGAAAGGAAGAAGCCGACAGAGAAGCAGCATTCATCTCTCTGCTTCCGGGCTGGGCACAATGTGACCAGCTGCCTTTTGCTTCTGCCGCAGCCAGAACAATTCTTTCCACCGTCATGGACTCCTCTCTCAAACTGCAAGCTAATTCAATTCCTTCCATCTTTAAGTTGCTTCTGAGCAGCATCTGCTCATGGCAACAGTAACTAACACACCAGGCTTCCTGCTGTCGGAAGAGGGCTGCAAATTCCACTAAAAAAGGGCCAGGTGGAGTAACATAATGGGACTAGAATTTGGATGCCTCAGACCTGGAGCTGCTGTCTGCAGAAAAGCCACTGGCACAATGTGCCTTTGGCACACTGAGCAGAGGGTTGGTTCCTCAGGTACCCTCTGCCCAGCACAGCAAATTTTAGAGTCTAGCACCAGCCTACTTTTTGCAAAGCCCAATCACAGAAATCACTTTGAAATCAAGTCCCCAGATACATTTTGCGTACATGCGCGTGGAGAGAGAGAGAGAGAGAGAGAGAGAGAGAGAGAGAAAGAGAGAGAGAGCTGTAGATAAAACCCAAGGCCCCAAGCTTGTTAAGCAAATTCTACCTAAGCTTTATTTTTACCTCATTTAAAACTAACACCTCCCAATCCACACCCAATGCAGTAAGCTCCTCACTTAAGGTAGTCAGTCACTGACTTTGCATACAGTTCATCACATATTTTTCCAGGAGCATGCATCATATCCATCTAAGCCAGGTAAACAAAAATTAACAAAATCTCTTTCAGGAAACAATCTCTCAGTTTGGGAATCTTGTTTTACACAAATCATTATTTTGCGTAATATTACATCTTTCTGTTCATAACAGAAGCATTAATAGCTAAAAAATAAGAGATAAAAGGACTTAGTAAACCTAGCCATTGTTTAGGGAAAAGACAAAAGCAAAGTATTTCCATAGAGCTAAACACAACTCACATTAAAGTTAAGACTGGAAAAAAAAAATCTGTTGAGCCTGTACCTAGCTTTCCTAACAGTCGGGCACAAGCCCCTCCCCTCAAAACATTTGACAGCACATTGAAAAATGTGTTTAAATGTCTCTGGGTGGATAGAGTTGGATAATTTTTAATCCCCTCAAAGCACAGCATAAATTCCTTGCCCTGAAGATCAAAATAATGTAGGTTAACGTAGAATACTTTAACAGAAAGGACATTTTCCATTAAAAATAACTGTAATATGTGATGTTGAAATCTACCTTTTCCTTTGTAGTAGAGTTCAGTTTTGCTTTTTGATATGTGAGGCCACAACATGCTTCTTACATGTTGTTCAAACACTGAAATCATTTCCTTAGAAGCAAAAAAGGTGAAGTTGTTAGGAAAAGCAGAAACACTAATAGACAACTATTTGATCATGGTGGTTTTTACTTTATTTATAGGTCAAAATCTTCTGGAAGGCACCTTTATCCTGTCAAGAAAACATCTCTTCACTCTCTGAGGAAAAATAAAACCTTCCCAGAAAATAGTGCCTAAGGGAGGGAAAGACATTTTCCTTCATGGTATGGTCATCAGTAGGTTGCGTAGATGCCTGTAACTAACCCCTTGCCTAAACACATTTAAGTAATCCTAATACTTAACTGGTATACTCACTGGTTCATTAAAAGAGAGGAGAAGGAGGAGGAGGAGGACGAGGACGAGGAAGGAGGAAGGAGGAAGTAGAAAGGAGACTAGTTGGGAAAGGAAATGCATTAGTGGCATCAGAAGGCACATGATCAAAGTACATTATATACATGTATAAAATGCATAATGAAACTAGTTATGTACAATTAATATATACTAATAAAATATTAAAAATGAACAAAGAGAGAAAAACAGTAGGTAATCACAGGAGCAGGTGAGAGCAACGCCTTCCCTGGAGACCATCTCAGGCCCCTGCCTCTGGAAGGCACTGTAATATTACAGTTCAGCTCCCCCAATGACCAAGGCAATTAATGTCTTGAATGCCAGATCTGTCGTCTGTTAAGTTATTCAGGACAGAAAGCATTTCTGCCTTTCTCTGAACAGGAAGAACCTGGCTCCCTCTCCACTCTTCTCCCATTTGAATCAAGAAAGTATAGCAAAGTTGTCAGGATCTAAAAAGTTGTCGTTCTCCATAAGAAGGAAAAAGGCGACACAACAGGCGGGGCTGTCAGGGGCTGGTTCCCGCTGACTATAAGCCCGTCATCATTAACGGCTGCTCGGGGATGATGCTATGATCAGGAACAGTTGAAACCCCATGCAGACAGGCATTTCCTCATTAAAAAGTTGCTGTGTAAGATTTTGCTAAGAGCTCCCTGTCATCTTTAATAGAAGAGGCAATACGTTGCCTTTACAATTCAGCAAGGCTGGAGAGCACGGTGTCTATCTCAATTCTATCAAGCTGGATTTAATAAAAAGCTCCGATTGACTTGGTAACATGAAAATAAGCGCAAACACTTGCAAAATGAACGCTTCCTGTCATGAAGCAAGTTTCTGGCTGATTTAGGAAGAGCAGAGCTTTTAATGGGACTTAAGGCATTTGTGTTATTACCATCTCCGGAGCCATTAGGTGCCTCTGCGGACAGAATGGTACAGAAAAGTTTTAAAGCAAGAAGTGGGGATCTGTCTACATAAACACTTGCTGGAGACATTTGCATCACCCCAATATGACCCTAAAAGACGCTCTGCTATGGCTGATGATCTTCCCCTTAGAGAAAAGAGAAAAATGCAGAGATGTGCATGTCCGTCTTTCTTGGCACTTTATAAAGATAAACGCTGTCCTTATTTTCCTTTATGCTCTTCCCTTTTCTGCTCTGGCAGAGCATCATTAGACCATAAATGACTTTTTATGGAGTCTAAGATTGCAGTGCTGATCTAAAAAGACACCAGGGATGCTGCCTGGATAGTTGATAATAAACTGTTTTTCCTTTCACGTGGTCAAGATGAGTTAATAGCAGGAAGAGGCCCTGGCTTCCAGCCCCAGCATAGCATAAATTGGATGTGGTGATATATATCTGTGATCCCAGTACTCAGGAGGCAGAGGCAGGAAGATCAGAAGTCTAAGGTCATCATTGGATACAAGTTCAAGGCCAGCCTGGACTACATTCCCAAACCTTTACTATGAACAGTTAAGATATCTACTTTAAGGAAGAGGTAAAATAATACTCTAGACATCACACAAAAAAAATGCTACTCTTAAAATGGATCTTTTCCTATGGTCTTCCATACAACCGAGTTCAAGGACATCAACGTAGTTCTGCTCTGCTCTCGTTTTCAGAAGTCAAGGAACCCGAAGCAGGCAGGTGTGGTAGTTAGTGCATGCCTGTAATCCAAACTCCTCAAAAAGCTGAGGAAGGAGTCCAGGTTTACGGGTCCCCCTGGGATACACGCTAGATTCAGGTAGTCTGGGAAGCTCAGTGAGAGCTCATCTCAAAACAAAATTTAAAAGGTGGGGAGTGTCTGGGTTGCCAGCATGCTAGAGGCCTTGAGTTTGAAATTTTTCAGTTCCACCAAATAAGGAAGGAAAGTTAAAAAAGAAAAAGGAAGGGCTGGAGAGATGGCGCAGCGGTTAGAAGCACTGGCTGCGCTTACAGACGACCTTGGGTTCCATTCCCAGCATCCACATGGTGGCTAACAGCTGTCCTAACTCCAGTTGCAGGGGCATCTGATGGCCTCTTGTGACCTCCGCAGACACTGCACGACATGGGTGCACTTACATACAGCCAACTACATTTGAACCCATGGTTCACTGCCATTTTCTTTAACTCAAGTGAAAGAGACGTATCAGTTCTTTCTATCTTTAAACACTCTGAATGCCAATGCACAGAAAGCTTGTGTTTGGTACAAATGTGTGACAATATCCAGCACTAAGAGCTGTTAATGAACACAGTGTGAGGGGCACAGCACTTTCTTGTTCTTTTCTCTTTTCTACTGAATAATTTGACTCACGCAGTAAATTTTGATTCTGAATGTTTAGCATTTAAAAAGTATTATTAGTTAAAGTGTTGCAGACACGCCTATGGTGCTAATGCTTGCTTTGCAACCATAGGGACCTGAATTTCATCCCCAGAACCCACATAATGAAGGCAGATGATGTGATGAATTCTTGTCATCCTACAGCTGGGGAGGTGGAGACAAGAGGATCCTTGGGACTTGTTGGCCAGCCAGCCTAACCTACTCAGTGAGCTTCGGACAATGAGAGACTCTGTCGCAAAAATGTGAAGGGGGTCAGCTCACGAAGAATGTCATCTGAGGGTGTACCTGAACACATGTACATCTGTACAAACACAAATGCACACACACACACAATACATTCACATGGACAAAAATATTAAACAAATCTCTATTTCATATTAGGAATCCTAAGGCTTATGGCACCGTGTCAGTGTTATGATCTGAATATGAAATGTCCTTCACAGGCCCATTAATTAAACATTTGGTGCCTGCTAATGGTTCTACTTTGGGAGGTGGCCTAGACTTCGGAAGGTGTCTAGCCACTGGAAGTGCATCACTGGGAGCGGACCTTCGAAAGTTACACCGAGCTCCTCGATCCTTTCTTCTCTCTGTGCTTCCTGTGCCCTGAGATGTAAAGAGGCTCTGCCACACAGTCCAGAAGCATGGAGATGAGTGACCATGGACTGAGTGCCTTGAAACCGGGAGGCAAAGCAAGTAAATCCTTGCTCTGTTAAGTCACTTTCATCAATGAGTTTGTCACAGATACAGAAACGAACTCAGCCAGAAATGCAATACAACAGACCTTTGGTTTGGTTCTAGTTCTCTGAGCAATGTCAAAACAAGGAAAGATCATTTTCAAAGCAGTAGGTGCAGTGTTACAAATTCTCTGTTTCCTGGGATGGAAAACACTTACTTTGCCTTCAGCGTCTCCTCCTGAAAATTCCAGCGTGGATCTTCCACCAGCTGTAATTCTCGTAATACCCTCCCGGGCTTGTAGGCTGCATTGATTAGCATGCTAAGAACCTGTTGGGAAGAAATAACCACGGTAAGTAGCAATTGTGTTCATTCCTGTTGAAAACTACACCACTGACACTTGAGGTATTCGCCCTATGCCTCATTAAGGGAAGGGCTCTGATTAGGTCTGCGAGAGCGCTCCGCAGGGCAACGCAAAGCTGACTCACTATCTAGGGACTACAGAAGCTGTAAAACTGAAGCCTCCTGGTTGGGAAAATGAGAACTGCTGACTAGAGGGAGTGGCAGATGCTCAAGAACGCTTCAGTTCATTTTTCTCCAACAGGATGCTTCTTCAGTAGGCTCCTAAGGGTTTCATTCTGTTTTTAAAGGAACCAATGAAATGGAGACAATATGCATAGGCCAACACTTCTGGAGAGACTGTAGATATGCGTAAAGAATGTAACAAAACGAATTATTTGAAATCCATCTATGTAATACTAGTTCAACGTACAGACACTGAATTTCACAGTTTTCTAAGATGTATTTTAAGAGGCAATCTGGGTCATCTAATATCACATTTCTTTAAACCACTCAGCCATTTCCAGGTCCCAAGTCCAAGAAAATAATTATGTGGACACTGCCCACAGTAGACCAAGCATTTCTATCTTAAGAGTCCAAGTAGCAGGTTCTGGGGAAATGAGGTATTCTTGTTAACTTTCAGAGTTGTCCCTGGGGTAATCACCTTTTAATAAATAAGTCATTACTAGTAAATCTTTTTGTGGTTGGTGGGGTTTTGTTGTTGTTATTGTTTTGTTTTATTTTTTGAGACAGGGCCTCTCTGTAGCCCCAGCTGGCCTGGAACTCACTATACTAGACCAGGTTAGGCTAATCTTACATAGATCCACCTGCCTCTGCCTTCAGAGCTCTGGGATTAAAGATAGGCACTACCACCACTAGCTTTTTGTTTGGTACTTTCTTTCTTTTCATGTTTTTGAGACAAAATCTTCTATAGCCAAGGGTGGTCTTGAACTCCAGACCCTCTTGTCTTTACCTCCTAACTGCTGAGATCACAGCAGTGTGCTGTCACACCCAGGATTAACTCTTAACCTTTACACACTCTGTCATACTCCAAGCTGCTGTGACTCAGAATGTGAAGATGTAGTGTTTGAAACAGGTGTCAAGTTCCACAAAATGACCATCTGTGGAAGCTCCACGGGGAGCCAAGAACATAGACAGGTAGGAGCACATGGTACCTGCTCCTCCTCAAATCTGCCCAAGTCCAGAAAATGCATAGAAGTACAGCAGGCTCAAGGTACATGGCCTACATGTGGCAACAACACACAATTGAAAGAGGGAGAAAAATGTTTCCAAGATGAGATACTGGCTTGGCCACAATGTCTATTTCTGGGTGGAAATAAGTCAACATACATAAGAAAGAGGAGATGGAAGCACGCTTAGGAACATATTGGCCTAATGAATATACTTGATATACATCTGACAAAAACAAAACTTCCTCATATTATAAAAGGGATTGGACTTATGCTTTATACTATGTAGGACAGGAGAGGTAGCTGAATTGATAAAGTGCTTTCCACACAAATATGGGGACCCAAGTTCAATTTTCAGCACCTGCATTAAAAGTCAGGTGTGGTACTATGCATCTATAGTCCCAGCTAATCCCAGCACTGAAGAGGCAAAGACAGGCCAACCTCTGGGCCTTGCTTGTTAGTCAGGCTAGCCAAGCTCCAGGCTTAATGAGAGACCCTGTCTCAAAAAAAAAAAAAAAAATGAGGTGCAGAATTATAGAAAAAGATTTCAAATTTTGACCCCTGGCTTCCACTGCATCCCTCATCACATGCATATGAACCAATACCTACACGTGTACATATACAAAAAAAAAGAGAAAAAAATTACACTGCGCAATCAGTTGAGTAACTGACTTTGGCCGAGGTAACACTGTGCTATGTTCCAAGGGCTCCAGCTTCCCACAGTGAGAAGCATGTCTGAGCTTGGGAACTAGAAAGGAACAACAAAACAGTACGGGCAGTTTTGGCTCATTGGTGTCTTCCATATTAAACTAATCATCTGATTTCTGTTTACCATCAGTGCAATTTAAAAATCCTAAGTTTAAAAAAAAATCTAATTAGAACTGGCAGCAATAATGTATGAAGTGTTTACCATCAGACAATAAAGTTTCATTAGGTTCTTTTCATTGTGATGAACTGAGAAAACTCACAGCTACATGGTCATTTGCTGCTTACTGAAATGCATCTTGTGACTAAAGAGAACTGGAACATGCCTTCCAGAGTTCAGTTCAGCTTAGTAACATACAGCAATTAAATCTGAAGAAAGCACCTGGTATTGATTTTTATTTCCCCATGGCTTTTTCCAATACCATCTCATTTGTCTTCAAATTCAACAAGATCTCAAGGAGATGCTGGAACTCTGATATACACAGTTGCTGTGTCCAGACTGCCTTAGGATCTTATGGTTGTTCCATATAAAGAAGTTAAATAGACAGCTGCTATCACCAGGCAAAGTTAGACTGAATGACTGTGCCTTGCATACTACCAGAATACAATTCAAAATGCTCTCCATCAGAGACCAGAGAGTAACATGTACCTGCCCTCAGGGGAGGGGGCCATAGTGCCTGCACAGTATAACCAATAAACAAGAGGCATCTGAGCAGCTTACATTGGAAATTCACACCAGAAAGCAATGCCTCGTTGCATCCCTTGGAGTTCATTACGCATGTTGAGTACACACTCATCCTCCAGAGTTATGGTGGAGAAGCAATGACCTTTCTGATTGCATATATCTAGGATCAAATCACAGTTGCATTCCTTAGAAGCTGCAGGTCTTTGGGAAGAGACTTAACTGACTTTCTTCACCTGTTTGTGGAGCGCTGCCATTCACCAGCTCACTCTCCCCTACTGCCAACATCGAGCTCTGCGTAAGAACAGGGTCCTGAGACCTCACTGTCCTGCCTGCTTCCTGCCACAGCTGCCCTGGGATGTAGAAAACTCTCTTAAAGGCTGTTTATCTTTCTTGCTATACGTTGGATCTAGAAGGGTCTCAAAGGCTTGGTTGCCAGCACCAGATGGCACTGTGAGGTAGTAAAACCTTTAAGTCACTAGAGGTGTATACTTGAAGGGAGTCATGGAACTGTGGCCCTGTCTCCTTTCTCTTTATCAATTCCAGGCCTTAAAGTGAGTAGCTTTGGTCTAGTATGCACCTGCCACACTACCTCTACAAAAGATCCCAAAGCAACTGGACCAGTGAATCATGGCTGGAACCCCTGCAACTCTGAGCCCAAATAAAATGTTCTTTAAATAAGCCGATGATCTCAGGTGTGCTCTAGGAATGGAATATGAGGCACACGTTCTGATACCCTTAGAGCCCACCCCTTTTCTTTCCTAGAACTTCACTCAATGGCCCCTCACAGAGGCCTCCTTTGAACATCTTCATACAATAGCACTTTTCAGCATTGTGTTTAGCCCTCTCACTGATCACACTAGTCATCTAGTATTATTTATTATTACATTTACGGTTCATATATTTGCTGTCCACCTACACAGGAGTATAAGCACCTAGAAATCAGGGACTTCGTGCCCTACATTCTCAGTAGCTAGAGCTCTGACTGGCTGTCCAATAGCTATTTTTAAAACTTTTCAGTAAATTTCAATATGGACCCAGAACCTGCCTCTCTAAAATCGACGATTAATTCACTCTAAGAATTTATCTAATTTCATACAATATATGTGAATAGAGGTTCAGGAAAGAGATTATTTTTGCTACTGATTTTCATTACAACAAAATCCTACTGTATGGTATGAGAAAGTTCAATACATCTCTTGTGTCTTCTGTATGGTTAAATAATGGAGAAAGCTATGATAGCAAATGGTACTGTAGTCATGCTTCTCAGAAAGACATTATCTAGCGTCGTGCAAAAGCCTGCATGACAAACCATGCGCACACATCATTATTAATATGTACACTAGAGCTTGGTATGTTATTCTTAATGGGTTAGATGATGTCTGACACAAACTTATACTAGCTGCAGCAAAAACAGGACAGAATATCTTCAAGAGGCATGTCTGCTTCCGTCTTAGATTGACTTAGGGTTTCAGCTAAACAAGGTTTTTCCTCTGGTGAGGATTACTGGAAAAACTCATCATTGTGGAGACTCATAATTAGTCTAAGGCGCTAAGAATAAATGAGTGTTGAATGCTCATCCCTAAGTGAAACATCTATAAACCTCCTCCAAAGCTGGTTATATTAGAGAAAGAGACAGAAAGAATCGAAGCTGGAGAAGGAGGCAGAGGGTTGTGGCGTGCGGTCTTCTGAGCATGACCAGCCTTTGTTCTCTTGAACTCTCAGCTGCTGTGATCACTTGCACAGGACCTGCACAACAGTGGGACCATCAACATTTGATCATGGAGTGGGAGGTGTTCATGAGGCCCACCTGTCGTTGAGGATTTATAGTTGATGGTTGCTGGGACAGGAGAGGCATTTTCTTCAGTGGAGCAGCCACTGGGAAACTGTCCACGCCCCTGTAAATAGCCCTCACTCACACCTCTGTAAATGACCATAGTTAAACTCATTGGTTATAAAAAGAAAAGAAACATGAGCATGGAAAAGGGTCTAGGTGGGAAGAAGAAGAGCAGTGAGAATGGGAGGGAGATGAGACAGGGTAATATGAAGTGAATCTGATAAAATATTAAATATATATGAAAATGGTTTAACGGAACCTCTAATTATATAACAAGTATATGCTGAAGCATTTTTAAATGCTTAAAATTATTACAAGATCATAATTCCTATTGCTTTAATGCTAACTTCTTGCGGTTTTACTGATGAACACAAATTAATAGCCATCTTCACGTTAGTAGTTCCATCAAACTCCACAAAGAGACAGCTCTGTTTTCTGGCTTCCCACATGATGGACTGATAGATAATAAATGCATAGAGACAGATATAAATGTTATATGACAATGGTAAGATAGATGACAAATGATACATAGATAGATGATAGATAGATAGATAGATAGATAGATAGATAGATAGGCATATGGTAGATACATGGTGTAATGATGATAGAGAAATGGATGAGAATGAGGAAGAAGGAGATGATGGGTACAAGACAGACATAATAAATGAATACTGGAGATAGATATGGCTGAATGGATGGATGGATGAATGAACGACAGCAGACTGACAGATGAAAATTAAAATAGATTACAGATATAGCTAACAGACAGATGTAGATGATAGGAAATAGCCAGAAAGATGGATTGACAGATATAAAAGTTGCCTACTAGAAGATAGATGATAATTAGATAGGTGGTAGACAGATAGGTGATAGATGGATAGATAGACAGATGTATAGATGAATGACATGGCAGATACAGAGACAGACAGATAGATAGATAGACAGATAGAGACAGATGCAACATCAGAGACAGATGATAGATGGATAGATAGATGCCAGGTAGCAGATATAGAGACAGATGACAGAAGAGACACAGAGGGGCGTGGGGGTAGACGAGTAGGTGAGGTGGGACACTGTGAGGCAGGTATGTATCTCATTTTCCACCAGGAACAGGCTTCCAGCCTTGGCGGATCAGGTGTATGCTACCTAACATCAGTTCTCTCACTTCCGTAGTCTACCCCACTACACCATCTGTCATTGGGAAGCCTACAGTTCTCACCACTTCTCTAGCAGCCTCAGCTCACTGGGGTGGAAAGGTAAGCTATAAGGAACTGACACACTCATGGAAGCTCTTCACACCCAACAGTCCTGCAGGCGTCATTCTCCTAAGCTTTCTGTTAGTAGTAGAAAGAAAAGCGGGGGATAGAAGAGCAGATGTTATATTTTTGCCTTCCAGGAGACCCTGCACAATGTGCCCTGTTTCTCTTTATAACATTTTTCTTGTCATCTCCAGAGCCCAGGCTGCCAAAGAGCAGCGGGCAGGTCTCTGCAGAGCTGATATGATCACAGAGCAATGACCAGCTAAATACATCCCAAATGATGTGCAGAGTAAGAAGGGACTCCTGCAAAGCCCTCACTTTAAATGACAAGGTTCTCTTAAACACAGGGGTTAGATATTCTAAGCCAAATGGTTTCTAAGAAAATAAAGATGCTCCTTAAATTCCACAAAGCACCTAGGGGTTTTTCTCCTGGGAATCTATCTCCACAGGCTGGAGAATCTCTTCAAAGGCAAAGGCACTATTATTCTTCCACATGGGTATTGTCCAAGTCATTTTTTGCAGAGCATCACATAGCTAATCTCCTCCCCATTTCACCACATTATCTGTATCAGAAGTTGAAATAGACATCCCAGGACACTGATGTGAGTCAGCAGACTAGACAGTCTAGTATTCTTTTGTCTTTGATGACCATACTGGCTCATTATCCCTTTAATATGAGCATACACACATACCCCAGAGACACACTGTATATAATACCATATAAATCCACGGTTTATCTATCTGTTGGGGATCTTCCTTGGCACGCTGAAAGAAACATGAGGTTGGAAGGATTTGGGATAGAAATGGGTGGCCCCCGTTGGCAATGATTCCACTGGGCATGATCGCTTGATTTATGACAAGCACCATCATCACTGTTTGTCTCAAACAATAGCCTCACAATACTTAACCTGGTTCAAGGCAGCAACACAAGGACATGAAAGTCCACTGTATATCTTGACTTGGTCCTTACACCAAAAAGTTAAAACCTACCACAAGGTCTTCTTCATTCTGAGTTTGCTTTGGGGAGATGCTAGGAGTTGAATGGATCATCTGCTGACCTGGCTCGAGATTATTTAAATCTATTTCCTCTCAGTACCCTCGCTGAAGTCAGGGTGAGTCATGGATGGCTTTCTAGGTCCCGACAAATCCCACTCACGTCTAACATCCAGATACAAGTCAATGTAAGCTTCAGCTTCACTTTCCCGAAGTTTCCCCCTCTATAACACATAGCTCCTTCCTCTCCCCTAGAGCTCAGAAGCCCACTCTTCAACTAGCATTTAACCTTTCCCAAACCCAGCTGTGCATTCCCTCAGAGACATTATCTACTTCTAGCAGACCAGCAGAGAGAAAACAACTCTCATTTACATCTTCTGAAGATACAAAAGTGTTTAAATTTCCAGTACCACCAATGGCCCAGAAAAGCAACGCACTTTGTCTCTCTGTCAATTACCTCGCTCTCCTTAAGCAAAATGGAATTTGAAGCCATTCAGAGGTTCTGGTGTTGAAGGAAGAGCATTAGCATAAATATTGGTTTGGTGGAACTTACATTTTTCTTGCACTCACAGAACTGAAGCTCTTGCTTTTTTATTTATTTTTCCTTCTTGCCGCATGCATTTTTAAACATCAGCAAAAAAAGAAAAAAATGTCTTTTGTCATTAGGAAACTGCTCACAGGCTGGGCTTTAAAATTTAGTGGCTGACATCTATCAGAGAAATGCTCAGGGATAACTACTTTTGACTTAAAAATCATTTAGTAAAGTAGAAGGGCCAGCCTCTAAAGGGAGACTGTGTTGGTTAACACAGCTGGTGGATAATGGAGACTCTTGTGTTAGTGACTAGAACTGGCATGTGAATTCAACCTGAAGGCAGCAGCAGAAAAGCTCATTCATTCACTGTATCTTTGTCAGGTTTTGTGTCTCTGACCTGTCAATCAAAACCAGGCACCAACACAGGCAGACAAGTAACGCCACCTTAGCTGCAGTCCAAGCATTGCTAAGAGCTGTGGTGGACCAAAGGAAGGCAATTTTCATGTACGGTTTTATGTCATAATGAGACAGAAATTCTTAAGCCTGGTGTGCCTTGATTTCATTTAGGATCATGTTTCCCATCTGCAGGGTTCTATATTCTGTGCCAGTCTACACAGTCAGCTTTAACCAGTGGTCCTACCATGTAACCTAACTAATATCTGGAGCAGTACTGAGTGGGCTGCCCTGACCTACAATCACCATTTCTCTTCGGCTACAAATGTGGCAACTATAAAATCAATTTGAGCTCAGGATATACAGTCTGGTTTCCAGACCTAATGTCTGGAGACATTAGGTGAGCTATTTCTAAAATAGTGCCAGGGCTGGGGATGTCGGTTCAGTTGGTAGAGTGCTTGCCAAGCATGTATGAAGTTCCAGGTCCAATCCCCAGTATCGCATAAACCAGGCATGGAGGTGCATGGTATAATCCCACCACTTGGGAGATAGAGGTAGGAGGATGAGAGGTTCAAAGTCATCCTCAACTGTAGAGAGTTTGACACCAGCCTGAGCTCCACGTGACTCTGTCTGCTGCATGTGAAGAGTCAGGTCCCATGGCCAGGCCTGCACAAGATTCTCAAGCATTGGGCACTTGCTCTCTAACCTTGATGGTCCTTAGACCTGAAGTTTTATCAGCATCATTTCTGCTTTCTTTCCCTTCATTCCCTAGATCACTGATGTCTAGACGTACACACATCTTCCTTCTCTCTGAAGCAGGTGATTGTCTCACTTCTCCCAAGCCTGCGTCAGAGCCCCATGCTATCTCATAGCATTTGTACCATCTGTGCCAGCCCAATCACAACACCAGGGATGTGCTTGGTCACACCACCTGCTCATCTTTCCCATTTAATAAGTTCACTCAGAGTTGTGTCCATCTAAGAAGTAGCCAGCATCTTAAATGCTCCAGAATAAATAGCCATAATAGCTATCTCCATATTTTACAGGGCTGTTCTATCCTGAGACCCCTTACATTTCCTCAAAACAGATTCTTTTCAAAATATGTAAAACTTTTTGACCACTGATACCACCAATGTCCTGAAAAAGCAAACATTCTCTGACTACTTCAATGATATTTTTCTTTAGGAAGAATGACATTTAAAACAAAGAAGATGAAGGATCTGGAGATAGCTCAGTCAGTAAAGCGCTCATTACACAAGCATAAGGATGTGAGTTTGATCTCCAGAATTCGTGTAAAAAGGGTGCACATAGTGGTGCACACTTAGGATCCCAGTGCTGGCCAGGTCGAGACAGAAAGACTCCCAGGGTTTGCATGTCAGCCAGTCTTAGATATATTAGAAAGGCCCAGGGAAATATGAGAGACCTCAGGTAAAAAAAATAAGGTGGAAAGTGGTTGAGAAACACACGAAAGGTTGACCTCTGGTCTTCATAGGCATGCACAAACACGGACACACACACACACACACACACACACACACACACACACACACACACATATATATACACTCCTCAGATGAGCATGCATGCATACACACCACTAATCTATACAGTATATAAAATAAAGCCAAAAGGGTCCTCTCGGGTTTAGAGAAACACTTGAACATAGTGTTACTCTGAGAGAGCCACATGAGCCAGAACTTCAAGTTCAAACTGTTTAGAATATCAAAGAAAGCCTTTCTCAGTGAGCAGTGTTCTCTGATCTCCTTGGTTCTGCTAGACAATGAAGTATCAGACAACCCAGAATCCTCTTGGTTTTCTTTTCATAATATCACACACCAATTTATACCCATTATTTATCCACAGCCCAACTTTTGTTCTCACCATCTGTTTGCCAGAATCTCCCTCAAATGCCCACCTGTGTGGCCAGGCCCACGCTCTGTAATCAGATTCTATCTGCTCTGCCTCTGCCTTGGTCATATTTTTGTACCTCCTTTCCCTTTGTTTTCAAAGAACTGTGCTATCTCTCTTTAGGTCACCTCTATGTTTATCATTTTCCCCCAAAAGAATACGAAACTCAAAGAAGCTAAAGAGGGTTTGTTTTTAGCCAATGGTTCGGACAGTGCCTGACTCCTAGAAACCACCTGACAAACAACTGCTCAATGGAGAAATGGATTGTCTAGCCACAGAATTAAAAAAAAAATTCATCATGTTATCATAGCAGTAAGAAAGTTATACTGGTGTCTTCTGTCTTAAAAGAGAGCACTGATATGTGTGGGAAAAAAGCAGACAGAGCTTCAAGAAGAGACTCCAGAAATTGTTGTGGATTTCCAATGTGTGTCCTCAAGTGCCATTATAAGTTGAACCATTAGAATGCAAGGGAGAGAAAGACCAGCAGTGTCCATCCACATCCTTGGGATTATCCTCTATTGAAGGTCAGTTCCCAAGACAGGATGGAAACAGGAAGTACTTTCCAGATGGTATGCAACGTGGGCTTTGCCTGGATGGACCCACTGCATAAATTGAGAGCTCTGGCAGATATGGATCATTATCACCTAAACCCAGGTACCAGGCACTGTGGAGAGAAAGAATAGGAAGACGCCACCAGGCTGGGGACATAGCTTGGTTGGTAGGCCTGTGCCTAGGATGCATGCAGGCCTGGATCAAAAACTAGGTGTGATGGGATACACCTGTAATCCCAGCCCTTGGGAGGTGAAGGGAAGGAGGGAGAATCAGGAGTTCAAGGCTAGACCCTGTCTCCAAAAGTAAAAACAAATTAAAAGAGAAGAAAAAAGAAAAAGAAAGAAGAGATCGATAAGATTTCACTTAACCTGGGTGGGGTGAGCTCATTCTCATGAAACACTATCCTGCCTCAAGAGGCCTTCCTGCCTTTCCAAGTGGGCTTCTTCTAGAAGTGAGAAATTGACTGCTCAGGCCCACGTCTCCACTCCTCATGGAATTCACCATTCCTCTGTTTTTCCACAGCACCTGCATTAAATCTAGCACAACATATTCCCCAAATTCATGGGAGAAAAGGGCATCTTTTAGAATGTGAGTCGTTCACAGGCACAGACCTCACTCTTTCATCTTTGAATTTCTAGTATTCCACCCCCAGATATAGAAGGAGCTTTGGTGAATGCGAATTAAACTGAATTGACTTGAGGATCTTAGTATCTCCTTTAGAAAGTGAAACCAGTTTAAAGACTCTGTTAAAGTCAGCCAACTGGAATCATTCCAGTAACTTACCTCTTTAAGCACTAGCACGCACTTGCCGGGCCCCACCGACTGAGGTAGCTCTGCGATCCTCCCCTTGTTCAGGTATGGGCCTGAGAAACATCGGTGGTTGATGAACAGTTGTGGGCAGCAGTACTTTCCATTGACAGTTGCTGCTGGAAAGAACAACACAGTGGATGCTCAGCACAGCTAGGCCATGACTTATGCGGCCTTCAGGGTGTGTGCTGAATCTACCAGAAGGAGATATTGAGTCTTGACAGATGAAGTATCTGGAGAAGAAATGGGACTTTGAAAGGTCACCACACAGTCAGGAACCAGTGTGGTTGAACTCCAGTTAAGAAGCGTGGTTTAAGCCCCAAAGTGGGACAGGGAAAAACAAATCGTTTCGTTTTCTTCTTTGGAGAAAGGTGCACTGTGTCCTGGCATCAGGACATTTTAGATCCACAATAGCATCACTTTTCTATGAGTTATATAGTATTCAAGACACGGGAAATTAAAACAAATAAAGCAACAACAAACCAGGCATTACTGCACAGATGAAGGACAAACACTGCCACACACCTAAGCTTCTGAGCACCCGACCCTAGTGACTCCTTTCATTGCCCTCCATCTCCCCGAATCTGCCACTTTTCATCCTCAAGAAGTTCATAAGTATGTGTGCAACACATGCTATGGATTTGGGACCCTTACAAAAAAAATTTCATAAATACTTTTCTGCCATATTTTGTTCATTTACTTAAGTTTTATAGATACCGAAAGACGGTGAAAGTATAGAAAATTTATCAAAAATGCTAGAACTTGCCGTTTTCATTTCTGTATATGATTCTATCCTTTATATGGATATACCATAATTTGGTCATCATTTCCTTTTTGTATTTTTATTGAGTTTTTGTGCATTCCATATAATAGATCGTAATCAAATTCAGACCCCACTCCCCACCCACGCCTTCCACAGTCCCCCATAGCAGCCCCAACTTGATTTCATGCATTCTGTCACACAGTCATTGTTTCTTTTATACTCAGTTTTTGTTACTGTTTTTCAGTTGCCAGTAACAACTTAATGAATTTTTGCTCCCCAAATTTACTGCATATAAGCAAGAGATTCTAAGAACAGAGCAGGAGTGAACCTAGCTTTTCTATGGTTTGCACAATTCGAGTCTTACTGAAGGTGACCGCACTGCTTTCATTGACATTCATAAAGGCATCATGTTAGAGTCGCTGTTGACCCACAGCCAGGCCAACATTAGACATTGTTAGATGCCTCCATATTCCCAATCTGATGGAGGGAAAATGCACCTCACCATGGTCTGAACATGTATCACCCTTTCAACACACTCAGCAGGACGTGTTGGTGGTCTTACTCTGTCTCCAGCTGTATAGCCCAGACTATCCCAGAACTTGCAGTCCTCCTGCCTTAACCTCCCCAAGAGCTGAGATTGCAGGTATGCCCCACCACACATGGCTAGATTAAAGTTTCTTGGTGTTTATAAATATGGAATGAAGTCTCACTTGTGGCTAAGAGATTTACTCTCCAATACACTCACACCCAGCTTCCACCCAGGATGCACTACACAAACAATGCAACGAAGACAGCATTGCAGAAATGCTGTCACTCATTCGGAATGTTAATCGAACTGTTCGTAAAGGCTTGCTCCTTAAACTTTAAGAAACAGCAGGGAAGTATACTAACTAAATAAATGAGCAAAGAAGGAAAATCACTATCATAGACTATGAAAAGGTAGTTGATATGATTTTCTAAAAAATATTCTGATGGTTTAATTCTATACAACAATCAAAACTTCCTTATCATTTTTGGTAGTATGACCCAGATCTTTAAATTTTAAAAAGTTTGAGTCTACTCATAAAATTGTTATCTTTATTACAAAGATAACTTCAACTAATGAAATTCTTCCACAGCATATAGATTCAAATCCTGGAGTTCAAAGCAGATTTCATTTTGGTAGAGAACACCGGATTTTTAATCTAGTGCCATTTAATTGGTAGTCAACTGGTAGCACACAACAACTCTATTTTAAAGATTATCAGAAGATGTAAGACTTTACTTGTTAAAAAATAGATTGCTCATGATCAGCTATTCAAACTCAGAGGGTTTGGATGTGCAAATCAAAAGCTAGGCTGACTTAAGTAATAACCACTAGGCTAACTATGTAAGAGGAAAAGCCAGGGATGGTGGTACATGCTTGCAGTCCCAGTACTAGGTAGGCAGAGACAGGAGGACTATGAGTTCAAGGCCAGCCTGGGCTATATGGCAAGGATAGGTCTCAAAACAGTCAAGAGGAACTGTGAGACTATGAGGAAATGCCCTCAAAGGAATGCTCCGTTACAAGTTCAATGCTTTCCTTTTCTTCACAGTGATCCAAGATACATCATGCTCCTCTGGTTTGCAATGGCCAAACAGCAAAAGGATCTTTTCCCTGCAGATTAGGAGATATATCTAGAGTTCACGGTCAAGCTCCAGTAAAGAAGAAGTACAGAGCCTTGAGCACAGTAATAATAAAAAACATACAAATCTGTTATTGAATATTAGTAGAAGAAAACAGTCTCAACATTGAGAAATACTTATAAATAAGAAGCCTATCTCTAGTCACAATGACAAATTGGAAAGGGACAGAGTCCTTTATGAGGCCCATTTACCTGAAGTGTCCAGGTGAGGGAGTAAGCAAAGTTCATGAGGTATTTTCTCAACAGGCACTGTGGATGGCAATCTGCAGGTGAAGAAACAATGACAGGGCACAAGCATGAGAAGAAAGGAGTGTATTCCAAAGTCTTTTCATCATTTAAAATGACTACACCAGAGACTCTATGAGACAGGCTGTGTGTACAGGAGGAGCATCGGTCAACGAAATAAAGAGGTCACTTGGGAAAACTGGTTTTCTGATCCTTGGGATGACCCTGAAAAGCCTAGGGCACAACTGCCCCCGAGTGGCCATCCCTGATCAATGACTTCCTTCCAGTTTGATCAATTTGGCTTATATCTTTTGCTACAGAACTGCCACAATGGTTTCAATTATATTTTAGATGTAACTTACATTTCATTAAAGTCAGACTTTTCCTTTGTAATTGTCTAATTGAAAACAACCTTCAGCCAACTTGGGAATTCTTTACTGTATAAACTAGTGATTTATTCAATTATTCCTTTAAACCTGTAAATTCCCATCCTTCCCTCTTTCTCTTTCTTTCTTCTCTTCATTCTTTCATTCTTTTGACCTGGAACTTGGTATCGATGAGCCTCAAACTCAGAGATCGGCATGCACCTGCCTCATGAGTGCTGGGATCGCAGGTACATACCATCATGCCTAGAAAATGCTGATTCCTAAAATGTAATGCTGGTTTATCCATGAATAAAACCATGTTCAGTACAGTCTTAGGGGAAAAGAGGAAAGCTTAGGCTCACAGGGGTGACACAAGCTAGTAGTCTAGAAACCATACAGTATTTGAAAAGCTACCTTAATTCAAAGTAAACCATCAGAAGAGATCTTAGAGGGGTTTTCTACAGAAGTGGCTGTCAGATGCCAATAATGCTGACATCAATGGGAATCTATAAGAAGCACAGATTCTCAGCTCAGATAGTGAATCAAACATCCTGAGTATGAGGCCTAGCAATCTGTGTTTCAATAAACTCCTTACATGACTAACTGGTTCTCTCAAGGGAGAGAACCATTAATCTATGAACTGCAAATTCAGACTCAATTATGACCCTAATATGAATCTATCTACTTACTTCATGTTAGGTAGACAAACTGGCACCAGGTCACAAACCTGATCCACAGCATTTAGTAATGAGCACACAAAAAATGCCCACAACATTGTTATCCTTGTTCAAATATCGAGACAGGAATTTGATTTCTTCTATTTGAATTAAGGCTAAATACAAGAAAAATGCTGTTTCCAGTTAACTTTCTATCCATATGCTTTATTTACTTAAGAAAACACAAGCACTTCAGATAGAAGTCACATTGGGTATATTTTAAAATATATGAAAGGATCATCAGGAGTTCCAGTTTTTCAAACACACCTTGAATGCATGTACAATACTTAACCCAACACCCTCTTTCCTCCAACCTGTATCTACGGCATAATTGAAAACCTACATTTATTTTTGCATGGAGTCAAACGTAATGTAAATAGAACCCCAAAGGTATCATATTTAACAAGGATGTTAAAATAAAAAGAACAAAAGCAAGTTCTCAAGTTCCCTCAGCTGGGAAGCAGGGGAACTGTGGTGAGTCTTATGGGTCCAGGCACTCAGGGTCAGGAGAGACTGGCCGTCTATGAATTACACTCATCACACAGGGCTACCAAGAATCACTAACACCAACAGTCATTTTCATCAGTATGAAATAGAAGGTGAGGAATGATGGCTGGGGCCGCAGACGGCTTTGAGAGCAGTCTATTCTGCACATAATAAGCACACAATAAGTAACCGTTGTCACCACCACGGAACTGCCTATAAGCTCATGCTCCAGTAAAAATACTCATTCTTCCTGTTGTCCACAAAGACCCTTTGTAGTTAATCATGCAGTTTGGGGGAAAAAAAAAAGAAAGAAAGAAAGAAAAGAAAGAAAGAAAGAAAGAAAGAAAGAAAGAAAGAAAGAAAGAAAGAAAGAAAGAGAAAGAAAGAAAGAAGAAAGAAAGAAAGAAAGAAAGAAAGAAAGAAGAAAGAAAGAAAGAAAGAAAGAAAGAAAGAAAGAAAGAAAGAAAGAAAGAAAGAAAAAGCAACATACTGTTTTTCTGGCTGCACAATTGCAATCTTTCTCTGCTTCTGTGCTGTAAAACCGGAAGAAAGAAAATGACGTTGTTAGTGACGGTAATTCATTTTTAACGGCTTAGTGCAAAATTATGGCTATCACATTTATTTTCTTTTTAAAATTTTATTTTTATTTTACACGCATGAGTGTTTTGCCGTTGGTGTCATGTGCGTTGGTGTCATGCAATGCCCATGAGGCCAGAAGAAGATGTTGGATTGCCTGGAACTAGACTACAATTCCTTATTTTCTTAACAATAAATAGTAAATAAATAATAGACAATAATTTTAGATAGAGGGGCTGGAAAGATGGCTCAGCAGTTAAGAGCACTGGCTACTCTTGCAAAGGACCCAGGTTCAATTCTTAACACCCAAACGGTGGCTAACAACTATCCATAACTCTAGTTCTAGAGGAATCTGATGCCCTCTTCTGATCTCCATGGGCACTGCACAATACAGGTGCACTTACATATATTCAGGCAATAAATACACTCATAAACATATGATAAAAATAATAAATAAAATACTTTAAAGTTAAAATTTAATTTTAGATAGAAAGACAGGGTGTCATGTGGTGTAGGTTGGCCTCAAACCCAATATAGTTGAGAATGAGCTTGAACTTTTGATCCTCCTATCTTTACCTTCCAAGTGCTAGGACTGCAAGAGTCCTCTACAACACCCAGTTTATGCAGTACTAGAAACTGAACTCAAGACTTCCTGCATGCTAGGAAAACACTCTATCCACTGGTCATTATTTTGAAGAGGATAGGGACCATTTTGGTAAATTTTTTTAATCCTCTATATAACGAAGATGGTTTTCAGTGAAATATTCTTATTTTTTATTAAAGTGAGTCCTTGTGTCTGCTTTAAAACTAGAAAGTTATTGCAGTCAAGCCACAATTTTACATTAATTTCTCTAGCATAAAATAAATAAGGGTTTATCAGACATGAGATGTTAATAAAACATGGCACACTTAATCTTATCACTGCACTATTTTACTTTAAAGGGTGTTTCTGATAAGAAAGATAAAGGGCAAATACATTATACTTCACATAAATGCACACTGAGATAAATTGCTGCAAGCCTGACTATCCGGAGTGGTTATTTTCCCACAGAAATCATGATAAGGCAAAGAATACTGTCCAAATAATGTACCTCCAAATTAGCTTCACTGAAAGGAAAACACTGACCTACTGCAAGAAGTGGTCAAATACTGAAATAAACCAGGAAATTATGGTTTAGGAGATAAGAACTCTTTTAGTGAACATTTTTTAAAGATTTATTCCACTTTTGATTATATGTCTGTGTATAAATATGTGAAAATGTGAGTTCAGGTGTCCACAGAATCCAGAGGGAGGCATCAGACCTCCTAGAGGTGGAGCTACAGGCAGGTGTGAGCCACTCTACATAGGTGCTGGGAACAGAGAGCTGGTCCCCCACGAGAGCAGTACATGCTCTTAAATGCTAAGTCATCTCTACAGATCTCATTTAGTATTTCTAATTGATGACTGTCACCTTGAAAAACATAGAACACAGATTTGGGCATTTATTAATCTTGACTCAGATAATTTATTGCCAGTCAAACTTCTACAGCTGTTAGAGTCTGATGGGCTAAAAGTTCAAGTTAAGAAATAAAGGCAAAAATCAATGCCGGAATGTACGAGTCTCATGCCAGTTCAAAGCAGACAAAATCCCAGCACAGACATGTGGAACTGGGGAAGAAACTGGGGAACTACTGGCAACTGACGGCTGTGGCAGGAGGGGAGCAGGCTCTTTCAAGGATGCGATTTTTTAAACCAGTTTATTATTTTTATTTTATGTGTATGAGTTTATTGCTCGCCATGTATATGAGTGCACCCATGTCATGCAATGCCAATGGAGGTCAGAGGAGGGTGTGGGATCCCCTGGAACTGGAGTTATGGGCAGTTGTTAGCTGCACTGTTGGTGCTGGGAACCAAACCCAGGTCATCTACAAGAGTATGCAATTAACTGCTGACTCATTTCTCCAGTCCCAAGGATGTGACTTTCGGTAGGTTAACCAGGCTCCAGTGGACGGACCCACGCTGAAGGACACCTGGGGACACAAATTAGACTCTATAGGTATTTTGATAGAACAGAGTATATCCAGTTGGGCAGGGAATAGTAAGGGAGGTGACAACGGAGGGGACCTGAACATGATCAAAATAAACTGTATGGCAATCACAAAAATTCAATAAAAATGATTTTTTTAGAAAACGATTTGGGGTTGGAGAGATGAGATACTTTAGTGGTTAAGAAGGGGTACTGTTCTTGCAGAAGATCAGAGTTTGGTTCCCTGCCTCTACATCAGGTGGTCTTACATCCACCTACGACACAAGTTCCAAGGGATATAATACCTTCTTCTGGAATCTGCAGGTATGTACACTCATATGTGCACATATCCACACACAGACATATACATACCTAAAAAATGAAAGAAATCTAAAAACAAAAAGAAATGAATGCAAGAATCAATCTGAGAAAATGCAGTATTTGTTCATCCATTCTTGACTTTATTCGGTGTTCAATTTTAGTCATCACTACCCAAAGTATAAACTTCCTTGTGTGTCAGGAGGAAAAAGAAATGTGTAACAGCTGGTACTCAGGATGGGGAAGTCTGGATGTGCAATATTTGATAAGGAGATAAACACAATAGGTTTGATAGCAAAATGCAAAATAAAGATAGAACATTACGGTGTTCGCATCAACATTACTGCGGCACAGTTCACAATAACTAAGTTATGGAATCAAACCAGGTATCTACAGACAGAGGAACAGATAAAGAAATATGGTATATAACCAGAACAGACATTTTTCAGGTATTAAGATGAATAAATTTCTTTTTGTAAGAAAATGGATCCAACTGGAAATAGTCACACTGAGAGAATTAAGCCCATCTCAGAAAGGCAAACATCACATGTTTTTTTTCTTATCTGTAGTTCTGAGATTTTACATAGTCACATAAAATCATATATGCATACATAAAATGAGAGTAGAAAGGAACTTGTCTAGGGGAACAAAGGAGACAAATAGGAGGGTGAAGAATGAGAAGAGGAAGGGCAGGGTGTAGAGGGAAGAGCTGGGCAGAGAGAATACACATAGGCGGAAAGCTAAATAAAAACTATTTTCTACAGAGGGAAGGAATGCAGCCAAAGGGCTTGACTTTGCTCCAAACAAGCAAGGGGTTCTAGGTGCAATCTACTGCTCTTGTGACTATATTCAACTAAATTCATTATGGAAAAAATTTACACTTTAACCAACATGTGACTTTGTTACAGAAGAACTGAAGGCCCTTGTGGCTTCCTCAATCCATGGGAAGAAGTGGAGAAAAGGACTCAAGGTACAAGGCCCTGTCTAAAGACAGTAAGGACATGGGGACTGAGCCCTCACTCTGTGACAGACCCCAGGAAAGGGATTTATCAAACTTCATACTATTTCCAAAACCCTGAGTGTAAGATGATTATTGTAAACTCAAGGAAAGTCTTCCCATCCATGACTCAAGGTAAGGGAGCATTTTAAAAAAGATTTACTTATTTTTGTTTTATGTGTACAAGAGCTTTACCTGCATGTATGTCTGTACATTGTGTGTGTGCAGTGCTAGTAAAAAAATACAAAAAAGATCATTATATCCCATGAAACTGGAGTTACAGACTGTTGTAAGCCACTCTGTGGGTGCTAAGATACGAATCCGGGTCTCTGTAAGGACGCCTAGCTGCTGAGCAATCTCTGCAGCCCCAGGAGGCAGCCTCAGACTCTCTCAATCAACAGTCAACAGTCAAGACATAAGGAGAACATTCTAGACCCTTCCGAATCTGGGGGACAGAGAGATGTGACGTCATCTCTGTGACGGAGCTCTGCTGACAGCCATGTCCTGAAGTGAAGGGCGAGCAGGGTGCCAGCAAGAAGGGTTTGCTGCCGGGCGAGTCCGCAGGGAAAGTTCTAGAAGCAGCATCTCTCTTTACAAAAGAGTTTCTTCTAGCTTTGTATGTGGATGTCTGTGTGTGTCCATGTGTGTGAGGTGCCGGAATGGCATGGAGAGCATGTGGAAGTCAGAGGACAACTTCCGATGTCAGTCTATGCCTTTTACTGTGTTTGAGACATGCTCCTTTGTGGATCGCTGCTGTGTACACCAGGCTGGCTGGCCTGCAAGCTCCCATCTTGCTGGGAGAGCACTGTGCCGACCATATTTGGCATTACAGGGATCTGAGGATCCAAACTCAAGTTCTCAAGCTTGCATGGCAAGTGTTTTACCCACTGGCCTAAAATACCCAGACTAAAATGTCTCTTGAACATTGTGAAACAATTATCTTTACAAATTCATATAATAATATCTTTCATACACATTAGGGTAAAATTCAAACAGATTCAAATACGCATGTGATCTGAAGATTTTTTTTTATATTTATATGAATGCTTTCCTGCATGTATGTAAGTGTACTGCCCGTAGAGGCCAGAAGAGGAGTCAGATCCTCTGGAACTGGAGTTACAGATGGTGGTTAGCCACCATGTGGGTGCTGAGAACTGAACCCAAGTCTTCTGCAAGAGCAGCCAGTGCTCTCAACCACTGAGACATCTCTCCAGTCCCATAGACTGAAGATTTTAAGCAATACAATTTGATGAGAAGGATCCATGATAACATGTTAAAACTGTTCCTGTATGTGTTCTAGTTTAGCTACTTAACAGATAGACAGATAAATACCACAGCCATGTCTGTGTCTGGTTTGAAGTTCATGGATCAGTGTTTTTACCCATTGTATACATCATTCGTATAGACAGCTTTTAGAATCCTGGATTGCAGGGCTCTCTTCCCTAAGACTTCTGACTCAAGATATCTGGGTGAGGTCTGAGACTAGTAAATTAGTAAAACTGAAATTTGGTATTGTGGGGGTCAAAAAGCTATGAAGTATATTTGTTATTTTTTGTTAAATTCCATTATATATTTGTTAAATTCCACTGAAATTTTATTGATTAGTTATTGTTAAGAGTCGGGGTTAAAAATATTTATATCAGGAAACTACTGGGATCAAGAATGATTCCTTTATTTTATACTTTGGAGGGTGTGTATGGTGTGTGTGGGTGGTGTCCATGCATGTGTGTGTGGTGGGCGCATGGGTCTGTAGATGCACATGCGTGTGAGGGCCAGAAGAGGATGCTGGGCGTCTTCCTCTATTGCTTTCTACCCTAATTCTTTATGACAAGGTCCCTAAGAGACCTGAAGTTTGTTGGTTTGGCTAGACTGGCTGGCCAGCAAGCTCTTGGCCCACCTATCTCGGCCTGCGGTTTTAAGCATGCAGTCATGTGTGGCTTTTTACATGGGTACTAGGGAGTTCAGCCTTTATGCAAACACAATGGCCTATGGAGCCATCTCCCCAGGCCCGAGTATGACTTCTTTAGAAGAAACAACATGAGAATTAGTTCTTTCTAAGAAATGATAGTAGAAAAATATGATGTCTAACTGAAACTTCTGCAATCAAGAGAAAGGAATGCACACAAAACAGCCACCAAAGTCACTCTGCTCCCGTAACTCTCTGTAGCCTTCAAAGGCCTCCTTTCTGTCATCTGTGGAATGTATCCAAATGTTCAACAACACTTAGGGAATAACCGAAATAATAATAGCATAGTGGTTCATGGAACATTAAACCCTTTATGTTTGCAACATCTCATTCAAAATCACCTCTATATTCACCAATATTATAGATGCTCATCTAGCTCCACTGGGCAACACTTACAGACTGCTTTGTGTGGTGTAGTCAGAGGGTAAGAATTCGCTTCACACCAGCCCACAGGGAAGATATCCATGGATTCCACATCAACAATGACATCTGGAATCGGAGTCTGTAAACCTGCATGGGGAAAAACCAAAATAATGGGCACCAAAAAGAAACAAGGGGAAAACACAACTGAGCATTGCTAAGATTGAGAAATGCATTCCTGCAAATGTTAATAAAGCAGTTATAATGGATGGAAGATGAGTTTGGGAGCTTACAGTCTCCAGATGGATACAGGTGCTGGGATTACTGAACAGTGAGAACCCGAGGCAATGCAAATAAAATAATAGGAGTTTGGAAGAAGGCAGAGACAAAGGAGAGAGCGGAAGGACTCGAGGACAAACTGCATCAAAGCCAGATATGCTGGAAGAGGGATCAAGTGTCTCCTTTCCTGGAGTAACTCTGAATTGAATACACGTGGTACAGCCTATAAGTCACCATGACAGAATTCGTTCCACCCCAAGCAAAGAGTAACAGTCGGTTAAATACAAACATTACAGCTCAAAGAAACGCTACAGGAAAACCACTGATTAGGAACAGAGTAGGTAACTGCTCGAGGGGTAACTGGAGTGTATATATGTATGTATGTGTGTGTATGCACGATTGTACATCTGCCTGTGGAGACAAGGGGTTAACCTCTGGTGTCATTCCTCATGTGCCAGCCACCCACTGTATTTTTTGAGACAGAGTCTCTGGCCTTGAGCTCCCCAAGTAGGCTTAGCTGGCTAGTCCATGAGCCTCAGGAATCCACCTGTCCCCTGCCTCCCCAATGCTGGGATTATAAGCAGGTACCACCAGACTCAGCTTTTCTGGGTGATTTCAGAGGATCAAATTCAGGTGCTTAAGCCTGTGTGGCAAGCACCTCACTAACTGAATTATCTTTCAGCCTGGACTTGATCATTTTCAGCTTAATCTGCAGACTGCAGATAATAGCCACATTACACAAAAGACATTTCTGTACTAATATCTTTTCCAGAGATCTGCCTAGCCATCTCACTGTGCTGCCTACTTAGAAGTGCACCCTGCTACAAACCAACATCATGGGTGGGAAATTCTGGAAAAGCCTAGAAATCTACAGCAGTAGCTAAAGTATCAAGGATCCTTGGCTACAGAGGTAACAAATTTAGAACCCAGCCCACTCATTACCAGAAGAAAGCTCTCAAGAAAAATTCCACTTTGAGGGAAGAACTCTTTACCCAATGCAATGATAAGAGGTCTACGAATAGTGACCCCTGAATCTGGTCTGCTCTGGTGTGCTCGTTGGCATTCAAAATGAAAACAACACTGTACCCCCATCAACCACCTCTGCTATCACAGAACATCTGATTTCAAACCAAATTCTCCTCCAAACCCCCAACTCCCCATAATTTCAGGAAGCTAAACATTCACAGTCAAACAGAAAATAGTTCTAACTCCAATATTTAGCTCCATGGCCCAAACCCTTTCCTTCTCATCCTTTAGAAGATACTGTGAAAATTGAGTATATTATTTAACCAGGGAAAGCCCCTAATTTAGGACTAAGCAACATACTGATAGATATAAAATATTCCGGAGGGCTGGGGAGACAATTCATTCATTAAAGCACTAGCCTTGTAAGCACGAGGAGCTGAATTGTTATCTCCAGAACCCATGTAAAAAAGAAAGGCCCGTCATGGTGGCACATGCTTATATTTCCAGCACTGAAGGGGCAGAGACAGGCTGATCTCTGAGCTTGCTGGTCATCCAGCCTACACTATTTGGTGAGTTCTAGGCCACAGATAGACGTTTTCTACAAAAACAAGGTGTACAGAGGCTGAGGAATGATATTTGCGGTTGTCCTCTGGCCTCTATATTCACATGTACACACACAAACACATAGATACATTAAATCCAGAAAGAGTCCCAAGCACGCTTGACAGCAGACACTTAACACTTGTTATCATCATTTGTCACTTTGAATTTGCTATTGATTCTCAAATCAACCATAAAGATTATCAACTCTCACTTTTCATGTGCTTGCTTCTCTAATTCAAATGACAGACAGTTAAAGGATGGGGGTTCATAGGACTTATTTTTCAACAAAGGTGAAAGAATGGGAATCATTTAGACCTAATGTGATAGGAATCAATTAACACTTAACATAATTACCAGAGGAACCATCAGATAAACAACAAACAACATATTCCAACAGACAAAAAGTAAGGCTAGTCTTCCAGAGCTGGCACGGTGGCTAAGTGGATGAAGGCACTGACTGTCAAGTGTGATGGCCTGAGTTCAATCCTCAGGATTCTCATGATAGGAGAGAACTGACTCCCCACAGGTTATCCTCTGACCTCCACACATGCTGCATGGCATGAGCACATATCCACACACAGAATCAATATAATACTAAAAAATTCTCCCAATATTTTCCTATGGAAGTGTCTCTCATCCAGAGGTGCTCAGATTCCCAAAGTCCAACAAAAAGCGACATTAGGATGTTTACCACACCACAAAGTCAATTTCTCCTCCTTGGGATTATAAAGTTAGCATTTGTTTTTTAGCTTTTTTTTCCAACAAGGTAAATTCATCTATTAGAAACATCTGTATTTCCAGATGTATATTTATCCACAAATAAGATTTCAAGGTCATTAAAAGCAGTACTTCAAAAGAAGCATAAAGTGAACCTGATGGGTCAAAGTTCCACACTGAATGTTCTTTCTGCGAGTTCAAACGTCAAATTCCTATTAATGCTTTAGTATATATACTTCTGTACAGTGTATACATCAATATATCACTAGGCCTGCCTTTATCATACTTTAAAATTCTTTCATCATGAATCCCACCCAATTAAACAAATACTTATGAACTAAGAGATGTCAGCCACTTTATTTTTCCTTAAGAAAGTTATGGGCCTGCCTTGTTCCCAAATCTTGCCTTTGAAGGCATCTTTTAAATGAGACAAGATAGAATGGGTTATTAGGGCTGAGGAGATGGCTCAGTGCTTAAGAACACTTGCTCCGTGAGATTGAAGCAGGCCTGTTCTACATAGTGAATTCTGGGTCAGCTGGAGCTACAGGGAGACCATGTCTCAAAAACAAAAACAAAAACAAAATACTTGTTCTGTAGTGGTAGGATCTAAGTTCAAATCCTCAGCACCCACATAAAAAGCTAAACATGGCTGTGCATAAGCTTAACTCCGGCACTGAGTGGGTGTAGAGACCTAGGGATTCCTAGGGCTCACTGGCCAGCCAGCTTAGTCAAAAGGGCAAGCTTTAGATTTAGTAAAAGACCCTGTCTCAAGGTAATAAGGCAGAGAACAACAGGAAGAACACATTGGAAATTCTGCTTTGGTGTAAGCTTGGGTGCAGAGGCCCAGATGAATGAAAAGCAAGTTGGATTACACGGACAGACCACACACAGATACCACATCATACACACACAAAATAGGAATAGAGAAAGAGAAGGAAGGAAGGAAAGAGAGAGAGGGTGGGAAGGGGAGGGAAGAAGGGACTGAGGGAGGAAGAGAGGGCGGAAGAGATCGAGGGGTGGAAGCAAAGCTGGTTCTCGTGCAGGAAAGTTTCCCTGACGCCATTTCCTTCAAACCCCATTCTGGGTGATAGTAAAAATTGTTTATTTTCTTTTACCAACTTATCAATTGCTATGATTACCACATAAACCTAGATACATCTGGCTAGTCTCCAAAAAATCCCTTGAAGAAAAGCTTTTAGTTACCAAGATGAGAGGCCCAACAGCTTTACGAAATGAAGCGGTAAACTCATGTCCAGGACTCTTCCTTCCTTATTGTAGGACCACTGAAGGTTTCACCAGTGATCAATGCAATATTTAGTTCCTCACAGAAAACACCCTCCTGGACAAGACCTTCACAAAATTCACATAGGTGTACCCCTTCTTGGAGATACTCAAGCTGCCCACGCTGGCTTGAAGCACATTTCACATTTGCATTCCCTCTTACTGTATTTTTGCAAGTGTTTGCAAACTGCTTATTAACTACCTGAATTCTCCACAAATGATGGAAAGGCTTAATAAGCTGTTTTCTAGAGTTTTAAACTCAGACAGCTGGGCAGTTACTCATAGCAATGGTGACAGTATGTACAAGTCCTATTTAAACAAAAGGGCAAGCCAGACAAAATCCCAGCACAGACATGGGGACATGGGACTAAAACCCCGACGCTGCCTGAGGAGCTGTCTGGCCATGGATGACTGCTGGGAGGAGGAGAGCCCATTTTGCTTAAGGATGTGACTCTCAGTAAGTGCGCAGGACTCCAAAGGATGAACCCACACCAAAGGGCATATGTGTATGTGTGCGTGCATGCAGGCGCGCGTGCGCGCGCGTGTGTGTGTGTGTGTGTGTGTGTGTGTGTGTGTGTACATGAAATTACACAGGGAAGGAGTCCAAATAGGATCAAAATACATTCCGTGAAATTTGCAAAAATGCAAAAAAAAATTAAATACTCTAAGAAAAAGAAGCTGTTTACTGTACCCTGACTTCTAAACATAGGAGGTAGCCCAAGCAAGTCCCTTTGAACCACATATACTTGGCCAATCTGACAGACTAGTGTGGTTGGTAAACTACAGTGTACATTGAACCACTTTGGGAAGGGACTTTAATATGCAGATTCTAGGACCTGTTCCCAAGGCCTTCAGTGCATAAGGTCTGTGCTGTGCAGGGCCCTGGAAATGGAGACTCTGACTGACTACAATGTAGATACAGGGCTGACCAATCTTTTGGTCCTTCTGGGCTATAGTGGATGAAGAGCTATCTTGAGTACCACATTATCAGGTGTATATAATTCGCAGAGCATGGGCTGCAAAAGCATTCATACATTTATTTTGTGTGACACTGTGACACAGCACTGTCATCTGCAATGTTCATACTGAAGAACTGCATAATTAAGACCCAAAAATAGTATCAAGAATTCTCATGATGTTCTAAGTTTATAATTCTGTTGGGCCATATTCGCAGCTCTTCTGAGTCATATAGTCTGTCCCTAAAGATTGGACTGACCTGATATGTAGGATGGTTATTGGAATTAAGCCAAGTTTTTGAAAAACTGACCAAGGAGTTTTGGGTTTTGGCTTAGAAGTATAAAATACCCAACTGGTCAAAATTCGATTGACAAACAGCAGTTCTTAAGAGATTGCTATATCTGAAAATCCTATTGGTTTTGCCAACAAATTTTACTTTATTTTTCTATCTGTTCAGCAAATGTTTAGTGAGCAACGAACACAGGACAGCTTGGACAGACACTATACAGGGTGAGATGGGAAAAAAGGAACCGAGTCCCACAGAATAACATAAAGCACCAATAACATTATGATGTTTAAGGATACAGCAAATGGTCCTTTCTAATGGAGAACAGGGTCCTGAAGGAGATTTGCCAGGAAGAGGTGTTGCTGGGCTAGGACTGTAGCTCAGTGTCAGAATGATTGCCTAGTACATGTAAGGTCCTAGGTTCAACCAGTACTGTCAAAAAGAAAAAAATAGAGGGAAGGAAAGGAAGAAGGAGGAAGAGGAGGAAGAAGGAGGAAGAGGAGGAGGAGGAGGAGGAGGAGGAGGAGGAGGAGGAGGAGGAGAAGGAAGAGGACAAGGAAAGGTGCTGTCTAATAGTAACACTGTCAAGGGTAGAGATATGCCTCAGTGGTTAAGAGCACTGGCTGCTCTTGCAGAGGACCTGGGTTTGAGTTCTAGTTCCCACATAACAACTGTCTGTAACTCCAGTTCCAGGGAATCCGATGCCCTCTTCTGACCTCCACAGGTACATTTCATACGTGCAGGCAAAACATTCTTACACATAAAATAAACATAGTAAATAATAAAACACCATCAACAACCTTCACATACTGAGCACACAGTGCTCCATGTCAAGCATAACTGAGCACTCAGGACTATAAGCATGAGGTACTCAGGCAATCCCAAAACCATCATGAAAGGGAGGGTATACCTTCAGACACAATCTACAGAGCTGATCAAATAACAAAGGAGAGCTTAAACTAAGGAAGGCCTCAGGACCCCACAAGCAGAAGTGTGGCTTCTAAATGTCCTACTGTGGAATCTTAACCCCATAAGAAACAGATTCTTTGAATGTTAGCAGGAAGGTCTTGATTGCACTTTACAAAGAACTTTTCTTAGAGCTGCAGGAGGGTGAGAGAGGAAGCAGAGGGTTATCAGAATTAGAATAAAAAGGAACAAGGATCTGAACTGGAGTGTGACAGTGAAGGTGACAGAGAAGGTGGGGTGAGGGATAAAACGGGCTCTCAACTAGGAGGGTGCGGATTCCCTGACACCGAACGACCATCTGATGTCACGGATAAAGATGTGGCTGTGCCTGTGCCATGGTGAGAGGGAGGGCTCTGAAGAATGCTGGCCTTCACTATAAGGACGGTTGAACAATAGTGAAGCCCCCTCCTCCTCCCTCAAAAAAATTCATCTGTGAAGAGAGAATAAGAGACAGAGAGAGACAGTGGGAAGGCAAATCTGCCCACTTTGGGATTCTGGGCAAAACAGAGGAAAGACTTTGAGGGCAGGACAATGAGGGTCAGAGAATACAAAGAAGACAGTAATGGAGGCAACCCAGAGATGGAGAACTACAAATCATCACAGGGAAACATGTATACCCAGAGAGAACAGGAACTGGGGCTAGGGCTCAGCTATCAGAGTGCTTGCCTAGCGTGTAGAAGGCACTGACCCCTGACATATCACATAAAATCAGGCACAGTGATGCACGCCTGTAATCCTAGCATTCTGGAGATGGAAGCAGGAAGATTAGAAGTTCAAGGTCATCCTCAAGTACATAAAGAATTCAAGGCCAACATGGGCTTCACAAGAGAAACTTCCTCAAAAAGTTTTATTTTTCTCTAGCCTTCTTTCAGAGGGCAATAAAAAAGACTATGAGAAGAAGAATGAGCCTAAGCTGATAGTTTAAGTTTCCTGAACACAAATTTTGACATTTCCCCTCAGACCTGAGACCTTTGGAGCTTTTGGGGGTTTTGTGTGTGTGTTTTACTCCTTTGTAAACTGAAGTTCCCTGAAAATGTCACATTTCTGGCTCTGACTGGTTAGAACTTTGTGATTGTCGAAAAGTGGAATGTTTTAGAAATAAGAGCCAAAATTATCATCTTTAATTATTATCTTTAATCTCCTTAGTAGGCATTTAACACCAACCTCTGTATCTGCCTAACATCCTTGTGACTATTAGGTAAAATCTTTGGAATATACAGACCCCTAACGTCCTGTAACTCGAAAGGTAAGAACGTTACATCTGAAACTACAGAAGGGCCTAAAAGGACTCCCTCTCCCCTAAGCTGCTGCAACATTTCTAACTGTCACCCACCATGCCTCACCTCCCAGTTTTGTATTGACACTCGGAGGAACTGGGTCTGCTCCTTTCCCATGCCCCACCCAGTATGGAGCTTCTCTGAAGGAGACGTTTCACCAGATATGGACCTGGGCTGAGCAGAACACAACCTCTGGGCTCTCAGCAGAGAGCACATCTTCCTCTTCATCATGAGCTCCAAAACCACCACTGCAGAAGGAGTGAAGCTCTATACATTGGCAAAGGGACGCAGGCAGGTACAGCTTTTCTTCTCTGGCCTAGTATAAAGGTCCCTCGATAAGAAAACTAGGCTCTATAACTTTGTATCTAGAATTCCGGCTAATTCTAAGTAAAAAGGTTGCCATATTTGGGGCCTTAAAAGTTTCCCAAAGTCGAGTGGGTGAAAGGTGTGGGCATGAAGGTGATGTTATTTGGACGATGTAGTAGAACCTTTGGGAAGTGGAATTCAGTAGGAAGCTTCAAGGTCACCAGGGGTATTGCTTTGAAGAAAACTGAGGGTCTCTGGTCCCTCACGATGAGGTGGAGTTTTACTCTGTCATGCAGTCCCACCATGATAACGTGTGGCCTCCTCAGTGGCCCGAAGCAATAAGGACACTTTATCATGGGTGGAACCTCCAACACTAAGCCAAAATAAGGCTTTTCATTTAATAAGCTGATTATCTCAGGTGTTTTATTACAGTGGCAGAAAGCTGACACAGGTTTTGACAAGGCTGGATAAATGCATCAAGGTAAATGGAAACAATGTTCTTTAGTCAGAAATAACATTATTAATAAAGTCAATCACATTCAATTTTCCAGCACCTTGATATATCAAAAATAAACAGGCAGGGTGTGGTGGCTCTCACCTGAAATTTCAACATTTTGGAGGTGGAAGCAAGAAGATCAGGAGTTCTAGATTATCCTTGGTTCCACAGTGAGTTCAAAGCCAAGCTGGGTTAGGTGAGACCCATTGTATCTTGTTAATAATAATAATAATTAAAGAATATTGGTAAAGATTCCTTCAAATTCAGCTTTACTTTCCTGACCTTCAAGTCAAAATGACCTGTTCTTTACAGTATCAGAAATGCTGGGTCTTGATGAGATTCCAAGACCAACCTCAGCCTGCCTGCTTCAGGATCTCATCAAGGGTTGGGTACCTAAGATTGAACACTGGCCAGGAAATGGCTCAAAACCAGTCCACTCCACTTATAAGCAGCATTATAATCAATCGGCAATGGAATTGAGAGCATCATCAACAGCTTTGAAATGACATGAAGCAATGAGCCTCAGGAGATGTATTTGTAGGGGAGAGCTCTTGGCTAGAAGGAATGCAAATACCTGACCTGCTTATTCCCATGTTTCCATCTGCATCTTCTGATCTCTTCTCACTCATCTAACAGAATCCTTTTATCCGAGGATCCTCTGGCCAGCTCTGTCCTCACTAACCTCTACTACTACAGATCTTGCAGCCCTTCCAATTTATGTGACTCATGGCCTGATAATGTGCCAAACACTCTAGACTAGTTGTCAAAATATTACTCACCATTTGTTTTCCTACAGAATCCAGAAACAAAACCACTCATTGGATCTGTGGTGGTTGCATGACCCAGTTTTTGGCCTATGAGAATGGAATATATATCTCGGGCATGCTTTAAAGAAAATCTTTTAAATCGAGATTTACTATAACTTTAGTCCTCCTATTTTCTTACTACCTGGAGCACTGAGGTGATACCTGTGGGCAGAGTACTTAACTTATCTTGTCATCGTAAGTACAGATGACACAAGCTAGGACTATGGCACAGGAGAGAGAAGCCTGACTCCTGAATCAATCCTCAGATAGACAGTCAGCACCTGGAAAAAGGCCATACTGCTTGACTCAATGTAATATCTTGCCACTCAACATCAAATCAACTAAGCACTGGAACTGGATCTTCTAGGGATTTGGTAGAAAGGAAGACATTCTAGCTCCATCCCACACTTAACAGTTACCTAAACTTCACAAGAATCCCAGGTGACTCAACATCCATGAGGTTTGAGAAGCAATGGCTAAGTCACTTATATGTATGTTGTTGCTTTCTGCTCAATGTAATACTGGTGTGTATAAATCCTGGAAGGAACACAGATTATTTTTTTCCATGAGTTTATATTTATAATTCAGATGACTGTCAGGATATATATATATATATATTTCCTATACTAAGACAGGTAATTAATGGCTTTATGAAAGAAAACAAGCTAGAGACAAAACACCAGAGGTGTCTACCATGAGGAGTGGTTACTCTGCAAACTGAGTCTTTAACTTAGAATAAACAGTCAAGTTCCCACATCTTAATCTTGTTGATGAAGTAGCCAGGTTTGTGAGGCTCACAGAGATCAGATAGGGCTGATACAGTGCTTGCTACAGAAGCATGGGAAACAGAGTTCGGATCTCCAGAAGCTACACGAATGCTGGCTGTGCATGGAGGCCTGTTTGTAATATCAACAGGTTGAAAGTGGAGATGGGAAGCTCATGGCAGGCTGGGTCTAGAGCAGTTGAATCAGGGAGCGCTGGGTCCAAGCGAGAGATGCTCCTCAATATAGAAGGTGGAAAGTAACTAAGGAAGACATCTGACATCAACATCTGGTGCCCACATTCACACACACGTGTGCACGCAAACATACATAGGCCAAAAGAAAAAGACAAGATGGCAAATTATTATATCAAACAGAGCACATAAACATAAAGCCATTATTATCAGAAAATAGTCCAAAAAACTATCTTCAGATAAATATGACTGACTCAACCCATTTGAGGCCTCTAGGTAAATTCATAGAGATAGGAAGTAGAACAGCACTTACCAGGAATTGAGGAAAAGAGGCAGGAAAATTAGTTTAATGGGTACAAAATTTCCATTTTGCAAGATGAGAAAGTTCTGGAGCTAGATGCTGATTACATAGCCATGTGAGTGAGCTTAATATCACATGCCTGAACACTTCTAAGGAGCTAGTCAAAAGGGCAAACTTTCCATTGTATTTATTTTACTACACTATTTCAGAGATGCAATAATTTCTCCAACTAAAATCTCTCCAAGAACACAAAGCTAAGTTATCCAAGGATCTTGATCATCCACAACATTAATCACTGGAAATCAACTGAAACCCCACTAGGTCTCCTTTGAAATGCGAAATAAAGTTCTGTATATGTACAAACAGGCAGAACATCCCTAGTCCCAAAATTGAAATACAAAGGATCTAAAACCTGAAACTTTTTGGCTGCTGCTATGACACTCAAGAAAAAAGCTCTCGCTATAAAATTTCGTTTTGTGCATATCGTAAGAAAAAAATATGTAAAAACACCCTCAGATCGTGTGTGTGTGTGTGTGTGTGTGTGTGTGTGTGTGTGTGTGTGTGTTGAGAGGTAAGTGAATTTCACGTTTAGATTATTTGGATACAATCCTCAAGATGTAAGGTACGTGCAAATCCTCAAAACTCCCGAACTCTTCCAGGCTCAAGCATTTTGGTTATGGGACTCTCAACCGGCACTTGGAAAGTAGCCAAAAGAAAGGATTCTGGGAAAGTCCATGCAAGAAGAAAGAGAGGCAATGCAGAGATATGACTCCACTTAAGGACTAAAGAGCCATGAGTACAAGTGAAACACTCTGGCCATTATATGTCCCACAAGAAAGAGACCTGGGATGATCGTAAGGGATTTATTGGTTTGTGAGAAGGCAGAGTGTGTGAGTGTATGACTGAGCTTGTGTCACTTGTGCAACATTAGAGGCATTCAAATAGAAAGTACTGTACTGTGTATGATGTTATGACTTTACATATGATTATCTACATTAGAATTCTGAGATAAGCAAGCTTCTTAGAATCTGCTTCCAGACACTAACCCCTGCTATCAAACTTTGCCCGTCCAATCAGTGGTTTGTGAGAGAGCCGAGAACTCTATCAGTACGCATCTAAAATAATATCACATTGATCTCATATACTTTATTCATTGATTTCCTTTCAACAACAGATCCTTTATAAAGACCTAAAGAATGATATAACTTCAAGGAATCAAATATTAACTAGAAATGACCACTTCAATTGCCTGAAAGTAGTTAATCAGCCATGTACCAAAAAGACTTCAAACCAATTTAATTCATTAAAATAACTAATAAAATTGTTATAAAGTACTTTGTAAATTTCAAGTGTCAAATAGATGGCTTATAATCAGAATAATCATTAACCTATAAAGTAATTTAACGGCCACAAAGTGACCATAATGAATCTCTACCGTTTTATCCCTGGGACTGAGGACAGGAAAGCTATGTATAGACAAAATCGTAAAACAGCAAGAAATTGGTGTCATTAACTTGTCATTTTAGAAGGTAAACAACTGCTAAAGGCCAAAGTCCAAGCAAAACAAAACAATAAAATTCAACCAAAACCAATGAGACAATCTGGAATTTTATCTATGTATCTTTATCTAGCTGGCCATTGTCTGTCTATCTATCTATCTATCTATCTATCTATCTATCTATCATCTATCTATCTCTCTATACCTCTGTGTGTGTGTGTATGTGTGTGTGTGTGTGTGTGTGTGTGTGTGTGTGTGTGTTTGAAGGTGAGAGGACAACCTCAGATAATGTTCTGAGTCGCTCACTCTTCATCTTACTTTTTTGAGACAAGGTATCTATGACTCTAGAGCTCATGAATGCAGTTAGACTGGCTGGCCTGCAAGTTCCTGGTGTCCTCCGGGTTCTGTTTCTCAAGTGCTGAGTCTGCACCAGCTTTTTATGTAAGTAGTGCTGGAGATCCAAACTCAAGTCCTCATGTTAATACATCAAACATCAACCCAACTTAGCCACACTCCCATGGAATACATTTTAAGTGATGAGACAGATGCATAATTTTGACCAATAATTTCAAACAATACCCAAGAGATTATAACAGCTAGTGGAAAATATTCAACAAATTGTTTAAATCACTTTTTAAAAATATGTATAAAGTGTAGAAAAACTGCACATTCTATTTTCTGATTTTTTGTTGTTTTGTTCCCGAGATCTCATTACTAACTAAAGCGCTGTAAAGAATAAAGCCAGACTTGAGCTTTTTTTTCCCCTGCAAAACCCAAAATTTGTATCTTAAGGAGATCGGCAAAAAGATACACTGTCAAAAATGTTAAATATGTATGAGATATTTCTCATCACTATTTTTCAAGAATCAGGAAGCTGTGATGTCTAGTGAATTAAGTCAGAGTAAAATGTCAAGAGCAAGGGAAATGCACCCCCCGGCAGATCTGGATGGCTTAGCTGGATTCTCCAGCTGTAGAAAAGCAGGCCACTCTTACTACTGTTTGTGTCAAGTAATTAACAGCTGCAAAGTACGCTAGAAGTAAAACTGCTAAATAAATAATGACTGCCACAGAATTTTAACCATAATGTGCTAAATAATAAGATGAAACATGCACTTCTAATGCCTCCATTTCCATTTTCCAGTTAATAATGCAAACAGAACTCCAGTCTCATTAGTGCGGCTTAGAGCAGTGTAGACAGCAAGCTAAACTCCTGATCAGACATCACAGAGGGGATCTTGTATCTCACACAGCAGTTGATTCCAATCTGCTTGTAGCCATGAAACCAAAGCTGTGACCTTCCTAACTACTAAAGCGTCACCATTTTGCCTCTGCCTGCTTTGGTTGATTCCAAGTCAAAGTCATTCTACCTGGAAATACATGATGCAAAATACATTCTCAGAATCTCCATTTATTTCAAATAGATTTGAACACTGTAAACCACAGCAACAGTTTACGTTATTTCCTGGGAATTAATGACACAATGACATAAAAAATCTACTGACTATAATAATAGTCATGAGATTGTGGCCCTTTTAAGAACTTTGCCTGGAAAAGGCTTGTTTGCAGAGGAAATAAGGATCACATGATGTTAGCACGAATTCCAGACCTTCTACACTTTCTGTCCCTGAACATGTCATCAGATGTAAACAATGTGTACACTAGAAGAGTTAACGGTATTTTACTATCTTATCTATTATGTATTTTACACATTCATTGAACAGCTAAGTTGTGTGAAATATTTTAAAAGAATTATAGGTTATGGAAAATCCTTAAGAGACTAAGTCCATTTTACTTATTTCTCATGGACAATATAACACATTTTCCTATTTAAATTCAAAATTCCACCAAGGTTCTATTCACGAAATACAATTTGCTGTGAATTTTCTGTGCCTTTGAAAATAAACTCTATCTATAAAGAATGGTTTCAACATCATTTTAAAAGAAAGATTAAATGTATTTGAGAAACAGTCATTCCACTTTGTGGAAAAATTCAACATCTACAGAGGAAACCAAACTGAAGGGTATTGCCCACATTAAAATGCAAATATTTCATTTTATTCTCATAATAACCAAGACCTCAAATACCATTTTTAGTGACTCATATTAATTTAATTGCAACATTAGCTTTTATAATCATAGATGTAAAAAGACCAGTGTGTTCCAAACATAATTATCTCACCAGCATCTCATTTCATGAAATTATTAGTTAAGATGAGCTCCTCAGAATGAATTTGTATTTGATTAGTTTCACTTATTTAAGAACACTGAATAATTTAAGATCTGTTGAAGTAGAAGGGCATTTATGAGAGGGCTTAGTTCTCTTGTACCCCATCCTTCGTAGTGGAACCCCAAGCTCTCCTGAACAGAGGCTGACTGCATGCATACCTTCCAGGTGGAGCCACATCAGCCGCCCCTTCACACTGACCACAGAGGCCACGCACAGCTCTCCGGGATTCCTGGGGTTCACAGCTTCAAGCTTCATGTTCTTTGTGAAGCACCGACTGAATGGTGCCTGAAAGAGAAAGAATATCACTCCTGAGTCAGCGCTCCCACTGCAGGATAGCGGGTGGCTCCGGAGCTGGTCAGCAAAGAAAAGCACAGGTGCATACTTGATCCAATGGCCGAGACAGCTTACTCACGTTTGATTGCCCCACTCATGAGCAAAGAAACACGCATTCTCGTTATATAGTTCAGAAGTTAGAACTGTGCCTGGCACACAGCGGATGCCTAAAGAGGACCTGCTAAGTGAGTGAGGCACAAATACATCCTCTCACTAACCCCACATGTACCCTAATTTAATGGAATTTCTAACACACATGATTTCTTCTGTTCTCCCGTATTGCTTGCTAAAATCATACCTAGGGTGTTAAAGGAGGCAGATGGAGTACCCATCTGGTATCATTTGCTTTTAAAGGACACTTAAAGAATGCCCTTTAGCACATACAGTGTGGGTCTGCTGGTGACAAATTCCTTCATTTTCATTTATCTGAAATTATCTTTGTTTTCCTATTCTTTTTGTCTTTACTTTTCAAATTAACTTTAAATTGCTCACATATAGAGGGGACAGGGGAGACAGCTGTCAGTAATGTACTTACCATACAAGCAAAAAGACCTCAGTTCAATCTCCAGAGCTCACAGAAAAAATTCTGAGTGTGGTGACCCTTGCTTGTGATCTACACACTAGGGGAGGCAGAGACAGCCAGATCCCTGGACTCAACTGCCAGCCAGCCCAAACAAGTTAGAGAGCTATAGGCCAGAGAGGCTCTGTCTCAATCAATCAACCAACCAATCAATCAATCAATAAGGTGGACCACATCTGAGGAATGACACCACAGGTTGTCTTCAGACCGGCATACGCACTCGTCTCCATGTGCATGTGCACCCACACACTAGTATATCTGCACATACACAAACATGCATACACACACAAACACACATATATACACCAAAAGCTTACATATAGTAAAATATCTGTTTGAAGAGCCCTAGTCTGTCTGTGAAGGCAAAGCTGTTTGGCCAATGCGTCCTGTCTGAAACTGAAGAAAGCCAGCTGAGGACAAGCAAGCCGGCAGCAAGGTGCACTCATTTCTACTCACTCTGTGGCTATGAGGTAATCTGCTTCAAGTTCCTGCCTTGGCTTCCCTGGTGGCATGGATCGTCACCTGAAGTTGTAAGCCAAATCAACCCTTTATTCCCCTAAGCTGCCTTTGGTCATGGTATTTTATCACAGCAATAGAAAGGAAACTCGGACACTTGCTAAACTGTAGTGGAGAGTCACTCCTGCAGGAATCAGTAAGGAGTCCGTTCTATTTTATGGCTACATAGTTAATATATATGCACCACGATTTATCTATCCATTTGCCAATGAAGGAATATCTGAACTGTTTTCAAATTTAAGCTAGTGTGAATGAAACTACTACAAACCTTCAGGGACATGTTTTTGTATAATCAGAAGTCTATGAATCCATTCAGACTGCCATAACAAAATAGCACAGACTGAGTGATTTAAACAACAAAAATTGTTTAAACAACTTCTCAAACTCCTAGAGGTTAGGAGTCTAACGTGAGGCTTTCATCTGGTTGGTTCTTTCCGAGTCCTCTTTCCTTGTCTTGTGATGCAGGTCTGGATGTGTGCTCTCTCCCAAAGTCATCCCTCTGTGTGATCTGCATCCTAATTTCTTCTTCTAAGGACACCAGTCATACAGGATTAGGATCTCATTTTACCATAATCATTTCTTTAAAGGTCCTCCCTCTAAATATGGGCACACTTTGAGGTTCCAGAGGTTCGGAGCTGATCACACGGCTTGGGGGAAACCTAGTTCAATCCTTCACACTACACTTTTACTTCTTTGGAAATGGGATTGCTGGATCATAGGGCAAACAGACACCTAACCTTCCAGGATGGTTCTTTTCCAAAGTGACTACATCACTCACACAAGCTGTGTATGTGTGTTCTAGTGGCTATGAATGCTCAGCAGCATGGCTACTTCTTGTCTTACAAAGTTTAGTCATTCTAATAGACATCTGAGTGTCTTAACTTCATTTTCTCTTGCTGTGATTAAATACCCTGACAGAAAACAATGTAGGGGGAAAAAAGTTTATGTTGACTCACAATTCCAACTTCAATAGCCAAAAAGTCAGGGCAGCCAAAACTTGAAATAGCTAGTTACATCACATGCACAGTCAGGGGCAGAGAAAAATGGATGTGGCATGGTTACCACTCAGTGCACTTTCTCAGGAACCAAAGTTGGGGACCCAAGCCTAGATAATGGCACTGCCCACAGTGGGCTGGGTTTTCCCACATCGATTAAGATAATTAAGACAATGCCCCATACATGTGTGCACAGGCCAACCTGATCAAGATAACATCTCACACTGAGACTCTCTTCCCATGTGATTTAAGACAGCATCAGGTTGATAAAAACGAGCCGTCGGGCAAGCAGTGCATCTGCACTCCTAACGTTCACCTCCCCTGTGGACTGACAATACTGGGCATTAGTTCTCTATGCTTCCTTGGTATTCAAGCATCTTCTCTGGTAAAGAGTCTGCTTTCATCTTCATCCAGTTACTTCTCGTAGGTCTCCAGTCTCACATGATATCGCCCCTGAGTCATTTGTTATTCCCTCTTGCCATTCTTTTCTGCTCTCTGCTTTCTGGAGAGCGTAACTTCTACATTCAAGGTCACAGATTCCCATTTGTCTTTTCCACCCTGCTATTATACTACTCTCGTGAATTTCCTGAGTTCCAAGACAATTTTTCTCATTTCCAGGGTTTCTAGTTCTGGCTGGATTTCCTATCCTTACAGACACAACAAGGACACATTTCTGTAAGTTCACTGTTCTCAAACTTTAGGGTATGTCAAGAACAATAGAAGAACTAAAGAATCTCTATTTCCAAGTCCTTAGAGGATGCTAAGGCTGCTGGCTGGGAGCACACACACAGTGAAAGCCACACTTGACAACACTGAGCTTCCATGCAGGAAGGGATTTCTAGTACTGTTCTGCTAATTCCAACATCCGGATCACGCTGGGTTTTGATCTCTTCTTTAGCTTCCTACTCAGAAGGGACCTGGTTGTTCCAATTCCTGGATGTCTTGAGAAACTCTGGATTGTAACAAGTGTTCTAAATGGGATGGCTAGAAACTATAGATTGTGTTATAATCTTCCTAAAGCTGTCCTTCTCTTCTAGTTTAGCAAGCCATTGACTTAACCGAACTCAAACTTCAAACTCTTGTCTCTTGAGAAGCGGCTTAAACACCTATCTGTTCTTTTTTCCTTCGCTAACTGAAGACTTCCTAGTATGTACATAGTTCATGACCTGCCAAGATGCAGGCAGCATTATGAGCAGGTTTGGGGGCTTGCCCATCTGGTTCTCTGCTGTCTGAAATTTGTCTTACTTTCCAGTAACTGTATTTGTAAAGATTCTAGAACCTGACTCATCAGAGAAGAAAGACTAAGGGTTTCACGCCACCGTGTTAGTGGTTCCTCATGTTACGGACTCTGGCTCTCTTCAGGCAAAAAGGCTGAAAGCAAATGGACCATCATGCCATGGTCCTTCCGTCCACAGTGTGCCTGGTTTTACTGATTCAACACTCTTTCATGCAGTGCTCTTTTGGTACTGTGTCTGGAATTAAGTTGCCATGTATAGGAGGATCAATTCGGCATCAGTTTTCTCACTCAAACCTCTCTCCAAATATTATTTTTAAATAAATATTAATTTCCCCCAAATATTAGCTACTATAAATTACAGTCAGACATGCTATAGTATTATAAAAATATATGTATTTTGGAATAAATATAAACACACTTATACAGAGTCTAATAACCAGTAAGAGAATGTATCTTTATGTGACTCTTGGGGAAAAAAATCAGATTCATTCAGATTTATGTGTCTTAAAAATAGGCAGAAAAAGCAATTATAATCTAAGCAATCTGAACAAAATTGTGCCCTGAATTTTTTTTAAAAGAAATCAATTTGCTTTCTTCCTTTGTGGTTCTTTGGAAACAGGAAGCAGAGATATTTTAGGAAGTCTCTTCTGCAAGTCACCCTATTTCATTCAGACATTCTATGTATCAGGCAGCTTTCTGACAACAAAACAGGATGGCCACTTGGAAAACCCCTAAGTTAAAAAGCATTTTATCCTGCTTAGTAAGGAAAAGCTACAACCACATAACCTGTTTTCGTTCCGCTCACTGCTTGAGGGTAATTTATAAAGGATCAATAGCAAAACTGTTACCTCTGAGTTTGTTTTACTAAGCATTTGGCTATATCAATCTATTCAGTAACCACCTCTGATTGTCAAACATCCCCAGAGAAATGTTTTTCTCAAATCAAATTCCACGTCAGCTTCTCTTCTGGTACACATGAGATGCGTGATTAAAAATGAATTCATAATAAGCATTCCATTAAAGAGCACTTGTAGCAAGCTAACAAATTCATCGGTCTCAGTATGCAGTGTGTATGCCAGCAGGCAAGCAGCACTCTGTCTATTAAATAAACAGCGAGCCAGAAACAGAGGCATTCCTAATAAATACACCATCAAATTCAGTAAGTCAGATTTAATCTTGTTGACTGAATCCTGAAAGCTGCAAAGCAAACCTGGAATGTGGCTACTTGCTCCAGAATGAAATACCACATAGACAGTCCTGAAGGAACTCGAGAAGAGATAGATAAAAAGCCTTTCCTGGGGCTGGGGAGATGGCTCAGTAGGGCCATACTTGGTGTACAAGTATGAGAACCTGAGTTCAGACCCCCAGCACCCATATAAAAAACCAGGCATGGGGCACATGCAAATAATCCCAGCACAGGGGAGGCAGAGACAGGAATTCTGGAAGGTTCCGGAGGCTTGCTAGCCAACCAGTCTAGTCAAATTGTCAAGTTCTTGGTTCAGTGAGAGTCTCTGTCTCAAAAAGGAAGGCGGAGCGTGGTTATATAAGACAACTGACATCAACCTCTGGACTCCATGGGCACCAATGTGCACACACACCTGCAGACACATGAACATGTGTACACACACACAGAACCTTTCATGGAACTATGCTACCATAGAGTAAATATACTCTAAAACAGAACTAAGGAATGATATGAAATTTTTCTTTCCAAAGCTAAAGAATCAGGGAAGAACTACTTCTCCTGCACTGTGTAGATGCACACTCCACACAGGTTTTGGGATGTCACAGACTATTTCCATGGTCCTCCATAAAATACAGTTAGGCCAGTAGCCAAGACAGTGACATCAACATGAGGAAAAGCTAGGTGATATGTCACTGACCTTATTAAGCCTCAAGGGCTCCTGGGGCATATCACCATAACTGTCCCCATCCACACAGCTTAAACATACATCATTGTTACTACAGAGAACTGTGCAAAGTCAGTGTCATGAACAGAAAGGTCATTTAGTCAAAGGAGCCCTGATTTCCAACTCAGCTGCTGAGTTGCTTCTGTATTTAGGAGCACACATGAATGCAGTAATCAACCCACTTAATTTCCCATAATCTCATTCTGACTTATGATCAGCTGAGTTTCTCTGAAGCTAGCATTTTCCTTCATTGATTTTCATATCCTGCTAGCTTGGGAATATGTGTTACAGTGAATCAGGAGCTCTGGGAACACATGTTCAGGAATAAGCCTTTGATTAGGAATGCTACGCACCACTGGAGTTACAGGTCTCAATTAAAAGGAGTGCATCGTTTCTGCTCAGCATGAAGGATTTGCTTCATAACTAAAGTTATGCAGAACACGCCCAGTGACAAATTCACTCTTCATTGTTCCAAACAGTGGTAAGTTTTCTACCCTTTGCGATAGTCCCCAAGATGATGAAACTTAAATGTATACTTTTTTAGCAGCTACTTTACCACAGTACTTCCTGGTGATTGGGGAAGCACACATAACTAGTACTAGTTTATGTCACTAAAACTTTGTCATAACAACAATAAGGATAAAAGTAAGGATAGCACAAAACTGTTTAACTGGCATCTTACTCACAATGAAAGAACTATTATTTATTTATTTACTTACTATTTATTTATTTATTTAAGAAAAGGTTTCATGTAGCCCCATCTGACCTAGAGGTCACTGTGTGGTAGAGGGTGGCTTTTAAACTTCTGATCTTCCTGTCTCTATGTTGAGTACTGAGATTATTGGCATGCTCCATCTCATTTGGTTTATGAGTTGAGTACGAACTTTGTGCATGCTAGGCAAGCACCTTACCAACTGAAATACATCCCCTAGCCCAAATTATGCTTTAATATGCTTCAGGAGCAAAGCACTTCCTGTTAATGCACTAATCACTATTACACAATACAGAGTAAGTGCACATCGAGAGTGGGTACGGAGCGCCACCTGCTCGCCAGTTCTGTCCTTTTTCTTCTATACCCCAGTGTAGCAGCTGCAAAATGTTATAGCAACAGAAACCAGGACCCATTTCTTGGCCCCGCGGAAGCTGGGAGACTAATTTTGACTGTGGAAGATGAACAGATACATATCCCTATCAGACCACAGTGCTTGGAACTAAAGATTTCATTTCCTTGGTCATATTTCTTGTCCTCTGGCTAGATTAAGGTGATAAGTCTAGCCCAAGACTTATCATTATGAGGACCACCCACCAGTCAGGAACTCCCCTGACTCTCCTAAAAGTGAATGGATGTGTTCAAGCTGCTATGCATTTGTTAGTCAGTGTATCACTGCAGTCCAGCCTCATCCCAACAAACACAAATCTGAAATGAAGATATCTCAAATCTGTGAGGTTTTCATGATCCCTGTGGTGCAAGGCAGTATATTACGTTTGCTCGACAAATACAAAGCAGCTTATACAGTGTGGAGCCAGGCTATCTAGGATGATAAAGGCAGTGGGTGGACATTCCTTACATTTCCAAAGCAAAAGGGCGGCGCCTCTTCTGCCCCGTGCTCCTTGTGATAATCCGCCCAGTCGAAGTCCTGGCCAGAGTAACCTGTGAAGGAAGAAACGCATAAGAAGGTCTCAGTTGAGCTAAGTCCCAGGCAAAGGATCAACCCGAGGGTGAGTCTGTGAGAAAATTTTAAGACATGTAAGCTTAGGACCAACCAAAGGGAAGTTCCTGTTAGCCTCACAACACTTCAGGATTCATGGTGCTTGTGGATGTTAGAACCTGCACGCATTAAATACAGGTAAGGCAAGCACTACGCTGCCACCATGGAGGACCTGGAACCCAGGGAAAATGGCTGGAACTGACCACTTGCCCTAGAGCGGCTCCTGACAGTGGAGAGATCTGCTATCAGTAGAACAGCTGAGAGAGGCACAAACACAAAATCTGTATGTGTATGTGAGAGGGAGGGAGGGTGGAGAGAGAGAGAGAAAAAGAGAGAGAGAGAGAGAGAGAGAGAGAGAGAGAGAGAGAGAGAGAGAGAGAGAGAAAGAAACCACACAGGTAGGAGCTGAGAGATTTCATTTGATTCAGCACACTCCCTTCCCAAGCCTCTCTCCAACTCTCCCATTTGCCCCCAAAGCCTCACACAGAGAGGCCCACGTCTCCAGTCCTCTTCCTTGGTCCTCAGCAGGACTAGCCACATTTCTCCCTTCCTTCATTCCTTGGAAGGACTCTACTGCCCAAACCGCTCCTGTAAAGTGACCCCCCTCTTCCGCTCTCCCTCCCCAGTAAAGGCTTGTCATTCTGGAGGGAGTCAGACAGGGATGGACTTGGTGCAAAGACAGTACTTGTATGATCTTCACAGAACTTAAAATTGTAAATCAGGAAAAGATACTAAAAATGAAGTCTCTTTGAACTGAGAATTAGTACAAAGCTATTTGCTAAGGCTGACATCTGTCTGGAATCTCTTCCCTGTCCTTCTTTTGCTTTGGTAATTATATTGTGAGCAAAACAAAGCACTTCATGAGAGGGCCTGGAGAGATGGCTCAGGGTTGAGCTGCTCTTCCGGAGGACCTGAGTTCAGCTCCTAGTACCCATACTAGATGGCTGATAACCCTTTGTAACTCCAGTTCTGGGGCACGTGTTGTCCTCTTATGTTCCCCGTGGGTATCCCCACCAACACAGCACACACAGAAATCACAATAAAATTTTAAAAATTAAACTTCATAAGATTTTCCTGGAAAATCCTAAATAGATGGTAGATGAATAGCAAAGTGATTACGTGTGTGTGTGTCTGTGTCTGTGTGTGTGTGTGTGTGTGTGTGTGTGTGTGTGTGTGTGTGTATGTGTGTGGGGGCCAGAGGACAGCTTTGGCTGTTCTTGTTTCTTAACGCAGTCCACTTTTGTTTTTTAAAACAGGACTCTCACTGACCTGGAACTCGCCAAGTAGGCTGTGCTTACTGGCCAGGGAGCCCCACAGATCTGCCTGTCTCTGCCTCCCCACTATTCGCATTACAAGTGCATGTTACCACGCCTGGCTTTTGTACATGGGTTCTGGGTATTGAACTCAGATCCTCATGATAAACAAGCACTTTTACCACCTGGGTGTCTCTCTAACCTACAAAGTATTTTCTGATACATACATAACATTGTATTTGGGTGTTACATATGGTCAATATCTGTTCAGATAAAATTTTCCAACTTAGAAGTCACCCTTCATTTTTACATACAGATTCTTAGCTGAGTTTTCTATAACCAACTTCTAATGAGCTTCTAAATGTCACACTGCATGTTTCCTGGATCTACATTTAATCTTTCTACATATTCAGGCCATAAGAGTGTCCATGGGGGAGCCATTTTTAATCTAATAATTTCTAGATATAATCAAGTCTTGCTGGGCATCATCTAAGTAACAGCTAATTACCTTGCCCCTAAAGCTCACTTATTTTCTTGAACACTGAAACAGCTTAGACTTTTCTTCCTCCTCCTCATAGGGACTGTTATTCACTCCATCATTTAATATTTTTTTTTCCCTGTTAGGCTGATAATGAGCTCTTTTTGTAAGGCAGTTTTGAGACAGCTCAGAAAATAACTACCACATAAAAAACAAATTGCCATGGATTGTATAACATAGACAACAGGGGTCAATTACACTCATTAATCAACAAAGACAGAACAAGAAGTACTGAGGCCTACACAGAGCCAGGAAAACATTTTTTTAAACTTGGAGGGAGGGAAGAAAACAACAAAGAGGAGAAAAAGATGATAAGAAAAAAGCCCCTAAGCTATTCAAACTTACAAGAAACTGCCACGGGAGGCTGTGTGAACCGCAACCATTAGGGGTATTTAAGCCTTTATTACTATTTATCTGAATGAAGTTCCAAATGGCTACAGTCCAAAAGGAAAAAGGATAAGGACCCATTTGCTTGTGATACAAATTAACTGACATAAACCAGCTCTACTTGCAGACATTAAGACTGGCTATGGAAACGGACAAGTCTTTTGAAATACTTTGGCAGTACAAATATCCATGCCCTTTGACACAGTTTCAATCTTAGGAACTTATCCTATAAAAATTATCCCTCTCCAAGCTGAAAAATGGATTACCAATCAGGGCACGCATGGTATTATACTTAATAAAACTTGGGGAGGGAATAAATAACTTTCCATCAACAGGAAATGATATGAGATTTGCCCAAAACATATCCAAGCCCACAGGATATCATGAAGGCATGAAATTAATTGCACATAGGTGTTTGGGAAACATTATTGCTACCATCTTAGCTAAAGAGACTGCTGCCAATTTAGATGGAATTATCAGGCATATATATATGAAAGAACAGAAAAGTATAAGAAAAAATAACAAATATAAAAATGTTTTGTTCAGGACTCATGGCAAATACTGTCTACAACCTCTTTGTTGTTTTCAATAATGACTGCAAAATAACTTCAATAATAAGAAGTATTTGCTATCATCTGTGCTCTAGTGTAAGATGTAATGGAAACATGGGTCAATCATAGAGCTGCATAATGTTGTGACATGTGCTGTGATTGTCACATCCCAGTTCCCCTCCCTCAGCTTTGCTAATCCTAACTTTGTCAACTACTTAGTTACTGGATGAAGTGAGGTATCTCCTTGCTATTAAGAAGTGAATCATGACTTCCCCCAAGGCAATCACTGAGGTCTCATGCCCCTTGCCCGTGGCTTGGAATGGGGCTACAGGAAGCATTTAAGATTTCTCTTTCTAATAAAAGACATACACACACACACACACACACACACACACACACACACACCCTCCTCTTTCATGATGGATAGCTACAAAAACAGACAATCAAAATAAAAAAAAAAGAAAAAGAAAAAGAATATCATGCTTGCAATCTACCAGATTAGAAAAAGAGAAAAGCTATCCCCCTTCTAAAGAGTGTTGGGATACATGAATTTTAATGTTCTTCTGGTAGATATCAACTTGGAAAGATAGCAAAATTTTCAAGAATGTGCCCAATCCTAGACACTTGTTCCTTCAAATATTTCTTTATTCATAAGCATAATAAGTCATAAGCTGACTCTGTGCATGCTGGGTCTGAGGGATGGCTCTAATATTGGGGTTAGAAAGGCAAACCAAAATGACAAAACTCCTCCCTTTGTAAGGGATCTCATTTCAATGGGAGACTGAGAAGGTATCAGTATGAAAAGTCAGCTAGGCTAGGGAGATGGCTCAGTAAAGTATTGTAAAGTACTTGCTTTACAAGCATGAGGACATGAATTCAATCCCCAGACCCTGTATTAAAATGAAAAAATTAAAATTAAAAAGTCAGGTGTCAAATGCTGGAAACCCCACCACAGGAGAGGTGGAAGCAGATCCCTGAGGTTTCTCCAAGACAGTAAGAGACGACGCTGTCTCTACAAACAAGGTAGTTAGTGCTCTAGGAACAACACTGGAATGACCTCCAGCCTCCACATACACGGGTACACAAGGGGACACACACACACGCACACACACACACACACACACACACACACACACACACGCTCATATACACATGCGTAGTCATCTCACCACTGATGCCTTAGAGAGATGTACAGAAATGGCTGCACCTGTGACCAGCGTGGTACAGTGGGGCAAAAGCACCACCAGCTGAGGGAGGAGACAGCAACTGAAGGAGACATGGCCCTCTGGGGGGCAGTCTTGCCGGGAAGAGGGACCCAACAGTCCAAAAACCCAGGAACAAGTCTGGAGTGTTCACAGATCAGCAAGAACGATAGGGATACAACAAGGCAGTGAGAACAGAATTCTAAGTGTGCAATCATAATAAAAAATAGCATACACACAGTAGTCTACACTGATGTCTGAGAGGATGATGTGTTAAGTGTGCAATCATAATAAAAAATAACACACACACAGTAGTCTGCACTGACCTCTAAGAGGATAACGTGCAGGTATTTAAAGCACTAAAGTTTGAAAATAAACAGGAACCATAGGAAGTATTTAAACTATTCACCTACAAATCTTAGGACTATTCACAATTACTTAAAATTATAGCTATTTTGGCATTATGTACCTTAATAACTGTCAAAAGTAAGGTAATATGTCTGTGTCAAATACATAGACATACACTGCTGTAGGGCTGGGTACATAGCTCTGTCACTGAAGTACTTGCCTAGCATGCACAGAGCTGGGGGTTTCATTTCCAGCATTACACAGGTGTGGTGGAGCACACCTGTGATCCCAGAACCGGAAAAGGGAAGGCAGCAGGATCAGTTTATAGTTACCCTTGGCTATACAGTGAACTCAAGGCCAGCCTGTGGTACAAGAAATGCTGTCTTAGAAAGAAAGAAATGCTCACTATTTGATCTCCAGTTTACAGAACTGATTAGGCGCTGGTTTGAGGAAAGACAGAAAACACCTGCTCATTTTCTTGAGCTCCGGCAGCTTCTGAGAGTGGGGGAGACATAGTGCATCAGCCATGGCACAGCAAGATGACAGCAAGCATGGAGCATCAGGACCAGGTCTGAAGAGTCTTATATGCCAGAAAGGCCTCCCCCATCCCCAGATCTTCCCTGCAGAATGTTACTCTAGGGTTGGGGAGGGAGCTTGTGGGTAAAAGTGCTTCTCACACAAACAGGGTGATCTGAGTTGGATACCCAGAACCCATGGAAAAAAAACTGGTACCAGCAGTATTAATTTGTAATCCAAGCATTCCTATGGTAAGACGGGACGCAGAGACTGGGGATAACCTAGATGGCCTAGGGCTACTCTGGACTAAGCAGTGAAGGTGCAAACATTTGAGAGCTCCTGCTTCAGACAAGGTGGAAGGTGAGACCCAACCCCCGAAAGCTGTCCTTTGACAACATGAGTGCAATGGCATGGACATCCCCCCAACAGACATGTACACACACACACACAGAATGTTTATTCTATAAATATTAGGAAAATAGGTTCCCAGCACCTATATAGTGTGGCTCACAACCTATAATACCAGTTCCAGGGGATCTGACGCGCTCTTCTGGGCTCTGTGGGCTTCTGCATGCGGTGGTGCACATATACACACTCAGGTTCACACACATACACATAAAATTTTTAAAATTAAGTAAATCTTTTTTTAAAAAAAAAATGTGCACATTCAGGCTAGAGAGGCAGTTCAGAGGTTAAGAGCACTGGCCGCTCTTGAAGAGCACCTGGGTTTAATTCCCAGCACCCACATGGAAGCTAACAGCTGTCTGATCTCCAGTTCCAGGGAAATCTGAGGCCCTCTTCTGACCTCAATGGGCACAGCATGAGAGCACTTACATACATGCAGGTAGTACACACATACACAAAAAATAAAAATAATAAATAAAGTATTTTTAAATGTGCACATTCACTAATTTCTAGGCGAGTTATTCTTTCTTTTATGTTTGTGGAATCAGCCAGAAAAACAAAGGACAGTAAGGAAGGAAGAAGGGAACCAATTTATTATAAACACTAGCCACACCACTTTCCTTACCTTATAGAATACGAATTTTGCTGGGAAGCATTTAATATAGGTGTCTGTGTTATAAACAAAGTACCTCTCTGTCTGAAAGCATACACAATACAATGTCAAGTATAAATATGTAAGGGGACATGATATGTTTCCAAGATGGAACCTAACGTCATGTAAATATCAACTGGTGACAGAAAAAAACCCACTATTAAAGTCTTAAAAATAAGTAAGTAAACAAGAGAACTTCTTATTTTTAACAACCAGAAATATGATCATATATTAAAAGCAACCCAGCTTTAATCTCTAAATTCTTTTCGATTAAAAATGACTTTTTTGATCAAGAATGAATCAGAAAATTCATGATTCTATTACCAAGTCTATTCATCAGAAGGGCAGTCTTGTCACAGATGCCAGAAGAATAATTTTTTTAAAATCTAATTATATAGCAATATACAAAAAGAAACAAAATTATAGATTGCCCCCTCCCATCCCAAAAGGGCTCAGAAATCTGGAAATGAGCAGCTCCTAGGTTCACAGGGGACAGAAGCTGAACTGACAGGAGAAGGCAGTGGCTGAGCTCCACACTGCTGCACTGCCCGCTGTGGAAATGGCGGCAGACTGACAGCACGTTGGGACAGAGGAGTGGCAGAGGCCACAGAAAGCTCCGCCTGGGGCTTTGGTTAAGGGAGGCACGGAAATCAAGGAATTGATAGCTCTTCCAGAGTACTGAGACATAGGGATGCTGGATCTATTAATAAGTTTGCGATACCATATGGTACTGTTTCTTCTTGAGTTTGAATGAACAAATATTGGTTTTGGTGCTGGAGATACAGCAACACAAAGAGACAATCCTGGCCGCTGTGGGACTTTCTTTATAGTGGACATTAGAGAAAGAAAAAGCAAAGATAGTAAAGAGCCTGGAGCATGGGCAGATCCTAGCACACAGCAGGATTGGGTGAGCTACTCTGACCCAGGAATTTACAACTACTACAGAATTAACGAATCACCATCACCAGAAAAACCATAGACTACCTAAGGCAACAACCCAGCACCAAGTGGACTCAGACAAATGGATTCTCTTATGTCTTGGGAAAGATTTTGACCTTTGAAAACTTACAAAGAAAAAAAACAGTAATCACACAGAAATCTTTACAACTTGACCTGACCAAATGACCTGCCAGTACATTTCAAAATACAGCTAAGACAGGCATTTCTGTATATATGTACACAGTATCAAGGTCACTAAATTAACCCACAACTACTAAAGGAATTAATTCAAGGTCAATAAAACACCATAAATAAAGCACTAGCTGTAGGTGGGCTTATGAAAATAATCCATATTTTATGCAAACCCATTCGTGATACAGCTGAGAAAGATTGCTGAACAGAAAACAAATATTCAGAACTCAGGGTGGCAACAAAGCTTCATTTCATTCACCATTCAATAAATACCTACCAATGGCCACTCACTAGCCCAGATGTTGGAGACGGGCAATGACAGGAGACAGAATCCCCGTGACTATGATCTTTCTATTTACTAGGAAGACAAACCAAGAGAAAGAAGTAAACTCCACATTCCTTCTACTATATGGTAAGACACAGAGTGGGGAAACATAATACAGAAAAGAGATTGACATGTCAGAGATGGCAATTTGCTATTGATAATCAGTAAGTTAGTCCTGAAAGACAATCCCAAGAAAATACAAGAGCTGAGTCTAGAATGAAGACAGGAACCACGGAACTGGGGAAGGGTAAGCAAGCAAAGGGAACCGTAAGTGGCTCCCATGAGGGGGACGGGCAAAGAGGCAACTGTGACTCTGGAAGGCCAGAGGGACACTTTTAGGAGATGAGGCCAGACAGTTGGAAGCGGATGTCAGAACTACTGGACACTCTTAGTGATTGTCACAGTATTGATCTGGACATGAGGTTGGGTGGAAGATACTAGGCACCACGAGGAGAGGAGGGACGAGTGCTATGTGTATTCTGAGACAGCGGATGGGACTACTGTAAGAATTAATGGAGGGAACAGGAAACTGCTGCTGTAAACAGGTCAGATTTATGGCCAGACTTGGCCAGGTGGTCACAATGACAGTCAGATTCCGAAGTATTGACACAGATCACTGATGGACTTGAAGTGAGGTAAGAAAACCGGGAGGCGAGGGCAACTCAGCCTGTGACTACGTCTGTGGTGTCGTAACAGAACTGTTTCAAATTTAATTTTATATAATGTTATTTTGTCTAATATGTGTGTGTGGTATGTGTGTGATAGAATGTGTATCTGTGTATGTGATATGTGTGAGACAATATGTGTACACAAAACAGTGAGTGTGTGTGGTGTGTGGTGAATTCCAAGGAATTGAATTCCAGTTGTCAGGCTTCTGTGGTAGGTACTTTAATCTACTGAGCCATCTCACCATCTCCAATGCTTTAATTAATTGCTAAAAACCTAAATTATGCATGGCAAAATATTAAACATCATTTGAACGGAGCAATGAATTTATGTAGATAGACGATAGTTTAGATAGATATAGATAGATAATTTATGTCTGTGTGCTGTGTGTGTGGTCTAGATGATAGATAGATAGATAGATAGATAGATAGATAGATAGATAGATAGATAGCTGATAGATAGATAGATAAACAGTCTCCTCGCTCCCCGCTCTTAGGAAGACCATACTGGCTTAGACATACTGTGTAGCTGCAGATGACCTTTAACTCCTGATCCTTCTGCCTCCATCTCTCAAATGCTAGAATTATAGGCCTATACTACCATTCCCAACTGAATATCTATATATTACTTCTCTACAGTATGGGTGATAAATGACCTGTTTGAAATGGACTAGGGATAGCAGCCAGGCATTGTCGTTCTTCTTTAGAAGGGAAAAGAAATTAGAATTCACTACCTTGTGTCTTGATAATAATTTAGACACGCTCCTCTCTCCCTAAATTATGCTAAACAGTTTCTGTGTCAATTAAAGGGTCAACCTAGAGACCTAGCCAAGTGCTAAAATAAGCAGTTTACTTCAGCATTTGGCACCTATGCTTGACAACAGAACTTTCAAAGGTTAACATTTTCTACAAGGCATGCCCCTGGGTGGAACTTTTCCTTCTCTAATTCTACACATTATCTTTGATATTCCATGCCTGGAAGGTTAATGAAATAACTGAAATACAGCATGTCACAGTTCATAACCTCTCTACCCTTCAGTTTAGTTTATTTATTTACGTAGCTGTTTAATCACTTTTGGTAACATCTATAATATTGACAGTGGTTTATTGGGTCTAAATTAACATCTAACAAGATCCAATCTCCAAGGTTCATTCCTTTGCTTAACAGGAAAGCAATAAGGTAAAGAGCCACTGAAAAATTCCTAACCACTCCAGCTTAGCTGTCCTGTCCTTAAAGTCAGGGAGAAGACACATTTTCTTTTCTTTTTAAAAAAGGACTAGAGCCAAAACAATAAAATGGGACTACGTTCTTGGTGCATCTCTCCCCTTTGTTGCCTTCTACCTCAAATCTTTTGGGATCTGGCAACATGAGACTGTAGGGTGTATTTATGGTTTCCACAGAAATCTAAGCATACAGAGAAAATCTTTGAAATACTTTGGAATACACATAATACATATTCTAGATATAAACCCCAGAATCCAAGTTTAAAACAAACACTTTTTTCAAAGCTTCACCTTCATACCCTCATAAAGAAGGAATGCTGCTTGAAAAAAATCCCGCTGAAGGATTTGTAGCCCTTGGATTGAGATAAGGCATGTAATGAACTAGCTCAAAAGGAAACCACTAAACCACATCACCAAAACCACTACTATCAACACCTCTAAATTCATACTCATTTTAATTACAAAAATAAATATATTCAACTCTCAAGAGATGGAAAGGGACTCCAATAAATACAGCCACAACTGTGGTATAACCATCAACACTCTGAAAATTATGCCTTAGAAGGGTATAATGACTATAAACTGACTATAATGAAAAATAGACCACTTTAACCATGTAAAAGTCACGGCAGACTAACATCTGCCAGCCTTGCATGTAGTCACCCTAATTTTCTAAAATATCTGAAAAGGATGTAGTATGTGGAGATGTCACCCATGGGAGCAGCAGTCAGGGAGGTATGATTATACAGGAAAAGGCAGTTGATATGAGATTATAAAACTGAGATTTAGACAATCCTAGGATTAAAAAAAATCATTTAACACAACTGAGTTTTGATTTCCCCTGGTAGAAAAAGCTTGGGTTAAAATGCAATCATGTTTAAGACCTCTTTCAGATAGGAAAATCTTCTACTTGGGTTCCGAAATAATTTATATAATATGATATAACATTAAAAATAACCATTACCACACCTTCCTGTATACTTTACACAATCTGTATGTTAGTTAGACTACTTGGTCTGTATTCCAAACACTTGTATCTATCTGTACTCTCACAGCAAAGACTAAGAATCTTGCTCTACACTCATTAGAACCAAATATTTCTTTTCCTCTGTTTTAACTTGTAGCCCATCTGCTGAACAGGTAGTCAGTCAATTTGACTTTCACTTACATTTCTCTTACAATGATGAGGGTGACCAAGAATCACTGCTGTGGGAGCTAAGAAGTTAGGTCAGTCCCTAAAATGCTTGTCACACAAGTACACAGACCCAAGTTTCTTCTTCAGAATCCATAAATAAAAGCCAAGTGTGCTGTTGTATTTGATTTCAGCTATGGTGAAGTGGAGATAGGTAGATCCCTTGGGCTTGCTGGCCAGCCAGCCAGTTCCATCCAGGGACAGACCCAGTCTCAAAAACCAAGGTGGACCATTATTCTGAAGAACAACCCCTGAAGCTGACCTCTGACCTCTAAGTGCACCATTGTGTATGCACACCTGCTCACACACACACCTGCACACACACACACATACACACACACACACACACACAAAAGAATCATGCTTTCCTGTTACTATGACTATTCATATTCCTGTCCATTTTCTATAAGTTGTCATTCTTTTTTCTTATTTGTTTATGAGTAAAAATTCTATTTCAAGAAAGAAGTCATATAGCCACTAGACAACAAAAGATTAACAGTAGATCTGGATTTAAGGGTGTTTATCACTTCTTGAATTAAAAAGAATTAACAAGGCTTTAAAAGCTATCACTGAGATTATTTTCTTACTGGCAAGCACTAATCACCATAACTCGAGATTCTACAAATAACCTATCATATCCATGAAGCAACATTCTTTCTCTTTCAGATTTTGCTAAAAGGCATGTTTCACTTTCAGTCATGAAAGAAATAGTTAAGATGTCTGATTAAAGACAATTTCATCCCCAAATAATGAACATTTGGTTGACAGAAAAAAAATGATGGTGGATGATTATCAGGTATAAAAGTCTTGGGGCTAGAAAGATGGCTCAGTGTTAGGAGTGCTTGCTTACTGTTCTTTCAAAGGACTGGAATTTGCTTCCCAACACCTACATTTGGCCATGCACAACCACCTGAAACTCCAGCTCCAGGAGATTCAACACCTCAGCAGGCACCCCCATCCATGTACATATATACACATAAAATTTTAAAATATTAAGGTATAAAATATTTAATTTAAAAAAGATATGTGTGAGTCTGCATCACAGTTTTAAGAGTTCAATTATATTAATGTACAGTAATTTTCTTAATATTGTAAAAACAAGTAACCAACAGCATACCTGTTTTCCTAGTAAATATTGAAGATACATCAACAATTTCTTTTCATATATTTCATAGGATATGTATTCTAAAAGCCTATGACATATAGATATGCAGCCAAATGCTCATATAAATATTTGTTCTTTATTAATTCCTAAATAAACATGATTAATAGCAGAGATCTATAAAATCTAAGCAGCATTTTAGGTATCTAAGTTCTATTCCAATGGCATAGAATCCAACCAACATGTTTTGCTGCAGAAGTTAGAAAGAAATGAAGATGGTTCTAGAGGTTCTCAGATTGGCATGTGAACAGACACTGAAATTCCCGGCAGAAAAGGAGTTAACTACTATTCCCAAAGGATAGCTGCTGACAGCAGAAAGACTGCATGGCCAAATGAAAGGATGATAAAGATGTAAGGATTTGCCCATGTCTTTGATGCTGTGTGGTATCTAAAGACTACCATAGAATATTCTGAAACTTGAGTACTTGAGTTGATTCGAGTCAGCATACCAACAAGAATCGAAACAGAAATGCACAGAAGGCTCATAGCCTGGAGTCTTTTCCGTCATGAGGCACAGACTTAATATGCCTGTCACTCATAATCTCTGTGACTCCTGTCATTGCCACATTATATGGTGAAGTGATCTCATACTACCATTGTTGAGGACTTAATGAGTTAAGGACTTCCAAAGTGTCATGAAGGTTCGCCTCAGTATCATCAGACCACACGCCATGACTGAGCCAATAGCAGTGGAAGAGTCACCAGTGGGGATGGAGAAGCAGGGAAGAAAAATGCGGATCAAAGGCCAGCAAGGGCCGTCAGGCTCCAGATAAGCCAGGTGCAGAAGCAGTAAATGACGTGCACAGCTGGTGACTGCCCCAGGCAAATTAAACATCATAGTTATCCCATAATCCCTACAGATCTGAATGGTTAATACAAAACTTCTTTTTATTTAAGACAGGCTGTTAAAATCTGTTCTATTAAGATGATTTTCCTAATCTTTCTCCAGTTTTCTGTTCTTCCCTTTATTTGCCTTCTCATCTTTTTTTTTTTTTTTGAGTCAATGTCTCCTGTAGCCCTGACTGCCTTGAATTTGCTCTGAAGGTGAGGATGACCTTGAACTCCTGATCTTCCTGCCTCCTCCTCTTGAGTGCTAGGATTACAGGCATGTGCTACCATGCAGGGCCTCACCTTTCATTTTATTTTTGTCCTCCCTGAATAAACCTTTAGACCTGCTGTGTACATACCACAACTGTTATTAAGCCACAAGAGTGGCTCTTGGAGCTTGAATTAAAATTATTTTAATGCACGGGGCTAAAGGGATGGTTCAGCAGTTAAGAACACTGGTTGATCTTGCAGAGGGCCCAGGTTCGACTCCCAGAACCACATGGTAGCTAACAATAGTATATAACTACAGCTCCAGGGACCAGATGCCCTCTTCTGATCTCCTCAGGCATCGAAAGACAGGGGTGTGCTTATATACAAGCAGGCAAAACACTCATACACGTAAAATAAAATAAAAATGGAAATAATGAACAGACTATTTAAAAATAAAACTATTTAATGCTCATAAGTGAATGGATATGATGAATTAACAGCATGGAGTGAAATATGGTACTGTATTACAGCATCAAGTGAATTAATGCAACATACTATAGTACTCGATTGTTGGATCTCTCAGAGCACCGAAGTGATGAGGGAAGTAAGACATTTTGGAAATGAAGTCTGGCGAAACACATCATAAGCATTTCATTGCATTTCATTCCATTTCTAAAGCAACTTCTCAGACATTTTCATGTCTTTAACCTTGATCACTTTGCAATATCCCTGCCTGCATCAGTTACTACATAATAACAGTCACTGGAAGAAGAAGTACCCTAGGGTTAGGTTGAGAAGCCCAGTAGCACACCCTGACAGTCCAGGGAGCTGTAGTGGACACCTATGTCAATCACACTATTAAAGAACACTTTGCATGCACCATGTCTCAATTCTTCACACCACAGATAAACAGGAAGACACAAGAGGCCATAGACACCAACCTGAATCATCCCCACTCTGTTAGTTCCCACAGAATACAAACCTTTGGGAGGAGTGAGGTTGACTCCGTTTTTAAGGCACCATTGTACTGGCAAAATCCCCAAAGAATCTGCATGGCACAGCATTGAGAGTTTATTAGGTTCTGGTCTTAGGTCATCAATAGTCACTTGAAAAAAATGATTGTTAAAAACCTGAAAGAAAACGAAAAGTCAAAGTTAATCTCTCAGCGTTACACATGTAAATGTTGGCACCATTTCAAAGACAACTGAACACGTCATTACATTGGGTTTAGCACAAACCAGCATTTCAGTATATATTACTATATTAATGCAGTTGGTAAAATTGATCATAGTGGTCATATATCTAGAAAGACAAAATTATACACAAAATAAAGACAATGAAAACAAAAAATTAAAAGATGTAGAGATGTAAATCAACAATCACAGGTGGAAGAAATGCAAATTGACAGCGACAGACAAATTCCAGCCTATAGAAAAGCTACGGTTGCCCTGGGAGGCCAATGGTATCAGCCTCTGCAGCAGGGAACAGACTCCTCACACTAGATCAGTCAAAGCCCTGAGATCTGTCCTGGGAGGCTGCTAGACACATAATGCATGGTTCCTCTGTGGCGGCTTGAATGAGAAATATCCCCATAGGCTCCTGTGTTTAAACACTTGGTCCCCTGCTGGAGGTGCTGTTTGGAGAGGTTATGCAACTTTTCCGGGTGGAGCCTTGCTGGAGGAAGTAGGTCACTACTGGGGTGGGCTTTGAAGGTTTCTAGTCTCACCCCACCTCTAGCTCACTCCCTCTGCTTCCTAGGTGTGAGGAAATGTCATCAGGCCGCTTCCTACTCCTGTCGTCATGCTGTCTGCTCCATTTATGGACTTCTCTCTGGAACCTTAAGCCAAAATACACTTCCATGAGTCTCATTTGATCGTGGTGTTTTATCACTGAGAAAAAGTCAACTAATACACCCTCAAAATATAATATCCTGTAGTCCAAGAGAAAGTCATCTGAGGACAGCCTATCCTTACTCAGTATTCTCACAGACTACGTAGCCTCGCTGCCTTGCCAGCCAGTCAGAGTTCACTTGCTCTTTCCAAGTGCATCTTGAGTGTTAATTTAGCCACCGCTTGGAGAATTCTGACCCTTGCTCTAAGCTTCCAAAACACAGGAGCAAACGTCTGTGCTGACAATCCTCATTCCTCAGTGGACTGGTGACAAAGCTGTCATATGTGCTTGAGGATAATGGCCTCCTTTACCCACCAATGTATTTCCAAAGGTTTGGAAAATGTCTTGCATGTCTAACGAGCTTGAGAGATATATTAATGGCGAAAATGAAGATCATCATCTCATCTAAGGAAGCCCAGACAGGAGGATCTCAAGTCCAGAAGTTCTCAAGTTTGAGATCTGTCTGGGCTACAGAGTGAGTCCAAGAACAGCCTGGACAATTTAGTGACACTTTTGACTCAAAGCGAAAAATAAATCCAAAAAATCCTGGGTATGATATAAGCCAGCAGTGGTACACTTGCCTAGCATGTGTGAGACTCTAGGTTCAAGCTCCAGTACTACAAAGAAAAGGAAAAGGAACAAAGCTCCAAGCAGATGGCAAAAAGTCAGAAGGTTCTTCCACACTGGAAAGCATGGCTGATTGAAAAACACAAAACAAACAGAAAACCAACCCTACCCTGCAAAACAGAAGAGAGAAAAGGATTCCTTTCTCAACTCAACAGACATGAACTGGTCTTCCTCAGGAAACCTTTACATTTTTACTAAGCTCTGCTTCCTGGTTCTCTCATTCACAAAGCATATTCTGGAGGAAACCTACTTAAACAGTAAGCAACAGAAACTCAGTTCTGTACCTCTATTTTAATTGCTCTAATTCTACTCCCTAAGGCCTGCTTTCGAAGGCCCGACTTTAAGAAACAAGGAATCAAGTTAGCCATGACAGTGCATGCCTGTAATCCCATGTGGAGGTGGAAGCATGAAGGTCACAAATTCAAAGACCACCGGGGCTACAAGAGACTCTGTCTCAAAAAATGAAAATAAGCGAAAGGAAAAGCAAAAGCAAGGCTTTAACACGGCCAGCCTTCCAGGAAAGCAGGCTCTGACAGCTGTATTTAAAATCACATCCTCCTCCTATCTCGTGCTCAGCCCTCTCCTGGTGTTTTCCTCTTCAGCATTTAGCTTACAATATACTGTATTTATTTACTCATTATTCTTCCTTATTATCTGTTCTCCTCCATTAAAATGCATATCCCATAATAACAGGGACTTGGTCTATGTCCCATCACCCAGAACAATACCTGTGACCATTCAGTAATTACCTGGGAGATTACTATGATTGGTTTTACCATGCACACATACACATATTCCCACACATGAAGAAAAAGTATGCATTGGGTGTGGCACACTACCCACACCCAATGGGTCCCAGTCTAAATGGATACAAAAGATTTCTGAAATCCATTAAACTGCACATTTATGTGAGAATACTTCAGAGGAAGGGTTTAATAAGTTTCCTCACATCTATCGGAGCTCATGTTCTCAGGGGTGAAGATCACTGCTTTCTTTTCCTTCTGATACAGAACACACAGGTCTCAGAAGTAAAGCACAGAGTTCTTCATGACTTGCCCAGGACTGCACAGCTTAGAACCAGCAGCAACAGAAACAGCAGAAACAAATAGAAATGACAGGAATCGAACCTCTGACTTCAAGTTCCAGTGCCCTTCCCTCTACTCAGTGCAATATACTCCACATACATCAATGCTGTTACCATGATCACATCATCTTTCAGTATTTGGAACACCCAAACCAACCCTGCTACACTGCTAATGGCTGGTCATTGAACACAGGAGCCAATACATGCATCTCTGCATTGATTTCTATTCACCTTAATCTCATTTATTATGTCTTCAACAGAGGTGTCACAGAGAAAAACATTAAAGAAGGAAAAATGAAATTTTTATTGTGGTCATTCATGGCAACACAGTGTGCTGTATTCTCAAGCATAATATTACAGAACATTTTTCAGTATTTAGATAAATATGTTTTAACTTATTCTTTGAGAATTTCATACACATGCACAACTAAACATGGTCATACACAGCCCTCCATTTCCTCCCTCAAAAAATACATTTTATAATAAATGTCTTCTACGCCAAGAATATTCTGATAATGCATTGCATGGAGACAGGTCTTGACCTGTGAATGTAGGTTCTAATAGACAAAACCATATGCTCAAGCTCATGATTGACACAACAAATGGGCAACTGAGAATGAAACATGTATACGACAGAATGGCTTAAGGATTTTTCTCTCCACTACAAGGGGCAAGAAAAAGTAAAATGAAAATGTAGTTTTAAAATAACTGAAACTACTTTCTTCTTCCCGGTGAGATCTATCTAAAGAAGAAATAACTGTGAATGTTCAATTGCTGTCAATGAAAATTGATAAAGATAATTGAAGGTACTACAACAAGGGTATCACTGTCTATCACTGTACGCTACAGGAACATTAGGCTATAAAATGTGAGAGAGGCTACCATGGACAAGCTGAACATGTGGCTCTGCCGTGTTACTTAAGGGCCAGGGAGGCTGGCACTGCTGTCCTTTAAAATGAGACATACCTAGAAAAGGGAATCACTGCCATTTTGCATTACCCAACAATGGTTTGGGAAAATTTTGTGACAACCACCAGAATACACAGTAAGAATCCCAAAGGCAGCTTCCAATAGGAAGGTTTTTAGTAAGTAGACCAATAGGAGTGCCTGAGTTCCAACCCTAAGACTATTAAACTAAGCATAAGTCAAAAGTCTTTTCCTCCAGTAAAATTTTAAGTTACAGAAAGAATGTGCTCATAAATAAAAAAATTTAGAGAAATAAGCAGTACTTCAGGATTAGAATAATTTTAGTTTTTAATATATTATTGCTACTAAACATTTTAAGTAATTTATTTATTATTTTTATTTTATGTGTATAAGTATATTGCCTGTATGCATGTAAATGCACTCCTGTCGTGCAGTGCCTGCAGAGGTCAGAAGAAGGCATCGAATTCCTTGGAAGTGGAGTTAGGGATGGTTGTTAGCCACCATATGGCTGCTGGGAATCGAACTCAGGTCCTCTGCAAGAACAGCCAGTGCTCTTAACTGCTGAGCCATCGCTCCATCCCCAAGTTTCTTATATTTTATGAAATTATGAGAAAGAAAAAGAAAGGAAAAGAAAGTTCAGCTATACCTGAGTCACTATAAGATCAAATCCACTTTCCTTTAGAAAAAGGAATTAAAATACAATTGACCTTGAATATTTAATCAAATTCTCCCTCTGAAATATAAAAGGTTATTAACTGAAACAGAGATTAGACTATGAATGCTAAATTTGCCCATGTCTCCCACTATTTAACCACAGGACATTTAAGGTAGTAAATACACAATTTCAATTTTATCACAGGTGGAACTATTGAGATTCCTCTTACGAAGCAGAAATACTGTAATCTTAAAAGACTATCAGGTCATTATAAAAACAACTCTATATGAAGAAGTAATTTTATTTCAAATCTGCAACTCTCAGAGGCGTGTATTTTCCATTAACCAATGAAAGTAGTTAAGGAAAATGAGGCCAAAATGCTGGTTTATGAGCAAATAAGAAGTTGCTTTTCACTGTTTCCACCTATTTTCTATTTTCTAAATATAAATAGATCATCACAGAGGAGGAGGAGCAAGTCAGTCGTTCTTAATATATGTGTATGCATACGAAAGCCTGTGTGTGCGTGCATGTGTGTGTGTGTGGGTGGGTGCAGGTGCACGTGTGCAGAGGGGAAAAGAAGCTGTCAGGAGTCTTGACTTGTTACTTTCCACCTGATTCCCTGGGGGGCAGGGGTCTCTCACTGAACCTGGACGTCACTCTTTTTTTCTCAGCTAGACTGACTGGCCAGCAAGCCCCAAGGGAACCTCCTATCTCTGCATTCTGAGCTCTTGGGTTACAGACCTGCTATGTCTAGCCATATTCAGCTTTATATCAGGGTTCTGGAAATCTGAATTCAGGTTCTCTTGCCTGCATCGCAATTGCTCTCACCCAGAGTCATCACCCTAGCCCTACAAATTAGCCTTACAATGCTTGCAAAATGAAACTCACCAGTAGATAACTTAGAGACAGGAAAGTCAACTCTTCCCACCCCAGGAGGAGGTATCTGGTTAGACTATCCCACCCCCATCATAGAAAGAGCTTCATGCAGAACTAGAATGGAGAGAATAATTTTTCTTTGGTTTACTAAGTGATGCTGTGTAGCCTTGCACAAGCAGAGCTTTGAGTTCTTTTAAGACTTCTGTGATTCACTGTGGGGTTTGGCAAGAAGCAAAGCAGAAAACCCACCTTGGTCACTGACGCAGGGCAGATATGAAAGGGCTCACTCATATGTACAGTCTCCAGCTTCATCCCAACTGTGAAGAAGTGACTTCGCAGATCTGCATGGTCCTGCATGGGCACAGGTGGAAACGTTAAAGGCAGTGGCACGGTGCACTAACTCGGTAACTGTCTGGACGTTTTTCCGGAGCAACTGAACGTGTTCTCAAGCAACTGGAATCTGATGGAAATAATTAATCCTCCCCATTTCAAATTTCTAATTATTGCAAGACACTGTGGATTTAATTATTTTATAAGGGCTAAATTGCTTTTCCAAGGGGGAGGCAGCACGCCTTCGCGGCCATGCTGAAATTTACAGGAAGCAGAACAACTCACAGTGCATTGCTTTAACCTTTCCAGGGGTTCTCACTGAAACACAGGACAGTGTTAGTAATGAGGGCCACCAGTCACCTGAAGTCTGCCAAGGGTGTATAGTCAAAATATGTGGCCTCTTGCCACCAAATGACAGGGTGTCCATAAGTCAATCTCTGATCTGCTTCCTAACAGGATGATGGTTGGGCATTGGTTTGAATCCATGACCTGAGTGTTTGTGAGACTTCAAAGCTGCCTGGGGGGACAATCGGAACCTGATTTCTCTTCAATATGAGAGACACCCCCTTTTTAATAGATGTCTGGCAGTACTGACGCCTCCAAGCAACCTGATGTGTGAGCCCTGGAGCTTCCCTGTGTCCCCCAGAAAATGAATTTCAACATCTTCTTCAGCTATAAAGCAATCATGAGGTTTGCTGGACTCAAGATACCAGAATTTATCTTACTGAAGTGGACATCAGCTCATAACTTATAATATGCTCTATAAATATCAGTGGATAAATAAATGAATCTGTAGCTAGCTCCTGAGTAAATAATACACACAAATAAATCTTGCTATTTCTAAACACATCAATTGCATACAAAATAGAAAACATACCTTGGGCTCTATCGCTTTTTGTACCTGCAAATCTCAAGTGGTTTTAAAACTAATTCCATAATGCCATTCTATATTCATCTCTAGGGGTCAGACAGAGCCCTGATGGGATGTGCCTGTACTTCAGCCTTCACCCCAAAAGCTGATCAATATTGTCCCTAGCCAAGGAGGTAGAGGAGATGGCTTAGTTGGCAAAGTGCTTGATATACAAGCATGAGGACCTGCGTTCAGATCCCCGGCAAACACATGTGCATACCTACAATCCTAGACCCAGATGACTAGGACAGGCAGATCCAGGGGCTCTCTGACCAGGCAGTCTAGCTGAAACAGTCAGCTCCAGGTTCAGTCAGAGGCACTATCTCAAAACATAAGGTGGAGAACAATAGCTGAAGTTACAGGTGGTTGTCAGCTGACATATTCAGGTGCTGGGAACCAAACCCAGGTCCTCAGCAAGAGCAGTACATGATCTTAAACTCTGAACCCTCTCTCCAGCCCCAGACACTTTCACTTTTCATGCCCTTATGGAAACCTCCAATAGTCTCTGTACCTCCAAATGCACAAAACTTTCAGGACTCTCAGGGTCTAGGTGAAAGGATTAGTGCCAGGTCCAGGGAGGGATAATTAATTAATTTGAAGGGATACACTACACAGGCAAAACCCCTAAAAGAATCAAAGGGCTTAGCTCGTTCTAACCCTCTGTAAGTTCCTTCAGAAGTTAACAATCAACACTTTATAAAATTACATGCATAAGGAAAAACACAAGGAAATACTCTTAGACGCAGGTAACGACTTTCGCTATTTATATGGCAACCTTTATAAATCTCTTAAGAACCTGCAATCAACACTTTATAAATTAAGAGCCTAAGGAAAAGTGCAAGGTGAAATTCTTAAGTGCAGGTGATGTTGCAAAGGAAGCACTTACTTTTAAAGACCAGTCAGAAAAAGGTAAGGAATTCAAAGCAACAGGAGAGGGAGTTAATATGTATTAATACAGACTAATCAAAGCAGGCCTGTAAACTGCAGGTGCTAAGGCACAAAAGCTAAACACAAAGTGACTGACTGACATCTGGCTTAAGAAATTAAAAAACAATATTCAGGGCTGGAGAGATGGCTCAGCAGTTAACAACAGGGACTGTTCTTGCAGAGGATCTGGGTTCGATTCCCAGCACCCACTGGAGTCTTAACAAAAGTTCATAACTCCAGTTCCAGGGGAATTCAATGCCCTCTTCTGACCTCTGCAGGCATTACATAACACCCATGCACTTACATACACACAGGTAATACACTTATACACATAAAATTAAATAATAAATAAAATATTTTTAAAAATCAATGTGCCCAATAAAATAGGTAGGCATCAACACACCCAGTGCTTATGTTTAAGAACTGAGGCACAGTGTGGGTTTTGCAGTTAGGCATTTTCCTCTTTTAAACACACATTCTTGAACCTAAAAGTTAACCTTCTTTAATCTTTCTAAAATTATAATCCAACTTTCCCTGCATGTACTCAACAAGTTTAAGTAGTTATTATTATGTTGTGTTGGCAATATAGACATATCCCCCAGAACTCAAGACACACTGGTAACTGTGAATGGCCCAGGTGAGTGTAACTACTTCTCAGAACTCATCCAGCTTGCCTCTGCTACGGGATGCCCTCTGATTCGTTGTGCAAAGCTGTTAGGCAACTCCTACGTGATATCTTGCTCACTAATTAAAGCACATGATCACTTCTTAGCAGTCTTTATCTCCTGGACTCTCTGTGGAACTTTCCATCTCTCACTCAGTTTCCTTGTAGATATCTGTCAGGAACCTATACTTCTGTCTACCCACTGTCTTAAGCCTTTAATTTCAATATCTTTGCATACTTTTTGCACCAACCTCTACTCTACTAGTAAAGTCAGCTTTCCAAGTAGGGTAGACCACAACCGTAAACCTTTTCTACATTCCAGACTCTGCACTTGATCACTGATCACTGACTGAAGAAGTCTTTAGCCAAGTCCACTTTCATCCTATAGCTGAATCCTATAGCTGTTCCTATGTAGAAAGTTCCTTGGCCCCTGGGAACCTGCACTGGATCAGTCCTTATTCTGATACCTTACTGTATGAATACTTGTCTGGTGAAGACCAGCCTATTCTCAGAAATAAAGCATGTAGCAATAGTTTTTTCTGAAGAAACGTGACCTCGTCCTTACAGCCCTCATGCCCACTTTCTTAAGATGTTTATATATGGGGGAGGAAGTGCTGTGCATGCGCTAACTGTGGGGATTATGCACATGTGCACACTGGTACACATGGAAATGTATATACATGCAAATGGAGATCAAGCCCTGGCTAGCCTGAAACTCACTATATAGACCAGGCTGGCCTTGAACTCACAAAGATCTTCCTGTCTCTGCCTTCTGAGTGCTGAGATTTAAAGAGTCTGACACCATGACAGGTCCTCTTGATTATGTGGCAGACATTTTATACACTGAGTCATCTCCCCAGTCCCAAGATCACTTTTTAATCGGCATCCAAAACAAACAAAATTCTCCTTCCATGACCTTGTAGAAATCTTGCCAGTTAAATAAGTTAGGTCAACAGAATGGAAAGTCAAAAGACTCAATATTAAACACATGCAAGGATTCAGAGTTTGACTAAGTGCAATGTTTGTGTTACTTCTTAATGATGATGTCAGACACTTTACTGCAAAAGGAGTGCGCCATTAAAGCTTCTGGTCATTGGATAAGTTTAAAAAACATGAAAGACGGCCATGCTGCATATATAATCCATTCTGCTGAACGCCACACGCTCCTTTAGTTGATGTGATTCATTTAAATAAGACCCCAATGAATTCAACTAAAGGGCCAATGAAAACTCAATGATTTTCTGACATCCATTGAAGTTTCAAGTTCTATCTTTCATTTATTAGAGGAACACATAGTAGTATATTACATATTACATGAAACACACATGTTCATGCATACAGATATACATGCAAACATGACATAGTCAAAGGAAAAGGAAAAGACAACAAATAAAAGTCCAGCTAAGGAAGATGTAGGCCTAGAAGACTTCTCAGAACAAAGTCTTCTATTTCTGACATATAAACGCTAAGTATCTCTGGGGTCAAGATAAGCAAAACATTGGTACATAGGAAAGGCTGAGGAGATGGTCAGCAACTGAAGTGCCTACTGTTCAACCATGTTGATCTGAGTTTTGGTTATTCCAAAGCAACTACACAATTTCTGGGCATAGTCTCACACTATGAAACTCTGGAGCTCGTGGAGAAGAGACAGGTGGATCCCCAGAACTCTGCCAGCCAGTCTACCCAACTGTTGAGTACTGGATGAGAGATTCTATCTCAAAATGTAGGGAACAATAGAAGAGACTTGGAAGTCAACTTCTGGCCTCCCCCCTACACACACTTACACATGCATTTTACACACACACACACACACACACACACACACGAGTGACTATGAAAACCATGTGCCTCTGATTAGAAGATTCCAGGATTCAGCAGGAATTAGGCAGCTGGAACTCACATACAGGACAGAGGCATCTGGCTACAAGATAAAAAGATGTCACTTGACTCTAAGAAAGATCAAGCTTTTAGGGTAATTGAGGAATTCAACACTAGCGAATGTCTACGTAAGTCAATATTCAGAGTTGCAGAGCTCTTTGTAAGTGCATGAACATCTACAATCACATATGAGAAAAGACAGAAAGATTCTCATTAGAAAACAAATTTAATCATTTTCAGACCCTTCACTTTGGGCTCTTGATGCAGTCAGAATCTGTACATTATTTTCACAAACACTTAGCTAAGCCTACCCAGTGCTAACGAGTCAGTTCCTGGTTCCTGAAAAGGATTCACAAAATCAATTCTCTCCTGAGGGACAATGGAAAAACCATCGTGGTCTGACAAAACTCTAGAGTTACTCACATTGCTGCATCAAGAATGACCTGACTACTGATACCAGGAGAGAATACGAAGTCCTTAGGACATTACAAACACACCTATCACATTCAACGAACCCTATTTATTTATATGGACTAGAATCCAGTTAAAAGGCTTACTGTAAAACTATTCTCCTGTAATAAATGCCAGCAATGTCACTCCATCTACATTCAACATTCCCCATTTTTATCTTTGCTCTAAAGTGGTTGCTTAATGACCAAAACTAAAAGACCATTCTTTTTATGGGAGGACTATCCCAACAGTCTATCTGAACCATCTCTCTTTGGGGATTCTTTTTGCAGTAGAACAGCATAGTAAAAGAGAGACTGTACGAATTAAGTTCTTTTCTCCACTCAGGACTCACCAATCGTGCTCCCTCCAAGCCCTAGGCAGTTTTGACTGTCTCTTGCTGAGACACAATGACTCTGCACTGAGTCTAACTTAGTCACGTGGATAATATCAAGTGGGGTCGAAGCACTAACTGCTAACAGTTTATGAACGTTTGCAAGCACTTTCGCTGTGTCCCTGTTTACCCCTTACAAAGACTATGGGGTGCTAGACACCCTGCAGTGAAGAAGTTAAGACACAGAGATGTCAAGTGACCAAGGCAAGCACTCACAGCTGGAATTCAAACACAAAAAGCTTGACCATGAATTCATGATGTTCTTATCAGATTATATCAAAAACAGGGATGCAAAGAAGAAAAGGGATTTCTATTTTAAATAAGCTGGCCAGTAAAATGGCTCACTGGATAAAGGCTGTTTGTGCATGAGACTCCTCAATGGCTTAGGGAGAGGGTCTATCAGAGAGACTTCTGATATTAAAATGTTTATTTATACGCACCCAGGCACAGACTTCAACTTTTTTAAGGCTGGGTCTCATGTAGCCCAGACTGGCTTCCAATTCACTATGAAGCCAAGGATGACTGTGAACTTCTGATCCCCCTGCCTCTACCTCCCAATTGCTCAGAAGCCATCACACCTGGTTTATGTGATACTGGTAATTGAACCCAGGTATCATGCACATAAGGCAAGCATTTTATGTACAGAGCTACATCCATAGCCTACATCAATGAGCAACAAATATCCTGCCTACTTGCATGTGCTGTTCCATTTAGTAATAATTGAAGGAATGTGTATAGCAAAATGCCTGTGGTGCTTCATCAATCACCCCTCATTGACAGACTGATTTCCTGCTGCTATTATCAATGCTAACCACAGCAGGCTAATCTGATCTGTGTGGTTCAACTGGCACAACCGACTGACTCCACATCGCCCTCCATCTGTTGGTGTTTCAAATACTGTATGTTAAGCACTAAGCTACAAGGAATGGCTCCTGATTGTGAAAAGCTTGAGATTTAGTTTACAAAGGAATCGAGAAGTGAAAGCCATGAAGTGTTACACCGGATAAAGAGGACTGAACAAACTTCAGTGCCCCTGGAATTTCACCTCTGCCATTCTGACTCTTCCTCTATCCAGCCTAGCCAAGAAAATGTGAGTCTCGGTCTAGGAAGAAACCCTGCTTCAAAGGAAAAGGACGAGAGTAATCGAGGAGGACACCCACCCACACAATGCACACACACTCACACAGACACATACACACATAATAAATACACAAATTCCACACAGTATTAATCACTTTAGTTCCAACGTGCCAGGTTTGGTTCAAGTAGAAATCTGAATGCTGTATAGGCTTTTCCGCAAGGCCTTACTAATTTGCCTGATTTCTAAGAATAAGTGTCAGTGAAGTTGAAGGAAGGTTTTAATTAGTACTCCAGTCAAAGCGTTATATAATGAACTATACTTTAATAACTTTATTGACATCAGCATATACTACACTTCTAAAAAAAAGTTAATGCCATTCATTATCTACTGTGTCCCCTTTTTGTTTTACGAATGACTTAATGCTCATGTATTTATTAGAAAATGACTCTAATAATATTAATTTCATCAAGAAATGACATTAGAATATGAGCATTTATTAAATCAATAGCATTATTATATTTCAACTCCTTCATACTGATTTAAATATTAGCAGTGAAATATTTATAATAAAAATGTAATGAAAGAATCTATATGCTGAATAGTAATAAGCATTTCCATTTTATGCTTACAGCTATAAATAGCAATTTTTATCTACGAGTGGTGCATTCAATCAAGTTAAAAAATAGTAACGGGAAATGTAGCACTTTAGTATTATGTGTGCCAACCTGAACCATGTGATTCACAACAGGTGATTATAAAATGAATATTTCATAGTTACATCCAACCCTAGTACAAAAATGTTTTTAAAAAGCAGACCACAGGCATTAGGAATTAACACAGCGCCATAAACGCATTAACAAATTGATATGACATCGCCTCTTCCTTACAGAAGGAAAAACCCAGGGCTGGGAGCTGGCTCAGTGAGTAAAGTGCCTGCTGTGCAGACCTGACTGAGGATCGCGCAGCACATGTAAAAGTCCAGGTGTAGCAGCACATGCCTCTAGTGTTGGAAGGTTTGCAACAGGCAGATCCCGGGAGCTCAGTGGCTAGTCAGCCTCACATGGTGAGACCCAGGTTCTGCGAGATTCCGTACCTCAGAAAACAAAGGTGAAGAGTAATGACAGAAGATGTGCAGCGTCATCCTCCGGCCTCCATACCTGTGTGCAGCGCTGGGCATATTTGCATACACATGTATGTGCATAAGCTAGGCATGTGGGGCACGCCTTTAATCCCAGCACTCAGGAAGCAGAGGCAGGTGAATCTCTGTGAGTTTAAGGCTAGACTGGTCAACATAGCAAGTCCCAAGGAAGCCAAGGTGATTTGGTAAGACCCTGTCTCAAACAAAACAAAACAAAACGTGTATACATACACACATGCACACCACACACCAGAGAGAGAGAGAGAGAGAGAGGGAGAGAGAGAGAGAAGAGAGAGATCACCCAATGCTACTTCCCATGCATAAGTTAACAGTGATTCCTGCTCTTTTCTTTCTCCTACTTCATTAACTCACTTCCAACAAATCCGAAGGGCCTTCTTAAGTCTCCATGGCAACACCTGGGCAGTGTGAACTGAAAGGGAACAAGATCGTGTCTAAGGGGAAGGCTGCCCTCTCAGCTTCACAGCCCATCACAGAGGAGGACAAAATCAACCAGACGCACTCCATCTGCTGGGGCACCAACGCCACTGTTGACATGGAAACAGGATGCGAACCCTGAGCTGACTCCATGTAGAGATACCACCTTTCAAAGCGTGGAAAGCTGGCAAGAACCAAGGCTCCACTCAGCTATTTGTTTTTCCCTTTCTAGACGATGAAGTCACGACTAACAAACACGGGGAGCTTCAGAAAGCCTCTGCTTGAGGTTCTGCCTGAGTAGGAAGATTTCAAACTGGACAATGCCTAAAGCACCAGCCAGCTCCAGTCCCCAATCCCCTACCTAAAGTCGCAGTTGTCCCTTGACCTCCTTCCTCCAAGTCACAAAATATCCATTTCCTAGATAAGGGTTTCTCAAAATTGTTGCTACTGACATCTGGAGACCAAGTTAGTCTTTGTAGAACTACCCCATACATTGTAGAATATTTAGCTGAATCTCTGGCCACCTAGATACCAATACCACAGGACCCTTCCTTGTAACAATCAATTAACATGCCCAGATAACTATCCCAGGTCCTCTGATGAGCCACTACCCCCCTCACTCACTACTCACCCATCCCCCACCTCTCCACACCCTCAAGTGGAAACCACTGATTTGGGTAGAGATTAAAAAAAAAGTCAGATGACACCAGAATGTGTACTCTCTCCTCCCTCTTGATTAACTTCCTTCGACTCTGAGAGCTAATTCTCCGCCTTTCCATCCAGCATTAACTTGTCCTGGTAGCCCTGAGTCCCATGACACTAGGAGACACACAGACCACTTCTTGTAGCACTTAGATGCTCTCTCAGTAAAAAACCTGGGAATCCTTCCTTTATGCCTGTCCCTACTGTGGACCCAGGGCTCCTTCTCCTGCCTCCTCCCACCACCACTCTGGTTACCTAGTGTGGAAAGTTAGAAGGTGCTGTTAGGAACAAAAGGGATAACCACAAACACACTATTATAGTGACCATGATATGGTTGCTATTTAATAGTGATGATAATGGCTCAAGTGCTTGTTAACCCACGTACCTACCACTACAGCAGTGGTGGAGTGGTCTGAATGGGAACTGTCTACCACAGGCTCATTGTTTCTGTTCAACAAGTAGGAATTCTCATCAACATCACCTGAAGAGTTCCCACTTGAGAAAGATGTTAGTGTTCATGGGAATTACCCATGGCTTCATTTATTTACTTGTTTCTTTGCCCTAATTTCACAATTTGAAAGAGCCAAGACATACTGATGGATAGTAGATAGGGAGGTAGGTAGATAACGAGATAGGCAGGCAGACAGACCAGACAAACAGACATTTGGGATAGGATATCTATCTATTTATCTACCTATCTATCATCATCCCTCAAGGTGAGTAACTAATCGCAAAGGAAGGAAGGATTTCTCATAGCTCACTCATGCCTCGCTCCTTCTTTCTTCAATAAAAGATCTGTAGGCTCTCAGAATCATGACTTTAATCCCAGTACTCCGGAGGCAGAGGCAGGCAGAACTCTGTGCAGTTCAAGGCCAGCCTGATCTATATAGTGAATTCCAGGCCAGCTGGGGCCACAGGGAGACCCTGTCTCAAAAGACAAAAAAAAAAAAAAATCACAAATGAGATAATAAAATCTTATGAATTCCTATGCAGACTGGCGTTTCATGCACACATCAGATGTATGCATTTATTTTCAGGGGCATCCGGATGGTAGAGTTGTGGTGAAGTCTTGCAGGTAACACCAAACATGGCATCTCGTTAAAGACTACTAGGCTTTACACCAAGTCTCCAGTATTTTGAATGTATTCACTCCTTTTTCATTTTTATTATGTATGTGTACATGTTCCTTTCTGCATATGTATGTACATACAAGTATGTATGCCCGTGTGCATGCATTTGGAGGCCAGAGGTAATATATGCTGTCCTACATCCCTCTCCATCTTTCTTTCAAGTCTGCATTTCTCACTAAACCTGGAGCACACTGATTCGGCACCCAGGCATTCTCCCATCTCCAGCATTGGAGTTCCAGGTGTGTGCAACTGTGCCTGGTTCTTTGTGTGGGTTTGTCTGTCATTTCACTTATTTAAAAAAACGTTAAATAGGGCTAGAGGATAGATCAGCAGTTAAGAGCACTGGCTGCTCTTGCAGAGGACCCAGGTTCAACTCCCAGCACCCACATGGCAGCTAACAACCATCTATGACCCCAGTTCCAGGGGATCCAAAGCCTTCTTCTGACCTCCACAAACACTGCATGACGCAGGTGCAGTTACATACATGCACATAAAATAACAATGATAAAATATTTTTTTAAGTTAAATATAGATACACACATATCTATGTACTGGGGCAAAGGCTTATTTGTCTTATTTATATTGTCCCTTTTCAGGAGAAATTAGTCTGGAAGTGAATTTGGATTTAATCTTACATGTGGCCCTATGACATCAAGACTAGGAGACTGAGACCAAGATGGCGTTGTGAAAGAAAACCCATAACCAAATCATTCCTATACCTTTTATTTACAGGCAACCACCTCAGCAGGTGGAGGGTGGACAGTTGAGGTCAGGCTGCATTTCCAAGCCATGCGACCTGAAGTCTTCATTTTTCAATTAGATATTACATCTCTGAAGACATGAAGTTCAAAATAAAAGCTTCAACTTTGTCCTATTAGTTTTCCCAGCATAGTCAGTCCTATTTGCAAATCCCTGTTCAAGACATACACTATACACATTAAAAGTATGCCCAAGCACTTGTGAGAATTTTTATGGGGAGAAAAACGCTTCTACGAAATGTGGCTTAAATCACAATAAATTCCTCCATAGATGAAAGCACTCTAATCTGTGCTCAATTATTCTTTTTAATAGTGAGCTGAATTCAAATCTTTTAAAAAATCAAAATTGGGGAGGGGAGGAATAGCGAGATGGTTCAGCAGTTAAGAACACTGTCTGCTTTTGGGGAGGACCTAGGTTCAGTTCCCAGAACCCACATGGTAGCCAACAACCATCTGGAACAACCATCAAATCCCAGGGGATTTGACACCGTCTTATTGCTTCTGTGGCACTACACACATGTACTTACATGTTACATGCAGGCATAACACTCAGAAATAAATTTTTTAAATGGACCACAATAATCTTTTTGAAATGCATCTAATAGTATAAATAAGAGACACACGTGCGCACACATGCACACACGCGCGCACACACACACACACACATACACTACCCCACGCAGACCATGTAAGCATTCCATTAAGCTCCTGCTAACCTTATCTTGCCTTCTCTGCAGCTGCAAAAACTAAAGCCATGCAGGAATGATAACTCCCAGAGTAGATAACTGAAAGCTTACAGTTTGAATGTTTAGAATTCAAAGCAACTAATCTCTAACAGACTGTAGGAGGCAGCACACAAGACCTCTCTGTATCTGTAGGTTCTGATTTTTATGTTACATTTCTTGTTTAACCAGAGTCATACTCTTTATTACATCTAAAATTTTTCTTCAATACTCATAAAAATAAGATGATCATTTTCTGCTATGTAATTTGTTTGTGTTCAAGCACCCACAGCCCACAAAGAATAATCACAAGTAAGCTCTACCTCTCATTTCTTGTGGGTGGGTGTGAGCACAAGTGCATTTGGGTGCTTGCACATGTGTATGTATGCATAGGTGGAGTCCAGATTCATCTTTCCCCCTTTTTGACAGAGAGAGAGAGAGAGAGAGAGAGAGAGAGAGAGAGAGAGTATATTACCAAATGTGGAGCTCACAGCTCCAGGGATCTGCTTATCTCCACTCCCCAAATGCCTCCAGCACTGGCAATACAGAAGCTTGCTGAAACACCGGACTTTTTACATAGGTTCTGAAGATTCAAACTCAGGTCCTCATACTTGTGTAACAACTTTACCAACTGAACCACCTCTTCAGTCCCTCTACCTCTCATTTTTCTAAGTAGCAAAGGATAGGCATAAAATCAACTCAGTTTCTCTGGGATTGGCTGCCCCCAAATGACTGAGTTTAACAAGCCTTTTCAAGCTGAAACTGGCAGAGAAAATGGTCAAGCCACCAGGATGCCAGTGAAACCTCAGAGTACAAAGCCAGTTAGCTACAGATCTCAACCTAAAAACCTCACAAGCTAAGCGGACAGCTCTGAACACGTCACACAGAAGCGACCAATCTGATGACTGGTGACCCACCATCAATCTTTCTTTAAAAGAATGATTTGGGTCAAACTTAATGAAGAGATAGGAACTGTGTATCCAACAAACACTAACTGCTCCACAGCTTGGACAAAGAAATGAAGTTCTGTTTCCACACATGGTACTTAATTCCAAGAGACTCTCGCCTGAGGCAAAACACACCTGCAATGTTTTACTATTGCTATATTTACCAGCTGAGCAAGAGAAAAAAGAAACAGGCATCATAGAAACTGCAAACTCTTGAACTACAGAAACTTGGTGTCTCACGTCCTTTCTTAACCCTTTAATTATACCAGATGGAAAGAGAAAAAGAGCACTTCCTGTGCTTTGCCACATCTACCATCTCTCTCTAGTCACCTACCCAAGTCATGGGTGCTAAAATATAGAAGAGATTCCTCTTCAGGGATAAAGCTATTATCACAAAGACACACAATTCAAAGCGTGAAAACAAAACAAGAATCACTACGTGGTGCACATCTATAATGTAATCTTTGCACTTAGAAGACCCAGGCAAGAGGATCAGGAGTTTGAGGACAGCCTGGGCTATACAGGGAGACCTTGCCTCAAACAAACAAAAAAAAGTTAAAGAAGGAATCTTTGGTGTGCTTTGCACAGATTCTTCTTTGCATGTGTGTTTATGTGGGTGCGTGCTCACATGTGTGTGCCCTATATGTGGAGGTCAGAGGGAAATCTCAGGTGTCTTTTCTCAGGTGCTTTCCACCTTTTCTTTCAGACAGGATTTCTCATTGGCCTAGAACTCACCAAGCAAGTTGGTTGGCTAGCCACCAGGGACCCACATCTCCTCTTCCCAGCACTGGGGTTTACAAGCCTGTCACCACCATGCCTGGCTTTTTAATGAGTTCTGGCAGGGCAAGCATTTACCAGCTGAGCTATCTCCCCAGACCCATGAATAGACCTCTACTACAGTTAATGTGTACATGAGATAACTCTATGTGAAACAATGGCCTCCTTTAGTCGTCTCTCACCTGCCCACCCCTCCCCCCTCAGTTTATGAGACATGACAGATTCAAAGAAAGGATTACAGGTACCGCCTGAAAGCATACCAAACCAGACTAACCACCACTGAAACTCTTTATTTACAGATCTCAAAGGTGCCCTTTAGCCCCTAGCAGTGACAGAGATGTACTTTTGGATCAGTTTAACAGTTCTATGTGTCAAAGATGATAGAAACTGAGCTACGAAAGGACAATCCAAGAACACGTAGTTTGGGCTGGAGAGGGGGCTCAGCCGTTAAAAGCACTTGCTGTTTTTGCAAAGGACCCGAGTTTGATTCCCAATGCCCATATGGCAGCTAACAACCATCCATAACTCCAGTTCCAGAAATCCAATACCCTCATCTGTCCTTCGTGGACACTGAATGACACGGGTGCACTTATAGACAAGTAGACAACACATTCATACACATAAAATAAAAATTATAAATGAAATGTTTTTAAGAAGAAGAACAGGTAGCTTAGTGAAGTATAGTCAGTCAAGTGCTGTCATGATAGTGGCCCCACATAATCACAGACCCGAAACAACTTCTATTGCCTGGAGACAGTGCAACCAACATACCATCATAAGGCAATGGGTTATTTGTGTCTGTGATGACACCCATGTAAACAACCCTACTGACACTGACAGTCATGTAGAAACACAGGACATGCAATTACACAAAGCACAGAGTACCTGATCTTGGTAATAAATGACTATGCTATTGGTTTATATGTTTGCTATTCTACACTGTTTTCTATTTATTTATATACTTATTGTCTAAAACAAGAGCATTGTAGAACTTGTGTTGTACCAGCAGCAGCTTCACATATCTTGTGTTTATGGCACTTCTTGCTTGCATGAAGAGGCTCATGCCAAGCTACTTATACCAGCTGAGTTATTCTAAGAACACTCTGTGATGTTCATACCATGTCAAAACCACCTGATGAGGAGGCCTTTCTCAGAAAGTTCCCATCAGTGACCGATGCAAAACTGTACTCAAACCAGATGTCCTTTGTTTTTCAAACAGGGTTTTATGTACCTAAGGCTAACCTTCAACTTGCTAAATCCAGATTTTCCAGTCTCCCAAGTACTGAGATTACAGGTCTGTGCTATCATCACACCTAGTTCATGTGGTTGTGAGATGGAGCCTAGGGCTTAGAGCATGCTAGGCAAGCATTTTACTAACAGAATACATCCCCAGGCCTCAGCTATAAGTCTTGATGAAGCTAAGGCTTGTTATCCCGACCTTCCCTCCGTGACAGCCACAGACATCTCATAGGAATTGGCCAGAGAGGCAATAATGGGAGAAATCATAGATCAAGTACAGCGTGTGCATGTTACATTTAAAACAAAACAAAACAAAACAAAAAAAACCTCTCTCAACTTTAAAGAAAGAGGAATAATCCAGAAGCAACAGGAGCTCCCCTGCTCAGCCATGTCTCATCTGTTCTGTCCTAATACATACCTACCTGAGGAAGACAAGTGCCAGATTAGAGTAAGCAAGGACGTACAGTACAAAAATTAAATAGGCCAGAGAGAAGAAACTAATCACTGAGCACCAGCGCTGTCACAGAACCAAGTGTTCTCCCAGTCACGCCCTCCAGCTCATATTATTTCCGTGATTTGTTTGTTTAATGAGGGAGCAGGAGATGAAGATGAAGGGACCGTGTAACATCACATAATAAAATAGAAGTTCACTGGTGCAAGGGTCACAAGGGAAAAAGGGGAACTGGGGACAGTTCAGCTGATGGAGTGTTAATGATGCAAGCATGAGAGCCTGAGTTCGATCCCCAGAACCTACATTAAAAAGCTGGGGAGGGCAGTGTAGGCATGTAATCCCAGAACTGGAGAGGGGCAGGTGGGTGACCACTGAGGATCACTGGCTACCCAGTCGAGCTGAACTGGTGAGCTTTGGAGAACACCTAACATTGACCTCTGCCTTCTACATGCACACATATGCAAGATCACCTGCACACACATGCGGTCACACATGAACAGGCTCACACAGATATACAAAAAGAATATAAGACAGGCACAGGGATTTTTTTAAACCAATGCACATGTTAGTCCTTCAGATCAGGTCAGTATCTGTGCCCCAGAGAACACACTTGTGTATTAAAGATCTAGCTTCTTGAATTGAGAGCTCATTCAGCTTTTACCCTTTCTCACCACGTAACAGAAAACCACTCTTTCCAAAATAATACTTTGATTTTTCTGATCCCACCTTAAGGCAATACAAAAGTTCATATCTATTTTGACAACTGCTATCATGATAATGTCCAGATAAATACTTGCAAATGATTACTAAATTACTAGTTACACAAACGTGAAAAAAAAACCTACACACACCACATGTGAGTCAATATTAAGTCAAGCCTGTGATCTTTTTCAGCAAGAAACCAACCTTAGCATTTCAAGTTTGTGAGTAACGAAATTTCCTGGAACATGGCTTCTGTTTTTATTGTGCAGAGATGGTTTCTTAATTTCAAGTCACCTTTTACATTCTTCTTGTATTCTCAAGTCTTTCCAATTCTTTGCTAAGAACTGACTTGGTACATATTCAGTTGATCATGACTAGACTCAGCTGTGAGTTCACCAATTCCTTTTACACTTTTCTATTCCTCTAAGAGGGGAATATAGAAAATATCTTTTTTTATTTACTTCTTCAAACTTGAAAGTAGAGAGGTGCTGTTTATCTTTGGGATGGATATATGATCATCTATGATGGAAACTTTGATTATTAGACACTTGCAACAGGTAGGCTGCAATTTAAAGAGAGGACAGAGAGTAAAAGCAATTATGGAAGGCTTAAGAACTTTGGACAAAGGAAGTCATGTTGCATTCATTACTGACTTACTCTCTTAGTCTCCAGAGACCCTGTTTTGAACTAAGTTCTCCCAAACCCTTTAGTGGTATCTTGGTAGGCAATGAACTAGAAAACTGAAGCAACAAACACTGTTGACCACAAAGCTAGGTTAGTCTAGTCCAGCTTCACTGTATGATGGCAGAAAGGAGCTCTGAAAAACTCACTTTAATTCTTTAAGAGACAAACATAAAAGGCTTTCATTGGCACAGGCTTTGCACCTCAGCTGACAGAGGGATAATCAAACGGGGCATGCCAAGGCCACAAAACACATGAATATGATTATGACAGTAAAGGTTGTTTCCACATTGAAAGGAGTCTTTAGAAGACTCTGACCAGCCGCTCAAGGCAGAGACCTGTCCTAAGTGAGTATCCAATGAGAGACCAGGTTGACAAGCAGCAGGGTCTCCTCAATGCTGCTGTTATTACTACTACTACTACTACTACTACTACTGTTAAGATTTCTTTTAATATTCTGGGCATGGTGGCACATGTGTTTAATCCCAGCACATAGAAGGCAGAGTCAGGTGGATTTCTTTGAGATTGAGGCCAGCCTGGTCTATATAGCGAGTTCCAGATCAGCTGGGGTTACAGGAAGACCTTGTCTCAAAAAGACCAATTTTTTTTTTCCTTTTTATTTATATGTATGTGTGTGTGCCTCTATGTGTATCATGTCTATGCAGATGCCCAGGAACTCAAGAGAGGGTATCAAATGCCTGCAGCTGAAGTTTCAGGAAGTTGTGAGCCCTCTGACGTGAGTGTTGGAACTGAAGTCAGGTAATATGGAAGAGCAAGTGTTCCTAAGGGCTGAGCCATCACTCCAGCCTTTAACAGTTATTTTTGAAGCAGGATTTCACGTAGCCCAGGATGCCCTCAAATAGCTATGCAGCTAAGAATGACCTCAATGTTTTTATCCTCCTATCTCTATCTTCCAAGTGCTGGGATTTCCAGGTGTGTACACCTCATCAGGTTTGTGAAGTACTGGGAACCAAACCCAGGGCTTTGCACATGCTAGGCAAGAACTCCATGTCCAGCCCTTCTTAATTATTTTTAAAGACTGAATTACTACCAAGATAGAGATGGTTCTGCTAAATCTTTTTAACCTCACAATAGTAAGGCTTGTTTTCAGGGAGAAATCCATATTTATTTTTCAATTAAGTTTTCTAATAACCCTCTGTTGTTTAACCCATTACATCACCGGCTCTTCTTTTAACTGAATTTACCTTTTGAAGATTCTATTTTTCCAAACAGTCAGTAAGAATTCCTTGAAAAATTGGGTCTCTAAAAGCCATTCAGAATTTTGTCTCAAATCTAGTTAATAACAGCAGAAACACCAACTACAAGCTTATTCTTAAACTTATTTACCTTCTGCTCAAGGAAGCGGGAGGGGAGAGCTCATGAACTCAGCTTGACTACATGCAGAGAAATAGACCTGAATATGTCGCCCAGTGAGGAGTTGCAACATAATGAGATTCATTCCATCAATGTGCCCATTCTATCTAAAGTGTAAAAATAATAAAAAGAGCTGCCTGGAAATTCTGCTCGTCTCTAGCCATTAAATGTGCTTAGCTTTGACTTCTGTCTCATAATAGCGTTACACTATGGCAATTTTCCATAACAACATGCATCGCAGATGATTTACTGCTGAATTCAAACATATATTCCTGGTACTGTAATGCAAAGAATCGAAGTCTGCCCACTCAGAAACACTGATGCTGAAAAGGCGAAAACAGCAAGAATACAAAGATATAGATGTATATGTGCATATTATCATTATTACATGTCTATGAAAATCTATCAGCACTGGAGACATGGCTCCATTGGTAAAGTGCTTCCTATGCAAGCATAAGGATTTGTTTGGATTCCCAACAGCCACGTAAAAGTCAGACATGGCAGCATGAGCCTATAACCCTACTGCTTAGGAGACAGAGACAGGAAGCTCGTTGGGGCTTGTTGACCAGCTCATCAAATCAGTTAGCACTAAGTTCAGAGACAGACCCTGTCTCAAAATACAAGGTCGGGAGCAACTAAAGAGGCAGCCAATGTTGAGCTCTGTCCTTAGCACATACTTGCACACACAAGCATGCATGTATCTGTATGAACACATAGATGCATGCACATGAACATGTACACACACACACACACATCATTTTAGAGACTTGCAGATCTTAAAAATACCTGTGAGAGAGAAAATTTATTTATTTATTTTTTCTAAGTGAAGGGACTACAAAGATAGTCTGATCCTCAATATGTACATGAGATTTTCTTGAACATAATTACCTCCATGGTTTTTAAGTAGAGGTACTCAACAGAGTGCTTTGCTTCTTAAACTGCTGAATGTGTGTGAAATGTGTGTGGTGTCACTGAATGCTCATGAATTCTCCAACAGATTCATGTCCACTTAGAACCCTTGAATGGGACAACATTATTTGGAAACAGAGTCTTTGTAAATGAGACCATTTTGGGTTGGCATGGGCTCTAATCAAATGACCAGTGTGCTTATTAGTCGAAGGAAATATGTACAGACACAGAGAGACTCTGCGGTAATGTGAAGACAGAAGACAGACGAAAGAACTGACTGACACCACCATCATCCAAGGGACTCCAGGGACGACAGGCGGCCCCAGAAGTTAGGACCAATCTCCCTCAGGGAGGACAGGCCGCCCCCAGAAGTTAGGACCAATCTCCCTCAGGGAAGACAGGCGGCCCCCAGAAGTTAGGACCAATCTCCCTCAAAGCTTCCCCCTCAAACCATTCAGGTGAGTTCTAAACCTGCTCACAACCTGATCTGAATTGTAGCCTTCAGAAATGAGAGAGAATAAATTTCTGTTGTCTAAAATTACCCAGTCCATGGCAATTTGTTACAGTAGACTTAGAAAACAAATAGTTCTCATGACCTACAAATTAAACACATAAGTATGTTCTCCATAAAAACAGAATTAACATCTTGCCATTTCTCTTCCATCAAATTGAAATAAAACATTTACAAAAAGTATTTCACAAACTTTAACAACACAAATATTCAATGTAACTAACTTTTATTTGTCAACTGCCTACCCCATATATCCTGTCTTGTGCTAGGGCCGGAAAGAAATATCCAGCACCTGCTTTTAAAGTAATGCTTAATTAGAGCCAAACATTGAATAAGATGGTAATTTTCAGGTAATATATCAAAATAAGAGTCTGAATTCGCATAGGGTGAATTTAAGGTAACAGAAGAAGATAACTGTATTTTGGAAAATACAGACCAACTTAAATTAAATCTTGAAGTCAGATCAAAGGAACATAACAGACTTTTGCAGAAAATAGCTGTTTGATAAATGTTTAATGAATAAGTTACTTCTTAATTAGAAATAGATCAAGATCATTAATGTTTTTACCTTTCAAGTCTTAGAATTTGCAGTTCTAAGTATAGCTATAGATTCAATTAATCTATAACTATATTAACTCAGAATTTTTCAACCCAGAAAGTTAAATGTACACGGTCCATTCAAGAATCTGTTCATTGATTTCATAAATATTTATTATGTGCTAGGAGTTATGCTTCTAACCATAAACAAACATGGTCCTTTCCTTCCTGGAACTTCTACTTAGGCCAAAAGGGTCAGATATTACACACAGAACTAGACAAATGATTGTGACACAAGGATGTTATTGGCCTATCACCATGAAGGACCTGAGCTGGGGACCTGGTCCAGGACCTCAAATACAGAACAATTTAGAGAATGCATATTTGAAATTAGAGATGTATAGGAATTTAACTGAAAGAACAAAACAGGTACTGGTACAAAAGGAATGAGAAGGACATAGAGAAGGCCCACAGGCAGGCAGCCCGGTGGCCGGAGGAAACACATCACAACAATACAGGCAAGCGGAAGCACCACAAGCTCTCACCAGGCTCACCTGGCCTTGGTAAGATGCTGAAGTTTTGTTCAGCACAAGAATTCAAACACTAGACTTTTAAAGAATGACAGAGCAGGCTAAGGTGTCAAACACAAAACAACAACCTACTTGAGTTTTGTGTCTTCCTAAACACTAAGTACAACCTCAGAACAGTAAGTTTGGTTTTGTTTTTAAGACGTAAGCCTACTCAGCAGCCACAAAGGTATAGACAACAAAACAGCTGATGAACAACAAGTATGAATTTACCCAGTTCAGCAAAGCCTTGGCAAAAGCTGAAAAATGAAGTCTTCAGCAGAAAAGTCCAGAGCTAACCCAATTAATACTGCAGACTCCTCAAAAGGTTCCAAAGCTAGGAACATCAGCTACATCTGAACTCTGAAGGCAAGGGTGAGCAAGGACTCATAAGATAAGCCTGCATAGCAAGGGCCCTGGAGACCCTGCTAGAGACCACCCTGGAAGACCAAAGCCCTCTCCCAGGCCTCTCAGACTAGATGGAAATGCATAAGTTGGCAATATGGTTATAAAAATGTTAAGAGCATGGAAACCTACTTCAGTTGAGATGTATTTCCTACTCTGTTCTTGCAGGAGGGTCTGGCAGAAGGCCTGGTATACAGCAGATGCTGAGGACAAGCCTGTTCAGCCATCCAGAAAAGTGAGTCATGAGGAGAGACTTCTTTTTCAGCCTTCCTTCCTCCCTCCCTCCCTTCCTTCCTTTTCTTTCTTCCTGTGAATCTATGTGTGTGTGTCTGTGTCTTTGTCTGTGTGCTGATATATATGAATGCGTGTGTGCGTGCAGGTACAGACGCAGGCAGGAAGAGAACCTCAAGCTGTCATTCCTCTGGGGCCATCTACCTTGTTTTATGAGAGAGGGTCTCTCATTGGTCTGGAACTCAATAATAGGGTTGCCTGGCTGGCCAGTGATCCCCAGGATCTAGTTGCTTCCACTTTCTGAGTCCTAAGGTTCCAAGTATGCACCTCCCTGACCAGGTTTTGTTACTTACGTTCTGGAAGAATCAAATTCAAGTCCTCATGTTTACGAGGCAAGTGCCTGACCAGGTGAGCTATCACCACAGTCCCCATTTGAATCATTTTAATAAACAGTAAAAATCAGATTTGATGTCATTTCTTTGTTGCTTCCAGAGGATAAGGGGCTGAAAACAGGATTTACACGATAGGGAAAAAAATCAATAAAAATTCTTTAATCAGCATCTTATAACACTGATATTTATGAAAATTGTTTTAAAAATAGCAAAAGGGAACAGACAAAATTGACGTGTTTAAAATGAAAACTGGTCAAGGAAGCAGCTTTCTAAAATGATACACAGTATATTTTCCTTTTTAAAAATCTTTGTATGTGTATGATGTGTGTATATGAGTTTATGTGTGCAATGGGGGTACACACATGACACGGTACACATGTGCAAGTCAGAGGACAACCTTGAGTTGGTTCTCACTTTCCACCTTATCTGAGACAGTGTGTCAGCTGGCTGGGAGCTTCAAAGGGTTCTCCTCTCCCTGCCTTCCATTTTACAGGGAAGCAACAGGATTATAGATGTGTGACATGTATAACTGCATGCAGCTTGGATGTGGGCTCTAGAATCCAAGCTCAGTGCCTCACACTTGCATGGCAAGCACGTTAACCACTGAGCCATTTCCCCAGACCTCCAACAATTTATCCTGGAACAGAATAGTTGGACAGAGGAGACTTGCAACTTACCTTAAATACTTCCATTGGAAGAGGAAACTCTGCTGCGACAATTAGGGATTTTTCCAGAGCACATTTCCACTCAGAGGTCATCTTCAAAGGATAGAGTTCTGTACCAACAGCAGATCACAGAAGAGGTTAGAGACTACAGTTCTGCCGGCTGGCACTTCTAGAATACCCAGCACACTTAGAACACTTGGTGCTCACACTTCCACAAACAGCCACCTGCTAAAAGAATTCTCTGAAGTTAAATAGCATCTTGGGATCCTGCTCTCAGAAATGAAGAATTAACTTAATAGGGCTCTTCCTCAGGGAACATTTGTATGCATTTTCTGGGCCTTCTATAAGTAACTTAATGGTATTAATCACATTAGCAAGCCTCTCTGTCATTCATGATCCAACATTCCATGGATCACCTAAGACCTACTAACATCAGACTTTATTCTCTGATAAATTTCTAAATTACAAATGACTCTAGGCTGATGTTTTCAGTTATTACAACATATTTCTCCACTAAATCTCAAAGTTTTCATGTGCTAAAAATAGTCCATAAGTCATAAAAAATATTCAAAGGTAAATTAAAATTCACAAACCAAGTTTCATATTTAGACTAGAAATGTGGCAAACACACCATATTTCACCATATTTTGCCCCAGGCATTTGGGGGAGAGGAGAGAGATTTACACCCAAGGTTACACAGTCTGCATGCAGAATTAAAAGGAAAAAAGATAACTGTTGAGCACTGTTCTCACCTATTGCTGAGACTGCAGGGAAATTTTATGGCCTGATCACAAAAGATTTAAGACCTTATCAAAACAAAATATGAGGAAGCACTCACTGGAAGTAGATGTGTTTATACCATCCCTATATCAATCCAGGCTTCTTCAGACAGTTAGGAAGTGAATATGAATTTAAGCACACTTAAAAGGCAACATTAAACCTCTGGGCTACATTTTTAATTTCTTGCATGTCTGGTTTTTAGCAGGAAGCCATATATTTGGATCTCTGTGGCTTCTGAACTCACCTCGATCTTGAAACCTCTCTGTTTTAGCAGTTTACTTAGTGTTTGGGGGGGCATAATAAAGGCTGGTATATGATATTGCCAGAACTAGCCAAGTTACCAAAACACTGGTGTCTTTACACAAAGTGTGATTTGTGGCAAAATATCTTCTACTTGTTTACAGTCTTTTCTCGCATTTCATGTGGGACTTTCTATCGCTGGTGGAATTTTTTTCCCTCCCAATTTGGCATTTTTATGTCAGAACAAAAACACGTGATTTTTCTCAACATCTAACACTTTGCACTATGTAGTATGGTCTGAATAAATATTTCTGCAAAGACTGAATGCATGGTTTCCCCACACGGGAGAGGGACATGTGGAGGGAGAGATTGTTTGTCACACAAAGTCCCACAAAGTAGGCAAAGAGACGGATTCAGAGTCCTGTACGCTGCTCCCTGAGCATGAGAGGGCTACTATGAGATACATTAATGACTCAGGTTCCCTTCATACAAAGGTTTGGCAAGTAGTTTCGGGAGTGCTGCCGAAAGCATGAATGAATTTATCACTCCAAATAAATGAATAAATAACCACAAGCAAAGAGAGGACTTTCAGAGTGATCCCTTTTATATGTGTCTATCTTCCACTAGGACTGTTCCCTTTTCCACCAGGCTTTCGACAATGAGGAAAGACTATGGTCATTAAGAGACAGGAAATATTAGAAAGTATTATGAGTTGAATCTGAATTATTAAATATCCCAAATTCTTACATACAACCCCTAATCCCCAATGTGACAGTATTCAGAGAAGAACCTTTGGAAAATGATTAGATTAAAAGAGTCTTGTGGGGAGGCCCCTAAGACAGGACCAGTGTCTTAATAAGAAAACGGAACTCTAATCTACTATGTGAAAACCCAGCTAGAGTGGGTCTGTCTATAAACCAGGAAGGGATCCCTCACCTTATCTCCAAGCATGCTAGCACCCTTGTCTCAGCCTCCCAGACTCCAGAACTGTGAGAAAATAATATCCACTGTTTATATAATCCAGGCTCTGGTATTTCTCAGTAGCAATACAAATTTCAAATGCACTAATTCTTTTGGAATAAGAAATGGTTTAGAGAAGAAGCATTTTAAATTCTACTCAGAAACTTACTCCAGGGGCCACTTCAAGGTTTTTCTAATGTTTGAAAAAGTTGAGAGAAAGGATTTTTAAAGAATAAACAAGGGAGTTAAAAAGAAGTATAAACATAGAAAAGAAAAAAGAATTCAAAAGTTTCATCTCTGTACCGTCTATAAGAACATATAAACAGCTATCATGCCTTTTAAACATTCACACACAGATAAACACAAGGTCATGGTTAAGAGGCCCATGACCTTGGAAAACCAAGGCTAATGGTAATAATGCTCAGATCACAGTTTGAATCATACGTCAATCATTTGACATTTTGTACACTCAGCATCATTACTAAGTAATTAGAGGGCAAGGTGTCTTCTTTGGCTTTCCCTTTCCATTCTCAAGTACCAGAATTCTGGCTGTTCATGGAGAGGCTCTACGGCAGTAGATCCTCAAAAGTGGACAGTATAAAATCCAGCTCCTTTCCTGGAATTTCTAGTAACTTCCCAGCCACTGCTGAATATCTTTTTCTATTCCCTTTATTCATAGTGTGTAGCTGAGGCATACTGTGTCCTTTAAGAAGTTACAAGTAACACCAAAGGAAGAGTGAGGATTGTTTTTAACATTAACAACGGCATTGGTGAGGCCACAGGGTAAAGAGGATCTTACCAGCCAGGTCAACTCGCAGAGTTTTCTTGTCCAAGTCCACCCACAGCCTCCACCAAATCCCCCCACCGCCACTGCCACTTGTAACCCTGTCCTCTCCCTCAGTTTTTAATGCTGAACATTTCTCATGGATCTATTAGTGTCCGGGAATAAGAAAATCAGTCTAATATTTTCTACACAGTCTGAAATTGTATTCACAACTACATTTCAGTTCAGGAAATGGTACTACTATTTAAGTAGTACAAGTCACCCTGGGACTTGAAATTAATTTACACAAATCTAAAGTAACAGGTTCTGTTCTCATGTGTAAAATAAGAGTAATAATTGCCTCTTTTCCCAGGGGTATTGTTTCACTGAATGAGGTAACAGAATTCAGTTTTCATCTTGTAACTGCTGTATTTGAGGAATTTAAAGTCACATTTTGAGTGACATTTTGCCTTTTACTGTCGTTCACCCATACACAGTCATTCATGCTGACAAATGAAAGGTTGGGAAAATAAGTTCTTGACAAATCTTTGCTCCAAAGTCCCTAGGGAAACCCATGAACTCTTCTGTGAAATGGACAACTTATTTCCAGACAATTCTAGGACAAGTAAACACAAGTTATTTACACATTGTAAAGATAAGGAATTATCAAATAGGAGAGGGCTTATAAGCAAATGTTTTCTACAGGGAGAATTTCTATTCAAGCTTTTGATTATGAGTCTCAGGATTCCATAGGAAACAAAATGCAACAAAGAACAGAAGCTACTAGAAATTCTTTGCTGTGCTATAAACCTTTACACTGGCAAATTGCTCCTAGAATTTATAAAGCAATTAAGCACCAAGCTGAGATTTACACACCCACCTTTCCCCACAAAGTAAATTTTCCTTGCCAGGTTATGACTCCCCAGGTAAACCTAAGCTCAGGTCTTTTCTCGCAGTATGGACAGGACCTTTGTTTGTCATTATCCAAAACTGTTCAGAGTATAAAAGGGTATCTTGGCTGCTTCTCAAAATGTTGCCAACAACAATACAGCCATCATAAAATACCAGATTACATATCTATACACCTGTCAGATTCAAGGCAGATCCAAACACACGGGATCTAGAACCAGGAAGTAGTCTACAATCAAAGCCCTTGAGTGACAGATAAGGTAAATACAACTTCTCACTGTGTGTACTTGAGACTAACACCAGCAAGGGGCATAGAAGGAGACTGGCAATTTTAATGAAGCCAATTGCTACCTACTAAAATCTCTGAAGAATGAGGAAAATGCTCAAGTCCTGATCTACGATGTCTTCCATTTCTGAGCCAGTGACTACATAGGAAACATTAGTTTCCCTAAGGCCCCAACATTTTTTCTATTTTGGGAATGTTACTACTGATGAGTATCTTGGACTTTATTCTCTATACAAAAGATTCTGATGTTAATATGCTTAAAATTCACACACTCGAATGTCAAAGTTATCCCAGTATTTGTGTCCAGAGACCCATTTACAGAAATACAACAACTTTTTCTAAAGTACTTCACAGCGCTGAAAGCGTTGGACCTTACCTGAAGGTGGATCCATTCTGTATTTATTCTCTTGACACCAACCAACTGGTCGAAGTCTGTAATCCAAGTAAAACAACCACTGGTCATAGGATTCAGTGTCCTCCAATCCCACATAGCGAAGGCGTAATCTTCCTCCAACATTTTCAATCACACTAACTATCCAGTACTGAAAAGGGTTCTGAGAATCCTGAAGTTCTATTAAGGAATCAACTGTAATGAGGTCTATAGGGCCTTTCCCTCGCAGAGGCTGTTTAAACAGAAGCAAAACTCCTTATTTTAAACTTTATTTTAAGGTTCTCATGGAAACAGATGACAGCAGAAGATAATATTTTTTTCACACCATCATCCAAGCTATTGCCAAACAGTCTGGCATTTCTCACCACCCCCATCTTCTGCACAACCACCACCCCTTCCCTTCCCTTCCTCCCTCACACACATCCACATATATCAATGACATTTATAACAACAAAAATCACAAGTAAATAGAAAATAACAATTTATGCTCTGTTCTTATCAAACAAATCATTCCCATATAAAATTACATTTGTTAGAAATTAGTAGCTTTTTAAGTAGAATGACAGTCAAGATTTGCCTGGAGCTAGAAAACATGCGGTAACAAAAAGTATTTTTCCAATTGACAGATGTATTTAATACAGGACTATAAATTTATACCATAACTTCCTAAGACATGTTCACCTTACAATGGCATTTCCAAGCCCAAGACCCTCTTGTATACAGAGTAAGTTAATGAAGTACAGCTGTGTGGAGATGACATGTCTAACACATATTCATGTTCACTTACATTCAACTTGTGTGTATATTCATGTGCCTCTACATGCTCATTTGTGTGTGTACAGATGTGTGCATGGTAGACATGTATGCGTGGAGGCCAGATGACAATCTCAGGTGTTCTTTTTGCACCATCCCCCTTTTTGAGGGGAAGGGAGTCCCACACTGGCCTGGAACTCCTCGATTAAGCTAGGTTGGCTAGCCAGTGAAGCTCAGGGATCTCCCCACCTCCACCTCCCCAGTGCTGGAATTATAAGACAATGATTTTTAATATTTAACCTGGCAATTGGTTTGGAAAACATGCAAGTACTGCCACTTTTAAGGAACCTTCTAAGCATATGCTGACATATGAAGAGTGCCTGTTTAGCAGCTTTTCAGGCAAATATGTTTAACAATTAACATAGTAATGTAACTTGTCCCTCTAAAAGGCTGAAAGATCATCATTTTGATTTGCTAACCCAACAACAAACATAGTAGCTATTAAGATAAATATATCAGATAAAAACCAACACAAAACATTTGTGAAGTACATATCAGATGGTTATTCTCTGAAATATTAATACCATTGAGAAGGAAGAAAACTAAGGTTAAAATAATAATAATTATTATTAATAATGATATACAGTTTACATCTTATTCCCAGTCATTTACTCATTTTCTGGGTACCCTTAAGACAGATTTGGTAATTTAATAATTACTTATGACACAGTGCCTTTGTCTTCCCATTCAATTACATATCTATTATAATTATTCTTGTACCATTATATCATTTTCAAATTAACCATCAAAATTTCACATTAAACTATATTTTTTCTTCAGTATCTTAAAACTGCCTTAACTACATTTAAATATAGTCAGGCATTTCTCCTCTTGTTTTCATGGAGAAAACTAATTCAATTATTAGCAAACCCGTGTTTGTTGAAATCATGAAGTTATACACCTGAAATGGAATATTTAATGGGGCTACTTATCAATGTGCTGCACCAAACTACTTTAAGCACATAAATATGCTTAGTGAAAAGTTATCTTACAAGATTTATTTACATTCACTAACAAGAGAAAGGCTTAAGGATAATGGGAAGACAACCTAACATGTAATTCTAAAATGTACTGACACATAGCAAACTTCCCATTTATCAATTATAACACAGGAAAACATTAGCCAATGCCATTAAAACCCATCACCCATGTAATCCAGTACAAACAGGAAGTCAGGCTTCATGAATAAGAACATCTGTGTGTACACATGTATGGGCAGAAGGATATATGCAAAGGTGCCATTAGGTCTCAGATCACAGGACCAGGACGTTTCAGAGCTATAATAGATGAATAATAGGAATACATACACCTTCCAGAAGGTTGGCCGGTGCTGTCCTAGAACCAGTCAAATCACGTATGAGGAATTCTGTCCAGTCTGTGTACTTCTCTTTGATTGCTGGCAAGCAAAGGGAAGAAAACACAAAGCAACATACTTTATCACATCAGAAAGATACAAACAAGTAAATTTAAAAAAAAAAATCAGTGCAGTGTTCTGCATGCTGGTAGTATTTCAATTCTTTAATATTTAAGTAGCATGTTTAAGAGTACTGAAATTAAGGCCACAAATCTGTCAATAAGCAGAGACTTCCCATCTACCAGGTACCCAGGCAGCTAAGAGATTAAAGACTCTGTGGTCCTCCAAGATATCATCTTATCCCAGTCAGAATGGGAAGATCAAAAAGACAAATGACAACAGTGCTGGCCAGGATGTGGGGAAAGGGGAACGTTTACCACGGCTGGTGCGCTGGGCACGCAGACCAGTGGAGCCAGTATGGAAATCAGTGTGGAGGTTCCTCAAACGCAAGTAGACCTATCACATGGTCCAGCCTTTCCACCCTTGGCATATACCCAAAGGGCTCTATGTTCTACCACAGAGATACTTGCTCATGGACATAGAATGAAATCAACTCCCAATAACTTATATTAATAGATTGGTACATTTCTCAACTCTTACCATAGAAGCTTTTGTCCTCTTGTTAGTTTGGTTTTTTTTGTTTTGTCTTGTTCTTATTTTTGCCATAGTGATTCACATAGAGACACACAACTGGTCAGCATGCACACAAGAGACTGTAGACATCTATACCACACCTCTTTCCCAAAAGGCTCAGAAAGCATTGAAGAAAGAGCAGAAAGCTTGTAAAAGAAGGAGGTAGTAGATGACACCACAGAACAGGGTTTTCAAGACACCACAAGGCAGTTTCACACAAGAAATCACAGCAGTTGTGACAGCATGTACAAGACCTGCACAAAATCAAGTCAGACAAAATTCCAACATGGAACGAGGAGATGGGCATGAAGCTCCACCCCTAGCTGAGGAGCTACTGGCAACTGATAGCTGCTGGGGACTCAGTGTTCTCTATGGGTGTGACTCATGATGGGTTGAGCAGATTCCAGGAGAAGGACCCACACTCAGGAGTACTGGGGGAACAAATTACACACAGTGGACTTTAGAAAAGAAATGAGGACATTAAGCTGGATGGGTGGGAGTGGATTTGAGAGGAAGGAAAGGAAAGGAATTGAATATAATCCAAGTATATTGTATGGAATTCTGAAAGAATCAATAAAATACTATTATTATTATTATTTAAGAAGAAGAAGAAGAAGAAAAAGGGGGGGGAGGAGGAGGAGGAAGAAGAAGAAGAAGAGGAGGAGAGGAAGAAGAAGAGGAGGAAGAAGAAGAAGAGGAGGAGGAGGAGGAATAATCAGCAGCAGCAGCATCTATGGTCCATAAGATCTACAGTCAATTCAGAAACCTGTCACTAGCAACAATGAAGACACTGAAGTTAGGAGATTCCGAGAATAAAAAGTCTGTGAGGTCAGGGGACAGAGGCATAGCATTAGATGTTTTTCTGTTGTGATCCATGACCAAGACAACTATAAAAGGAAGAATTTATTGGGCTCATGGCTCCCGAGGGATAAGAGTCCGAGACACCAAGATGACGGGGAAGCGTGGCTGGGGGCAGCAGGAGCGACAGCTGAGCGCTCACATCCTCAAGCAGGCACAGGAAGCAGAGAGAGACAGGGTGCGAGCAAGCGATGTGCTCTCAAAACCCACACCAGTGACGCACTTCCTCCAGCAAAGCTGCGCCTCTAAACCCAACAAACAGCACCATAACCTGGGGGACAAATATTCGAATGCTTGGAGCCTACGAGGGACATTCTCATTCAAACCGCCACCCATCACAGAAGTTTCTCATGGGAAAATAAAACAAGGCCCTGAATAGGCAGAGGAAAAAGAGATTTTTTTACGTGAGAGGAAGCAACATGTGATAGCGATAGCGCTGGGATGAGGGAGAGGTCGAGTCAGTGTAGTAAGGTGCAGAAGGAGAGGTGGAGTCCGCGTAGTAAGGTGCAGGGGGAGAGGTCGAGTCAGTGCAGTAAGGTGCAGAGGGAGAGGTGGAGTCAGTGTAGTAAGGTGAGGCCAAGCACAAATCACCAGGAAATGATGCTCAGTGGACCACTGAGAAAGTTAACAAAAACATTTCACAAACATGAAATCCCTGTGCCAGAGAACCTGGCAATAAAATGAATGTCTGAGGAGAAACTAAGGATTCTAAAACCAGAAAAACTAAGGTTACTGAGGGTAACTTAAGTACAAATACCTAAGACTGAAGACAGGGGCATTAGCATTATAAAAGGAAGGGATGCATCTGAGACGTTATACTAAAAAGAACAATCACGGCTCAGAGATGGCTCCATCAGCAAAGGGACTGCCAAGCCAACAGGAGCACCTCAGTTTAGTCTCCAGAACTCATGCCCAGGCATGGTGGTTAAGTACTTATAATCTCAATCTTAGCACTCGGAAGGCAGAGACAGCAAATCCCTGCGGTTCACTGGTCATCTGGCCTAGACTACTTGGCAAGTTTCAAACCAATGTCAGGAGACCTTATCTCAAAAAACCAGGTAGACAGGACCTGAGAAACAGCATTCCAACACCCTGGGTTAACCTCTCACTGGTTCCAGATTCCACCCTCACACATATGTACAAACACACACATACCAAAGAAGGAAAGAAGGGAGGAAAGGAAGGAGGAAAATCCTGGAGGCTGACATTCCACAAAGGCTTTGTTAGGTCTAAGACCTAAGAACAAGGACTCTCCAGAATATGTGACTCCAAAGACTTGGCCACATCCCTAAGGGCCTACGCCTTCCCAAGACATCGAGGACCGAGCAGTCGGTAAACCGGAGATGCCATCCTTGCCTGGATTCCACCAGCCTGCACCGTGACTTCGACCTTCCAAACAATATAAAAAGGGACTACTGTCCCTTTGATCCATCTGAGACTTAACTGAGCTCCAGTTAAAGATCCAGGACTCATACAAGCCCTTCTAGCTCATGTAAATAAAACTCAGCAACTAGTAAATATCATGTCCTATTTTATTATAAGTACAAACTAGATGATTATGTATTCCCACCAGCTATTTATTATTCAGTCCACAATTTTCAATTAAAAGTTTCAATGAAGGGCTGGCTATATGGATCAGAGGTTATGGGCACTTGATACTCTTGCAGAGGGACCGTAGTTAGGTTTCTAACACCAAACTCAGTGGCTCATAACTGCTTGTAACTCCAGTTCCAGGGAATCCCATGACCTCTTCCAGTATCTATTGGCATCCGTACACAGGACACACATACAGAGAAACACATAAATAAAAGGTAAAATAATTCTTTTTGAGTTGCAAAAGATCTTGGTAGAACTGTCATCAAAGAGGTATACCACAGACACCAGTTTTCTCCATCACAAACAAATCTGAGTCAACATTTGCCCAGTACCCATGAAGGATCAAGTTCCAAAGTAAACTATATCACCTAAGGTGCTCCAAAACTCGAAGTTGGAAATTACAGAGTTTTACAGTCCACAATAATGTCCTAGCCCCTTTTTTGATGTCTTCCCTATGCACACCACATAGAAGAATATCACTTTTCTTATTCAACACATGCACAATCATGTGGAAATACTAATATTCAGAGTAAAAACTGTGCTCTGTAGGGCTAAGATAACCAAGACCGGAGGCAAAGATTCACACAATAAATTAATGAAAACTTGTCTGCGGTTTGTGTTTTACATACAAGACCTTCCATTTACTTTATCTGTTTTGATGCTTTTCACAAGGCTGATCTCAACTTCGAACTCTTCCCCACATTTAGAAAAAATGAGGGGTAAAACCAGCCTCGGATTTGAGAGCATTTAGATGGCGAGGCTTTCGGGAATCCTTCCACTACAATGTATGACGCTCCAAAGATTTTACAAATAGACACAGTAATAATCAAAAGTTTAGACATGTTGGGGATAGCATGAAAACAAGTGCCAAAACTTTCAATATTAGGAGAAAATATACATCAATACCCAAAAATATGTGTTTTCTATCATATTACAACAACGCCAGGAAGGCAATAAGGGGCTCTGCGCTTCACAGAATTTACGTCTACACCCATCATGAGACTATGCCTTTTCCTCATAAGGGTTGTTTCTGACAAGCACACAATCCAAGTTATCATTTAAGTTAAATATTTTAGAGTATTCAAACATACTATGAAGACAGGGTACAATGCTGAAATTTAAACAATCAAGCATGCTAACAAGAAAGCCACAGAGCTGGCTCTCAAATTTATGTCTCTCCAGCCTGGGCTCCAGGGGTCTTCTAATTTTCCCTTAACATGTTTCTGTGCAACACTCAGAAGTGATCTTGGACATTGTACCTTTGGACAGTGTACCCTGCAATGTCTAGATAAATTGCTCCCCACAAAAAAATGTATCTGTAAACCTATGAAAATGTACCAAATGTCTTAAGTTAAAAATAGAGATGAAGCAGTTCTCAGAAATCATGGACATTTTAGAAGAACCACTGTTTCTCTCAACATTCAGTTCTCAGAACTCAAAGTTTTCAAACATATGATAAAACTATCTTAATAAACATTGCCATAGATAGTTATCAATCTTGAGGAGAAACTGAGATGATGTTCTCTAGCCTCCACAGACATGTGCACATATGTGCACCTGCACACATATGAACACACCCACACACTAAATAAATAAACACTGCCATAAAACAAAGCAGACCTATAATCCCCACTCTATTGGAATTTTTTAAAACAAATTTCCAATTTGGATACATTCTATCACAACTCAAGTTGCCTGGGAATTGCTTAGGCAAATTCATTGCAATGGAATTTGACTGGCATTTGTTCCTGTGTCTACTTAAGCTTCTGTTGGGGGCCAGCTGACTCTAACATGTGCACCTGATCCGATGGCTTGTAGCCAGGAGGTGGGACAGCAGGAAGAGGAAGTACAGAACAATAGGCCCAGAGAAAGTTCCAGGTGCATGATCAGCACATGAGCAGCACGTGATCCCTAGGGTGTAATACCTGACCTTTAATGTGATTGGTTGAAGGATGACCTTTTGGCTGATTGGTTGGCCCATAGCTTGTTTACTACTGTGTGGGTATATAAGGGGGAAAAATAAAGAGGAGGCTGCTGCAGCCTGAAGTAACATCATCGTGTTTGTGTGTGTGTGTGTGTGTGTGTGTGTGTGTGTGTGTGTGTGTGTGTGTTTATTTGTCCTGCTGGTCGGGACAAGTTTCTAACTAGAAAGGTTAATGCCTTAAGTGCTTAGTCTGGAACACATCTCTCTCTTCAAGACTCAAAATCAGGAGAGTGTGAATGCAAGAATAATCTATAGGAATGTTAATCAAATCTCTACCCATGGTCTTTCTCCTTCAAGCTCAAGGACCATTCCACACATTAAATCTCAGAAAGTCTACAACCTGCTCTGCACCTACAATACACAAGTGTGCTCTGCGGCAGGAAGGCAACTGAGAGCCAGAGAAGGTTCAGTAACTTCAACTGGAGGAAATTTTACCCAGAACTCATCAATCATCAACCCATGTTTCAATGTATAGAAATCCATAAGTATGCAATCCAGAGCTTTTGTATTTTAATGTTTTCTTTCTATTTAGTGTGTGTATACATGTATGCATTTGTGTGTGTTCAGGTACACATCAGCATGGGTGTGTTATGGCAAGAGGTGAACTTCGTGTATATCCTCAGGTACCATTTATTGAGACAGTGTCTCTCACTGGCCTAGAATTTACCAAATAGATGAGGCTGACTGTTTCTGCCTCCTCAGCACTGGGATTACAAGCACTTGCCACCACATAAGGCTTTTTATATGGCTTCTGGGAATAGAACTTACGTCTTCATGTCTGTGCAACAAGTACTTTATGGACAGGGTCATCTCTCCCACCTCAGTGCAGATCTCTTTAACACCTTTTTCCAGAATATTTTTGGAAAGGTCAATTCAGCTATAGTATGAAAACACAAAACTCTTTTTCAGAACTGCAAGTTTACATTCCCCAAATGTGTCATTTGTAAAGGAGTCCTTATCAGGTTCAGAAAGGGAAACACATTTTGTGAAGACATTGAGAGATGGTCCAAAATCCTGCAATAGCCTCATTAAGATCAGAAAGCTGTAAAAACAGTATCAGGCTGAGGATTACTGTCATTTTTCAGAATTTGGAAAAACACCTCTACTGTTGGATTGAAAAGCCCAGTAAGAGAATGTCAATGCCGAATTCAATGGTGTGTTGCCTCTCGACACTACAGTATGGTACAGCTGCCCATTTATGCAGATGAGTTCAAGCACGATGAGACCTGGAGTCAGGTGTCACAAGATCCCACAGTGGCTGTGCATCCTCTTCAACGCCTTCCCATGTTCCCAGTGGAACGGAATACCACGCCTTTCCATTCACTGGAGGAGGGAGTGGTTCACAATAAAAAGGAAAGTTCCTTTCATTCGAATGCCTTCTAGGTAAGGTTTTGGTCATCTGTCTACCTCATGGAGACAACAGAAGAGCCAAAGGACAGACCTGGATTCTGGAGCAGAGACCTGTAGAAACTCAGGGTGGACATCAGGTGCCTGTGAAGTGTACTACTATTCTCAGGGGTCCTCAGACAATTCCAAGAGTGTCTTTAGATATCAGCCTAAAGGACAAACACCTGATCTTTGTTCATGCCAATGTGGCAAAGAGAAAGCAGGCACAGAGTCTGCAAGTGTGATAACTACAGGCATCTCATTAAACCCTGCAGATGTCAGTCCTCATGGGAGCCCCACCCAGTGGCATCCAAAGCCACAAACCTTCAGAGATTCCAAGTTGCCCCCAAGTGTGATGGGCTGCGGCAGCGCTCGTGATCATATGGAGCACCTAGCTTCCATCAGCTTTCCATGTCAAGGTTTGTCTTGTCAGCCTACGAATTTTTTAAAATCCCTTTGTCATTATTGTAATGGGGTCTCTGGAGAGGAAAGGGATAAATAAGAAGGTTCAATTCCCTGAAACTCCTTGATCAGAGGAGGACTGAACCTTTACAGTAAGTGATTAGATATCAGCTTCTGACATGCTAGAAAAAGATTTTTAAGCACTGACTTAGCTAAAGAGGAGGCAACAGATGCTGGCTTATAAATGGAGTAATTATTCCTGCTAAAATGAAGACTACATAGGTTTTTCCCATGATAACTTCTGAGGGAGAATCTGCACTCATTTCTCATATTGGCTTCAAGTTAAATCATTCGTATAAATAGAGGACAGACCACAAAGCAATTCAACAGGATTGAAACTTCTACTACAATGCAAAACAGACAGTATCATATAGAATGGGTGATCAAATTTATAGATAAAAATATTCTCAGCTGGGCCTGGTAGCACAGGCATGTAATCCTAGCTACTCTGGAGACTGAGGCAGGAAGATCACAAGTTCAAGTCCTACCTGCTTTACAGGATGAGATCAAGGCCAGCTGGAACAAGTAAGATCCTACCTCACCTCAAAATAAAAAGTGTTTTTTTTTTTTTAAAAAAAATAGGCTGGGGTATAGCTCCGTGTTACAGCCTTGTCTAGCAAGGCTAAGTGTCCTCTGTGACTTGGTTCCTCTGTATTCTTCTTGACCTATCTTGATGTTTAAAACATTCTCACTTTAAAAAGCCCCATGAGAGCTCACTAACCATACTCTCTTCCATCTGCATCAAAGCAACCCCATAGCTCCCCAGCCATCTCATAGCACCTTACCTAGTCCTTCCTCAATGGTCCTCCCTGATCTATGGCCACATGGCCCCCACTCCCACAGTTCCCAACTCTTACCCTTCACAGATAAAATACAGTTTATAATCATGAGTTTGCGTTCATCTGTCCAGTCTCCAACTCAACTGCTGCGGCTATGGATATTCAATGTTCACAGTTACAAGCCTGAGCCCCAGAACAACCAGCATATATTGGGTGTTCTTTACATTTATTAGTGCTTAGCTGCAGGAAAGACTGTCATGCTAGATGGCCTTACAATGTGTATCTATTCAACTAATCTTCTGATGAAATCTCAATTAACTCAAATTGAGAGCCCCTGCTCCCATAAGCAGTAAGTACCATCAGAACTTCTGTCAATAGGACTCAATATCATAGGACAAGCCTTACAAATACACTGTCATCTGTTTTTGTTTTGTATTTACATAAGAAAGATTATCACTTATACTTTTAATTTTGGTCTATATAATATACAAAGCCAGAAAACAAAGATTGGTTCTATGAACTAATTTAGCACAGGTTTAATCTGTAAAATAGAGACAGAAATTATTCTCCTGTGAGGAAAGTAATTATCAAACTATCATTCTACTAGGGAACAATGATTCTGTTCATTTCAGACCAGAAAAACAGCAAAAGACAAAAGCACAGGTACTATTCAGTAGCACCTGTGTGAAAGGGACCAAGGGAATCCTTTACTGCAGCTCCCGCCAACCCCTCAGCACTAACAAAAACCAGATTTTCAATAAAGCATAGAGATGAACTGTTTATAGCATCCAGTAAGTATAACCCATGTCCTCTGCAGCATATCTACACAACAAACAGCTTCTAAAACATTTAGAAAGAATTTAGGGCCTTATCACCATTAACTGATTAAATATCATTGTATCTAATTTCTCTCATTCTTGAACATTTTCTCCAGTTCTTCTCTAGTTGCCAAAATCTCTCGTTTACAGACATTCCTGTTGTTGCTTTAATCATTTTCCTGCTTTTAAAGAATATCCTCTGGAAGAGTCAGCTATTTTCCTCCTCTACATTAGGAAAAGTTTCCTTCAGGTCCCTTATTAATTCACTGGGCAGAGAGAATGCCAAGCATGAATTGACATATCACAGGAGTCCAGGGATCTAGGTTCAATAGAAAAGACATTTGCTAGTTACAAAGATTTTATTCTCCCAGGTCTCTTTCTCTTTTCCATGGTTGGCTTACTTCTTTCTACAAAGTTACTTCCTTTGCTAGGGCAAAAAGACTTCTATTCAAATCTTTTCCAATGTTCTCCTTAGATGTATGTTATGTTAATATTCTACTTGTTAATTTTATTTTATATGTATGAGTGTATTGCCTGCATGTATGTAATGCACCCGTGTCATGTAATGCTTGTGGAAGTCAGATCCCCTAGAACTGGAGTTATGGGACAATTATTAGTCATCCCATGGGTGCTGGGAATCAAACCTGGGTCCTCTACTAGAGCAGCCAGTGCTCTTAGCCACTGAAATATGTCTTATATATGGCTTACACAAAATGTGCTCTTTGTATATGTCTGATGGAATGAGCCAGTCTCTTGTTAACAGTTGTCAAAGTTACTATTTGTGATGATAAATTTTATCACATGACTGTGTCACAGGTCCAGCTGTATGGTCAAAAATGATTCTGGCTGTTGTGTGAGGGATGTTTTACACTCGTGTACTTTGAATAAAGCAGACTGTCCTCTGAATGAGTATCTTCATCTACTCATTTGAAGGCCTGAATAAACCAAAAGTAACTAGGGCTGAAAAGATGGCTTGGTGAGTGAAGTTATTGCTGTGTGAGCATAAAGATTAAAGTTCAGTATAAGGACCTCCAGCACCCAGGTTTAAAAGAAAAAAAAGCTGGGTACAGCAGCCAGCATCTGTAACGCCAGCACTAGGAGTAAAGAGATACTGGACACAGTGGATGCTAGAGTCTCACCAGCTGGCCAGGTTAGCCAGGTGGAGAGCTCTAGATTCAGTGAGAGACCGTGCAGCAGGAAATAAGGTGAAAAGTGGTAAAGGAAAATACTCAGTGCCAAACTCTGGCTCCACACGTGCACAAATATATCAGTACACCTGCACACAAACATGTACACACAAGTATACAACACCTATACACATGCACAGCTATGTAGAGGACTGATAGAAAGATAGATAGATAGATAAACAGATAGATAACAGAGAAAGACAGACAGAGAGAAAGATAGTTACTGAGTTTCCCCAGCAAAAGAATTTCCCAGAAGGGCTGCAACTTCATCTGCATCATGGGCTCTTCCTGTTTTCTCAGCAGACTTGGGTCTTAAACTGCCATTGGATCTATGATCCACCAAGTCTCCATAATCGTGTGTGTGTGTGTGTGTGTGTGTGTGTGTACAAACATCTTATTGGTTCTGTTTCTCTGGAGAACTCTCAATTATCACCATCTTATCTCTAATCTAAAAATTCAACGGACTAAATGCAAAGAACAAACGCACTCAAAGTCTTGCACTATCCTTCAAGGATGTCTGCTGAGAAGCTTGAGGTGAACTTGTACTCGTGGAGAAAGCCATCTGACATAGGAAACGACAGACTTCTGATACCACCACCTGGGTTGGAATGGAAGTTCCATCCTGCATTGGCTGGCTGATATTAGAAAAACCATCTAGCTTCTGGAGTGTTCTCTCTCATTTATAAAATCAAACTGATAACCGTATTAACCTGATAGACCTGTAGAAGTGCTACTTGCGATCTCTGGTGGAAGGAAGGGCCTTGTGATCAGTGAAGAGGGAGGGAGGAGGAGAAAGAGGAGCAGAGAAATAGAAAGAGAGAGAGAACAGAAGAAGGCAGATGGCCAGGAGAGAAGGGGGACAGAGCAGGAGGAGGGCACATGTGCTTAATAAGCAGCAGGAGGAAACAAGCCAATTTCAGAAACTAATCAAAGAGATGTTAACAAAAGTCACATTTTCAAATTTCAAAACTAAAGGCAAATATCACCAAAGACATACCACTGCTTCAAATGAAAATGAGAAACGGCACTCATACTAGTTAGGCCTAGTACGTTCATCTGCTTGAGGACTGCAAGCACAGTCAACACACCCAGGACTATGACCTTGGTCAGGAGGTCACTTTGAAGAGCTGTCGATGTAGCTCTGTTAGCAGAATGATTACCTAGCATGCATGAAACCCTCGATTTGATCCCAGCACCACATAACAAGGCATGGTGGTGCACACCTGTAGTCCTAGCACTTGAGAGGTGGAGGCAGGAGGATGAGGAATTCAAGGTCAACATAGGCTATATAATGATTTTGAGGCAACTGTGTGATTCATGAGACCCTACCTCAAAAACAAAACACAACAAAACAAAACAAAACTAACAAAAATCAAATAAAAAAGTCCTTGACATTTGTATACTTGTGAATGTTTACAGAACATTGCTGAACACCCTTACACACACATACCCATCCTCCCAATATTCACCGTATACCTATATATTTATTCAGCCCTCCACAGGCTGACTGATCTTCAAGCAAGATGGCTCTCACTCAGCCCAAAAGCTGGCTCCACTCTGACTGAGGTATGCAGATGCAATATTGAGTTAATTGTGCTTCTGTTTTCTTTTTGTCACATAATCCAGCAGCCAGAGCCCTTTACTCACACTTTGCTTTTTCTTTTAACTAGTGATGGATAGATTTTTTTTTTCTTCAGAAAATAGCTAGAATTCTGGACAACCTAGAGACCAAATGTCTCACTAATACTGTAATTGTGTCTTCAAGATACTTCCCTGAGGACAAAGTACCATGATAGTTTATTCAGGCTCTGCTCAGTCTTAGTAATCTAAACCTTAACCACCAGGATGCACTCTCTTGTGACCTTAGCACCCTTCAAAGACACTTGGAACTGAAAATACATCCTCTACATATGACTCTAACCCCACCTCAATTCTCTGTCTCGTAGGCTGCTATGTTTGAACTTGTAGGACTCTTGTTAACCAAAAATCTAAGAGTCAGGCCAATTCTCTAATCCCAGGCAGATCCATTTCTAAAGCCTGTTTGACTGGTTATTAAATCCCAGTTTAAAGTAAATGTTATTACTTGACATCAATGACAGGCTTCATGGAGTTCATAAGCCCATAAAATTGAATACAAGACTTTCTCTCTCTCATTCTTGTGTGCGTGTGTGTGTGTGTGTGTGTGTGTGTGTACGTGTACTGTAAATCTCTTCTTTTTCGAGGAGACCAGCTTCCCTTCTTGGATGGCATGAAGCTTCAGGTTTTTCCCTCTCTAAGCACTGAGGTCAGTTGCTTCGATAGTCTGACAGTCAAAGAGAGGGGGCAAGTGTCTCTTTAGAATAGCTTCTTTCCTGGATGATCACACTAGAAGGAGACACATTCCTTCCTAGGTGTGTCCATGGGGGCATTCAGAGAGGGTTAACTGAGGAACAAGGATTGACCCTGAATGTAGGTGGCGGCCCCTTCCCATACGCTGGTGGTTTGGACGTAAAGAGGAAAAAGGAGAAGGCAAGTTAAGTACCAGCAGTCCCCCTTTGCTTCCAGATCCACCCACGTGTGAGCAAAGGTCTCACTCCAGTAACCACAGCTGCAAAATGCCCCTACCTCCATGCCTTGCCCCATGTGGGACTGCACCTCCTCAAACCATGAGCCAAAACAAACCTTTCCTCTTGAGTTGCTTTGCCAGATATTTGGTCACAGCAATGACAAAAGTAACTAGTACAACTGGTCATGATGACAGGAAGTACATGCAAGTGCTTAATAAACATGTAATAATGACAGGAAGTACATGCGAGTGCTTAATAAACACATAGAGCCTTGAGCTCTGCATGGCGCCAAGGATAACCTTGAAAGCCTGGTTCTCCCACACCACTCCATGAGTGTGCTTGGGTTAGAATCCAGTGTGCATGCTAGATGCGCACTCTACCAACTGGGCTACATCCCCAGCTCTGAACTCTGTCTCCACATCCCTTCTCAATAAGTAAACAGGAAACTTCAAATAAGGAAATCCCTAAGCTTTCATCCTTTGTGAGTCCTAAAGCAAACGAAAAAGGCTACAATAATATATCATAAAATATCTCAACGAAACCTTTGCAAAAGGACTAGACTATGTAAAAGACTGCCACACTGGTGCTGTCATAATTCATTCTGAGTGTTGACTATAAAGTCTGCCTGCTTTATTACATTAACAGAACTCTTTCGGATCATTATATGTGGCAGTTCTAGAAAAAGCCAGCTGTAATCAGAGCCTGGACAAATTCCATGATTTTCTTCTATCAATTACATGAGATCAAACTACGTTTGTAAAAATGAAGCTTTACTACTAACAATTATTTTTAAGCAATGAAATGTAACAGATATTAACTTATGGTTTTCTTCCTGTTAGCACCAAGACCATACAACATGAGATTTACAGTTATTTAACAAAACAGAAACTATTCTATCAGCCTTGGAAGTAGTAATTCATCAACTTGTGTGGAGCAGACAGTTCATGCCAGACAGGTCCAGAGGAATAAATATTCTACTCATTTTGCAATGTGATTCCTTCAGCCAAGGGAGGATGGGGCAATCTGAGATTTAAAAAACAAAAACTGGGGAATGGTGGCCTGGTAGAACACAAGTCCCTCCTTAGACATTTACTCTACAAACAAGACGGTTCATTTATCCAAGAATCCTAAGCTCTCAGCAACCCACCAGGCCCAAAGATGGCCACAGCTGAGATCAGCCTCTCAAGTTAAGCACCGCTGACATTTGGGGTCAGAGAATTCTTCGTTAAGGGCGGGACGCTGTTTTGCATGTTGTTGGTGTTTAACAGTATCGTGAAACTCTGTCCGCTAATGCCAGTAATGCCTCTGTTATTCAGTTAAACAACAAAACTTGTCTCCAGATACTTTCAAAGGTAACAAGGTGGCAAAATCCTTCCCAACTGGAAACCAATGGTTTAGACAGAGTACCTGGTAAACAGTTACAAACATATATATTAACTCAATCATCTGACTAATCTCCAGCCACATACCACCAAGTTAACTCAAGCCTTAGAAATGCCTCTCCAGGACTGGGAGATGGCTCAGTTGGTAAACGTATGCTGCGTATGAGAACCTGTGTTTGACTCCCAGCACTCACATTCAAAGGCGGGGCACAGTGGCTCAAGCCTGCAATCTCAGAATTGAGGAGGAAGAGATGAGGAACCTTGGGGCTTGACAGTCTAGCCAAACCCTGTCTCAAAAAACTAAGGTGGAGAGAAACTGACAAAGACAGTTGTCATGGACCTCTGGCCTTTCCACACAGTATATTCATGTGCCCCTGCACCCTGACACATACATGCACATACAGGTACTACACACACACCACACACACAACTCTTTAACCAGCATACATCATGAATCTGAGAGCACATGCCAATGAAACAAGACACACAGACTGGTGAAATGTCACCACCACAAGATGATTCTTCCACCTTCGTCTGGCCCATCTTGTGCCCACAGTTAGAGTAATTCACCTCAATGCATACACATTCATTTCAGACTCACATTATCACTGTCCTAGACCCCAAGCAATGGAAGAATGAGAAAGTGACAAAAGGTCACTGACTAGCATACTGTTTGATACGTATTTGATAAGGTAGCTGGTCTGTTCTCAGTCTTCAGTAACGAAGGAAAGCAGTGGATGATGGATGAAGGTTTTCCTCCCTGAATGGATCTTCTCTCAATCTTCTTTTTTCTCTGTTCTTATCTGTTTCGCTATTGTATGCTGTGTGCGGGTATATTGGTGTCACAATGCATGACCAGAGGTCAAAAGACAACTTTTTGAAATTGGTTCTCTCCTTCCACCTATATGTGGGTTCCAGGAACTGAACTCAGGTTGTCAGGCTTGTGTGGCAAGTGCTTTGCTCACTAAGCCATCATAGCAGGCCCCTAGAATCTTCTTTTACTAAGTAACTTTACTTAAGAGAGAGTGGCTATATACTTCCTAAATACATACTAGCTCTATAGGGAAAAAAACAAAAAAGCTAAGTCAATAAAGGAGTTTTGTGAAAAGGTCACTCTTTTCCCAGGGTAGGGGAATAATAACCATAAATCAGAAAAAATTCTCATTACACATAGCTTGTATAATTGTACACAGGATGAATCTCTTCTTTCCAATCTATCAAATGCACAAATTACTATGAATACAATTTTCATCTTAGAACTTGACAAAATTAATCCAGAGCTGAACAGTACCACTGGCTACTTCTCCATAATTCATCTTCTCTTGTGACACGCTGTTGGGTTCTACTTTGCAAACTAACAGATTCTTCCATTGATGGAAACTCGTTATTTCCCTATTTGCAATCTGCCTAGCTAAGAATACAAAGAGATTCTTAAATGAGAATATGGCTAATAAATCCGTCGCATCATCTTTGTCATCCAAGAGCAACTAACCCACTTGGGTTTATCTTGATTGACTTGTAGCTCCACCAGCAGTCATTCAGCTACACAGAGCAATAAGTGCTCTCTCTGCCAGCTGCTATGATTAATCACCACCTTTCAGTTAAAGTCAATATCGCACTCGTATCATGTTGACAAAAAGAAGAATTTGGTAATAAGAAATGGCTTTGCTTTATCTAGGCTGAAGATATATAAATTACAATCAGATTATGCAGATAAAATACACAAGCTAAATCTATCTGCTGTAACTACACTTGTCACAGCACATTTTAATGCCTCTTTTTGGAAAAAAAAAGGGGGGATTTATTTCAGTGCCGCAGTGAGAGGACAGCTGAAGAAAAAGACTGGAATGCTCGTGCGTAGCAAGATCATTTGTCAGTCATTCAAATTATTTCCTTTCACTACAGAAATCAATAGCTAAAACCTTTTCCTTTCTCTGGCCCAGGATGTTAAAAAAGTTACTTACAAAATAGAGACTCTCCTTAAGGCATACAAGCAAAGTGCACTGTTTCCTTCAGAGCACGCAGAAATGACCTAAGTGGGGCTCTGGAAGACTGAGATCGCGGCCATTCCAATGGTCCACTTATTCCTAGAGACCTCAAACCGTCATCTACTAGATATAAATAAGGACACCATCATCTCCCAGACATACATAAACAAGGGCAGTGAGCAGCACAGATGTCCAAGCCTAAAATGACGTCAGCCAGCAGAGGAAACGTCAGTTGAAAATCCAATACTGAGATCTCAGTCTAGAAATAACCTCCTATTTAACCACCTGTGACACTTTAGTTCTACATTCTTCCATAAGTGCCCAGCAGTAATTATCAAATTACTGGACTGAAGGAAGCTGTTCTGGGTCACCTAGCCTCTGCTTGATGGCTGTTTCTTTTGTGGTTGTTGGCAGCCCTCATAAAAGGGGTTATATATGAAAATGCAGTTACTGACCCTCCCAGAATAGAAAGTCATAAGACCTGGAGTTATTTTTCCCTATACTTAATCAAAGCCCTGAAACTAAGATTTTTAATCACGTACCAGATAAACACACTATATAAAATAATTTTACAACCAAGAGAAACTGGGCAGACAGTTACTGAACTGGAGGATGCCCCCATGTTTGGCTACATTGGGTGACTGAAACAAGTAGAGATGAAGCTTTTCACCCACCTCTGAAGAACAAAACTATATAATATGCTGAATTCTTTCTCCAAATAGGCCATGAAGCTCGTAGTCCTGAAAGGATTGCCCTCAGAGCAGCTTCTCCCCACCCTCCTGGACCACACCCAGTACAACCCATACATCTGCTCAGTCATAAAGAAAGTACATTGTAAAATTCAGTGAGTTCAGCCTGCAGACTGTGCATAGAAACAACACAGAAGAAGCAAGCATCTATTACTGGTTAAATAAATCAGGCAATGTAGAGAAGTAAGACCAATCAAGGTCTTAATGTTTGATGACAACATGCAAATCCCAGAACCCTGAGTAGAACAAGACCCTTCTCTCCTCATTTAAATTTCTAATGTAAAATATCTCTATAGAATGAACATCATCAAGAATTGAATAATATCCCCCAGATACACAGCTTTTCGCCAGCTGTTTCTGAGAAGTGAGTGTGAAGGGGATAAAGGGAAGAAAGTTTTCATTTTTTCAGTATTTATTTATGTGTGTCCATTTTTATTATTTTCCTCATTTCATTTTTTTTTAAATGAAAAACTGGAGCTAGAGAGATGGCTCAGTCAGTAACACACACTGTGCACGCACTGGTACCTCAGTTCAGACCCTCTGCACCCACATAAACAGCCAGGTGTGGGACCATCACCTGTAACCACAGCCCTGACAGGAGCAGAGACAGGGAGATCACTGGAGCTCACCGGTCAGCCAGCCGAGCCAAAACTCCAGTTCAGTGAGAGACACTGTCTCAAAAACTAAGGTGTAGAGCCACCGAGAGAAACACACAGTGCTGACTTCAGAGCCACCATGCAGAAGCACACACACATGCATGCACACCCCCACACATGTACATACATACATGAAAATGGAAAATTGCACTGAACACCATTGAAATGATTAGTTTGAAACATGCATGCATAAACATTTAATACAAACCCAGTGCAGAATCACTGACTGTTATGTTTTAGTCTTACTTCCAAACTACCATTTATCTTTAACAGAAAAAGAAAGGAATAAGTCTTAAATGGACGGCATGGCTCTAATCATCATGTAGTCCTGCACAGCTTCAGTGGTTTCTCACCTTGCTCGTTGTAAAATGATGCACTGTGTTCTTTATTATTTACGGAAATAAACAAGATGCTTTATGATTGGTTAGGCCAAAGCCACAATGATGAAGCTCCAGGCAACCTTGCAAACAAAACCCAAGATCCTCTCAAGAATGAGCAAGCACCTCCTAAAGGATTTCTTAAGACTATGGCATCTCTAAGATTTGGATCTCAGTCTCAGTGTGAGATTGCTATCACAGCCTTTCCAGACACAGCTATTTGAAAAGGCAACAGTTTTATCCATGTACAGAACAGAAAGAAACAGATCTAATTACCAGGACTAAATAAATAAACAGCAGGATCTACTGTAATGACTAATCATGTGACAGTTGGCTGCTGTGTTTAGATCCTTGTTCAAACATTCTGGATGTACCTGGGTTAGATTAACGTTTCAGTCAGTTCACTGAAGAAAGCAGATTGCCTTCTCCAAGGGGGTGGGCTTTATCCAGTCACAGTTGCAAGCCTGAGAAAACAAAGGTGGGGTGGATGTTGCCTTCCATCTGGGGCAACTTCTTTTTCCTCCCTTCAAATGGAAACAAAGTATTGGCTCTTCCTGGGTCTACAACAGGCAGACTTCAGACTGGAAATGCATCATCTGGTCTGATTTTCATCAGTGTTGGACTGTGTGGAAATTCCATCAGTCTCCTGAATTCTCCATTGCCAGCTGCAGACTGTAGACTTTGGGACCTGTCAACCTCATTGATGGTTGGAATCTGAAATGTGCCACACAGGCTTGTATCCAGCCAGTGGAAATATCTTAAGAGGCTGTGGCACTTTTAGAGTGTGAGGCCTGGATGGTAGAAGGAGGTCACTAGGGGCAGACTTTTGGTCATCTGGCCCCTGCTCTGTTCCTTGGGCTACCTGAATCTGAACAACTTTACCACACGGTCCCACCACCATAATTCTTCAAGACCATGAGGCCTAGCAATTGGGAACTAAAACTTCTCAAACTGTGAGCCAAAATAAATTCTTCTTCAGGTTGTTTCTGCCAGATTTTCACTCCCAGGGATATAAGAGCCACTAATACAGCCTCTATAGCCATGATATAATTCTTTATAATAAATCTCTTTATATATCTTCATTCTACTTGATCTGGTTTCCTGGAGAACACTGACATGTATTATATATATTAGATAATTTTAATCACTTCAAGGCTAAGATATACAAGTTACTAACTGGGACCTTCATAAAAGGCTTTCCTATTCCTCAACTGTGCAACAGGGACAGTAAACAGTCTCCCAAATGGTACCATTGCTGTGAGCCTTAGCATAAACCACTTAGCACACGGCATGGGAGACAGTTCACTTGTAAAGTGCTTGTCCCACAAGCATAAGGATCTGGGTTTTGACCCTCAGAACTCACATAAAAAAGCCAGGAATGGGAGCATGTGCTTATAGTCTTAGCACTAACGAGGTGGAGACAGAAGATCCTTGGGGACTTGCTGGCCACCCAACCGAGCTCATCAACAAGGTAGATGACTCTTGAGGAATGATACCCACAGGTAATCTCCAGCATCCTGAAGCACACACACACATACACACGTACACCCACAGGAACATCCATACCCACCCCCACAGCCCACACATACACCCATATCACACACATCACACACATACACACACACACACACAAATTAGAGTAATAGCAGGCCTAACAGTATGCCCTATGTAACATTTACTGATGATTAATGAGACATTCAAGTATAGAAATACACATATATGGACAACAAACTCACAAGGAAAACTGGAAGTATTTCCCAATTCTTACAGAAACAGGAAGCTGAGTTTGGCCTACTTGATCACAGAAGGAACAGACACACAGAGGAACATGCTGAGAACAGATGGTAAACCTCCACGGGAGCCAAAACTGCATGACCTCCCCCAGCAAAACTTGTGTTTATGCAATGTTCTAATTAGTGAATGGGCTTGTTGGACTTTTATCAGACTGGCAAGGAAAACAGCAATGTTTATGGCTGGGAAAGGGCAGTGAGAAGGGCTCAGAAAATGACTTAAATGCAGATAAGAAGAAAGACAGCCCCAGCCTAGCAGGAGAGATGCTTCAACCTAAGGATCCTAGGAGAAAATCAGGAAGCGATGGCAGATGACGCAGCCTGACACTCATAACTGGTTAAGGGGCTTGACGGCCAAGTTGGCCAGGGAGCCCAGGGAAGGGCTTACCAATGGGCCAGAGGTGGCCTCACACATGCTGAAGAGTGGGCCCAGAAGCAAGTCAGAGAACAAGGTTGGAGTCTACAAAGCTGAGGAGTCAAACAGGGAACCCTGGACCCGCTCACACTGAGCAAAGCACGTAAGTTTTCTGTGGCATTCCAGTATTTCAAGCAAAATATGAATGGTAATTATGTATTGCTAAATAAACAATAAAGATATCTAGTATAGTGTCTGATACATGCATATAATGAGTATGCCCTTGCTTGCCTGCTGAGGATACTAGTCATTTGTACAGGTCTAGCACATATGCCTCACTCAAGGGTATCTCCACCATCATCCCCTCTAAAAAGGTTGCTCCGGTTTGATGCTCTTATGAGGCTCTTTGCATGATATGGCTATAAACATAACGGCTTCCAGGAAATATGAAAATCCCACACACAGGCACACTCTCCACAAACACGCACAGGCCTACAAGCACCCTGAATATGGCTGTGTCTATTTGTTTCTCAAATGACAGACCTGGCATCCGGCATGTGGCACAGAGCTCAACCCCGCTTGTTAGATGAACAAAGATTTCCTTCAAAACTCTGGTCCTGTCATTTCCACCGAGTCTAGTCTTTCTGGCTCCTTCAGAAGTAGGCTTTGTCTTCTTCCTAGAAAAACTTATCATTTTGCTGCCTGCTCAAAGGACTGGTTCCTATTAACTCGACAAGGACAATCCCTTTGGGTAGTACGGGAAGCCACAATGGTTTACCCTCATCATTAGAAAACACAGGCACCCGAGCAACACCACATCTATGACATTTAACATCTTTGTTTTCAATAAACACATCTCTTAATTCCAACAAACATGCACCAATTTGGAAATGAGAACTAAACACAGATTTCCTTCATTCTGCAGACAGTTAATGTATCCATGCCAAGATTCACAAGGAATCATGAACTCGAGTACAAATGCGCTAGCTCATTCTTGGTTCTGTGGATGTTTATGATTGTTTTTCTACAGCTGAGATGACCAAAGGACTTCCTTACTTACCAGTATTAATATAGATATACTGGATTCTCAAAGTATTTTTCCATTTGGCAACAGTCCTAATTTTAAGGAGCTTAAAATTTAAATTTTAAGGTCATGTATTAGTTCACTTACAATGGCATTATAAATTAGTGCCAAAACCTGTGTGTTTGTGTTTATGTCTTTCAAATGGGGAGAGAGAGGTTCACATGTGCCTATGTGGATGCACTCATGTAGAGGCCAGAAGACAATGCTGGGCGTCTTCCTCAATGGCTTCCCACCTTATTTCTTGAAGCAGGGTCTCTCACTGAGCCTGGAGCTTACTGGTTCTAGCTGGCTAGAAGTAGTTGTCTAGTAGGTCTCAAAGATCCTCCTATTCCTGCTTCGCCAGAGCTGAGATGACAAGCATGCACATCACACCTGCTTTTATACACGGGTTCTGGGGAACCAAACTCAGGCCCTCATGCTTTCATGGCAAGCATTTAATGTCTGAGCCATCTTGCTAGTCCAAAATATAATGGCACAAATAGCAAACATCCATTTCTCCCCATCAGTTCTTAGGGCCAGGAGTACATGAGCAGCTCAATCTGGAGAAACGGTGTCAAGTCCACTCCCACAGCTGTTGGCAAGTCTAAGTTTCTCACTGGCTATTGGGTAGCCAACTGTGCCTATCCCCCAAAACCTCAACAGGGCAGCAGGTACCCCTAAAAGCACAAGATTTAAAAAAAGAGAAAGCAGGCACCCAAGAAAAGAGCCACAGTCTTTCTCTGACCTAATGTTGAAGTGATACTGCATCTCTCTACCTTGTTGGTAGACACAGTCAACACAGGACACAGAGCATGAACACAGGATGAGGAGACCGCAGGAGTGGGTATCTGGTGCTACCACTGACACAAGGGCCCCTGCTAAGGAAAATAGTCACCTCTTCCAGATCTGCCTAAAAGAGATGAGGAGAACCTCAGAATCAGAAGCCCTATGAGTTGACTGAAGCCACACAGTCACCTGAACCTTTACTTTCAAAACTGTGGGTCATAATCCAGAGTGGGCTATGAAACCCATTCACTGTATCCTGGCTGGCATTTTTATTTTATTTTATTCCTTAAGGGCACAAAGGAAAAGAAAACATCACCACATGCGTTAGTCAATGCTGGCCGCCATCACATAGTGACCTCGGTGCGCTTGGCAGAGGGTGCCTCAGCAGAACTGCCCACACAGCACATGAGCAGACAGATTAAATAAACAAGAGGCTGCAGGTATAGCCGTGAGACTCCATCACTAAAATGGAAATCAAAATATACGTATCAGCAACATCATAATTTTTTGGCTCTCTTGACCTTGTCAGCAGAGAACATAAAAGATCAAAATCAGATCCCTGTGGAAACTTGTAACATTAACTATTAGTTTTCAAATTCTGTTCAGTTAACAAGAACATGTTTAAAAACCCCTAGTGAGATGAGAGAGAAGGCTGAAGTATGTCTGTGGATGAAACAAGATACTTGAATTTTTTAAAATAAATTCTGGAATAATGATGTCAAAGAATACCACAATGCAGTATTATCCTAACCACAAGTGGAAGATATAAAGCAATGTGGGAGCGTGTCACAGAGGCACGCATCACCTCAAAAATGAAGTTCCCTGAAGAAGTACAGCTAATACCAAAGAGACCAGTTATTTCAACACATGAATTCATGTGGATACATAACATGCAGGTCTATTACATCTGCCTAGCACCAGGAAGAGAACCCCGTCAGCAAATTCAAGAGCAGGAACCACTGTATCATGTCTTTACCTGTTTTCACTAACACTCTGCCCAGTAAGCAGGGTTTCTCTCTTGCTCCCTTTTCTTCCTACCTTAAGAAGCACTGTTAGACAATGTAATAGTTGATCTTGACTATCAACCTCCCTGGATTTAGAACGATCTAGGAGATACATCTCTGGGCATGTCTGTGAGGGCGTTTCCAGAGAGGTTTATCTGAGAAAGGAGAACTCACCTTGAATGTGGGCAGCACCACCCCATGGGCTGGGTCCCAGACCGAATAAAAAGGAGAAAGTGAGCTGAGCACCAGCACTCGTCTCTCTCTGCTTCCGAACTGTGGACACATGCGACCAGCTGCCTCCAGCTCCTGTCGCTACGCCTTTTCACCATGATGGACTGTACTCCTTCTTATACTGTGAGCCAAAATAAACTGTTCTTTAAGTCACTTTTGTCATTATTTTGTCACAGCAATGAGAAAAGTAATAAGATGCTGTGCTAATCACACCCTGATGAAGTTTCTTACTGTAGATCTGTGCTTTTGCTCACTAAGAGTATGATCTTTGGACTTTGGGGACTCAAGAAGTCAAGTAACATTTACTTTCTGATTGCAGGCTTTTATCACAGCAAGGCCATGAAATATGTCCTGAACCAAAACACAACATTCCAATCTACATATGAATAGCTATTCAATCTCTCTGTCAGGACACAATCTACATGCTAAGAAAACTGGAGTGAGAAAGCATTGAAAATTCTTGTCTCTGTGTCCCTTCTTTCTGGGCTCGGGGAGGTGAGCAGTCAAATATGCTGTACGCCAGATCACGATAAATGCTAAAAAGAGGAATAAACCTGCTGGGCTCAGGGAGATTGACTGTGTGGACAGTGACTCAGTGTCACGGCAACAGTGTTTCAGCAGACTTGAAAGGAGAGAAAAAAGTGCACTTATTGGGGGACAGGGTGTTCTTGGAATATCTATAACCCACACAGAAGCCAAGTGTAAAGGGATTTGGCACATCCAAGGACTTAGAAAACTCCAAAGCAACTAGAACAACAACAAAGGTGGATCATGGAAGACAACGCCAGAGAGGTGTGAAGATAAGAGAACACACAGTTGCCTTCATCAAGCATATGCACAGAATGGCATGCTTACACTGCAGGCTTCAGAACATGGAGGCAGAGCAATTAACATAAATAAAACACAGCAGTCTTCCTGTACAAAAGTTAGTAAACCAAAGTCTTCAAATCCACAACAGCCCTAGGGTAAGAATACAGAGCTGTGAACTGTCCAAGCAGCCAGAGCCTCTTCAAACCTGGCAGTGGTTACTTCCTCTATATCTACGAAAGCATTATTTTTGCTCATGCAGGTGAGAAGAATTCAAAGTTTAATTTGGAACACTAGCACAGTGCTGTAAACACCAAGGTGCCTGAGGGAATCAAGTGATCTCAAACTCAACAGGTCACAGATCTCTTCTTCATTTGAACTAAACATTCTCCAGGAAGGCATCCTGGTATCTCGGTATCTTAAACAATCCCCAGCGTCATGGGTGTCTGCTTGTTTGTCTTATGTGCTATTGTTTAATCTTTTCATAATACATAAAGCATAGGGACTGAACTGACGGAGGAGAGGAAGGAAGAAAGGGAACTGAAACGGAGAAGGGCTCAGGAGGTAGCGCAGTAGAAAAAGAACTCAATGCACATGCATGAGGATCAGAGCTCAGATCCCCAGCACCCATGTAAAAACCGAGCGGGTGTGAGAGCCCACGTGTAATCCCAGCACACTGATGACATAGAGCAGGGAACTTCAAAACAAGCTGGCTAGCTAGATTAACCAGAATCAGCAAGCTCAGGGTTGGGCAAGAGAGCCTCCCTCAATACATACAGAGCAGAGTGAGCAAGGAAGACACCCTACCATAACCTCAGGTTTCCAAGTGCGTATATGTGCATGCACACTGCACACACATGTACCCACACACATGTAAGCATATGTAAATTCACATGCAGAGCACAAACATACACATAAAAAAAAGAGAGAGTAAGAGAAATCAAAGCTTGACAGCCCCAACTTGGCAAGATGAATTGTTCTCATTATTTTAATATGCTGTCATACATGTGAGGCAACTTAAATTCACTGAACTTGTTCTCCTAGATGCCCAAGTGTGCGGCTGCTGACTCTTAAAAATTAATTAATGACTAGTTTTTATCTACTGTTTCTCCGTTTCCTCAAAGGACCTCAAATGCCTGGCCCCCAGGGTGAGAATGAAACTAGGTGGCAGGCCAGAAGGTTACAGCAACTTGTTCTCAATCTCAGACAAAACACCCCAAGAAACCCGGAGTGGAAATGCAGTTTCAAATCATCAGATGAACTTATGCTCAGAAAACTTTTTTCTGCAGTGTTTTCCAGGAGAACCACTCAAGCGTTTTTTTTTTTTTTTCCTCAAAGGAGCATCTCACTATAGGACGTAAGATCAACAACCACAGAGAAAAGAAGTCACACTTGCTGATTGCGGAGACCATTTCGAGACAGTAAGTAATGTTAACCCCATTGTTCAGAAAGATACAGTGACACGTGTAAGAGATTCAATGTGTGGGTTATTCAGATCACAAAGTGCACATCCTTGACCAGGTCAATTCCAAATATCATTCTTCATTGAGAAATTTACATTACTGATTCTAAAGGACTATTATTTTTCTTGTCACTGTGACAAATCGTTTAACGAAAGCAGCTTAGGGGAGGAAAGGCTGGTGTGTGGGCTCCTGATCAGAGGGGGGAGGTGTGGCAGCAGGAGGCTGAAGGAGCTGGTCACATGCATCCATCCTGAGGAAGCAAAGAAAAATGCCACTGGTCAGATGGCAGTTCTCCCTTCTCCAGTCTAAGCAGCCTGGTGCCCAGCCCAGGAGACAACACCACTCCAGATTAAGATGGAGCTTCCCTCAGCAGTTCAATCTCCCTGGAAATGCCTTCACAGACACTCCCAGAGCTTTGTCTCCTAGGAGATTCTAAATCCCCCTCAAGCTGACAATGAAAATTAACCATCACACATGCAAACGCAGGTATTATCAAACTGATTTCCATTTGAAAGCAAATAGACCTGCCAGACACCCAGCTCTACTCCTGGTTGGATCAGTAAAGAGAATTAAATACATTGCCCTAAGCAACATCCCTATGCAAAAGTTCACTGGACTTGCTCCCTCCAGACCTAGGATGCATTCTTCTTAATTAACAAAATGAGAGTTTTTATTAAAGGATTACTCTTAATATAAAATAAGTTAACAATGTTTCTTGGAGGGGAGAAAGGAGGCTCTTGTTTGAAAATGAAAATGGGTATCTCCCCTTTTATTATTTTTTAAAACATTTTTATTTTTTTATGTATATGAATGTATTGCCAGAAGTAAGTGCACCCATGTCATGCAGTTACCACAGAGGTCAGAAGAGGGAGATGGATCTCCTAGAACTGGAGTTAAGGGTAGTTGCTAGCCACCATGTGGGTGCTGGGAACTGAATCTGGGTCCTCTGCAAGAGTAGCCAGTGCTCTTAATCACTGAATCAGTCATCTCTCTGGCCCTGTATCTCCCCTTTTAAAGGAGAGGGTGACATATTTCAATAAAGTATTTAGGGGCATCAGCACAGAGATTTGGAATGGCGCCATCTGCAACATGATGAGGATACTTGGCAAATTACTGCATAAACTGACCTGGAGGATGGCCCAGCCTGGCTGTGAACTCCCTGAGGCTTCATCATTAATCTCAGGCCCTTCTCAAACCTGAGTCTCAGACCACTAACACAGAATCCCTTACATTTGCAAAGATGTTTTTCCTAGAAGGAAACTGAGCTCCAGAACATCATGGTTTCAGTTCCTCAACTGTATGCCAGTGCAATCAAAATTCCAGTGGGGTTTTTCAGGGAACTTGACAAAGCTGACCTCTAAAGTAATACAGAATGTGAAAGGACTAGGGAGTGTTCAGTACTTCTAGAGCTTTTTCACATCATGATACGCATGGAAACAGTTCCTTTTGTGCTCACACTGACTACACAAGGAGAGTTCTAGATGAGAAGGCTGTGTTCTGAACAGTGACCGTCCCTTTCACAGGCATGAATTCCAGGAAGACTTAAGATCTTTCCTATTTGGGAACTGGAAAAATGGCTTAACCATTAAGAGCACTTGCTGCTGTGGCAGAGGACCTCAGTTTGGTTGCCAGTATCCACATGATAGCTCGCAGTCCTGTAACTCTAGTTCCAGGGGTCTCCTCTGGCTTCCATGAGCATTAGGCAAATATATGGTACACATACATACATGCAGGTCAACCCAATTAGTAATGGGATAAAAAAATTTAATCTTTCATATTTATAGAAATTCTAAAAGGAACACACATGAAAACTGTATTGACTTGCAAGAAAAAGAATGCTTATACAAGTTGCATACTAAATGTACAGGTAAATCTAATAAAACAGACTGTGTCAATGAGGAAATGGGAAGACACTAAGAAATAATGTTCCCAGGAAACCCTACTGAACAAAGAGACACACGAATACACACAAAACTACACTAGCACTAAGAGAAACCGATAAACATCAACCAAAAAGAAGCGTTCACAGCTATTTGGCTGGCAAAAATTAAGTGTTGACAGCATATGGGAAGCTGAACTTTGGCAAGCAACCACAGAAAAAAATGTTTAATTATCTTCAGAGAAATTCAGATGTGAGCCAGAACACTCACCCTGAGCATTCTTGCAGTGCTTTTTACAATAGTGAAAATTTGTAGGAAAAAAATAAACTAAATGTATACCACGAAGAAAACTGAGGTCATGAGATAAGCATAGAAAGCAAGCTGAAGGACTATTTATCTGCTATGATTAATGCAAAGCCTAACAATATGCAAAAAATAATAATAATAATAACACAACGTGGGCTATAGAGAGGGCTGAGTGGATTAAAGCACTTTCTGAGCAAGTATGAGACTCTAGTTTACTAGAAACTCTGTCTCAAAGGGAAAAGGTACAAGTGACAGAGCGGGACACCCAGTGTCCTCCAGTGGCCTCTGCGCACTTTCCCTGCATAAACACACCACACATGTGTGTTCATACACTATACTCACATCCACAAACACATTCACATATACATAAAATGAAAAATAACATTATTATTGTGGAGAAATGTATATGTAATCGAGAACAAGTCTAGTTAAAATGAACATTAAATTCAGGATAGAGGGAGCACTAGGAGAAAGATGTTGCAAAGGGCCTGGATAAACAGGTGCTTAACTGTATTAAACTCCCAATGTGGAGTATGCCAAATATTAGAACTTCATAGAACTACAAGGTATATATATATATATATATATATGTGTGTGTATATATATATATATATATATATATATATGTAATCATTTAACTTCTGTACTTTTTCTTTACATGTGTGCAAAAATATTTTTAAGGTTTTTAAGGTTTTTAAGAAAATCACATACAAATTGATGAAAAGTTCCTTGAAATGATGTATATCGCAGGAATAGTGTATGAAGAATTTTTGCATGGAAATGTAGTTTCTTTTTAACAAGAGTATGTACACACACACACACACATACAAACTCCAAAAATCCCACAAGTTATACAACAGTTCCATCTATCCTGGTGTATATACAACAGAATTCTGTGTGTTTTTTTTTTTAATTTTTGAAAGTATTTTTATTATATTTTTATTTTCTGTATATGAGTATATTGCCTGCATGAACCAGTGTCATACAAAGCCCGCGGAGGTCAGAAGAGAGTGTCAGATCTCCTGGAACTCGAGTTATAGACAGTGTTAGCTGCTATGTGAGTGCTGGGATCCAAACCCGGGTCCTCTGCAAGAGTGCTCTTAACTGCTAAGCTATGTCTCCAGCTTCCTGTGTGGCTTTTTCAAATGCTATAATCCCACTCCTATTTATTGTCAAAATCGGTTACAGAAAAATGTTTCAAAGTGGGTAACTAAACAGCAAATATGGTAGGGCTATATGGATGTGTAACTGTGAACCTGCCAATAAACTCCCCATACAGCAACACTGGCCTTGTCTAGACGATGTGAACATTCATGAGTGTTCCTGAATCTTTTCCTTCACCCAAGGGGTTCACAATTGGTACAATTACTGAAACCATACATTCAAAACATGATACTTCTGGGGACTTCTTTTGCTGGTGGAAAAAAGTTCTCTTGGCAGGATATTAAGTTGTGGGAAAAACAAAGGTTTGCTAAATACTGCTGTTGTGTAGCAATTATAGTGTTGAAAGTAGCAGAGTCAGGACAGTGAAAAATAGCAGTTGGGTGTGGAGACAGGCAGGGGTGAAGACACACAGAGAGGTCGCTGAGACACCCAGGACAGGCCCGACAACCAAGAGTCTGAGCTCACCATGCAGCAGCTCACCCTGTGGTCTGTGGTGGTCTCATTCAGGTTATTCCAGATAGAGTTTACCTGAAAGCAGACTCAGCCTCACTCTTTTTCACTTACACCCCATGGAACTGGCATTTTCAAGAGATTAAAAAAAACCTTGTATGTGTTAGTTTATTTCCATTGCTACAACAAAATACCACAGACTAAGTGGTTTAAAGAAGAGAACACAGTGGACCCTGTTTTGGAGGCTGGAAGTCATTGCAAAATCGATCAAAGCATTACCACTGGGGTAGGATTCATCCAAGGGGCCTCTGATCAGGTAGATGGCTGCCATTTTGTGAGCTGACATCACTCTTCTTTATGAGCTCCTGGGGGGATGGGGGATGACTCTACAGCATCTCTTCTTATAAGGACATTGATCCTACAGGATCAGGACCATTCTTAAGGCCTGGTTTACCCTTAATTACTCCTTGTGAGGCTCCAAATCCCACTATACCAAGGGTGAGAAGGGGGCACAGAGATATATTCAGTACATTGCATACAGTGAAGCTGAAAGTAAAGGAAATACTATAGGCTTACTTTACTCAAAGACGTATAAAGTACTATTATTTCAAAGTTGTCATTGTACTTGTGTTGAGACACAACTGTAAGCTCCACACAACTCACAGTACTCTTCTCCTCCCTCAGCACCAAGTACCCCGCAGTGCTCCCTTACCATTCTGAAATAATCTGAGGGGCAAAAATCTACCTTCACACATAATTTTGTTTATATCAGTAAGATGCCCTAACTTTTTGTGATGGTTTGAATGCAAATGTCCTCCATAAGCTCTAAGTATTTGGATGTTTTGTCCCCAAGTAGCGGCACGGCTTTGGGAGGTCTTAGAAGTTGTGACCATGCTGGAGGAGGCAGGTCACTGCAGGCAGGCTTAGAGAGTTCACAAGCTTTGCAGAATCTCCAGGTGTGCTCTGCCTCTGGTGCCTGCTTGAAGATGTGAGCGCTTAGCTCCTGCGTCTACTCCAGCCACCTCTGCCATCCCGCCTCCCCACATGATGGACTCTTGCCCCTTTGGAGCCATAAGCTAAATAAACTCTTCCTTTTGTAAGTTTCCTTGGTTAGCGTTTCTATCACAGCAACAAAAAAGTGACTAAAACACTTTGAGACAAGAGAAAGAAATGAGACAATCACTAATAATAAAAGAAAAGCGTGTTTCTCTACGTGAATATTCATGTAGGTCCCACTTCACCAAAAGAAAGGCTTCGACCTGCTGACCACAGGCCAGGTAGGACTCAGAAGCACGGTGAGGTCAGTGGCATTACACAAGGGGTTACTTTGGAGGATGTTTGAAATTTAGCTTTTGGTCAAGTTTACACAACTTCACGAATACACAAAATCCTCTGAACTACTATTCATTTCAATGAATGTAGGTAAACTATATCACAACAAACATGCTAATAATTCATAACTAAGAGCATCCAAATGAATATCGCTAACACAGTTCTAAGTGCTATTTTGAAGGGAGAGGGTAAGTTAGTCATATGTCACTCATTGATTGGTTTGGGTTTTGTTTGGAGAGTTGCTGTTTGTTTGCAAGGTTTGGTTTGGTTTGGGTCTCTTTTTGTTGGATACCAGCTCACAGAGCTTTTCTTCAATAATGTATCCTAGAAGTTTTTCTAGTTTTAGACTTTGAATTTAGATTTCTGATCTGTCTTGAGTTTCATATAACATATAAAAGTTCTATCTACTTTCTTTTTTTTGTTGTTTTTTTTGTATACAGCCAGTGCTGGAAAAATTCTGGATAGAACTGTTCTCTCTCTGATACACTAGGTGCATGCAGTGCTGAAATGTTAATGGGCCCGGACAGAACTCGGTCTCTGAAGCCATCCTTTCTTTAAAACACAAAATTATACTTACTATTTTTGGAGAGGGTATGCACCGTCATGCACATGTGGAGGTCAGAGGAGTGGGTGTCAGTTCTGTTCTTCTTCAGTGGGTCCCAGGGATCAGATTCTGGTCATCATGCTTGGTGGCAAGCACCCTTACCTGCTGATTCATCTTATCAGTCTTAAAGTCATCCTTTCCTTTCAGCTTAAAATACAAAAACTTCTCTAGGTGCAAAGACACATGTACCTTTTTTAAAAATAAGTTTCAAGAATAAGGCAACTAAGAAAGTACAAACCTGCAGTGCCTCAAGCCTCCATCTATGCCACTAGCTCTGGGAACAAAGCTGCTTTCTCCAAGGACTTACCCAGGACTAACTTTTCACATAGTTAGGACAGTTGAAGCAAGCACCTTCTTTCTATGCCTGTAACACCAGGTATGACATTCCCTGAAGATTTCTTAAGTACCTCTATCACCACACACCTTTTCCTTATGAGATCCAAACAGCTCATGAAACCCTAGAAAATTGGAAAGGTCATCTATTCCTCCATTTCTCCCCAAACTCCCAGTCAGTTCCTGAATTCATGTTAAAATATCGGGCAGTGGTCCTTCGCAGTTATTATATGATCGTGTGGCTACTTTGATGACCAGAGTCAAAACTTTCACTCATTTTTCGTGTAGTGGGCATATGGGATTAATAAAGTCCCCCCAAAATACATCAAATCATTCAATCACAGCAGTGTTCAGACTACCAAACAAATGGTTAAGACAGGCGAGATGGACAGAACAACCTCTGTTGATGCTGATGGTACCTGGCTCGCACTTCTTTCTACTCAGCTCCTAAGTCAAGAGAAGCCCTTTGGTTCCCACTTCAAGTGTCTCTTCCTAAGGGAAGTCTCACCAGGTAAGGTGGCACATACCTTTAATCCCAGCCCTGGGGAGGCAGAGATAAGCGGGTCTCTGTGAGATTGAGGCCAGCCTGGTCTCCAGGAAGGCTGGGAATAGGGAGACCCTATAAAAACAACAAAGAAACAAAAAGGGAAGAGTCCTACAAGCTATGCAATACACTGGTAGTCTACTCCTTAGGAGACATCAGCTATCGACTCAAAACAAGTTCTCAGGACTTCTCCACACAAAAGAGCTGTGACACAGGTGAAGAATTGGGTGCAAATCCAAGCCAATGAGAGACTCCATCTAAAAAAACAAAGGGGATGATGCCTGAGAAATGACACTGGAAACTGACTTCTGGCACACACACAGACAGAAAGACAGACAGACAGACACACACACACACACACACACACACACACACGCACACATGCACGCACACATGAGCATGGGCAGAATTCTGCAGTCATATCTTAATATAGCTACAAACACCTTCTAAGGGTCTGAGAAGCAGCTGGGGAACTGTCAGATGCCCTGTGATAACTATGCCCCAGAAATCCGCTAAGGTGTCTGAGGGAAGGGAGTCCCCTTTGTTATCCTCCTCACAACTGTGCATTGGTGTCATTTTCAAGATTCTACTTCCGAACAACCTGAAAGATAAATCAATCCCCCAGCTACTTTTATAACACTTCTCATTATTTTTTAAAGTAATTAGTGCAGCTCCTTCCAGGGCTGTTATTCATCAACTGCGTAAATGTCAAGTAGACCCTCACTTCACACAACCCACTGTGACTATGCATCACATCACCTGATTTCTTATTACCAAATGTTAATTGATCGGCTTTAGCCCCATATAGAGGAGGAAGTTAAGGGAAACAGCAGCCAGGGGCCATGTAGATACATACCACCAGCCTTGTGTACGGCATGAGACTTCAATGCAGGGTCAGCGAGGATGCCGAGGATGCCGTGCTACCATTATTCCAGGGGACAGTGTGTTTGCAAAACAGTCACCAGGTACACAAGTGATTAAAGTTGGCTAAAGCCATTCTCACTTTCTCTCTCTCCCTTCCCCACACCATCTTCTATCTCTATCTATCTATTTATCTATCCAACTATCTCTCTGCCCACCAGTCTCTGTCCATCAGTCTCTGTCTTTCTCTGTTATGGCTTCAATGTGGCATGTTCCCCTACCCCAAAAAGTTTTTCTAGTGAATAAACTTTAGAGTAAGAGTAGTTAAGAGAGAATAAACATCCATATTCAAACGCAACACAAGGGCCCACGTAGCAAATTCATATCTGTAATGGAAATACTTAGGAGGCTGAGGCAGGAGGATTACAAGTTCCAAACCAGTCTAGGCTACACAGAAAGCTCAAGGCCTCCCTAAATTACACAGCTAACTCAAAAAGAGGGTGAAGAGCTGGAGATTAGCTCAGTAACAGCCCTGGCCTTGAATGTACAAGATCCCAGACTCAGTCCTTAACACCACCACCCTCCAAAGCACAAAAAGGCTGCTACTATAGGAATGTGTTGGTAAAACAACAAATGCATTTATGTGAAATCATGAAAGAATTTTAAATCTCGCTATTCGTAACAGCAGCAGTGTTAATAATCCCAGCATGTATGCTTCTCTTGTTGAAGAAAGAATTAGTCAGAGTTCTCTTTTCAAATTAAACTAAACCCTTGTAAAATATCAAATGCATGAGACGTTTCAACAATTTTTACTTCACCCTGCTTATGAAGATGCTTTTATGAAAAGCTGAACTGAAAGCAAAGTCTATGAGGCCCACTATTTCAAATCTACAACAGCAGAAGAAAAGTGCTTCATTCAAACCCTGGGATTGACCTGAGGCTATAATTCATGGTAGAGCTGTTTGCCTAGCATGGGTGTAGCCCCGGGCTCCATCTCAGCATCACAAACCAAAACAAAATCCTGAGTATTTCTGGGAAGGCCTATCACAAAAATGCAAGAGTATACAGAGAACCACCCCAAATCTACTGTCATTAATCCTGAGTGAGCAGCTGTTTCAATAGCACGGAACTTTTATACAAGAACTTGGAAAAAGTCAAGCAGATATCATGAAGTGAGACTAAGGAAAACACCTTTTTCTCTAATCATGCTTAGGATAATCATTACACTTAAGACAATGATATCAACATGAGTTGGAGAAAAGAGGAGTCAGGCAAAAATAAGGTACAGGGAGAAAATTCAACTCTTATCCTTTGGGCTCAATAATGTTGCAAAGCAAGCTTTCAGGATTTAAAATAACAATGGCTGGGGTTGGAGAGATGGCTCAAAAGGTTTTAAGTATATACTGCTCAGAACCTGGGTTTGGTTCCCTGAACCCACGTTTGGCAGATTACAGTAGCCTCTAACTACAGTTTCAGGGAGATACCTCTGGCCTATATGGGCACCTGCACTCACATGCACACACTCCCACATAGACACACATACATAAACATAATTAAAATGAAATAAATCTTTAAAATAATAATGCCTGACACATATCAGGAATCTATCACATTATCTAGTGAGTGACAACAACTTTGAGAATTCTTATCTAAAAGGGGAGTTTTCAATACAGGGATGTTTAAGAATTTCCTTGAGTTACAACACCTATAATTAATACTTCTAGAAAATTCTCTATAATGACTAAGGTCCCCTTCACTGCAGTGAAAAGAGAAGATATGTCCTCGTATGTGTGTGGATTTATCTTCTTACTAATGTATCCGTCTTCTCTCCCTCCCTTCCTTCCTTTCATTCTGTTCCTTTCCTCCCCCCAACTCCCACCCCCAGCCCCTTTTCTTCCTATGTCTCACCTACAAGGCTGTCAACAGGAAGTGCTAGTGTTGTGGAAATACCAGGAGTGAAGTAAGTTTGGAACAATGAAACTCTGGAAATTTTTCTCATCTAAAGAACTCTTCACTGCAGTTTGAGGAAACTTCATATTTGAAAATGTGTTTCATATAGTGGGACAAGAAAGAGGTACAATAGAATAGAAGACAGAATCAAAACAGACCGCTCTTTAGGCTACTTGTTCTCAGTGGGTTCTGGGAGCAGGTGCTAGGCTTCAGGAAGCCATGTCTTTGACAGACGATGATGAGATGAAAGAAGGAAGTACAATGAGAAAACAGTTATGTGTCACTCCCTGCTGAGCCACCTAGTGACTTTCACATCCACCCACCCAAGATAACGGCTCAAGAATCCACTGGACACCCTCCAGCCCTCGTGAGAACAAAACCAAATCTGTAACCTGAAATGAGAGAAGGCTCCCAATGCCCTTGCCTCCCCCTTGTTCACAGAAGCTGCTCCTTTCTGCTTCCCTTTCATAGCTAATCAAACTTCTGCCTAGAATTGATTTTCCTATTCCTACTGAACTAAAATGGAATTAGACACAGACGTAAAGGTGTCATTAAAATTGCAGGTGGAGGACTAGACTCTTGGGATTCCTACAGGTCCTAGATCATACTGGGACCATCAACACAAGCTGGTAATTATAATCATGGCCATAACAGAGAAAGACTTCAACTTAGGGCACACTATTCTGCCAGTGCCAGGGCAGAAGGGTTTCCAAGGCTCTTAGAAACACACTAACACTGACTTCAGCTTAGTTTCAGCAGCACTTTTGTCTTTACTTAGCAATCCCCCTCGACTGAGATCAAGACATAAGTGCTTCGAGATTGAATTTGGTTTCAGTTATTCATCTCCCTGCTAACCTCTTACCCTATGTCACTCAAGGAAGGAACAGGGCTGTGAGCAAGGAGTTCTACAAACTGCCATCCAGGAGGTTACCCAGGAAACAAACCCAGAAATGAAAACCTGCAAGAGAGAGGAAATGCTACTGAACCCCAAGAAAAAGCTAGGAAGGAATCGGGAATCGATGCGAAAGAGAAATCACTATCATTTGTTTAAACGTGTTTGAAAGAGGTGGGCAGGGCCGCTCACACCTGTAATCCCAGCACTTGGGAAGCTGAGACATGGTGGCTAGTTTGAGCTACAGAGTGAATTCCAGGCCAGCCTGGGCCAGAGTCAGACCCTGTCTCACAAAATATAAACCACATTAAAATAAAATACTTTAAATGTAAATAAAATGCTCCAAAGCAAAGGAAAAATTAGAAGTCTACTTTCGGTTTTGGTAACATTTAGAAAAGATCCTTAGACCCACAGAAGTAAAACTCATAAATGCAAAGGTATTGTGGGAACTGTCAAGATAGAGAAGGGGAGGCAGGGAGAAGTCTGCTTAATGAGTAGAAAGTTTCAACAGAGTGCAGTGATGGTACAACAATATCAGTGTACCGAAGGCCTTGAACCACATGCTTCGAAATGGTGACTTTAATGTTATGCATCTATGCAATTTTTTTAAATCAGAAAACATACCAATGACACAGAGCCAGAAAGAGGGCTCCATCCAGTAAAGTGCCTGCCGTACAAAGATTAGGATCTGAGTTTGGATCCCCAGCACTCAGTTTTTAAAAGCTGGGGAGTTAGAGGTAGAAGGATCCTTAGGGCTTGCCAGTCAGTCAGTCTAGTCAAATCAGCAAGATCTAGGCCCAAGAAAAAAGATGGGGTGAAATTGAGGAAGACAACCCCAGTTGACCGCAGGCCTTGACATGCACCCACACAAATGGGTGGGCACACATACATACAATTTTTATAAAGTACTATGACCCCAACATCTTACAATATAGCTAAATCACCCTGTCTAGGAAGCAAGAGTAACACACAGAACTCAGAAGTACAATCTACAGAGTCATATTACTCGGTGACCCCAAATGTCACCTGCTCCTAGCGCCCCTGCTATAGAGCCTTTGCAGACCACCATTACAAACCTCAGTGTCTCCTGTTTCTCAAAACAGGGGCTGCTAGAGAGCACATTCAAGAATACGTGTAGAATAGAAGCTGCAGGGGACATTTCCCATTACCTCTGAACAGGGACCCGTCCTGTCTACTGGGAGCGGCCTCGTGGCATTCAACCAATGAAATAGAATCCAGCCATCAGAAACTCTACTTTCTGCTAACCAGGGAAGGCTTAGACTGCTCATTCTAGAAAGTAACAAAGAGCAAACCTTGAAAGCAACCGGGCCCAGGAATCTCAGCTAAGGTGCTCAGAACTGCGTGTTTCAGAGCTAGAGCTCTACTCAAAACACTTTTGACTTGGATACCCTGTGGCACAATGTACATACCCCAGGCCTTTCTGATACACTCTAAGTCACTTCAAAGATAAGGCAAGATAAAAACACCATTATTTATCTATCTACTCATTTTGTTGTGTGGTGTTGAGGATCAAACACAGGACCTTCAGTGCTTTGTGAAGGCAAACACTACCACTAAAGCTGCATCCACAGTCCAACAGACACCTCCTCCACAATATTTCACCTGCAATTAAAAATATCTGGCAAACACATAACAAAAGAAGTACTTAAGAATTCAACTCATTCCAACTCATTTCAACAATTTAAAAAATCTTGAATGGATTGCAAATTAAATATGGGGTTGAAATAAGAAAACAGTGCAAAATATGCTAATTGAGCCATAAAAGCCTATTTCTCTGCATAATTGTGTTTGACTTTTCTCCTTGCTGGTTTCTTCACACTAGAATTAACTAAGTTCCATTGGATATGGGAATAATACTCGGTTCATGCTAACGGAGCAGTTTCAGAAGGTTATGAAAACTTTAGGAGGTAGAGCCTAGCTAGAAGAAACAAGTCACTGGAGATAGGCCTTGAAGTTTGACAGCCAGACCCCACGTCCTGTCTGCCCTAGCCAGCTGACTACAGAGGCAATGTGACCACCTGCCTCGTGTTCAGCAGGCCTGCCTTCCCTGCCGTAATGACTAAGCTCTTCTAGGACTTTACCTTCTTAAAGTATAAGCCAGAATAAACCCTTCCTCCTTTCTGCTGCTTCTCACAGCAACAAGAAAAATAATATATGGCATATAATTGATTCACTCAGCGTGATACTTCCTCGGCACCCTAATTCACTGCAAGACCAGACGTAGAATGTTCCTGCATGCATACTAAAGATTAATGCTGACCTTTCTGAACACATGCAAATGAAAAAGGAGAAATCTTTTAGTTCTTCAACAATGCAAACAAGGCCATTATTGCCTACTGAACTGTTTTATTTTAGTGTTTTCTTATTGTTGTTTTATATTTGAGATAAGGTCTTCTCTAGCCCAGGCTGGCCTTCAACTCACAGTGCTCCTGCCTTAGCCTCCTCAGTGCTGGGCTCACAGACATGTACCACCACGCCTGTCTAAGCTACTACATTTAAATTTAATATTCATTCTGGATCCACCAAAGGAAGAAAAATGCAAAGTTTCAGTTCCCAAGTCAGTGCTGCAAATACAAAAAACTGAGCATCCCTTCTTCTGGTTTTAGTTTTGCTGTTATTTGAGGAGAAGACGTGTTGATTTAATTTTAGTTCTTACTCACTCCACACATTTTCAGAGGAGGCATTTAATTTCCACAGAGGGGTGTTTTTCAAATCAATATTTGGCTCCACTTCTTGAAAATAAAAACACTCCCTTGAAATACCAGGACTCCTCATTGGTTCTACACACACATGTGTAGAATTATCTCCTAAAGACAGGCTAGAATATATGCAGATGGGGCGATACGATGTCTAGGATTTGCTTTTAAGCAGCACAAGCTAGGGAAAGCGGGGCTGTACTGACTACACAAAAGATCGGCTTTGAACAGACCATGGTTAAAGTTAGAGAATGAGCATGCGAGTTTTGTCTAGTACTGTGTATGTTTGAATTGCCCATAATAAAAAATTTTCAAAGCGGAATAGGAGGAGCACTGTGTCACACATTAAGAAAAAGGAAAGCTGTGGATCGTGGGAAGGACCTGTGACAGACACAATTTAGTAGACTATGCCAGACAGAGGTAAAAATTGGAAGACTTTTATTATTAATTCTTTTTCTTAAGTCTTTGGTTCACAGCCGTCTCATTAAAAGTAACTTACCATGGGGCTAGAAAGACGACTCAGTTAAGAGCTGCTCTTGAAGAGGACCCAGGTTTGTTTGGTTCCAGCACCCACATGGTAGCTAACAACTCTCTGTAAATTCAGTTCCAGGGAATTCAATACCTCTTCTGGCCTCCATGGGCATTGTACACATGTGGTGTGCCTACATACATGCAGGCAAAACACTCACACACATAAAATAAAAGTAACTAAATAAAATATTTTAAAAATGATAATTTAGTATTGAGCATCCCAGCTCTTCAAATGAAAAACTCCCACAAATAATAAACAGATACTAATCTAGAGAACCCCAATGTATGTGTGACAAGCAAACCAGTAGGTATTATGTGGGTTTAGTTTACATTTTTTAGCTACCACCAACATGTTAAGAATATACATATGTGCATGCCAGAGCTAGTTCAACTCATGGACTGAGTGAGGACAGGAAGCCACAGCACCCATTTAGAAGTGAGCGAGACTGACAGACCTCACAACTGAGTGCTACAGGAATGAGTCTTTTAATCCCAAAAGAAATGTTTACTTCCCTAAACTTCAATTTTTAAAACTGTAACAATTAATGTCTTTATTTCCTTTGTTTTGCTGAAAACTGTCTTAAAATAACTGCTTAAATGAGCTAAAACAGACGGTACATTGGTGTTTGTTTTTTTTAAGTTACTATATAGTATCTTCTGAGGAAATCTACTAATGTTTTTGTGGAGGTGAAGAAGGAGGAGAAAGATGCATGTCAGGATACATCAGAGAAATAAAGACACAAGAAAACCAATATTGGGCAAGAGAGATGGCTCAGTGGTTAAAAACACTAGCTGTTCTTACAGAGAACCCAGGTTTGGCTCCCAGTACACACATGGTGACTAACAACTGCCCATAACTACGGTTCCAGAGGATTCTTTGTTATCTCCTGGCCTACGCAGACCATGTGCAACACGGTTGCTCTTACATACATACAGGCAAAATACTCATACACATAAAATAAAAATAAATAAATGTTAAAAAAAGAAATAAAACCAATATTAACATAGCCAGTATAAGTTGATATTCTAACTGAGAGGTACATCATTCAGACTAGGGGATTGTGGAGCTAAGAGGGCAGAAAATGTGACTTTATCGATCACAGTAATTTCACTGGTAGCTCCTCTGAGGAGGATGAGAATCTTGTGGGGTTGCTGTAGAGCACCCTTGAGAATTCAAATTAAGATTGAAAATGGTCAGCTCTATTATAACTCTCATCCAACAGTCCAATCATTGAATCATCTGAAGGAAACCACAGCCAGTTTTACTTGGAATAAATTAGTCCAGAGACTTTTCATGCCTTCTTAGTTTAATTCCTTGTCCTATTTGTACACACAATGAACTGCTTCAGAGGAGAAGAGAGGCAACATTTTGCTTATCTTCCTGTCTCTCTAATACTTAATTAAATATTTTTACATGGTATTGGCTAGGGATCTGAGTTTCATGTACAGGGAACGAGCAGATTCTCTTTGATCTACTGTATCTGTAATTTATAATCCTTTTCTTTCTGGCAGTACTGGAGACTGTACCTATGACCTCACACATGTTAAGCAAGTGCTCTACTCTTGGACAACAAGCCTTACAATTGTCTAGAACCCTCTGAACCCCAATACTTACAATATCCTTCTGAGGTATGGCACATGGGTACAGAGGGAGAAAGAAGGCGATGATGACCTCTGACAATTATTAGGAAAAGGAGACCCACAGAGAAAGTGACGGATTTGACAAAGATGGCACAGGAGACCCTGAGGGTACCGGAAGTAAAGACTCCACTTCCTACCTGTGAAGAGACCAGGTGACGACTGCTGTGGATCACAGATGAACATCTTAGAACACTGAAGGTTGTCGTGACATGGATCACCATTCTGTAATCCTAGCCACTTGGGAAGTCAAGGCAAGGAGGCTGTAAGCTCAAGGCAAGCTATGGGAGTTTAAGCATGACACTATCTCAAACAAAATTTTTAAATTAAAGACTGGAGATATAGCTCAGTAGTAGAGCATTTTCCCAGCATCCCCAAGGCCCATATTCTAACTCCAACAGCACAGAAAGAATGAGAGAACGCGTCCCAGTCTTAAAGAAGTCAACTGCACTTTCAGAGGTGGTGGGCTCAAAGGTCTTTTTAAAGCCGAATCCCTTCCACTTTATTATCTGAGTAGACAATTACCTTCTGCAGAAATTAGTTCACAAACTAATCAACTTGAAAAGCCTTTTGATATCCTTCAGTGTACACAAAGTATACAACTATAGAATAGTCTGAGGTCAAATGCGCAGTAGTTAGTAACAACATGCAGAAATTCATTCTTCCCTCCCTCCAGGCCACTAGGAAACACCATCATAACCTGATTTGGTATAAATGACCTTCACTCTTCATCTGGTTCCTCTGAGAAACACAAATATGAACTGAAATTCAGATTCTACTTCCAGCATCAAAAGTAACCCCACACTGTACAATGGTGAATGAAGAATGTCCAGTCCTCTACTACTTAGCTCAACACTCAGGACCTACCATGATTTAGGCAAATAGCAAGTCAATGACAGTATTTGCTCCATAGACTTCACACTCCAAAATCCTTTTAATTCTTGTTTCAAAACCAAAGTCCATTTCAAGTGGCAGGAGTTTCGAGTCTAATTTAAGTCTAACATTTGGCTATCCACTTATAACATAGACGGTATACATTTCTGCTTTGCCCTTCTGTTTGAAGTCGTTGAGAAGAAAGGAAGAACTTTATAAGGACTGGAGATACAGCTCAACCCATAAAGCACTTGCCTAGAATGCACGAAGCTCTGTATCTTCGGTACGATACAAGCAAGGCATAATGAATGACTCAAGCCTGTAATCCCAGCACTCAGGAGGTGGAGGCAAGAGGATCAGAAATTCAAGTTCAGCCTCAGCGACCCAGTGAGGCTGAAGTCAATCGAGGACACATGAGACCCTGTCTCAAAAAGATCAGATGAGTGAGTTTCAGCAGAGACTGTTGTCTCGGTTCTCCTTCTCTGATTTATCTCCCGAGGACCCGTCAGGTGTGGAGAGCATGCTCCATGTGCCCTGAAAGTCAGGCATGGCGGGGTGATCAAGCCCTACTAACTAACCCAGGACCTGCCTTCACTCTCCCTTGCTGAAGATATAGAAGAGAGCCACGTTCTTCCCATACACATATGGAAGTTTCAAGTAAATTTATTGAACTTTTAAATGAATCTGAGCCACATGGAATTTTAGGGTCTTTGTAACAGTGGCCAGCCCCTAACACACACACACACACACACACAACACACACACACACACACACACACACACACACACAAAAAAACTTTCCAAAAAGGGAAATTTGAGAAAGAGAAATTCAAATAGGAACCAAGAAAAAAAAGGAGACATTATATTTAGAAAGGGGAGAAAACACCTAAAAATGAACAAATGTGTTTACTTTGAAGACTCATTTTAAAACCTTATTACTTATTTATTTATTTTATTTTATGTATATGAGCGTATTGTCTACAGGTATGTAAGTGCACCCATGTTGTGCTGTGCCCTTGGGGACAGAAGAGGGCACTGGATCCCCTGAAACTGGAGATACAGATAGTTGTTAGCTACCATGTGGGTGTTGGAAACTGAACCTGGGTCCACTGCAAGAGCAATCGTGCTCTTAACCACTGAGCCATCTCTCCAGTCCCACTTTAAAATCTTAATACTATTTGAACACACAGTTCTCATCTAAAGGTAAGAGAACTGAAGTCCTAAATGTAAAGCAGCCTCTTCTGTTGGCAGAATGATGAGACACTGGAGGACCAGTCAGGCAAGCAGCTCAAAACAAATAAATCTGATCTAAACGTACTGTACCTAAATATTAAAAGGCCTCTGCCAGCTATGTTTTATAGAATCTTTAAATTGACATTTATTTGCTGATTGGATGGTTAACATCCTCCTCACATAATCCTTCATGGAAATGTGAAGGGCCATGGGGCCAAAAAATAAAAATAAAAATTTACCAAAAACAAAAAGAAAGAAAGAAAATAAGTTCTTAGCTTGACATGATCGTGAAGGCCTATAATCCCAACACTTGAAATCTTGAAAGGCAGAGGCAAGGGGATGAGGAGTTCAAGGTCAGCCTTGACTTTATAGTTAGTTTCAAGGCAAGCCTGGGCTACATAAGATGCCTTCAAAGAAAAGGAAAAGAGAAAGAGGAAAAGAGAAATTAAGGAAGGAAAAGTAGAGATGAAGAAAGAAATAAGAAGAAGGAAGGGAGGGAAGGAGGGAGGAAGGGAGGGAGAGAGAGAGGGAGAGAGGGAGGGAGGAGGGAAGGAGGGAGGGAGGGAGGGAGGGAGGGAGGGAGGGAGGGAGGGAGGGAGGGAGGGAAGGAGGGAGGGAGAGAGGGAGGGAGGGAGGAGGGAAGGAGGGAAGGAGGGAAACCATTCTTAATACATGTTCTTTTCTTTGATGATTTTCAGAGAACTTCATTTTGTTGTTGTTGAGGTTAGTGGGGGAAGTTTCTATGAACGAGAGACTTGCTTTACTTTCTGATGATCTCAAAAGATATTCATCACATAATCCTCTAAGAATCAAGCTGAACAGATGCTAATGGGCTCACATAACTATCCATTGTGAAAAAAAATAATTACAAATTATTTTAACGGTTATTACTTCTCACAATGTGTGACGGGATGAGGGCAAGGAGCTCTCAGAAACCATTCTGTAAATAGGTCATTATAAGCTTTTTAAAAATTTACATTGTTTAATCAACTATGTTCAACAACAGCTCTGTTCACTGATAAGCGATAATCAGAAAAATAATTATGAAAACCCTCAGCATTGATGAAATCTCTTTAGAAAGATCAGTGGGCTACAGTCTTACTGCAAACCCTATGAACATTTCAAAGGGCCACTGGGCCTTATCTTGTGCTACAATTCAATTCTAAAAGCTGCTGGTTAGAACTAAATTTGTGTTACTCTTTGGAAAACAGGCAGATTCTTTCAAAATACTGAATATCCATCTACCCTTTTAGAGGAAAAGGCAACCTCACCAATACTGAAGCTCTTTGGCCTGGCTCCTATTGTACTCGCATGCTTATGAATAGCAGACATCAGAAATGGTGGTTTCTGCATCCTCCAGCTCTTATGGAATGTGTTTTTGTTTGGGGGCGTTTGGTTTGGTTTAGTTTGGTTTGGTTTGGTTTTGGGGGTAGGTGACTGTGTGTTTGTCCTGTTTTGTTGTTGGGGGTTTTGTTTTTTGTTGTGTTTTTGTTTTAGGAGTTCTTTTCCAGGCAGTCGAGGAAGAGCCTCCCCGCAGTACCAGCTGACCTGTACTCAATGTAGACCAAGCTGGCCCTGCCTCCGGAGTGCTGGGATTAAAGGCTTGCACCAAAATGCCTGGTTTCTTTTATATTTTGAGTTTTGCTTTATTGGGGGGGGGGTGTCTGGGTTTTGAGATAGGGTCAAACTACTAGGTTGACACTGGCCTCAAACTCACAATCCTGCATCAGACTCCAAGTGTTGAGATTACAGAGCGACGACACCACCACAAGTTTCTCAGGGTCTGCAAATTTGGGAGTTTAAGAATATCAACCCTCTTTCTCATCACCATAAGGTGGAGATACTCAACAAGAGACAATGCAATGTGAAACTGGACATCACACACCATAGGTCAGGGATGTTCCTCAGGCCGTTTGTCACCTCTCTGACCTTCAATTAGCCCTGATTCTGAAGCTTTGTCTACTTTTAACTTCTCTCTTATGAGAATTTCAGACCTCTCCCTTTACCCCAGAGGTCAAAAATGTGAAAACTGAGACTATTTAGTCATAAACACTGTCCCAGATCAATTTTTAAGTGTTCAGCATTGTCCCTCAACTGGCTATGCTAACTCTGTGGCCCTCAGAGTTCACTCTCAAAAGTAGCCCTATTCTGGCTCTTAGAACCACTTGTTTTTTCATTTAAAGCAGACGAAACCACACACTAGCACAACAATGTGCTACTGGAATTCTCTTTACCCTTATAAAGGCCCTCGAAACCGTGTCTACTCCCTGCCAATCACCTATATAGGGGCTTAGAGACAGATTTCAAGGACCACAGCTACAATCACCCAAGTTCCAGGGTTGCTCCCATCAATGCTACTTTCTCAAAGAGACAAAAAGGCTGTTACTCACAAGTGCATCCTAAAATGAAGCCCTCAGACCAAGGACACACACCTGTTGTCCAAGCTTGCTTTACTCGGGGGCCGGTAGTTGGTGCCTTTGCTACACTGGCTCTCTCCACCTACGTAAACCTCATTTACTGAGGAATGTGGATGCCTTGATCTTTTCCAGTATGTTTCCCAGTCTAGAACCAGTCTAGGTTCTAGATTTCTCCTAACAGGCCACGTTATGAGTTGAATGCTACAGTCTCGTGATTTAAATGCTTCAGTGAGACAACGGTGCTATCGAGGGAAGTGACAGCCTCTAGGAACCAGGGAAGCCAGAGGAAGTAGTTCACTGAGCGCAGGTTCTCAGGGGTATGTTATCCCTGTACTCTTCCTGTGTCAGCTCTATGCTTTCTGGTACTGTCAGTTAAACAGATCTTTTCCACTGCACACTCCCCTCTACCATGACGACCTACTCAACTACATGATGTCAATCAACCATGGACAGAACCCTCTGAACGATGAGCCAAAGTAACTCTTTCCTCCCTTAAGTGGTTTCAGTCTGTCAGGGTATTTGGTCACAACTATGCAAAATCAATTAGTATAAGAGCATCAAGATAATCCGGGTCTCCTTTGCTCTAGCTACTCTGACTCCCCAGGCTGAAATATACAATGTGGATTCTTCATCTTTGGGCAATATCCATCTGATGGGACCCTTCCAAGTCAGCCTTCGTGTACAACCATGACAGCTCCCCTGCAGCTGTCCCAGGCCTGCTAAAGGCTTTCCCAGGTGGCGATGAGCCAACCATCAGAGCTCAAAACATCCCAAAATTCGCAGTCTTTAACCACCTGTGAACCACGTCAATACCTCCAGGTTCATTATGTTGGCTTTAGGGGCTTTATTATGTTTGAGGAACCACAAAAAAGACTGTGCTATTCTTTAAGTTCTCTAGGTCTGAGTACCTCAGAAAAGTTCTACCGTAGTTATAATAATAAGGCATTACACCATCCAGAGCACTTATCTTTCTAAAAGTGACAGTTCTTGACAACCATTTTTTCCTCTATACCATATGCAACCCCCTTCCTGAAGTCAGCCATTGCTGGGGCTACCTACTTGGTAGATATATAATTGAGCACTTTCTTGAGGTTTAAGTTATGTCACCTGTTGTACTGTGTCACAGCTGACACTTCAGTTTATAATTGCCCTCTAGTCTCCAGATCTGCTGATGGCTTTTCTGTTCCTATGGTAAGTGACATTAGCTTGCACTTACATATAACATCCACTTATCCTATCCTTCTTCACCTTCACAATTAGGCTGATGGGTGTCATTCATGTCTCATACAAGTCTGTGTGACTAAGAGCTGCACTCTCTGCTTCTGTTATGAGTCTGTCAATATGAATCAAGTCTCAGAATCAAATATGATATGATATATACATATATTAAAAAGAATCTTCAGGAATGGAAACATGCTCAGTTGGTAAAGTACTTGCTTTGTAAGCAGGAGGGCTTGAGTTCCACCTCCAGAACCCACATAAGATAGTCAAGCAAGGCAGCATGTACTTGTAATCCCAGGACTGGGGAGATGAAGAGAAGTGGGTCTCTGAGGCTTGCTGGCCAGTCAGTCTGGCCCAATGAGCAAACAGAAGGACAGAGAGGGACCCTGTCTCAAAATAAAGTGAACAGTGATCCTGAGGAATGATACTGGAGATTATCCTCTGGCCTCCACTCATACATGCACACAGAGGGAGGGAGGGAGGGAAGGAGGGAGGGAGGGAGGGAGGGAGACACAGATCTCCAATACTTTATTAATAAATGTCAGTATTAACTAGCTCATGTTTTATTGTTGGTTTAGTTCAGAGGCTTTATTTCTTATCCACATAATTCCTGAGCTTTAACTCTTGACAAGGTAGTATAAGAAATTTAAAAAGGAAGAAAATACCGTCCTCAACCAGGAGGATGAAGAATGGAAACACTTTGCTACTTCTCTTACCCCCTAGCACCACTCTTTAGGAATCTATGTGAATCACATGTAATACATGAATGATCAAGTGGCCACTATCTTTAGCTCCAGTTTACACATGAAAAGACTGAGGTCAGAAAGTTTAGGAGTATGGCACCTGGTCCAAGTTCAGACATTTAATTAAGTGGCAGTGAAAGGATCCAAACAGATATATTTCTAATTACAAAATGTTCACAAGTCCCTCCTTTTTGAATCAGATACGTAAGATCTTGCGTCTATAAACAACTATATAACAGAAAGCAAAAAGTAACTATGCTGAAAGTAGTATGACCGAGATACCCCAGAATCACGGTGGGGGGGGAGCTCAATTCTTTGTAAGTATTCTAGACAGGAGAAGGTGCTGAATGAGGAATTTCCAATTAATGAGATGGCACAGTCTTCTAGATGGCAGCCTCCACAGCTGTACCACTCTCCCTTTGAGAATACAGACACTTGATTCACACTGCCATGTTCCAGCCTTTTAAGAAAGACTGCTGTAAAGGCCTTTGACATTTAAAAAAGAAAGAGAAAACTCTGATGTGGGAATCTTCCCACTTTACACTTCCCTAAAAGTTCCAAGGTACTTGCATTGGTCATCAAAGTTTAAACTAAAAGTTTAGGCATCAGGGAAATACAAATTAAAACAGCTTCATCTCACCCAAGTCACAAGAACTATCATCAAATAAAGAACACGTACTGGCTAAGGATGTGGGGAAAGAGAAACTCTTAAACTAATGGCAGGAAATTCGATGGGAAATCAGTACAGAATGGTCTCAAAAAACTAAAAACAGATCTGCAGAATGACTCAGTTATACCACTCCAAGTACACCCAAAGGACTCTGTATCCTACCACAGAGATACTCGAACACCCTTGTTTACTCCTGGGCTATTCACAAGAGCTACGAAATGGAACCAGCCTAGTGTGCGTCAACAGCCAAACGGGGGAGAGAGGGAAGGTGGAGGTGGCGACAACAGGAACACAGATCATGAAAACGCCAGCATCATACCCAATACTTCATATGCTAGGGTTAAAAAAGAAATTTAAGAAGTCAAATTGAATTAAATTTTACAAGTGACTGTGAGTGTTACTGTTGAGAGAGCAATATCAGCTACGATGAAGGAAGGTGAAGGGACTTCTGCCAAGGCTATTCAGTAAACCAGCTGCCCAGGTTGCCTGACTCTAACCAGCAGAATCTGAAGACCCCCCCCTCTAAGGACACAGATCAGAGAATGGAAAACTATGGAGACTCTATTAGTTATTCATCTCATGATGAAATGCCTTGACAAAAGCAACTTACGGAAGGGTTTGCTGTGGCTCACACTTCCAGGATATATAGACCATCGTGGCAGGGATGTCAGCCTCTGGACTTGCAGGAACTTGACACGCGTAGACACCACGTATGAGAAAGCAGAGAGAGGGGGTGGAGAGATGGCTCAGCAGACGACACAGGTTTGAATCCTAGCACCTACATGGTGGCTAAGAACCATCCATAACTCCAGGTCTAGGGGATCTGACACCTTCGTCTGGCCTCCTTGGGCACTGCATGGCATGGGTTCATTTACATACACTCATACACATAAAATTAAAATAAGCAAAGTTAGAAAGAGAGAGAGAGAGAGAAAGAGAAAGAGTGAGAGAAAGAAAGAGAGAGAGAGATGAATGCTGCTGTTCAACTCACTTTCTCTGTTTTATTCAGACCAAGTACCCAGCCTATGGCTGATACTGTCCACAGGTAAGGTAAAATCTACCCCTCAATTAACTTAATCTAGATAATTAACTTAATCCCTCAGAGGCAAGCCAGAGGTTTGTCTCCTTGGTGATCCTAGATCCTGTCAGGTTGACAAACACTAATCATCACAGAGACTTTCCAATTCAGTCCCTAATGGGTCACTACAGAAGTCAGAGCCTGGGTTCTAGTATCCGACAGCTTCTAGCTCTTATGAATTTCTACAACAGGCAAAAACAGCCCTTTAAGTTTTTTAGGAATGAAGAGCTATTTTAAGTCTCAACAGAAGTTCTAAGAAAAGTTTCTGCCCAGACTAGAGAGGTATTCTCCAGATTTCCAGACATCAGAGTTTCAAATGAACTTCGATGCTTCTGAGCAAGACAAAGACAGTCACCCTATAGCCCTCAGCTCATCTGGAAGTTACTGTATAGACCAGGCTGGCCTTGATCTCACAGAGATCCACCTGTCTCTGCCTCCTGAGTGCTGGGATTAAAGGAGAATGACCAACATCTCAGTAAGCACTGAGGCGCTGCTTCACAAAAACACGTTTCCAAACACAAGTCCATCATGAGAGATCCAGCCATTAAAAAGCTGATTGTATTACAAATGTGCTTCGGTTCACAGGCTTAGTAATCACATGGCTACAGCAACAACAGAAAAGTCAGAGGCCCTCAATACTCTTGTTTCCACAGGTTAACAGAAAAAAGTGTTTCTGCTTCCGTGGCAATAATAATATAGTTTGTGACTCGAAACAGCTGGTGGAGACAGAAGGGTACGGCTCAGTGGCAGAGTCCAAGTTTCGCATGTGGGAGTCCCCAGCACTGTAAATCATGAAACAGTTGCCAGGATCCATGAGAGAATTTCAGCCACAAGGTCCTCTTTCGATCAATTCTAGTTTTCTTATTAGCAAAGAACTGAAGGATGGGGGCGGGGAGCAGGCTGGCAAATGAATCACCAAAGGACTTCTGCGGTTTAACTGAAGCCCAGGAAAAGCTCAGCGATGACACCCAACCTTTCAAAGCCCTGAGAACCTCTATGTATTAAGACTGTTTAAAAAATTTTTTGATCTTTTTTGAGACAGGGTCACCCTATAGCCTTCAGCTAGTCTGGAAGTTACTCTATAGACCAGGCTGGCCTTGATCTCACAGAGATCCACCTGCCTCTGCCTCCTGAGTGCTGGGATTAAAGGTACGCACCACCATTCCTGGCCCTGAGAACTTGTAAACATCTAATTTCTGAGAACTAATGAGGTCTTAATGGGTGAAAAAGAAGGCCCCTCCTTACTACCACGTGTACAAACGGGTCTTCAGACTTGGTCGCTTGCATGCTCCCTTACAAGAACTGTGATGGGAAAAAGAAAAAAAAGAATGCCCCTCCCCGACACCACATGCTCAATTTGGCATTCACATATTTTTCATTGATTTAGATAAAAGACACAAAGGACACAACTTCGTATGTTTGACAAATACGACATTTGGGTAAGGCTGCCATATCACTTCTACAAACATACCAAACATGGTGACCTGTCAGTGCAAAATGCACACGTACTGGAGCTAAGTGAATGAACTAGATGGAGTTCTCTTTTCCTCTCAAAATTACACAAGCACTGCATGTTCCCAGAGCCTCTCCTAAGGTCCGATGGCTTCACCCTAACAGCCTTATTTGCTCATCTTACAAGATTTCTCAACACCAAAAGAATATGGAGTCTATAATTAGACTGTGCGTGTGACTGGGCATGCTCCCTTGTCACATGTGCAGACGGAAGTCAGTGGTCAGCCTTCCAGGATGCTTCTCAGAAGCTGTCTACCTTCTTTTTTACAGCCTGGTGCTCAAGATCAGGATAAACGAAGGGATCCTTCTGTCTCCACCCCCCACCATGGATCCAATAACCCCTTACAGAGGTGCCCGGAAACTAACCTAATCTAGATAATTCCTCACAGGCATTTCCAAAGGCTTGTCTCCTTGGAGACTCTAGAGCCCGTTTTTATTTATCTGCTGGTGTGGTTCTACCACAAGGGTCCTGGAATCTAAAATCAGATCCTTACAACTGACTCGATCCCAAATTCAACTTTTTATAAAAACTGTTCTTTGACCATATAATTAAAAATTGTATTCTGGTTGGAATTACTAAAATTATCATTAGCTGTAACCAAAATGATATAAATAACATCATAATGTGTGATTAAACACAAAAAGGTAAAATAGCTGTATCTTAATGCTACAGCTAGTAGGATGGATGTGGCATCATGAGTAAAAGATGTTTCCCCTCCATTGTCAATATTCTGTGTTAAGTGACACGGTCTTTTAAGACTCAAGGCAATGCGCAAGGTGACACTTCTAAAGTAAAGCAAGAAAGAGAAGGAGGAGGTGGGGAAGACATAACTGCTGCATTCCCAAGCAGGTAAATTCCATGGAAGACACAGACCTGAAGGGTACAGAGCTAACTTTCCATGTTCAAGGAGCTCCTTGGAAAAGTTCAAGTTTACCAGACTCAGCTTGATAATCCTGAACAGATGAATATGGTAGTGCAGGCCTTTAAATCCACACAGGCAGGCAAGTCGCTGTGAGTTAGAGGCCACCCTGGTCTACACAACAACTTCCAGGCCAGATAGGGCTACTCAGATTCTGAGAAAAAAAAGAGAGGAAGAAGGAGGTGAAAGAAAGAAAGGAGGGACGGAGGGAGGGACGGAGGGAGGGAAAAAAAAGGTATACTATCGGTAAGAAAATTGGCAAAGTACTGAAGATTACTAAATTTAATTATCACTCATGTCTGGACCAGCTTAGATGAGGAGCAACATAAGGACTTACCTAACTCCCAAACGTGAAAATGCACAAAACAAAAACTTATATGTAAATTTATTTACATATATATATATATGTATATATATATATACCTTTAAAAGACAGGGTCTCACATAGCCAAAGATGAATGATCCTCCTGAGTGCTGGAAACACAAGTATGAGGCACCGTGCCCAGTCTACATGGTGCTGAGGACTGAGCTAGGAAGCACTCTACCAGCTGAGCTAGTTCTGTATTTTTTCAATCTATTTTCCTTCTAAATAGCCTACTATAGCCTGCTTGTTTTTTAACATTTTAATCTATTAAACTGCATGAAATATTTATTACAATTTCTGAATGTCAAAATCTGAAATAATTCAACCAAATTAAATATTTTATCTGGATTTTTTTCACAATTGGAGTTAATTAAAGTCATTATTAAAATAAAACCAGGCAATTCTATGAATCATTTCATGTCCATCTTGCTACCAATATAAAAGAAAATAAACACTGTTCCTCACCCATGTCGTTTCTACAGTTATACACGTGACAGTAATAAGAATGAGTATCATGAAATACGGTGTTTTGACTTTGTAAAAGAAAATTTAATTTTGTTCAAAACAATAAAACATTCCCCAGCCAAAATACACAACTGTTGCCAATTCTGCACTAATTAGAACGTACAGCTGGAATCATATGAGAGGAAGAGAAAAAAAAAAAAATAGAAGGAAAAGAGGAAAAAGGCTTGGTGCTATTGCAACTCTGCGAAGAAGTGTGTCTGTGTCCCCTGAGCCTGCACAGTGCCAGTCCCTAGGAGGACTTCGTTATAAGTTGTTCTGGGCCACCACTGAATGCAGGGACCTATGCTTAAAGCACACAGTGGCCTGCACTTAACCATTCTCCAGATTCTCTAAAGACAGAGTCAAGGTTAGGGGCCCTCCTGGCCTGGTGTAAGCATCAAAGACCACTTCCATGCTTGTGATTTCTGAGTTGAGGACAGGGACTTCCAGTGAAGATGCATACCTTCGGAGATGAAAGTGACCTGTGGTGTTGGCACACAGCTACTACCTCTGTGTGTATGCGTGTGTGTGTGTGTGTGTGTGTGTGTGTGTGTGTGGTATGTATGTGTGAACATGTGTAGAGGCCAGAGGTCCACATCAGTTGTATTTCTTTGCCTCTCTCTGCCGTATTTATTCAGGAAGGTCTCCTACTCGTCAGTTCGCCTAGCTGTCTGGTCAGTGAGATACATCTATCTCAATCCCTACCACACTCTAACCTAGAGAGCTGGGGTTACAGGCAGGTCCATCTGTGGCCAGGTTTGTGTAAGTTTTGGGGATCAAACTCAGGTCCTCATGCTAGTGCTGCAAGCACTGTACCCACAGAGCCTACACAGTCCAACTACAGCCTTTTTAAGGCGAGGTCATAGAACCTCATATTAGGAAGCCCATCTTCATTAGCAAAATCTTTTAAGAGGGAGGAAACAGGACCTGTCAGGTGGCTCAGCAGGAAAAGGTTCAAGTCGCCAAGCCGGATGACCTGAGTTCAGTGCCCACTCTGCCAGATCGCCGACTGCTGCCAGTTGTTCTCAGTTGTCCTCTGACAACTGAGGTAATACAGTTACAAACATACATACATATACACACACACACACACACACACACACACACACAGAATTGTGGATGTCAAAATCTGAAATAATTCAACCAAATTAAATATTTTATCTGGATTTTTTCACAATTAGAGTTAATTAAAGTCATTATTAAAATAAAACCAGGCAATTCTATCAATCATTATCATTTCACTCATTCTTATTACTGTCACGTGTATTGAAAAAATTGAGTTGTCCTCTGAAATACTGTGGCAATACAGTCACAAACATACCTACACCCTCTGAAATACTGTGGCAATACAGTCATAAACATACCTACACACACACACACACACACACACACCACACTTCCTATCAGTCCTGCTTCTCTGGAGATTCCCATCACTGAAATGGTCAAGCTTTAAGATGATTCTAGGCTAAGAAGATAATCTAAGGACAAGCCAGTTCTTCCCCTATAGCTGGAGAGTGACTCTACAGAACTAAAGGACTCTGCTGGAGAGATGGTCCTGAAATGGTGGTGTGGCCATGGAATGGAGGCATGCTCTGGAATGCAGGCATGGCCATCAAACACTGATCTGTGAGGGAGATTTAACACACAGCAGCAGAGTCCCATGTTCCTAAGGTCAAAGACCAAACAGTACTGGCACAGCTAGACAGTCCAACAGACCCATTCAAAGGTCAGCAGCATGACAAAGAATGTCAGGCAGAGCTGGTGAGTCAAGGCTCAGAGAGGAAAAAACAAACAAGAACAAGGGGAGGGGTCAGCAATGAAACCAACAGATGCCTGAGAAGCCAAGTTGGCTCCAGGGGGACTTATTTGTTCAAAGTGACATGAGACTCCTCCACAAGATGAACATCAAGATTACTCAGGATATCTACGAGCCCATCCAGAGCAGAAACTGGGATCAGATGGACACCGAGCCCCGCATGGACATGAGGCCACATTATCTGAGCGGGACAGGCACAGAGCATCTACACGGGGGAGGGGAGCAGCAACAGGAGACACAGGCCACAGGAGACTAGGGCTCTGGGAGAGGAGAGAAAACCAGGAAAAAGTGTAGACCAGTGGCCAAAGAAACACTGAAGAAAGTTACCTCCTAGTGCACATAGCATCAAACACATGCTTGATTTACATTACATATGTCACTCAATTGAGAATCAGGAGAAAATAAATGCATTTATGACTCATGTGAAGAAAGCAAATCTACTCACGGTTTTGTGCTTACAGTTTTCATGCAGCAAGGGAAAACCCAAATAGCATCAGATCCAATTTACATAACTTTACATAATTTCATGATTACCATTCATCCGGCAAAGAAGTTGCAGACCACAGCTCTTCCGTTTATTTGGCGCCAAAAAAGACAAAACAGAAAACATTCCGGGAAAGCGGCTTTCTACCCTGTTCCTAAAGATCACAGGAAGACAGCTGGACAGCTTCTCAGTCATGTGTTCCTAATACTCTAAGTCTGCCCGTTCTCATGTAAGATCTCACTGACAGAATTCTGTCAATGGCTGACCCCATCACACCCCTACCATTTTCAAACCGTTGGTTTCGAGATTGAGAAGAATCACCTGTGCGTGCTCTAGGTCTACCTACCAGCAAGCTATCTGACTTGGGATCAGCCACATTTTCTTCAGATGTAAATTATAAATACCACCAGTCACTTCACATGGTAATTCTAAGGACAGAACTAAAGACACAAGACACGCAGGTACATGATAAAAACATTCTGCTTTGGGGGCTGGGGAGATGATTCAGTCAATGGCTGTCTGCTGTGTAAGCACGAGGGCCTGATTTCAGTCCCCCAGAACTTACACACACACACCAAAAAAAAGCTGCACGTGGTGGTGTGCGCTCATAAACCCAGTGCAAGCGAGGTGGAGACAGGCAGATCCCTGGGACTCAGTGGTCAGCCAGCCGAGTCAAAATCAGCTAACCTCAGGTCAGTAAGACACACTGTCTCAAAAGCCAAGGTGCTGACTTCAGAGCACCATCTCTACTGACTAGTATTTATAGTGCTGAAAGGTGCTATGCACGCTACCAACAGGAAAAAAATAATCATTAGCCTTACCCAGCTGGGAATCTTGTGAACTATAATGACTTGGTCTGACAAGATTGCCTACTAGTGCAATAGCGGCAAAAAGATTATGAGAGGAGCCAACCACTCTCTAACTGGACTTAACATCTGCTTCATGGGATGGAGACTATAACTGGTATCAGGCATTGGCATCAGCCTTAGGATCTGAGGCTAGACAGGTCACAGGGTGTAGGGGAGAGTCTAATACTAGTTTTCCTCTAAACCGTTGTTGTATTAAACTGACTCCTAATGACAGTGTTATACCCACGGATTAATATATCTCTCAGCTCTCACCAGAGAAGACTCCTTATGCAGCGGACAGTGATTAACACAGACAGAAACCCACAACTGCTCAATGTACAGTGAAAAGAGGCTACAGAGTGCTTATTCCTGGATAGGACACTTATACCAAGTTTCTGCCCCCCAGGGCTCAGGGATCATTGCAGAAGATGGGGCAGAAAGACTGTAAGAGCCCGGGGTGGTGGATGACAAGGAAGCACAGGTTTTTGGACAGGTGGTCTCATATGAGCTCACAGCAATGGTGACAGCATTCGTAAGTCCCATGCAAACTCAAACCAGACAAAATCTCAGCATATACAGGCAAGGGGGCAAGAAACCCCAACCCAACCTATAGAAATCTTGGCAACTGATGACTTCTGGGAAAAGAGACCATCTCTTTCAAGGATGAGACTCTGAGTAGGTTAACCAGGCTCCAGTGGAAGGATCCACATTGAAGGACATTTGCGGATAGAAATTAGACTCTAAATTACACACACACACACACACACACACACATGTGTGTAAAACCAAGTGTATTAAATTGGATGGGGAGCAATAAGGGGAGGTGATAACAGGGGGAGGATCTAAATACCATCAAATAACATTGTATGAAAATTGCAAAACTTAAAAAAAAAATGGCGGATGGGGGAGATGGCTCAGTGGTTAAGAGCACTGGTTGCTGTTCCAGAGGACCTGGGTTCAATTTCCAGCACCCACATGGTGGAGGGAGATCTGATGCCCTCTTCTGGCCTCCACAGGTATTACTTGACATGGGTGCACTTAAATACATGTAGGCAAAATGCACATATGCATAAAACAAAAAAAAAAATGAAACCAAAGTGGATAGCAACTGAGGAATAACATGAAGCTGGTCTCTGGCCTCCACACATGTGCACATATATGCACACATTTTGTATATATATATATATATTTTTTTTATATTTTACCTGCTTTTCATTGGAAAGCTATGTTACGAATGTAAAATTCCTGATTTCTTTTTTACTGTTCAAGGCAATGATAGAGGGAATGTGACACCTAGCAACTGTCAAAAGTCAACACAAATAACAAACAGGAATTTGGAAGAGGAAAAACTGAGTGCAGTCGTGCGCGCCTGTCATCCCACCGCTCCGAAGGCTAAGGTAGGAGGATCGTGAGAGTTAGAGGAGGCTGGAGAGCACAGCAAAACTGGCTGTCCGTCAGTGCACAGAGGGGATTGAATCCTGGACTTCACACAGATGCTAAAACCCACGGATGCACAGTCCTGGCTTTCTGACCAGTCATGGAAGCTGTAATCTTAACATTTGGGAGGCTGAGGCAGGAGGCTAGCTACAAATTCCAAGCAAGCTTGATCTACTGGGTGAGTCCCAGACAAGCCTGGGTTAGAGTAAGACTATACTTCAAAAAGAAAAGTCGCTTCTTAACTAAAGAATTTTTTAAATACACAAACATGACTTTTAATTTACTGTCATATTTATCAAATACACTCTATCACTTCTTATACCTATATTATTTTTTTCTCATTACATCAAATTATTCAAATTATTTAATAGTTAACAAGTGTCCCCTTGCTTCCCTCAACTCCAAGTGGTCAAATAGAGAAGAGACTAGCCAAGTGTGGTAGAAAAGATCTGTAATTTCAGCACTCAAGAGGCTGATACGGGAGGATTGTGAGCTTGAAGCCACAATTCATCACTAATTTTTTAAATGAACAAGTAGAATTTCAGAATTTAAGAATTCCAAAGAAAACAATGTGGTTAAGTCTCACTAGCATCACTAAAATATCTTTTTTTCAAATTGGAAGTTTTAGAAATCGATAGTCTCAAGCTGGGGAGAAGGCTCAGTGGTTAAATGGTTGCCATGAACATGTGAGGACAAGAGCCCATATCCCCAGCATCTATGTAAATACCATGTAACTAGACAAATCCAGCTCTGGGTTTGATTAAGAGACCCTGCCTCACTGAAAAAGGCGGAAGAACAATCTAGGATGGTTCCTGACTTCAACCTCAGGCCTCTACATGCATCCATCCACGCATGCCCACACATGCAAACATGCACACATGCTTTGCACACACACCCCCACACACAAGGACCATGAAAATGGAAAAAGAAAAAAATTAAAAATTTTAAAAATTAAAATTAAATAAATTAAATAAAAATTAATAGTCTCATAAAAGACAGGGTTAAACAGTGGCTGCGGACAGCTGGGTCCTGTTGTCTTATGACTTTATAGCTCCCTGTAGCACCTGGAAGCAAAGCAACTCTCCCTTCACAATGAACCACACCAGAGAATTTGGCAAATCTACCCACATAACATAAGGCCATCTTCACACTTTCTTCTCACACTTCATGAATAAACATTCCTTTATTCAAATAAGTTATATATATTAACTAACTCCAGTAATTGTGATTCCACTTTGAATGGTAAATACAGTCATTCTGGCGAAGCTGCAAGAGTTTGCAATTCAAATTACAGATATTTTAATAATGGCGAAAATAAAAATTAGTGGCGGGACTCCTGAGGCACTGTAATTCCAATACTCTCATTGAAACAGTCGAAAGCACACATAAATATTTCTCCCTTTAGAAGCCGAGGGGTTTCACTGAGTCCTGCGTCGTCACACATATTCACCTACAATCTTACAGAGGAGCATCGTTTAAGGGATTCAGCAGGCCCCAGTCAGAATGCTAAAGCTCCCCAGCCCCTGGCACTAAGAGGTAACAGTACCACCTCTGAATAAATAACAATGAAACGGCCACTGGATTAAATGATTCCCGAACATTATCATCATAAACAATAATTATTTGGCAGCTGCCCTCTGTGAATGTGGAAGACACTTATGAATAAATCAAGCCTTATTGATTTACTAAGCCCAAACATTTTACATTTTGCTCTGCTAATAAGGGCTTTAATTCCCGCTGCACTTAGTGAGGCTTTAATGTAGTATGTCCCTTAATACTTTTAATATGAAAGATTAGCGCCGGTTGGCCCCCAGAGCAAGAAGGCTCTACTCTCAACAGCCAATTGGCCACCAAACACAGTTCTCTCTGAACATGTCCTTATTAACAGAGTTCTCTGACTGCCTGATGAAAGTCACAATTAGTGACATCAACTGGAGATGCTGCTGTACTATTTTTTTCTCCTCCTAACATTTAATATATCATCATCAGCATACATTAATTCATAGGTGAAAGTGAAACAGCGAGGCAGTAAACCCTACACTGCAAAGAGTTCTCTGTGGCCTATAAAACTACCATCCAAAAGCACAAGTTGGATTCTAGGGATGTTGCTCAGTTGGTAGACTACTTTCCTAGCATGCACCAAGTCCTGAGTTCAATTTCTAGCATACCATAAGACCCTGTGTCAATCAATGAAATTGCTCTCTTTTGATGTAGTGACTGAAAAAGACAGAAGACAACTTTAGATAATCCAAAGATCCTGGGCTCAGCAACCTCAGTCTGAGAAGGAGAGACCCCCACCCCGTTCCTTCCATGGACCTCAGTAGGCAAAATGCCCAGTTCTCACCCACCATTTGCTGGAGGACCACTCACTGGAGGAATAGAAACTCTTAATCTCTAGGTTCAAGAAAGAAGCAGTGTCTCTCGTTTTTAGTTGAGGGAAATTCTACTCAGGCATTCACAATCATTTTTTATCCTACGTAATATGCTGTTGTGGCTAGTTTTTAATTGTCAACTTGCCACAACCTAGAATCCCCTGAAAAGAGTCTCAGTTGAAGAACTCTCTAGACCAGGGTGACCAACCGGTATGTCAGCATCCGTGGGAGACTGTCTTGACTGTTAGCTGAGGTGGGAAGACCCACCCTGAATGCAGCCTGTGTACAAGCTGAGGACGCTCGCTCGCAAGCAGGGGAGTGTACGTTCATTCTCTCTCTGCTCTTGACTGCGGATGAGACGCATTACGTTCTTACCTTGACTTCCCCACAATAATGGACTGTAATTTGGAATTACAGTCTTTCTTCCATAGGTTGATTTTTTATTTTTAAGTTTTATTTTATCTGTACAAGTGTTTTGTCTGATGTATGCAAGCACACCACATGCGTGCAGTGCCCATGGAGGCCAGAGGGGGTGTGGGATCCCCTAGAACTGGAGTTATAGACAGTTGTTAGCCACAATGTGGGTGCTGGGAACCAAACCCAGGTTCTTTGCAAGAGCAGCCAGTATTTTTAACTGCTGAGCCACGTCTCCAGCCCCCACTAAACTGCTTCTCATTAGTAATTTATCACAGCAACAGAAATGAAACTAGAACATATGTCACTGTCCAGGAGGGGCGGAAACACATTATTCCTGTGCTTTAGACAGGTCCCTATGCTCAACTGCATGGATTCTAATTCCAAAACAAACTCCATTCCTCATGCACAAAATAGAAAAATAAGTACCCACACGTTCTTACTTGCCTTCCTTCACACGGATCGCAAACCAAGTAAGGTCAGATCAGACAGCTCCCTGAGACTGCATTCTCTAAGCCCCCATTTTGAGACAGAACTGCTGCGGAGGGCTGGGGGACGCACCTATGGGACTAAGTTAACAGTGGAAGCCTCCGAAGAACTCAGACTACAGAGTCCCGCCATTTGTGCGACTTTGACTTGCAGGATTTGTAAGGAGCCTCACTGCGGCTGGAGGGATAGCTCAGTCAGTAATTACAGCTCTTGCTTTGCAAGCACAGCAACATGAGTTTCATCCCCAAAACCCTGGAATGGCAGTGCCATGTGTTTGTAATCCCAGGGCTGGGGAGGCAGAGAAAGATCAGATCCCTGGGGGCTCCTGGCCAGTCTGTCTAGCCAAATTAGTGAGCTAAAGGCCAATGAGAGGTCTTGTCTATAAAACAAAGTAGGCAAACAGAAGGAATGAGAGTCAAATCAAGGTTGTCCTCTGGCCTACACACCCATCACACACCCACACACATCCACACCACACACCCACACACATCCACACACACCCACACACACCCACACACACCCCCCCACACACACAAGAAGCCTCTTTTAGCACCATGGATCCTCCCGGGCAGAGCCATTAGGGTCATAGATTAGTGTAACTCGTGTTCATATTTTGTGATGCTTTTTAAGTGCAACCACAACAAAGACTAGCTAAGCTCAGTTGCAGAATTTACAACAATATTAGCTCTCTACGAAAACCACACAAAAGTCCACTTAAGACATAGATTCTCCTATTCCCTCTGGTACAAGTGCCGCCTCAGGTTACAAAGCAATAATTATCCTGTCCCACAGAAATCAATAAAACCTCTTGCCCCATGAACCTGCTATTTCCTGACTTTGTTCTCTGGACTAAAGATTTCTAAGTCATATTGATTACAAAGTAAATTTTTTCAAGTTCTTTACAAGAACGGCACTGAGGAAATCCTCAAGCCGCCATCACTTGTCATTGTTTGAAAGGCCTTCAGATCTTTCCATCACATTAATGGTTGTCCTTTTTCCAGGGTTTTCCTATTCTTCATTTTGATCTTGTCATCTTAAGGGTGTCTATGTCCTGGGTAACAGCGCAAAGTCTGCAAGATACAAATTGGAGGCTGGCACAATTGCCACATTTTTCTTCCAAATGAGAGAGGGGAGCTGATGAATCTACTGTGCCTGTTCTCTGGAGCGATGGCATGGATTCTCCTGTATGGATCCAAGGGCTCTTGAGCTCTCACATTCAGTCCTCTGGAACTTCTCTTTAGAGCTAGCCATGAAAGCAGCTGCATAAAGTGCAACCACCAGGCTAGAGAGAGCTCAGTGAGTCAAGCACAAGGACCTGAGTTCAATCCCCAGCACCCATGAAAGAAACCAAGCATAGCAGTGTGCCTTTGTAATTCCAGCACCAACGAGGGAGAGAAAGATAGGTCCCTGGGTCTTGGCCAGCCTCTCACTGGTGAGCCCCAGAGCCCAGGGAGAGGCCTTGTCTTAAAAACAAGGTGGATGGCTCTTAAGGTTGACCTCTTTTTACACCACACATACACACACACACACACAAACACACACACACACACACACACATAAACACACAAATAAATAAATAAAAAAGATAAAATAGTAAAGTGTAAGCACCTCAGAAATTTTCCAAGGGCATTTAAGTACTTGTGTTGGACTTTGAGACTCACAAAGGAGAAGACGACAGACACTAACAACAAGGAAACTTTCAGGATGCACCAAGGAGCCACTCTAACTCTCAAATCCCCTATTATTGACCCCCTCCATGTCTCTCAGTGTCCCTAAATGTATATACACACCATCCCTGAATTAACTCACATCTGCCTGTCCTGTCCCAAGTGAACGGGGCACTATCTACATAGTATTTATAAGAGGTGATGGAAAAGGTGTCTCTACTTCTGCAACTAGGGCTAATAATTTTGCAATATCCCATCAGCACTGTTCATCCATCAAGACTGATTTATTTTATGGCAGATCAAAACTCACAAGAGATTAAATAACAGAACATTAATGGCTATCATCGCACCTCAGTGGCAGCTTTAAATTCAAAGCAAGATCTAAAAAGTGTCATTTGTGATCAGTTTAGGTGAGGTGTGGGGTTAAATGAAGCAAGCATTTCCCAAAGCTTAGCAGAGATATCTCACCCAGAGTTCATCTCCATTCCCTGGGATTTGCTTCAAAGAACTACAGTGGGAAATAATACAAGGCTCAACCCATCGCAACCACTGCCAGCTCCCTTTCTCCCAAAAAGCACACCTCAAGGTGTACTGGAAACGAGGATGCATATGCTACATGGAAAGACCCGGGCAGCTGGACAAGCCGTACGCAACTTCTCCTGGGGAAACATAAACAAATATCCATTCACCCCAGACAGGACACTGACAACAGACCAAACAAGGGATTCCACCCAAGTCTAGCTGGGTTAACCAGAGAGCTCACTTAAAGGAGCACGGGTGCCTCGGAGGCAGCTGCATCCCAGGAGCACCCCATACTACTAACAAAGCCCCTGGCCACCACTGTTCACAGCTTTCTTAACCTCAGGAAAGGGCTGTGTGAATCCTAACTTTCTGAGCTTCCTACTCCTTGCAGTTTCAGGAAGCTCCGGTGTCCAGTCTATCAGCCTTGCCTTTGTCCAGGACCCAGTGTATCCATTCAGAGGTACGAGCCACACAGTAGCGGGAGATGCAGCTCAGCCTACAGCACTTGCTCAGCAGTGCTGTGATTACTTCTTGCCCTTATAAAAATGATGCCTGGGCTACAGTATCCACAGCATCTTCTGAGCTCCATTCAGCTCCTCTCTGAGCTTTCCCTGGGATCACAAGCACAGGCAATGTGTGTGAGTTCTTGAGAACACAGTGAGCTCTGGGTAACCAGTGACCTCCCACTTGGAGCTCACTGTCTAGGGCTGTAAAATATCCATTCCAAAGATTGCGGAAATTGGAAAGATACCTACATCTACCCTCCACTAGCTGATAAATGGAGAAACAAAATGATAGGTCCATGCAATGGACTAAGCTTTAGTCTTAAAAAGAAAAGATGCTTTGGTATAACCTACAGTATGACTGCCTATGCCTCAAGGATGTATGTGAAATGAAGGGAATCAAGCATACAAGAACAAATATTCCACAAGTTCATGTATAATGCCCAGAATAGGAAAGTCCACAACAACAAAAAGTAGAGCCACCAAGATGGAGCAGCAGATAAAGGTGCCTGCTGCCAAATCTGACTACCTGAGCTCCGTCCCTGGGACCTAGAAAGAGAGAACTGACTTCCTCAAGTTGTCCTCTGACCTCCACATGGCACACACACACTCACACTCATACACACACAGTAAATAAATACATTAATGAATTAACTAATTTAAAATGTAATTTTTTAAAGTAGGTTAGGGGTTATAGGAAAAAAAAATGTGTGGAGTTGTACCTTCAGGAATAGAAAAGCATTCCAGAATTAGAGAGCGGCAATGGGTGTCCAACCTCATGAACACAGTAAAAATCACCGAGCTCAGCACTAACAGGAATGACTTTTATAATGTGAATTATTAAAATTATGTAGGACTTCAGATATAACTCAGTAGTACAGTGTTTGCTTAGTACTCTCAAAGCCTTAAGTTTACTCTCTGATTCTACCAACATTATTAGTAGTAATAATTATTACAATATTATTTATAATAATTATGTATTAATAATTAATATTATTATTGGAATTTTTTAGATAGGCTCTCCCTGTAGCCCCAGCTGGCCTGGAGCTCACTATGTAGACGAGGCTGGCCTTGAACTCACAGAGACCTCCTGTCTCTGACTCTCAAGTGCTGGGATTAAAGACATGCACCACCATTCCCATCTTAACTAATAAACTAAATTTTAAAATTAAAAAAATAAATGTTTGAGATGGGATGAACACTAAGGGCCCAGAGTCTTGTGAGCACAGATCAGTTCTGACCTCGGGGGTCTAGTGGGAGGGCCAGACGAGGAACGGAGGGAAGGATTTCCAGGCACAGGACACAACAGACACATCTGAAAAGAAACCCTTTTTTCCTTCTCTTATGAGACAATGAAGGGTCGAGATGCCAGCTAAGGCCAAGGCAATGGATTCAACCCTGACAAACATCACATAAAGGCTACTCTTAAACTCCTGCCAATTTTACGACCCCTCTTTGGGGAGCCAGCAGTTCTGCATAACAAAAGGAAGACTATTCTGCCCAATCTGAAAAATCATACTCTTAAAAAAAAAGAAGGTAAAATTCAAACACTTTGAGAGGCTAAGGCTGCTCACTATTCAGCTGCTCAGATCACGGTGACCTCTAAAACCAAAACGTAACTTCAAAAGAAAACCAGGCAGCTGGATACAAGACAGTCATGAGCATGAGAAGGTGGCGGCTTCGGGCATCAGGCACCACTACTGTGTAACACACAGTGAAACAGGGATCAGGCAGAGTCAAACATGTGGTGGAAGTCAGCTTCCACCCCACAGTCCCATAGCAGCTTCTTTAACGCCTCTGATTTTGAGGACCATTCCTTCCAGGTAGGAGCGCTCAACCTCAACAGCCCTGGTAGGCGAAGCCTGATAAATTCTTAGTTGTGGAGATGACCTGTGCATTGGGGGAGGTTCAGTGACATCTCTGGTTTAGTCCCACTAGGTGTCAGAGGCATTTCCCTCCCATCAGGACCAAAAAAATAGATCCAGACACTGACAGATGTCCCCTGGGTAATAAAACTGCCCCAGTGGAGAGTGACTGCTTTGCGGCAACTGAACTGATCTCAGCACCCAGAGTGGCTAACAATCGTCTGTAACTCCAGTTCCAGGGGATCTGACACTCTCTTCTAGCCTCAGCAGGCATTGCATACATGTGGTGTGCCCACATACATGCAGGCAAAACACTCATACACACAAAAAAAAAATTATTAAAAAATTATTTTTAAAAAACTGAAAGAGAGAAGGGAGGGGGCAGGGAGAGAAAATGCAAAACATAAGTGAAAGCAAACAAATAATCACGAAGTAAATAAGTGTAAGGGGCTAGAGAGGGCGCAGTGGTTAGGAGAATGTACTGCTCTTGCAAAGGAACCAAGTTAGGTTCCCAACACCCACACTGGATAGGTCACAACCGCCTATACCTCCAGCTCCAGGTGATCTGACACCTTCTTCTGGTCTCTGTGGGCACTTGCACTCACAGACACATATCCACACACACAGAGACACACGCACACAAACATAAAGAAAAATAAAATAAAACCTTTTTTTTAAAAAAAAAAAAGAAGAAGAAGAAGAATGTATAAGAGGCTCTATCATTCTGCTCAAAATGTCAGCTCCCTAAAACGGAAGAAAAATTAACATATACAGTCACCAAAGAGAAAACAAATTCCAACCTACAGCATCCTTTCACCTTCCTTTCATCCTTCCAGAAGCAACCTGAGGGATGAGGGTAAAACACTTACCTCCAGTATGACTGACACAACTGGTTGAAGGCCAAGATCATACCTGATAATATGAAGATGGACCCACCTTCCCACTCTACAGCATCCTTTAGATAATGAAGTATAATGATGTTTATGTCTAAAGAACTGGGAGACTGTGGCACAAAACCCAAGCGAGTTTGCTAGGGGGTTCTCCCTGCTCCTACAGCATTAACAATTACTACGCAGAACAATCTTTTGCACATCAAAGCCTTCAATATGTGGGCTCACCATCCGGGGGCATCAACACCTTGTTGTTCTGTGTGCACCACCCCACAGGGTGCAGATCTGCTATGACCACGTCACACCAAAAGTCAGCCCTGCGGTCCTCCCCGTAACCACAGTAGCGTAGAAGCAGCAGCTGTCCACAGGTAGTAATGATCGTGGCCACCCAGTAAGTGTCTGGATTGTTCTTATTGGCCACCTCCAACTTCATTCCGGGCTGGAAGTTACTCTGAATACTGATTTCCACCTTGAAGCATTAGAAAGACAGGAAAACCAGGATTACACTAGATATACACTCCAAAAATTATAAGAGCTACTTAAACATAGTACACTTTGAAACTGTATGTATCTCTGTTGACCTAAAGTAGGCATGTATTTAAAACGAATATAACATGAGGCTCCAATGCAACTCTAAGTTTTCTAAAAGTCACATTTAAAAGAGAAAAATATATAGTGAATTTAATAACATTTTATTTCCCTCTTTAAATCCAACATACACTCATTTCACTATAGAGGTAATGCTACAAAATGTGATTGAGCCAGACAGGTAGCACACACTTGTAATCCCAGTACTCTTCCGGTCAGTTGGTAAAGTGCCTGTCCAGCATGCAGGATGACTGGGTTTGATCCCTAGCATCACATTAAAAAGGGGGAGCGGGATGACATACATCTCTAATCCTAGCATTCATAGAGTAGAAGGCAGGAGGATCAGAAATTCAAAGTCATCCTTGACTTCATAAGTTTGAGGCCAGCTTCGACTAACTGAAAACCCTGTCTCAACAGAAGTGAGTGAGCTAGTCTTTTTGAATAACACCTTCCAAACCTGATATTGTATTCCAGTGTATAACATATCTCAATTTGGGCTACACACTCTTCAAGTATTCAACACAAGTATCCTATGTGTCGGGACCTACTGCAAGAACAACAAAAAGAGTTTCCAGCTTGGGGGGTCTTAGCACCCCTACAGCTGATGTAGGTAAGGCCCACCATCAACAGGTGCTTGAAAATGGCAATGGAACCATGAATTATGAATCCGAAGTGAGGCTACTTCTCCTTTAAACGTCGTGCACGAGCATGGGCCACTTTACATCCTGAAAGGCAGGTGCCTGCATCACACTCCAGGAATACAGGCATCCTGAAAAGTGATGGCCTGTCCACCAAAACCCTCACTGTATGGGCTCACTTTCCAGTGGTATCGACTTCCACTGAAAAGGAGATGAAAGAACTTAGGATCAGGGAATGGGGTGACTCCTTCCCAAAGAGATAAAAGACTTTACTGTACAGAAGAGAGTGGAAAGTTGTCGATGAATTTTCCCAATTCCTTAAGGAATTTACCAGATCATCTCTGGGTCTTGTTACCATAGCTTTTGCAGAACCATCACCCTAGCTGTTTATGTCAGAATGGCTTTGCTCTCGTGCTTTAAAATTGAGCCCTTGGTTTCACTGCATGTCCACAATCATATTTAGAATCAACTCTAACCTGATACAAATAAAATGGAGAGGAGAATGCATTTTTACAAACCTAACAAGGGCTTAAATTCCCTTCCAAAAGAACATTTCCCCTCCTAGAAGAATTTAATGTGCTTTCAAAATAAAGAATCAAAGTTCTGGCTCTCTTGCTCAGCCAAGGAGCCCAAAGGAAGTTATCAAAGGTTGAACCACTGCTTTCAGTAACCTAATGAAAAAAAGATCTCTCAGGAGTACATTTTTATTTACTAAAACAATAGTCATGCCTAACAGCTTGGGTTTAGAGGATGTAGTCCTTTCTATGCTAAAGAAATGGAACCAGTATCACACCTAACAAAATTCTGGTTAGAACTCATTTTCTTTGGAATGTTCTAGGACTTTTCCTCTGGTAGGCATGCTGGATGAATTATATGAAGAACTGTTAAAGAGAATGAGCTTTGTTAGATCTGTATTTTCAGAATAGTTACAATGAGTTCCACATTTATTTCACCCATTAAAATCTATGAAATTCTAAACTTTCTTTTCAAAATTTAAATATCAACTATTTTTCTTTTTTAAGACAGGGTCTCATTGCAACCCAGATTGGCCTGGGAGCTCCCTGTATAACCCAAGGATGATCTTGAACTAATTCTTCTGCATTTACCTTCCCAGTGCTGGAATTACATGTGTGCACTACCACACCCAGTTTTGTATGGGGAGAGGGGCTGGGGATGGTCAAATCCTGTGTTTCAAGCATGCTAGCCAAGTACTCTATCAACTGAGCTAAGTCTCCAGCCCAAAATGTCACTTTATTATAAAAATACAGCCATTACATCTACTAGGAAGAGGAAGGAGTCTGTGTTGCTGGCTGTTTCTGATAGTCAGCCTTAGTGTGGCCTAGCTCATGTGCAACTCTGAAAACCAAGCTACCTTGCACATTTCCTCTTATTCCTTGCTCTTAGGCTTCACCTTCCAGGTCCCTCCCCCCCCAGATCGGAGCGCCCTGAACGTACGTGTCTGAAGGACGAATGTGGTGCTGCTCTCGTGCCCGTTTCTTCCAAATAGTCTCCCCAGCAAAAGCCCATTTCCTCCAGGCTGGAACCTTCCTCTGTGGAAACAGAACAAAGCAGGAGAATATCAAAACTAGAGTAAAACACACACAGGCACTGGCTTGCAATAGAGCCCAGAAAACCCCTAATGGGAGGCACAAACTAATTCAGTGGGTTTGGGGGAAAAGGCCAAGTTCTTTGAAGAGTTTCAGCTTGCTAGTTACGGATATTTTGAGTTTAAAAACAAGGAAAACAGGGGCTTGGTAGTAAAATAATTGAAAAACAGGGAAGAAGACCTGAGCTCAGATCTCTAGAACCCATGTAAAAAGTCATGTATACTTCTGAAATCGAAGTTCTGGGGAGACAGACGAGAGGAGTCCTTGGAGTTCGCTATACAGCCAGTCTACAGGAATCAGTGAGTTCCAGGTTCAGTGAGAAATCCTGCCTCAAACAAATAAGCTGGCAAGAGATTGAGGAAGACACCCAACACTGATTTCTGACTTCCACACGCACACGCCCCCCTCTCCCTCCACACACACACACACCCCCCAAGGGAAACAGTGGGAAGACAGAGCTCTGACACCCCATCAGTAAGAAGAGCAATATCCATGCTTTCAGGCTAATGAATAAGAATTATCTCAAGTCCAACCAGCTGTACATTCATGGATGGCTAATGCCAACTCAGCTTGACATTAGCCATGGTAGACACCTCAGTCTTCAGAATGGTTGCAAGACAAGGAAAAGTGATACTTTATGCACCCACTGTATGCACTGATATACATAGGGATCAAATTATCTCCTTGCTGAGGCTAGAGCCTAGAAAATAACACAGACTTTAATTAAACAGTGACTTCAGTAACACTTAGTCCATTTAGTAAAACTTTAGCCCATTTAGTAAAATTGGGCTGGAGAAAAATAATTGGGCTTAGTGGCTTACTGCTCTTGTAAAGGACCTGAGTTCATTTCCCATTAAGAGGTTTACAACTGCCTGTAACTCCAGCTACAGGGAACCAACATCCTCTTCTGGCCCCTGCAGAGACCCACATACCCACATGCACATGTATATAGTAACACATAGACATACACACAGATAAAATATACTAACACATACAAATATACATAGATAAAAACAAGTCAATACAGAAGTATGGAAGGACTGCTTGAATAATGTGAGGCCACCTAACAAGTCAGTGACAGAAACAGACCAGCTACCTAATACTCCAATGCCTCCCCCATTCAGAACCCCTTCACCTGCCAGGACAGAGCTCTCATGGCCACTAATACCAGCAGAAGCCAAAAGAATGCATGTTTCTCCAACACAAGGGAAAGACAGCTACAATTCAATGCATATCATGGCCCTTAAAATCCTAACTACTCATGGGGCTGGCAAGCTAGCTCAGTGTGAAAAGATGTTTGCCACCAAGCCTGGAGACCTGAGTTCAATCCCTGGAATACACATGGTGGAAAGAGAGAACTCACTTCTACAAATTGCCCTTTGACCTCCACGAATACATTGTGACATGCATAAGCCTTTACACATACAAACAAAATTAGTAAAAAATGTAAAAGAAATCATAACTATTCCAAATTTACATAATCCTGCATACCAGGCTCTGAAAAGCTATTCCCAAAACTGTGTGTAACTGAGAAGCCACCAAACCATAGACTTTAAGAAAAAAATGGTACAAATGTTATGGTACAGCAGCAAATGGTGAAAATTAAGCAGCTTGTGCTGGTTAATATTGGTTGTCAACATGACTATACCCGGACTCCCTAGGGAAACAGACCTCTGGGTATCTGTGAAGGGCTTTCTAGATTGGGTAAACTGCAAGGGACGATCCTACCCTAAATGTGGATGATCTCATTCCATGAACTGGGGTCCTGGACTGAATAAAAAGGAGAAAGAAGCTGAGCACTAGACTAGCATTCATAGCCTTCTGCTTCCTGACCGCAATTGACCAGCCACCTCAAGCTCCTGCTGCCTACCAGCCATATGCTCACACTGCAAGCCAAAAGTAAATTCTTCCTTAAGTTGTTTCCAGTGGCACTTTGTCACAGCAACATGAAAAGTGGGTGGAACACGGCTGTATACATGGGTTTAGCCTATCTGTGAGGGGTCATAAAGAATACTCAGTAGAATGCACTGCTCAAATATCTAATGGAATGCTTCAAAAGTTTCACTTCTCAGCTGGGCATGGTGGCACACACCTTTTAAAGCCAGCACTAGGGAGGCAGGGGCAGGTGGATCTCTGTGAGGTCTGGGCCAGTCTGGTCTGTATTGTGAGTTCCAGGCCAGATGGGGCTACATAGAGACCCTGTCTGCCAAAACTAATCAAAACAGAAACAAACTTCACTTTTCTTGTCCTACCCGTTGCTCAAAGGATGCTGACCTTCAAAGCATGTGTCTTTCACCAACAAGAGCCAATTTCACCAGCAAAGACAAAATATCATCTTCTAGCATGTGATCAGTCCAGAAGTGATACATGTGCCCAAGTGGACCAGAGGAATTAGGAACGAGAGAGTGGAAGAACAGAAGCCTTCCTTCAGAGGTAACTGCTACTTTTTGTTCTACTAAGGACTTTTCAGTTATCAGTAATTAAAGTAACTGTCTTCTTATACTCTGTATACAGTATACCCCTCTGTAAACGAAGGGGTAGTCAGAGGCTGCAGGCTCTCACTAATTCACTCTGTAGCTCAGGCAGGCCTTCAATTTGTGATCCTCCTGCCTCAGTCTCCCAAGAAGCTGAGATGGCACAGCCCTGCACCACCAGGCCCAGTTAGAAGATGCTTTGTGACCTCTGAGTTTTGTCTTCTAAGTCCAAATTTCTTAGAACTGCCTGTCAAACTAACTCCAGTAAGATGACTTATAATCAAACACCCAAGAGAAAAACTGAAGCACAAGCATGCCTCTTAAGAAAGTCCGCACGTCCTGAGTCCCCACCTAAGGATGGCTCCTGACAGCCCTGATGGCAATATTTTCTCCTCAAATGGCATGGGGCATCTGTAACAAAATTTGCTTTCTGCCTACTAGTCAAAGACCTCACCTCAGTATGATGTGCAGTGTTTAAAGACTGCAGCCATGTTGCAGATCACATCTAAAACCTTCCCACCCACACACTCAGGTTCCGCTCAAACCCACCCTCTTGCAGCTGTCAGCTTGCTGACCACGCAGTCGTCCTAAGAACTGTGCTGTGCCTCTCTCTGCCAGAAGCTCCTCAAGTAAGATCTTACAATCCTTTCAGCACTCTTTCTTGATGGACATTCACAGAATTCACTGGAGCCCAAAAAGTCAAGGACTCCCTCATTCCACAGATCCAGTGTCAGAGACGGCACCCAACACAGGCTCTCTGACTGAAAAGCTGGAACTCGCATTAAATATCTTTCGTTCTCATTCTTCTTCCTGTGCCCTGTCGCAAAACCCCAAACACCAATTGTTTCTCCACCTACAGAATCTGAAGGGACCACCAAGGCTGGCTGACCCATCTGTCACTCTGGGTTGGGAAGCATTAAAACATTCTGCGGCTACAAACGGGGGATGGGGTTAGCAGGAGGCAGCACCCCCTCAACCCCAACCCCCATCCGACAGGAGAACAAAGTGGGCAGAGTCCCTGGAGACTATTTATGAGGAACAAAAGGCAAGGCTTTGAGAAGACATAGGCAAGGAACTCAGTCCCAGACCGAAGAATGCAAGAGGCCCTGGAGGGAGGTCCTGCATGGCAGTAACCTGACACTGACAGCAGCTGAAAAATAGAAGATAGGACTGCAGTCACAGCTCAGCCCAAAAGTCCTGAGTCCTAAAGTTGTGCCTGAGTTCAGTGCCCCAGAACCCACATAAAAAGTCATGCATGATGGCTTGGGTTTGTAATGTTTGGGAATGCAGAAACAGACTGATCCTGGGGGTTCACAGCCAGCCAGTTTGGCTTACCTGGCAAGCTTTAGGTCAGTGAAAGGCCCTTTTTCCAAAAATAAGGCTGGCCAAGCCAGTGATGCACACCTGTAGTCCCAACTGCTTGGGACGCTAAGGCAGGAGGGTCTCTTGAGTCCAGGAGTTCCGGGCTGCAGTGAGTGCTATACTGATTGGATGTCCACACTAAGTTTGGTATCAATATGGTAACTCTGAGGGATGAGGGATCACCAGGTTGCCTAAGGGTGGGTGAATTAGCCCAGGTCAGGAAAAAGCGAGGATAGTAACTGAGGAATGACAGCCGAAATTGTCCTCTGGCTTCCACATGTACACATACAGAAAAAAAATATGGTAAAGAAAAATGAAGGTTCTACTTTTGAATGACTAGTCCCTTCTTACAAGAAACATTCATTCACCTCAAGCCTGAGACATCAGGCATCATCCCTGGCCATCAGAGCCTGGGATTTAACCACCCTAAAGAACCCCATCATAGACAACAACTCCAGTGCTTCAAACCAGGGTGCTGTGGCCTTGTTATAGTTTGTTCTAATTGTCAATTTAATATAACTAGAATCACCTGAGGAAGAGTCTCAGCAAGGGATTGTCTAGATCAGGGCACCTGTGGACATGTTTGAGCGTCTCAGTGAGGAACTGTCTAGGTCAGGGGCCTGTGGACATGTTTGTGCATCTTGATTATGTTCATTGAGGTTGGAAGATGTGTCACTATGGGTGGCACCATTCCCAAGGAAGGGTCTCTGAACTTGTAAAAGTGGAGCAAGTGAGCTGAGACCAGCACTCTGCATTACTTCACTGCTCCCTGCTCTGGACTGTGAATACAGTATGAATGACTGCTTCAAGTTCCTGTCACTCTGACTTCCATACAAACGTGGTCTGCAATCTGGAATTGTGAATGAAATAAACTCTTCTTCCCATAAGTTACTTATATCAGGACATCTTATCACACCAACAGGAAGCAGAACTAGGAGAGGCCAAAATCTCTCCAAAAGGCTCTCTTTTGAGCCTTTGCCGTGGTTCCTTATCCTTCATCTAATTCTAGACTATGCCACCTGAATATTCTGTTTCTGTCAAACTTTAATTCATTATAAACTGCATTTCCAGACCCTTATTTCATATAATAGGCTCCATATTTTTTGGTGACAACTCATTTATTAAATCAAGTTGACCTTAAAGCCAGAGGGCCCCACTGTGTCTCCTCAGCAGAGTCAGAAAGACAGAAAGTGCTGTCACCCTCCACTGGCCCACAGAAACACTTTACAAAGTAACTCACATGGCAGACCCAGAATGGGATTTAAAAAAGTAAAAACTATATGCCCTGCACTGGAGACTTTAGCCATGCTGTTGGAACAATAAAGCCATATACAAAATTTAGGTTGACTCATAATATGGCCTGTTAAAAATCTTTCACATACAACCCTTCCTCAGGTCTGCGTGCAGGGGAAAGCTGACTCTCTAAAGACGTTTTCAATGAGCAATAGATCAACACACAATGTTTATGAGGAGAAGTCTCATAAACGCAGAGCAAATATTTAAAACTAATTCATAAACCTCTTAAACCCATAAACATTTTATCAAGGAAACTCTGACAATCTCCCTCCACCGTAAATGAGCCAGTGGGAGGCATTTCCCCATGATGTCATGAAATCCCACTCTAAAGCTACTAAGAACACTTCACACCTTACAAAGAAAGCAGGCAAGTTTATTAACGTCAGCCCAGTTTTTTCTAAAACAGAAAGCTATCTATGGGACCAGAATATTCCAGAATAAGCATAAAAAGAACGCCTTATGAAAAGCTAGCGCACACATACCTTAGAGTGAGAAATGCAATAAACAAACAGCCCACACATCTTTTTTTTAAGTAATAAAATCTTAGGATTATATCATTTTACAATCTGAAAGGAGCCTGGCTTTGCAAGGCCGAATATTAAATCCCATGACTACCACCCAATAAAGCACTCTGAGAAGGGTAGATTCTGAATGAACAAAATTGTACCGGGGGCCTCTTTCACAAGCCAGGTACTTTCTTTAAATGTGGAAACAGACAGGATGAAGGCACTAACTCCTCTTTAAATACTGATCGCTTCTACATCATCAGGAGTGGGAAAACGGACAACTTATGTGTCCTTTTTTGTGTGCCAATGACTCTGAGCTGAGGCTGCCTGCTTGCCTTGAACCCAGGCGCACAACTGCAGGGGCTACACCAGGAGGAGGGATGGTCATCAGGACACAAAGGTTCCCGTGGCTTTCACAGCTACCATACTAGCATAGGGACTTTGGGGGGGGGGGCACATAAAAAACTCACCTACCTAAGGAAAGAGCAACTATTGAAAAGAATGCAAAAAGTAGAGGGGTGATATTTTTTAAGACACATAGAACTCGTTCTCAGGACAAAGAGTAGGTCTTGAATATTTCTAAGAATGCTGACTCACGTTCTCACCAAATAAAAGAAGCCTGTTTCTTGAGTCAATATATTCCCAGTGAGAGCTGATGCATGCCTATAATCACAGCACTTGGGAGGCTAAAGCAGGAGGATTGTTAAATTCCAGACAAGTTTGGGCTACAGAGGGGGCTTTCTCCAACATATAGACAGACATATGATATACATAGATATAGTCATCACACACACACACACACACACTATATATATATTCTTCATGTGTGTACCTGTATAAATATGTTCCTGTATGTGACTGCACTTATGACTGTGTGTGGAGACCAGAGGTCAACCTGGCGTAACTTTCCTTGGGAGTCATCCACCTAGTTGAAAGACAGTCTCTCAGTAGTCAGGAGCTCCCAAGTAGGTTTGTCTGCCTGGCCAATTGGCCAGTTAGCCCCAGGAATCCACTTGTCCTCCACCTTCCCAACACTGGGATTATAAGGACATGCCACCATGCTGGATTTTCACTGAGTGGATTCTGGGGACCCAATTCTGATCCTCATGTTGGCAAGGTGAGCACTTTACCAAACAAGCTGTCTCCCCAGCTGTATACTCTTATTCCTTGAAATACTCAAGTCCCCGTCTCCAGCTTCCTTCTTTCTACTCAGAGGCTGACCCAGGCTGAATGTGCACCACTTTATCTATACACTTCATCAGGAGATTGCACTGACCAGGCCTGCACAAATCATGTCAAGGAATCTCTTTATCACGGTTATCAACATATTGTTCTGCTTGCTTTTCTCTTGACTGGAGACATGAGAATATTTGATGGGCTTTGCTGTGTCCCTTACTGCAGCTGCTGTGGCCTGGGGTTCCTAGGCTATTTGTCTATCTATCTGCATATTCTCCAGGTGCATATTCTCTTTGTTCCTGAGGAGTTCCCTTAACTTGTGCTTATTTCAAGAACAGGACTTAGGTGTGAGTATTTTTTTGTTTGTTTATTTGTTTGAGACAGGGTCTCCCTGTAACCACAGCTGGCCTGGAACTCACTGTAAAGATCAGGCTGGCCTCAATCTCACAGAGATCTACCTGCCTCTGCCTCCTGAGTGCTAAGATTTTAGCTTTCCTTGAGAAAAGCTAAAATAATAATAATAATAATAATAATAATAATAAGCAGGAAACCCAGAACTACCAGTGAGACTCAAAGTTCGGCCTCAGCTGGATTTTTCCATGAAGGAACCATCACTGCAAGTTGTGAAAGAAGCTGTGGGTGTGGAGTGGGGAGAGGTAAGCAACTCAGGGGGATACATTCAGAAGCCACCAGACCAGTTTGTTAATCCTCTGACCCCACAGTTTTCTCAAGTAACAGCTACAGTCTCTCTCCCCCGCCTCCCTCCCTTCCTCCCTCCCTCTTCACTTTCCTCCTTCCCCTTCCTCACCTACAGAGTCTTCCTCCCCCACTTCCTTCCCTTCTTCCCCTCCCTCTCCTTCCTCTCCCAGGAACTGAATCCAGGGCCTCGCACATCTCCCACATGCTAGGCAAGTCTTCTACCAATAAGCCATATCCCCAGCAACATTTTTACTTATTTTGAGGCAAGGTCTCATTAAGTTGCCCAGACTAGTCTTGAACTCACACTGTAACTCAGGCTGGTCTTGAACTTTGTTTCCATCTCAGCCTCCCAAGTCATTGGGATCATGGACCTGCATCACATAGCTCAGCAAGTAACAATGTCTTACATGTTGTCACTTGTAGGGACATGCCATAACGTGTTATACATATGCATAACATATGTTATGTATCACAGAGAGGGAGAAGGAACAGGAGAAGAAGAAAGACTCTGAGCGACATCGATATCTCAATGACCATGCCTGTACCTTCAGTGCAGAGGACCTCCTCAACCCAGTTTTGGAGCACCAACTCCAGGGCCTGAGATTAAATCCTGCTTCCAACACACCACCCAAAATATTTGCCTCGTTTCCTCATCTATAAGATGTAGACAATAAAAGTAGTCCTTCACTGGGCATCAAAGGATCATGTCAACTAACATGTGTGAAGGACTCTAAAGTTTGAGTATCTGCCAACAGTTAGAACTCATGCTCACACACCTAATGTTCCTAACGTACAAGTCCATTTGGAATCTGCTAAAGAAAATCAAATGTGCCTTGTTTTGTAGATTGAACCAATGAAATTGGACCCAGATATATCTACTGAAATCTCCCTAAGAGAAGACCTTCAGTAGTACACCTTAAGCATTTTTCAGCATGTACCCAGAGTCCCAGAATGAACTATCTACATAAATGGCTTCAGAACTTAAAATATTGTATGTTTAAACTAGTTGAAAAAAACTAATAAATGTCTTGGAGAATCATACGTGGCCATGTCATAATAGTTTAACTGCACAGAACATGAAAATTTAGATGACATCAGTCTCCGCACTCTATAAAGTTTTAGACTGTTACACCCATAAACTCTAAACAATACAGTTATCTACACAAGACCACACCAATCACCATTCCATCAGGGATGCTGGGAAGGCATAGAGTACCCCACCCCTAGTTGAAGAGCTATAAGCATTTCACAGCTCCTGAAGGAACCAGAGTCACTTTTCTTCAAGGACAGGCCCCCTGATAGACTGTCAATCCACAAATGGTCAGTCCTATATGCTCCTCTGTGTGTGTGTGTGTGTGTGCGCACACGTAAAACAATAATTATAGAGGACATGAATCAAAGAGGAGGATGTAGGGAAACAAGGAAGTCTCCACACACAACACACACAGTGCTACTGAAGAGCAGGGGCATATAAGCCACGTGGTGGGCAAGGGTCTGCTCAGGGTCTGCAAGATGTAAACATGATTTGGAATTACTACAAAATGCTATTTGTGACTGGAACATCTTTTATGATCTAGACCATCCAGCACACACGAGCAAGGAACAAATCAGGCAGTGAGTCTGTGATGGGTTTTCAGCATGGCATCCCCCAGCCACTGACAACATTCTGAAGAACATGTCAGTACAAATAATTTCCTGACAGCAGATTATCATTAATGAGTTTCAGAACCTACTTTAGCTAGAGAGATACATGGCAGCTGTATGAAAATGAAAAGCCAATATAGCGTTGGCTCTTACACAGCTTTGAAAGTGTATCATCGAAAACGACATAGCAACAGACCGTGATGTGGGGAGGAAATACAATAATACAGGCAAAGCAAGGCGATTGGGAAAGTGGAAATTTTACTTCACTTAGCAAACATAAAAAAGGCTTTTTTAAAAGGTAAGTCTGTGCTGAGGAAGTGATTCAGTGCTAAATGCCTGACTGGTCTGCACAAGGTCATTGGTTCAACCTCTAGTAACATTTTAAAAAGGTCAAACGGGGACTAGTAAAATTTCTCAGTAAGTAAAGGCACCTGCTGCCATGCCTGATGACCTGAGTTCTATTCCTGGGCCCCACACTGTGGAAAGAAAGAGTTGACTCCCTCAAATTGTCCTCTGACCTCTACACACACACACACACACACACACACACACACACACACACACAAACACACACACACATACATACACCATAGAAATAGATGATAGATAGATAGATAGATAGATAGATAGATAGATAGATAGATAGATGGCCCAGTAAGTATAGTGCTTCCTGCATAACTAAGAAGACCTGTATTTGGATCCCCAGCACTCACATAAAAGCCAGGCATGGCAGTGCACGACTGTGATCACTGTGCTGGAAGGCAGAGACAGGAAGACCCTTGGGACTTGCTAGCCAGTCAGTCTAGCAAAATCAACAAGCTCGAGGTTCTTCGAGAGACCAGCTCCAAAAATAAACTGGATAGCTGTTTAGACAGCTCCGCAGGTAAAAGTGTTTGCTGTGCAATCCTGATGACCTGCGTTTGATGTACAGAACCCATGTTAGAAGGAGAGAACTGACTCCAAAAAGTTGTCTTCTGAACTCCATGGGTACACTATAGCACAGGCATGTCCCTCCCAAAAAATAATAAATGAAAATAACATAAGGAGGGGAGCAATTTAAGGAAGACAGCAGATGTCAACGTCTGGCCTCCAAATGCATACATACTTGCATACACTCCCATAAATACACATACACACAGATACATACACACAGTAAGAAGGTAAATCTGCATTTCAACAAAAGAATAATCGGGATGAACTTCCAGTGTCAGGGATGGTGACCTCTCAGAAAAGAATTTCCCTGTTTCCTGGGGACAAGTCCCACCGGTGTCCATAGACAATTTCTTGCTCATTCTTTATGTGTAGAAAAACTGGAAGGGGAGAACTGAGCTGATCCTGAAGCAGATGCTACGTGCCTTTCATCCTACTAAGACATTCACTTATCAGAGTTTTCCTTGTTTTTTTTTTTATTCTGATAAAGATACAATTTGAGAAACCTGATCAAGTCAATTCGATATCAAGCAACTGATAATTCCATCATTGATTATTAGTCTGATCAAGATACAAAGACAGGATCAACAAGATGACTTGCTACTGAGATCAGGAGAGATGCTTGCTACCAAGCCTGATGACCTGAATTTGATTCCTTCACACCCATATTGTGGAAAGGAAATAACTGACTCGTGCAAGCTGTCCTGACTCTGAACTCCATACATGCACCATGGTTTACATGCATACACACACACACATATACACACACACATACACACACACACACAAAATTAATTTTTTTAAAAAAGTGAAGACTATCTTGGTAATTTCATTAGACAATGATCAAATGTCCCCTAAGTTAACGGGCAGCACTTTTTGTATGAATTCACTATAGCAAATGTTAATGATTCGTACAATTCTGTTGTCTTTATTTAATTTGCTGATATATATAAATAATGCAAATCTTTTTTGAATGCCCTTTTTAAATAAACTCTTTATCGCACAAAGATTTTTAGAAATGTATTTCTAAATTCATTAAATATTAAAATCCAATTAAACACAATTTGTGTTTTGGTTGGTTTTTGCTTTGTTCGAGACAACTACTTCACACAAATTCACACGATCTAAATTTCTTTCACATTATATACTTTCCAAAAGACATGCTCAACGTTTTGCAGAGCGTCTGTGGCAGCGACACATTTGAGCAGATCCAGTTCTCCTGCCTCTCTGACACATAAGAGAGAATTCTATTTCTCAGTCTCCCTTGCACCCACAGAAACACATGGCTAACTTCTGGTCAAGGGATTCTGGGTAAGCGGTCACCAGAGCACTGAACTTCTGGTTCAAGAAGACCTTCCAGCCCTGCTTTCCCCATTGTGACCGACCTGGGATGAGGAATGGTACAAGTCACTGAGTGCCACGGAGCACCCTGACATCTGCCGGAACAGCACATGATTTAGAAACACTGATGGCGTCAGGCTGTGAGAGTTTAGAAGGGCTGTCACCTCACTAGAACCTAGCCCACTCTGTCTTGTATGGTCATATCAATCTTGACCCCAAAATCCGCATAACTTGAAAGCTGCTCCATCTGCAGACTTATCTGTCAGCTAGGATAGCAAAGCCCAGGAATAAACAATATGAGAGATCTAGAGGCTCAGCCTCTTTATTTCCTGAGCATTTCAAGAAAATACAGGTCAATGAACCAAACTTTCAAAAGGATCAAACACTCAAAATCCTACCTGAATCAAGATCTCCATTTCCATTTGCCGAGCCAACATGCTTTTCCATTGATGAAGATGAAGGGTCTTGCATTTTGGAAACTGGCAAACTGTTCTCCTTGGCAACAAATGAGTGTCCTCTTCCCTCAATTCATCATGTAGGAAGTTATCTAAGAGCAATCAAAAACAAAAATCAGGGCCCTTTAATTAGATTCAGCATATTAACTCACTTCTAAGCTCTCCCAAGACAACAGAATCCTGACAGAGTAGCTGACAACTCATAATATTTCAGGTGCAAGGTAATGCTGTCAATAGAAAATATCAAGAATAAGGACTAATGGTACATCTCTATACAAGTTCAACAACAAAGGTCACAGCACAGCAAAACTAACAATTTTTAGAAGTCATTAGTACCAATAACATGTGCACATTTTTTACCAAGTACAACCTATGTTTCAATCCATCATGTTAACATCAGACAGGATGTTACCTTCCCTTGATGATGTGAAGCTCTAAACCCACCTCAACCTGAGTACCTCCCATACACAGGTCCTGACTCTGTAAGAAATTCTGCTTTATCACAGTGATTGGTACCAAAATTAGTTACACCATCCACCTTAGCATGTCTGTGTTTTGTTTTATGTGTAGGATGTATTGCCTGCATGTACAAATGCACCCAGGTTTTGCAATGCCTGCAGAGGTCAGAAGGAGGCATCAGATCCCCTGGAACCAGAGTTAGGAGCAGTCATTAGCAGCCAGGAATTGAACCTATGTCCTCTGCAAGAGCAGTCAGTGTTCTTAACTGCTGAGCCATCTCTCCAGTCTCACGGTTTTTGTTTGATGGTTGGATTTTTTACAAATTAGGAATAGATACGATTTTCCCTATGAATAACACTGTCATTCCTCACTTGTGTTCTGATATGCCTGACAGGCAGGACTCACAGAATACTACACTCTAGTTCATTGATGGGACAGTCCATAGGATACCAGGATCAATCATTGCTAAGGCCAGCTATTCCAGCTCTAGTGCAGAGGCATAGCCAGGTAGCATTCTTAAACCTTTTGTCCACTTGGGGCTAAGGATGTGGCTCTGATGGGACAGTGCTAGCCTAGCATACATGAAGCTCTGGGCTTGATCTCTAGTACCACACAGACCAGCTATGGAGGTACACATCAGTAATCCCAGCATACTAAAGGGTCTACCGGAGGATCAGAAGCTCAGTCGTCCTTAGCTGCACAGCAAGTTCAAAGGCAGTCAGAAATACACAAGACTCGTCTCAAAAAAAATTTATACACATAAATATAAACAATTGTAGATAATATAATTATATATAATTCAATGTGGTCTTTTATTTCACATGTACATAAAAATTTAAGTCAGAAAAAGGGACAAGAATAGATGAAGAAAAGGATATGGTGCATGTATACCTCCTTTCAGTGGAAGAGTACGAAATAGCACCTCCTTAAAACACACACACACACACACACACACACACACACGCTCCAGGAAGCCAGAGAGAAGCTAGAATATTCCAGGTACACAGCACTGGAATTTAATTATCTACCTGTTGTATACAAAACACATCAAACACTGTAGAGAGCTATTTCTGAGCTATTTCTCAATCACAATACAAAGGAAGAAATACCTGTTTCAGAACAGGAATTATAAAACTATCTGGATCGATTCACTAAACAGTAATCTAGACAACTGTATATGCAAAGATATGTTCATGAATAAACAACTGAGTGACAATCAAAGATAAGGGGCACCTCTAAACAACTAGATTATCTTTCATTCATTCAACATTCTCTGAGCATAGAGGCTTCTATCTTTTATTACTATGATGATGATGATTTTATATTTTTAACTTTTTGAAACAGTCTTCCTGTAGCCCCAGCTGGCCTGGAACTCACTATGTAACCCAGACTGGTCTTGATCTCACAGAGATCCACCTGCCTCTGCCTCCTTAGTGCTGGGATGAAAGGCATGAGTCATCACGTCCAGCTTGATTTATTTATTTATTTGTTTTTATGTGCATGCATGTTCTGCCTACATATAAGTGCATCTGTGTCCTGCAATGCCCATGGAGCTGGAAGACAGCAGTGGATTCCCTGGAACCGGAGTTACAGACAGTTTTTAGCCACCATGTGGGTGCTGGGAACCAAATCTCAGTTCTCTGCAAAAGCAGCCAGTGCTCTTAACATTGCGCTGAGCCATATCGCCTGCCCCAAGGCTTCTATTTTCTAACCAACAATAGAGGAAACTACCCAGGAGTAAGAGTCAACAAGAATGATGGAAAAAAATGGTTGACGTATTTGCCATGCAACCCTGAGTACTAGAGTTCTGATCCCCAGAACCCATGTAAATGTTGGGTGGGAACAGCAGCAGAGGCAGGATCCCCACAGCAACCTGGCTAGATTAGCTATCCTGGAATATTCTGGGATTGACTGAGAGACTCTGCCTCAGTGAATAAAGTGAAAGAGTCATGGAGGATGATTCCTGACATCAAGCTTGGGCCTCCATATGCAGATATACACACAGACACTCACACACACAGACACAAACACGGATGGGAAAAAAATTAAAAAGAAAAAGAAGGCTGGGCATAGTGGTGTTCACGTTTAATCCCAACACTTAGGAAGAAGACGCCAGTCTGGTCTGTATGGTGAGTTCCAGGCTAACTGGGGTTACAGAGATAAGGGGCAGAGTATAAGATATATATGGGTCCTCTGTTTGTAAAAAGCATATAAAGGATTGGCAACTGGTAAGCCCAAAGATCTATGCACTCTCCACAGCACCGTGCCAGGTGTAACAGAGAGGGAACGATGGACACTTCCTCTAGGTCCTCTTCCAGGTTATATCTAAGACAGCTGCTGCGGACTGAACGTGAAATGCCCTGCAGTCTCAGGTGTTTGAACACTGGCCCCTGGGGGAGGGGAGAGCTGTGGAACCTCCCGTACACGAAGCCTAGCTGGTCTTACAGCACCAGAGGTAAGCTTTATATCTTCAGTTCTGGTCTAGGTCAGGGTGTTCTGCTTGGCCTCATGTAAGAAACTGCCTCTATAAACTCCCACAGTATGGACAGGAGCCACCCCAGATGCCGTGTCTCCCCGACCATGACAGAATTTACCCCATGAGCCAAAATAAATCCTTCCTCCTTGAAGTAGCTTCTGTCAGATATTTAGTCATAGAGGTGAGAAATGGAAGTAACACAACAGTGGGAAAAAAAAAAATATATATATATATATATGCACACATCATATACATATATGTATATATGGCATACACAGGTATGATATAAAGGGAAGGTTTATAAAACGAAACATCACCAAATGAGAAAGCATAAAGAGAATGGGTTCTGGGATTATCTGCAATGGAAGACACTGAATGGTAAACCAGCAATGCGCCTCCAGCTCTGCTAACTTTACCCAGTCAACACCGTTATATTAAAATAATCCACACAATGGGGGATAAAACTACACTGCAATACTCATTTTCACAGGGATGCCTGAATCTGTGGAAAGAGATCACTTCATTCACAAAACAGAATCCCTCCAAGACGCAGGCACTAACATCACCTAAGACCAAATGCTAGCAATTGGAGCAGAGCGAAGGTGCCCAGACATCTGGAACTCGTCTCAGATACTTCCAGAGCTTTCCCTCTTTAGGACTGCACACAGTAGAATGAACAGGAGAGAAAGACTGCAGGAGACTCACAAGCCACTGTGCTCTGCTTCTGAAGTCTAGAGTGGGCAGCAACACCCGTCAGGATCTCTACTGTCACTGGCATTCAGGCACAATCACTAATATAATCTGGAGACCAGTCACTAACTCACCACAAAAACAGCAGCTAAAACTGCTCATGGACCAGGGACAGAGGTAGAGTGCTTGCTCGCTGACACGCACAGGAAGCAGGGCTGGGTCCCAGCACTACGAGAAATTATTAACTCTAAGCAAGCAAACTCTGATAATCTATAATTTCATGCTGTAGGTAATTTCATTGTGTATTCATTAATGGAACATTTGATTCACAGGTGCAGAAGTTCTACATGGAGCACTGGGGACTGAAGAACAAAACCAGGAGCTTCCCTAAAGGAATAACCCAAGTCCAGGGTGGATTCAAGTCATTATGGATCAAGCAAGTATGGGGCAGGGCAGGGATGCAGAGGAACAGAAAACCCGAGAGGCTCAAGGTGAAAGGTGCAGGGCAGTGTCAAGAGACCTCCGAAAGATCCAATGAAAGCCTAGGCTTAAGAGACTCAGAAAATAGAAAAGACTCTACATATAGAGGTGCCAACAGCAAATGGTGAGGCAGGTCATGGGGAAGTTCCAAGGTAGCTCGGTGTCAAGGAGAGAAACAGAACTCTGAGCACATGGCATCATTCGCATTCATTCCCAACTATGGCCCAATCCCCTTTATTCCAGGCACTGTTCTAGGATACATCTAGAACAAAACAAAGCAATCCTGTCCTACTACATTCCAATGGACAGAAAGGAACAATTAAAATTTTAATTTTAATTCACCAATTACATCATCTCTTGGGGGTGATCAATGCTTTGGGTAAAATCAATGCAATGGTAACTATTTAGATGGTCCCAGACAAGGTTTCAGGAATCAGTCCTGAGACCAGCCCAGGGGGAGGGTGAGAACAGATAGGTCATTGAGCCCAAAGAGAATGACTTCCACACTGAGGACCAGAACCTGCATGTCTTTCCATATGCAGAAGTGTGCACTGCAGGAAGTCATTCCAGAAAGTGAAGAGACCAGATTTGTTCTCTATATAAAAATCATTCTGGTAAGGCCTGGGAAGATGGTTCAGTGAGTACAAGTGTGAGAACCTGAGTTTAGATCCCTAGAACTCACATAAAGCTGGACGGGGCAGCATGCATCTTTAATCTCCATTCTCCTGAGGCAAGATAGGGGGCAGAGACAAGAGAACTACCAGAAGCTCACAGACCAGCCAGCCTGGTGTGCACTGCAAAGAACAAGAGACTCAAACAAGGTAGAAGGTAAGCACGGACACCTGAGGGGCCATCCTCTGACCACTACACACTGTGGAACATGCAGGCCTGTACTCACATGCACACATGCACACACACATAGGCTTGTGCGAGCTGAATGGGGGGAGCAGAGTTGGATGAAACCTGTTATGAAATGTGCCCCAAAAAGGTACATATGTTGAAATGTTGATCCCTCGCTGGTAGATTCAATCATTGGGAGATGGATGGACCATAGAGGCTCTGACCGATCAGTGTCGATGAACTCTTTGCTGACGCTGCTGGGAGATTTTGGGAACTTGGAGAGGCAGGACCTACTGGAGGAAGTAGCTTATTTGAGGGCATGTTTTATAGGGTTCTACCTTGTCCTAGGCCCTTCTGCTTCTCTTCCGCTTGGTCACCATGAGATGAGCAGATCTGCTACACTGTACCTTCCTCACCACGATGCTATCACCGTAGGGCCACAGCCATGGCACCAAGTAACCATGGACAAAGATGCGAGCAGAGTGAACCTTCCTTCAAGCTACTTTTTTCTCAGGTGTCCTGTCACAGCAACAGAAAGCTAACAGAGGAGCAGACTGAAAAACAAGCAAGTGCAGGCAGGTCAGCGTTGGAACTAAAACAGTAGCGAAAGGAACAAAGGATGCAAGTTTAACAAGTATTTGAAAGGTAGAGTCAACAGAACACAGAAGAAACAATCCTAACAGAATACAGTCTTTTTCACAGCATGTAGCCACACAAGCTAAAATAAATCACTTCACAGCCAGCTCTCAGCCACTAATGTAACTTATGGAAATAGATAATTCTGGGGGAAGCCTATTAAACATAAGAGTGACACACTACGGAAATTTCTATTTACTTTCCTTTTTGTAAAATCTATTTTACTTTAAATGGGATAGGAGGGGTCAAGTCTTACTGATGACAAGTGATCCATTAAGCTTAGAAAATAAAGACAGGCAATTCTAGGCTTGGTGCTTGAGTTCTTACTTAGCTTATGTGAGGCCCTGGATTTCACCCCAGATCTTCATAAAACATAAAAATCATACACACACACACACACACACACACACATACACACACACAAGACAGTTTAATTTTTTTGCTTGTTGTTATTTAAACAGGATCTCATATACCCCAAACAAGCCTCAAACTCTTTATGTAGCCAAGGCTGGCCTAGAACTCCTGATCTCTGTCCCCTACCTGCCTAGAATTACAGGCACACACCACCATGCCTACTAAAAGGGTATTTTAAAACCAAATCCTTTTTCTCACAATACTCCTGCCACCAACCCATAAAAATATGGCTGTTTTCAACAGGAAGCATAGTTCCCTTTCATTCTCTCTCTCTCTGTGTTTGTATGTGTATGTGTGTGTGTGCATGTGTGTTGTGTGTGTGTTTTGCTGGAAATTGAGCTCACTCTCATCTGTAAACACTCTACTACTGAGCCTGACTCCCATCCCTTTCTGATCCCTATTTTAAAATATACTCTGTATAATTTCAAAACCAAAGGTAAAAGTGTCTATTAATTGTGTCAGAATTTTTTTTCCAAAGATACACAGGCTCAGTAAGCTGTGCTTTTAAAGAGTAACTTCCTGTTTTGTACAGTATGCTACATTTTTATCTAAAATGCATGGCACTACGATTGCACTAGAACTTCTTGCATAAGTTGCCTTAGCAGTGAAAAGAGCCATTAACTTGAAGAATGGGAGGTAACTAAGCTCCTATGTAGCAGGGTGACATAAATTAACCTTTCTGTTCCTCAAATTTCTCATCAGTTAAATAAGGTTTGATTACATGCAATCAAAGATCCTTTTCAGCTGTAAAAGGCTATGAATCATGATGCCTTTTTACTATTAATTGTATATTTTCTTCATCAGATTATCCTTTTATATGAGCCACATTAAATACAACATGCCTTCTCCCCCCTCAGGCTCTTTTACCCTTTATTTGGGGTGTACTTACAGAATACAACTAATTCCACGCAGGCTAAGCAAACCTTGTTCAAGAGAAAATGAGTGAAGACTCATTAACTATTACTAGAAAACTCATCTGAAATCACTGGAGTTACGGTATTATTGATTTTGAATGGATCTTGGCCAAAATTACTCAAAGAAACTTTCTATACTTGCCTGGTTCCACACAGCATCCTCCAACCCCATATCGCTACTGAGCACAGGAAATACAGCTAGTGTGACTAAGTATCTAAATTCTATTCCCACCATTTTGGGGGGACAGAAAGGAAATCTGAGCCAGGGTCTCAGGTAGCTCATGTTAGTTCTGAACTATGTAGTCAAGAATGACCGTGAATCCAGATCCTCCTCCCCTCCCTCCTCTCCCAAGTGCTGAGACTATATATAGACTAGACCTGAACCACAGGGTTTGACTACAGCGGATGGGGGTGCAGCTCAGTCGATAAAGCACTTGCCATGTAAGCGTGAGGATCTGAGTTTGATCCTAAGAACCCATTTTTTTAAAAAAGCCAGGCATGTGGCCCATTTTTGCAATCCCAGCACTGTAAAAGTGGGGACAGGCAGGTCCTTAGGACTTGCTGGCCAGTCAGTCAACCCTACTGGGTGAGCTGCTGCCCAGAGAGAAACTCTACCACAAAAAAACAAAGTGGAGTGGAAACAGGGTGGGATGGAGCTTAGACTCCGCTCACCCCAGGAGCTGAGAACACACCTGGGAATTCCACGGGCTGAAAAAATATCCTCTGTACAAGATTTGATGTCATACAGCTTATAGGATTGATCATGGCTGGATTTTGACATTTCTTGGCAACCAAATCAGAAGATTATGTGATGTTGGAATAGGAGAATTTATCATGGTGACTTGAGCATGCTGGTGCCATTGCAGGTGTAAGTACAGAAAGTAAATGACCTGGGAAAGAACTGCCAGAGAAGGAATGAAAAGTAAGATTCTATTTAAGCACTCACCTCGATCCCAGAAAAAGAAAAAAAATCAAGAGAGACAGCAGCAACTGAGCAACGTTGAATCCAGCAAACCAAAAGAGAACTCCAATGCAGTGAATAGCCTTGCTTTCAACCACAGAGTACACTGTGGGTAATAAAAAGAGCTCTCAGGTAAATAAACCAAAAAACAAGGTGGACGGCACCTGAGAAGCGACATTCAAGGCTGACTGGCCTCCATGCCCATGTACACACACAAGCATGCGCATGCACATATGTTCATACACACACACACACACACACACAAGGAAACTTAAATATCCACATACGTCTTACAGCTCCTGTACTAGACACAGTAGCTGGTGGTAAAATGCAGTGCACTAACTACATTTCACCACCAATTCCTGGCTCTCTTAAAATTTTTAATTTAATTTAATAATGTCAAGCTTGTTAAGAGAGAACATGGGGATATTAAAGTCTAAGGAACTTCAAAAGATTTCATTTTCCTCTACTAGTCGACTAGTAACACATGGCAGACTTTCTACCAGACTAGGCTGTTACCAAACATGCTGGACTTTCATGGCAGTACAAAGTCAGAGGGGAACCCATCTTGGAAAGTAAGTCACGTGTATCACACTAAGATTATTACTTATTTTTCTCATTTATTTGTAAATTCAAGGAACATTATCCCACCTAAAAAATGTTGCTTGGCACATGCTATGGAATGTACATATTCATAAATCAGGGACCAAGGGCTTCTATGACGCTTATCAAATGGGAAGGGAAGTTTGACAGAGTCTTTATGACCCCACAGTGATTCAATTCTATATTCATTTGTGCCCCAGCAGACACCGTAGAAACGCAATCTGGGTCGGTGGAGTCAGATGTTGATTGAAATGTACCAAATTGGTCATTTTAAATAGAACTCAAGGATAATAGTACACACAGAAAGGAGAAAAACCCCAGAATGAGTGAAATGTCAAATCTCACATCACTCTTGAAAGAACAAATGTCACTGCACTGGGAACCTCTGTGTGTTTGTTGATGTGTGTGTGCCCAAGCACAGACATGGCGGGGGAGGGGGGAGTCCATTCATATGCATGTGGAAGCCACAGGTCAACCTTGGGTGTCACAGGGTTGCAGATTCAGCTAGTCTGGAGACCCAGGGATCTGTCTATCTCTGAGTCACCTGTGCTGGCACTACAAGCACACCTGGCTTTTTATATGGGTGCTGGAAATCAAGATCGTGCTTGCAGGGCAAGCACTTTCCCACAGAGCCATCATCCCAGACTTCTCTTTACATCCTTCTGGGTGGTTGAAAAATATTTCTTTTGGCAAGTGCCATGTTATATTTTCAGGTGTTCAATAATGCTTTTTTTTTTCTTTCCTACATAAAGCGTGTATGCAGTCTTGACAGAAACACAGGGAAAAAAAATTAGATAAAGAAGTAAACCAAAATCACCCCTTACCCTAACACCTCAGGAAAATCACTTTTACATATTTCCATCTTCTCTGGGAATTTCCCTGTGCATATTTTTGTACGTTCATATCAAATTCAGAATTCTAACCCATTTTTCATCCAACATTACGTAAATACAGAGCATCTCATCATGTTACTTACAATTCTTTAAGAACAGGAAACATGGATGCCTAATTCTTATGATAATATGTAAAGGGTAATGTATTTAAGTTTATTATCAAGTAGGAAAGATTTTTACTGAAAAGCATATTCACAGTGCAACTGCTGTCTTTGGTTTGAAAATAATTAGACTTTGCTTTAATGTGTTGATAAAGGCACTTAAATTCTAAAGATGTGTGAGAAAAAACAGGAAACAGGAATCACCCGTTCTAAAAGAAGTAAGGACATTGGCAAGCCTATAATTATAGCTTTTCTACATAAAATAGAAAACAGAAGGAAGGGGCTGGGGAGATGCCTGGATCTGCAAAGTCTTGCCATCAAGCATGAGGACCTGAGATCGGATCCCCAGCAAGGCAGGGGCTGAGTGTGGAGACTTGGATGCACCCACTGATTTCTTTCAAGAGTACAATCAATGGGATTGGAGAGATGGCTCAGCAGATAAGAACACTTACTAGCTGCTCTCACAGAGGACCCAGGACTTGGGATTTGGTTCCCAGCACCCACATGGAAGCTAACAACCATCCATAACTCCAGGTATTACACGCATGGGTAAACTTGCATACAAACAAAACACTACACATACATATATAAAATTAAATTTTTTTAAAGATTAAAATTAATTTTCTTCAATTCTAGGGTACTCTATGGAATTATCACTAATTTCTCCACCTTCGTTTTCTCCTTCATTCTACCATTCATTCATTCCAAAGCTGGACCTTCATTTCTCCCTTTATTTTATATCACTTCATTTTCTTTAACTTTTTAAAATGCATTTATTACTGCATACCTGTGTGTGTGTGTCTGTGTCTGCCTGTGTGTCTGTCTGTGTCTGCATCTGTGTCTGTGACTGTATGAGGTGTGTGAGTGTGGGCAGGCATGCATGTGCCACTGTTCGTGCGGCAGTTAGAGAACAGAAGACAACTCGCAGGGATCCATTCTTTCTACGGTGGGTTCCAGGGATGGAATCAGTTGCAAGGTTACCACATATTTTACCACTGGGCCATCTCAGCCTCATCCTTTTAATCTACCACCTGGAGTATTCCAACAACTTCTCAGGATCGACTATTAACTATAACATAATTTAATTTCCAAAAGCTCTTTTTAATCTTTTTAATCGTGAAAATAGTGCCTTATTCTCATTCTATCCCATTCTCATTTCACAGATATAAAATCTTCCTTTCTATCCCTAAAGCTAGGGATGACACTTTAAAATTTTTCTTCTCTCCTTGTATTAGTTACTTCACTCATCATTTTAACACCCTACAGGGACACAGGCTTACGTTGACTCTGCTTCTGAGGTGTCTATCACAGCAGAGAAGTGGCGCAAAAGCTAAGTAGTTCACATCATGGTGGCCAGGAAGCACTGAAAGGGCTCTCAGGAAAGGGGCAGGGCAAGAGGATACTCCACCAATGACCTGCTTCCCCCAACTAGGCCGGCCTTCTTCTTCCTTTACCTCCGGTAGCACTATCTCACCATAAATCCATCAAGAGATAAAAACATTCAGGCATTAAGTCTGAGCCCTCAGGGTCTAGCCATCTCTGGAAACATCCTCACAGACACACCCAGGGACACGCTCTACGAGCCTCTCAAGTCAATCAAGCTGATAATTAAGATTATCCAGCACACTCCTTTTTAGGAAAAGTTATTTGGTTAGTTTTCTCTTCCTTTCTGTTGTTTTTATTAGCTATTTATCTTAGCATTCTGGTAAGAACTTTGCTAATGTTTCAGAGCAAGTAATGGAAAGGCAGTAGTAAGCACCTCCGCATACAGGTGGAGGGCACTGATCCTGGGGAGATCTGCCAGCCAGTGTGGCAAAGCAGAATTACTTGAAGACTGTCTCTTAGACTGGCCAAATTATGCAGGCAGCGACCGCAGGTCTGGAATTTCACAAGGTTTTAATGTAGATCGGCACATTTTATTATCTCCTTAGGGAAAATTATCTCGTGTGTGTGTGTGTGTGTGTGTGTGTGTGTGTGTGTGTGAATCATGGCACACAACAGATAAATGCAAGTATGCAAACCTGAAAATATATTATTAATTAAGAGAAGCACAGGGGTGTGTGCGCCCATGCACAAGTGAACGCTTGCATGTATAGACCATAGAGTGGCATTGGGGGGTCTCCCATAATCCAATACAGATGTGATTTGGGTCTCCTGTCTACGGCCATGGATTTAGAATGGGGCAGACCAAGTAGACACGATCAGTTTCCTCCCTAATTTTATACCATGTAGATTAGAAAAAAAAAAAGAAGATGGGCCTCCTAAACTCAAAGCAATAAAGACACATACAGCTCCAAGTTCAAGTTGTAAGTTATGAGCTTGTTCTAACTGTTCCATTTTCATGTTGTCATAGCAGACCTAATAAAAGTTAAGCTATCATTCTGAGACTGGACTTATCAAATTCAAGCCAAAAAAAAAATTGTATTGCAACATTACCATTACCTGGGCACTAAATATTATTCTTTCCTCCAGTCACCACTGCAAGCTCCCAAAGCCTCAAAACTCACGAAGAGGACCCTGTGCTAAAGTGATTCCACTATTAGATCTTCCAAACAGACCTACCTTTAAATGCTTCAAGAAACTGCATTTGTCTAAGGACTAGGAGATGGCTCAGTCCCTCAAGTGCCATATGTAAGCATGAGGACCTGAGGTCAAATCCCCAACACTCACATAAAAAGATGGACACAGCACCCTCTGCCTGTAATTTCAGTGCTGGGGCTGGGGAGGTAGGAACCAGAGGGTCCTTTGGGGCATGCTGGACAGCCAATCCAGCCAATCTATGAGCTCCTGGTTCAGAGACTGTATCTCAAACATTAATTAACTAGTTAGGTGGACAGTGATTGAAGAAGACACCCAATGTCACTCTATGACCTCCACATACAAGCGTACACTTGTGCATGGGCACACATACCTGTTCTTTTCTTAATTAATAATGTATGTTCAGGTTTGCATACTTGCACTAATCTAATTTGTTCCATGATTCAGAAAAAAAAAAAAGAGAGATAATTTTCCCTAGGTAGATAGTAAAATGTGCAATAAAACCTTGTGAAATTCCAGATGTGCAGTCGCTGCGCTTGGAAATCTTGCATGCGTGAATCTTGGAGAATGCTACTTTGTTCCACATGCTAAGAATTTCAAAATGAGCATAGAAAACGCAATCTGACACCTTTCAAAAGATTCCCATCAAAATGGAAAATCTCAAAGGAATCGAAATGAAGCAAAACCAAATTCTGGAATAAAATCTGATCTCTGAAAAATGTCAGCTTCCATTTTCCTAAGAAGCCAGGTGAAAATAGCCTGGAATCACCAGAGACTTGGGGGGCGGGGGGCATGGACAGACGGACGACACTGTATCTGTAAATGGCTTTCAAGATGAAAAGCAGTGTTAAGTGCCAAATGCTATTAACAACATGAGCTTCCTTTTATTTATATTCACCTTGTAACCCGAATCACTCTACTAATAATGTCTGATAAAGTACCTCTCTTCCTGACTTTTACCAGCCAACTCTCAGCCTTCCCAAGAACAGACAGGCCCTGCCTTCTCCCATCATCAAATAAGATGGACTGATTGTCAGGGGCATAAGGTTCATGGAATGGTGCCATCTGCCATCCGCCATCCTTTCTGGGTTTGACTCACCTTGATTAGGACAGCAATTTACTCTCCATTTTTCAACCAGACTTCATTGCTTTTCACTCTAAATAGATTGAAATCTGACACAAATTGCTGCCCCAGCATAAGAAATGCTAATTTTTTACAATCAGATTCATACCTCAATACTAGGAAATAAGATATGTTGAAGATGATAGGCATTCAATGAGAAAAATACCAGGGCTGGAGACAGCCTCCACCGCTTAGAGTTAACTTTCTGTGTCCTCTACTTCGTGATGTTCAATGGTGCCTCCTTAACACACCCCTCAGTGTGCGTCACATGAACTATACAGTGAGCAGAGTCAGCTATTCAGAGGGTCTTGTGCCAAACAAGAAAAAGAGGCGCCTTTTGAGGCTAGAGAAATGGTTCACCTGGTAAAGTGCTTGCTGTGCAAACATGAGGGCCTGACTTCCATCCCCAGCACCCATTTTGAAAAGCCAGATGTGGCAGTAGTTGCTTGTACTGCCAACACTGGGTGGCCAGCCAGTCTAGTTCAGTGAGCCCCAGGTTCAGCGAGAGACCTTGTCTCAAGAAGCAGAATGAGGAAAACACCTAATTTCAATCTATGGCCTCAATGTGCACATGCACATAAATGCACACAGACGAACATGTACACACACATACTACACAAAAAATTAATTAATTTAAAAATAAGCTTTTGTGGGGCTAGAGAGATGGCTTATTGGTTAAGAGCACCAGGTACTCTTGCAGAGAACCTGGGTTCAGTTCTCAGCACCCACATGGCAGCTTAACAACCATCTTTAACTACAGTTCCAGGGGATCTGACACCCTCTTCTGACCTCCACGGGCACTGCAAGACATGGGTGCACTTACACACATGCAGGCAATACACTCATACACATAAAATAAAAATCATAAAGAAAGTAAAAAACAAGCCTTTGTGAATTAATTATCACCTCGACACAGTCTAGAACCACCTGGGAAAAGTCTCAAAAAGGGATTGTCTACGTTGGATTGTCCTGCAGACAGGTCTGTGGGGGGCTGTCTTAAGTTAAAGATGTGAGATGGCCCAGTTCCTTGTGGGCAGCACCATTCCCTAGTCAGAGGACCCTGAACTGTGTAAGGGCAGAGAACCTGAGCAGAGCACAGGCAAGGAAGAGAGTCAGCATGAATCAGCATCACCTCAGCACTCAAAAAGCTTCACATTTTACAGCATTCTGCATTTCAGGTTTTTGGATTAGGAGACAAGACCTATATACAAAAGGGGTTAACATCAGAGTATCAATGTAGAATAAATTGTACTAGAAATTTACATCCAAGCCACAAAGGTGAGCAACCTCAGATGAACGCAGGATTGAATTTAGTCATAGAACCAAATGAAAAAAGCTTAAAAGATAAAACAAAACAGGCTACCCCATTTTCAGTCCCCTTCCTACTACAGAGAGCTTCAGCTCTACTTCTCAACAGACCTTGATTGCTAGCCCTTCAAGAAAAGAAGAATCTTAAGTTTTAGAGTCAGCATAGGTAAGACCTCTCTCTTTCTAACACATTAAATCAACCTCAGATATAGGATTTCCGTTCTAGTAATATTCTAAAAAATTACAGCATCAGCTCAAGTTGTCACAAAGTTGAGTGAACAATTTATGTCTATTACACATTATATATATGCATATCAGTCAGTTTACACAAACTAGACCCATGTGTTGGTTATTCAGGAATCAAGAAGTAAAGAAACTTACAAAAAAGCCATCTGTACATGGATACTAATAATCATGTCTAATTTTCTGGGTAAATTTTATGAATTGAATACTTCAAGCCTGACAGTTGCAAAGCAACAGTGCTTAAGAAACGCCACCAACCAAACATGCAATACATAAGAAAACATGTCCTCGGCCCGAGGAAGACAGCTCAGTCAGTAAAGTGCCTGCCAGGCAAGGACCTGAGATCGGATCCCCGAACCCTCCTAAAAAGCCAGGTGGGACAGCATGAGTCTGTAATCCCAGCACTAGGGAGTTGGAGACAGGCCTGGAGCATGCTGGGCAGCCAGTCTAGCTGAGTCAGTGAGCTCCAGATTCAGTGAGAGAGCCTGTCTCAAAAAATAAGGTGCAGAGTGATTGAGGAAGAAACGGGAAGTCAAACTCTGGCCTCCAGGTGCCTGAACACATGCACACACTAACACATACAGATACACACCACCACACATACATATACCACACATAACACATGGTGACCACACACATACGCACACACACAAACACACACACACAAGAATCATTTCTTCATGCAGTCAACTAAACACCATTAATGAATGGTGGGCCTGGAAGCATCCTCTGAAAACTATGACCAGAAAACAGGCCTGCACAGCTGCATTATCTAGCTGAGAATACACAGAACTAGGGGAGGGTGCTTCTGAAGTGCTCATTTTAAGTCACAAATTTAAATAGACATCAAATTTTAATAAATTATATCATTTAAATGTGAAAAGTTGGTGAGTAAAGTGCAAATTACACAGAGTAAATCACCCTTGGTTATTTTATTAGTAAAGAGCGTAGAAAATAGAGCGCAGTGTGGTGGAGCACATCTTTAATCCCAGCATTCAGGAGGCAGAGGCAGACAGACAGACATCTGTGAGTCCAAGCCCAGTCTGGTCTACATTGTGAGTTCCAGGCCAGCTGGGACTACAGGGAGACCCTGTCTCAAAAAGGCCAAAAAAGGAGGCTTAGAAAACACAGACTTTGCAGAAGAGAAAGTATGTACAACTGTTTGACATTGTAAGAGGACGCTGTCATCTACGAAGCTCACACCAATGGTGCAATCCAGTTACAAAGAAAGATAATAACAAAAAAAAATTCATAATGTTTTAAGTAAGTTTATGATCATCAGGGCTCATTCTCATCTATCCTTGGCTGCATAAGACCCATAGGCTATGGTTGGACCTACCCCGTAGACTGTACAGTAATACCACTGACCACTTTACCAGCATGAGATCCTGGACTTCTTTACCATGAATAGGACTCTGAGCAGCAAAACAGAAGAACTGGAGTCCTCCTCAAATCTCACCTCCCACTCCAACTCATTAGAGAGTCTGAGAGCTTACTTCCCTTCCCTGTGGATAGTCAAAAAGGAATTACACGGAATGCACTAAAATAAAGCAGGGACTCAGACAAGGGACTATTCAGTGTGGTCTGAGATGAATCAGAAAGCTTTGATAAAAGAGATCGACCTGAGTTTGGCCTTAAGAAAATGACAGTGCATGAATAAAATGGAAGTCCACACTTGGTGTTGGAATACATGCCAAGCAGCATGTTGGGAGCTGGATGTGGTGGGGTCCACCTTTAATCCCAGCAACCCAGAGGCAAAAGCAAGCAACCTCTGTGAGATCTAGGCCATCCTGGTCTACATAATGAGTTCCAGGTCAGCCGGGGCTATAGGGAGACAGCATGGTTTTTGTCTACGAGAAGGAAATAATCCAATTAAAAGACCCAAACCTAAAGGGGAATCCGAAAGATGATTTCTGTTTAAGACCACACTTCTTTCTTTGCTTTCTCCTTTGCGGCCTCCGCCACTGAGTCTCCCTTTCACTCTAGACATGAAGACTTCTGAAAAGTAAAACCCCTTACCTTGGTGGAAGAAACAGAACAATTTCTATGAATGCCAATTATTTTCCAACCATGATGAAAACTTCAGAAAGTGAGCACTTGTCAAATTTCAGAGGTCAGTTCACGTGACAGAAAACCAGACTCTAACCCAAGAACACAGAGTATTTCCACCTCCTTTAAAACTGACTTGGGCTTCTCTGAACTCTCTGCTCTCAGGCATCTAAACTATAGGCAAAAGAAAGGTGCTGCAGTCTTTTCCAATTTCAAAATTAAATGCCAACTCTGTGGAACCTCTCCAAACACTGAATTTCCTTAGCAGTAAAATAAATGTAACACGACACGATGCACCTACAAAGACTAAGTGAGCCTTCACTGCACTGACACAATGTCACCCACCGCGGACAATCAATGACCATAGATGCTAGGCTCAGGTCCCAGCTCTCTCTTTCTGGCTGGGTCATTCTGGACAAGTCACTTGGGTTCTCTAAGACCTTAGTCTCCTCTTGTGTAAAACAGGAGTGAAAACGCCTCACCAACAGACCTTGAAATCCAGTTTAAGCTCTGGAAACAGACAGCCATAATGGAAAAACAAGCAGATGCTTAAGGCTCTGCCAATTCAATTTCTATAAAGCTACTTACCATACTGAAGGCAGAGTGAGGAGATAGCTTGGTCAGTAAGGTGCTTCCTTGCAAGTATGAAAACCTGAGTCCCCAGAATTCATGTTAAAAAGCCCAGTGTGGTAGCATACTGATAATTCCAGAACTAAGGAGGTGGAGATAGGTGGATCCCTGGAGCTTGTTGGCCAGCCAGCCTCATCTAACCCATGAGTCCTAGGGCAGTGAAAGACTGTCTTAAAAACAAGGCACCTGAGGAGTGACACCCAAAGTTGTCCTCTGGCCTCCACACACATAGACACATACACATACATAAGTAAAAATAAAATAAATATTTGAAAAATTAATAAAAATAAATACAAAGCAAGAAGCATAGCTGGCAGATGGCTGATGCTTGAATCCGCAGCTGTTATAGTTTGAATAATTCACAGGCAGATTAAATCCACTCACCGGTTAATCTCTCAACTTCAGATCTGGATGTTCTGTTTAAATGACCTTGTACCCATTTCAACTATGCTCAGAGGAGATTTCACAGAAGTCTGCACCCTTATTTCAGACTCCTGTAACACAATTCAGTTTTTCAGGTTGTAGAGTTTTGTTGGTATAGGTGGTGGTTGTTGGGATTGGGGGGCTATTTGTTTGGTTTTTGGTTTTTTGTCCAGAAAGGGTTTCACTATGTAGCCCTAGCTGGCTGGGAACTCACTATGTAGACCAGGCTGGCTGGGAACTCACTATGTAGACCAGGCTGGCTGGGAACTCACTATGTAGCCCTAGCTGGCTGGGAACTCACTATATGTAGACCGGGCTGGCCTTGACCCAAGGAGATCCATCTGGCTCTGCCTCCTCAGTGCTTGGATAAAGACAGACACCACTATGTACGAGTTTTAAATGAACATGGGAAAAAGAAAAAAATTACTACACTTAACAGGAAGCAGACAAGGTATAGTTTTTTTCTTCCTCAGTCAATAAAAGTGCAGGAAAAAAATTCCCAGATAAAACCCTCTCTTCATGTTAAACACAGGTACCGGTTCACCTGAACAGTGCACAAAGCAAATGGATCACAATGACCAGAACCTGCTTTTCAGACATTTCCCTAGGAATCTGAAAGAACTCTTCTTTTCTTACTCCCAGTAAGACCATGTAAATGTGTGTTAAACAGCTACAGGATACTAAAGAAAAAGTCTGGCCAAGACCCAATAAATAAAAATAATAAAATGAAATAAAGTTATTTCATAAGAAGAACTATTGTTTTCTGTTTCTTAATACTGGGCTGATAAGATGGCTTGGCAGATAAAAGCTCTGGCAGCAGAAGCCTGATGACCTGAGTTCGATCCCCCAAACCTACAGCAAAGAAAAGCAACTCCTAAACGTCCTCTGACTTCCATGTGACACATGTGCATACACATACACACCAATAATATAAATAAATAAATAAATAAATAGGTCTGAATCTGTTCCTACCCCAAAGGCCCCACGCCACTCCATGATGCTGCCATTGTCCCACCTCACAGAATTCATCAGATGCTTTAACAGTAAGTTCATTTATCTACCAAAGTGCATCATTTCTGTTTTTTTTCAGAAAATCAGAAAAAAATGAATCAGAAAAGCACAAAGGATTCTTTCTTTAATTAGTGTGGAAAACATCCATTTTATCACGTGCAGGAAAGCCTACTGGGGTTGTTATACGGTTTAGATATGAACTGTTTCCCTACAGACTCACATGACAAAGAGTTGGTCACCACCTGCTAAGGATATGTGGGGAGGTTCTGGGAACTCTGGAAGATGAAGCCTGGCCAGAGAAAGTAAATAGACGACATGTTCATGGGAGCCCGGTCTTGCCTGCAAAGGTCCTTCCCTCTCTCTGTCGCTCTCTCTCTCTCTTCCTCCTTATTCACCAGCAGGTGAGCAGGCACTACAACATGCTCCCACCGCCATGAAGTTTGGTCAGGGACCAAATCCCAAATGAATACAACCAAAGACTATTATTAGAACTTCTGAAACAGTAATTAAAATACATCTTTCTCGGACCCTTAGGTTGTTTGTGTCAAGTATTTTTTCACGGAGATGAAAAGTCTGATTAACCAGGGCGTCATTTCACTGGTAACACTTAACTACCAGTATAGGGTAACATCACTTTTAACAGTTCACTCCTGACCAACCAGGTGGACAGGGCGACATTAGCATCTTTTCAGAACATAGTTAAACTAACAGTATAAAACTATCCTTGTAAATTTTATTTGGTAAGCTTGAATGAATTATGCAACATTTCTTGTTATTATGAAAGTTCCATCCAGAGTCTATTTATAATACATAGTCCTGTATATTAAACATCTTGTTTATACTGACTTAAAAATAGCCAACACTTGTTTTAGCCAACAAGATTATTTGAGAACTGTCCCAGTCCTACAAAGAGAGAAAGAACTGTCAAGTGACCAAACTCAAAGGCTGGGGATGGGAAGCCTTGAGTCTCCCAGTGGTCACTTTCTCATTAATCACCAACAGACCCCAGTCATGGAGCTATACACCAGATACTAGTCAAGGCAGTACAAACACCCCTCTCCCCCTTATCTGGGATACTGGAATGGATACACCTTGCTTTGTGGAAAAGTCTTTTCTAGAACTAGGAAAGAGTACAGCAAAATCAAAATAGGCATTTCTTCATGACTTGTATTCAAAGAGATGCTCATGAAACCTAACATGTGTGTTACTGCGGTAACATGTAAAGGTTACTCATGAATATGCCTCAATATGCCTCACTGTGTTCATGTTCGTTCTCTCTCTCTCTCTCTCTCTCTCTCTCTCTCTCTCTCTCTCTCTCTCCTTCTCCAGAGAACAAACAAACAAAAACATGGCCTCCTAGAGCTCACATTGGTGAACTAACAGCACTTGATTTCTGCAGGGTGAACTATGATTCACCAGCAGCTCTCAGACCTTCTGTCACACAACTGTCACCTGAGGCTAGCCATGCTCTTTTTGTTTTGGTTTGGGGTCTTTTGGTTTGCTTTGTTTTGTTTTGTTTTTGAAACAGGGTCTCCTTGTAGCCCCAGCCAACCTGAAACTTACCATGTAGGCCGCACTGGCCTTCATCTCACAGAGATCTGCCCGAGCCTGCCTCCTGAATGCTGGGACTAAAGGCATGTGCCACCACTCCCGGCTAGTCACGCTTTCGTATTACTTTGGGCACTTGAATCTGAAGCACCATTTACCATGTCAGTGTAGACAACCTGCATCACCATGTCTGTTTATCTGCTTGTCTAGGTCTCCTGATGGAAACACAGACATCACTGGCTGAGAATCCCATGCAGGGTCCTTTTGTGAACAAGAAAGCTAAGGCCAAGAAAGATAACTACACTGATACCAAGTCACACAGTTGACACAGAACCATGTCTGCAAATAGAAGCCAGGCCTCCTGATTCGCCCCTCTCCCCCTGCCAACAATCTTCCTTACATACAAACTAGGACAGACCTTCCTGGCCTACCAAAGTGAAAGCACAGGCTGCCTTTCTGGTTTGCTATGGCAAGTACAATTTCCTTACATTTCTTTTTCAATTTGTGTATCAGGAACAGTAAGTTTTTGTTGAAACAGCATGGATATAAGATTACTTAAGGGTGTGGGGGGGGGTGCTACAAAATATAGTTTGAATTATAAATCTCATGATCATTTTTGTACAGAAACCTTTATAAGAAGATACAATGCCATATGACCCCAACACTGTTCCCTGAAGACTAAAAATTTTCAAATCCTGAAACACAAAGAGAGAAATGTTCTCCAAACCCATTATAACAAACTGAAGGGTCTCTAAGCCCTACAGTAGACCTTTTTGTTCAAATTATTTTTTAAAAAGACAGATAAAACTTTTACTCTGATACTCCCACACAAACTTGCAGACTTAAATAAAGTAACTAAAAAGTTTGAATCTTCATAGCAGAGACTCCTTAGCATTCAAAAGCATTGTGTAGGGCTGGAGAGATGGCACAACTGTTAAGACCACTGGGTATTCTTCCCGATGATCTGAGCTCAGTTCCCAGCACCCACATGGCAGCTAACAACCACTAGTAACTATAGTTCCAGGAGATCTGACACCCTCTTCTGACACCCTCTTCTGGTCTCTACAGGCAATGCATGCATGTGGTGCACTAACGGGCAGACAAAACACTTGTGCATATCAAATTAAAAAATTACAATTTTTAAAAAAAAAATCATTCTGTAACCACATTCCAGAAGAAGGACACACACCCAAGAATATTTGGGGTACACAAATTGAACTTGATGAACTTTTTTTTTTAAAGGACATGAAGTTGGGGGAGGGGAGGGAGGTGAGAGTGGATCTAAGAAGAGATAGTGGAGGGTGGTTAAATATGATCAAAACACATGGTAAGAAATTCTCAGAGAATCAATAAAAATATTTTTAAAGCATTCAGTATAAGGTAAACTGAGTCCCAAGTACTTGGGCTCAGCTCAGAGCAATGTTCCTAGCACTGCCTATCTCTTCCCAGAATCCTTTGGGGTACTGGTACAAACAACAAAAAAACTTTTAAATGTCACCTCAGCTACTGTGAGCAGAAAGGTGATTTGATGGATGGATTCTCAGCAAAGCTTATGATTGAAAAAAGAAAAATAAATGAAACAGCGGGGTCAGGAAACTTCTGACCTTTTTTATTTGTTATGTCAAGAATCATGGAACTGGTCATGTATGTCTAGGAAAACCCATTTTTTATGTGGCCCATCTCTGCAAGAACACATTTATAGTAAAAAAAAAAAAAAAAAAAAAAAAAAAAACAAAAACCTCTGATCAATTACTCTCATCATTAGCAAAATGCATCTCGAGGCAAGACTACTGATTGTGTGAGGTTCATGGTGCAGGTGCCCTAACTGGAGATGGGAAACGCTCAATTTGTCACATAAAAAGATCAGGGCTAGCATTTACATAGCAAGGCACATTCAAACAGAGTGATTGTAGGCTCTTTTCTCTAATAGGAAGACTACCCAGATCCCCAATCCTACTCACAGAGCTTGACACAGGCCTAAGGCTGGTCTTGGTGGGTGTCAGATTTTGGTGTGATCCTAGAGGATTTAGGGTGTGCACATATATTTTCCTGTCTTCTTGCTGGCAGGCAGCTTGGTGCCAGCAAGACACTAAGATGAAGATCTGAGAAGGCATCCCTCTATGGCTTTGGGGACGCACAATGGGGAAAAAAAGTAGCAGATGGCCTGTCTCAAAGAGAGCCTAGCCAACCATTCCTCCAGAGCCCTTCCTACTTTCCATCACCAATCAGCTTCACTATCCGGAATTAAGACTCAATTTAAGTTAGTTTCATTTCTTTCTGAGATCTGATGGAGTCTCACAAATCCATTCACTTAGTGGAGGAGGGCCAGTAGGACCCCTAGGTCCTCTGACTAGGGTGTCAGGGAGAGTGACAGACATAGGCAAAGAATGTAGGCCCGAGTCCGAGTCAGGAGGGGCTTTACACCAGGAGGCTGTGGCTCTACCCCATGTTAGGTTTTCCAAGATCCTCCCTCCCCAGGCAGCTCAGTGCCCTAAACCCTGCACAACCAGGTACAGGGCAGCAATATCGGGAGCTAACAGGAGTGAAGTTAAAGAACTAAAGAGCAAGGCAGTAGGGGTCAGCTTGCCCTTCTGGGAATCCCACCCAACCCCTCCAATCCCAAAGATCTCGAAAATTCCCAAAGTGAAACTGGGTTCCCAAACTTCCCAGGTTTCCTGGCGGTGTCTGCAAATGACACCAAGGATGAGCAGCCACCCTGGCAGTGACCATCACTCTTCACATGGTCACCACTGCGTTGCTGGAGATCTCCCTCGAATTTTTATGCGCAAAGGTTCCCACCAGACAGCCCGCTGAGGTGCTCTAAGTCCCCACTCCTGGCCTCAGCTATTCTTTCTTCCCAGTTCTCCCCACAAGAAAGGGGAACTTGAGCACTACGACAATCCCGTGGAATGTTCTTTGTAATTAACGAGATAACAGCTTCCACTGCTGCAAAAATTGTGGGTTTCGAAGCTTTAGGAAGACCTGAGTCCTCCTCAGCCGCGACCTCAGGAGGCCCAGGAAAGGGGACCGTGGCCGAAACCGCAGGTTACAAACGCAGAGCCATCTGAGGCTGGTCCCCACCTCGGCGGCCACGGACGTTCCCGGGAGGACGCGCCGAAGCACCGGCGTGAGTGTAGGGAACGCGCCGGGCGCTCCGCCGGGAGGATGAACCCGGTCCCGCTCTGCGTGTCACCCGGGGCTCAGAAGGGCCGGAAAGACGTGCTCTGCGGTCTCCAACCCCCAATCTCGCGCCCATAGGACACCGCGAACGCACCGGCCCTCTGACTTCGCGGCGTCTAAGTGACCCCGTAAAATCCCCCTCCGGGTCCGGTGACCACGACGTTGCCGTAACTACAGACCTGACCAACGCTGTCTTTAACCCGTCATTTAAAAACGCCTCCTAGCCTTTGGCTGCCGCACTGGCAGATTCCGGGGCCGAAGGTTCCCCCGGAGCTGCCCTCACCCCCCGCCACGCGCGACCTCTGCGCCGCTCCCGCCCACCTCCCTCCCAGGGTCTTTCCCGCTGGCACCGCCGCGCATCTCCCTCTCCGAGGCTGCGTCCGAGACGCGGGCGACCCCTGTCGGGGACCCCTGATCCCAGCGAGGCTCCAGTCCTGCGTTCTGGGTGGCTCTTTTCCAGGTTCGGCTTTGCTGGCTTTCTAGGATGCCCAGAATTCCTCCAATTTTTGTCTTCAAACTCCCAAGGCCCACCCAGACCGCCGAGGCAGACCTCTCCCCGTCCCCGCGCTTAAACACCCCAAGACTGGCCCGGCCTGAGCTCTGGTTAAGACTGGAGAGCGCCCCTCTAGGCAGCACTCCTATGGGTGCTCAGACTGAGCAAGGGACAACTTCTTCTCAAAATGCATTCTCCATCCCTCATCTTCCCTGGAAAGTGAAATTAAAAAGTAACCTGGCAACTCCTCGAGTTGACCTGACATGCGTTTTTAGGGGAGGTCCCAGTTTTTGCGCCTTGCGCAAGCCTGGGCCCTGGCCCCCAACCTCCCACCCTTTCAGGGAGCAAGGGATTGCAAGAGCCCTTCGGTAAGTGTAGTACATAAAAAAGATCTCTCCGCGCACACAAAATCCCACTGACTACCGCATGCAACCGAATTGCACCAGGTACCCTGGACAGTTAGGTCTTTTAATAAGCATCTCCTCGCCCCGCCTATTCCTGGCTTTTACTCGCGCAGGATCCAACACTCAAGACGGAGAGAGCCAACTCGTCTCCTGGAAAACCGAAATTAATCATTCCCTCTGCCCTCCTGTATTTTGCACCACGTGTCAGCAGTCTGTCACGTCAGATCGTGGCAGGGTCTGGTTCCGAGACACGCACACACATTAGCAGGGGGTCAGGGGGTCCTCTTTAATATACACCCTCATGACGGCACATACAGACATATATATGGATCTACAGGCGCACAAGGTAGTGGCGCCTTGGATGCCCTAGTTCCGGCCCTCTACCCTACAGCCTGTAGCAATGGACTTGATACAGATAAACGACGGAAAAAACTGGGGCGATTCGTCCCCTCCCTTTTTTCCCACTTAATTCGCTAAAGCAGCTCCTGGAGTAACCAAAGAGAGTCGAAACTAAGGCGTGGCCACTTCGGTTGGGTTTTTTCCCACCTCAAAACCTTTATTTTCAGTTTTTAAAAGCCACCTTAGCCCGCCATATTGGAACTGGCACGGTGTCTAAAGACTCCTTCCCCGCTTGCTACAGCGCTTCCAAGAAAACACAAGTACCGACTGGGCTGAGGACGTGGGTCCGGTCACCGCAAAACAACGGCTTTCCACCCCCAAAGCTCCGGGCTCCCAGCCTAATCCCCTCCAGCCGCCCCAGGTCAAAATCAATAAATGCATCTAGCAGTCCCTACCATTGCTTTGGGGGGAAGGTTTCAGCCACACGCACACACAAACACACTTGCACATTAAAAAAATAAACTCCAGATCAGGTTAGCGATTCCGAAAGGAGGCAGAATGAGAGTACACAACAAGGAAGCCCTGGTGACAGGATATTACTTTAAGGAGGCAGAGAAATGAACAAAAAGACCGTCCTTGCTTGAGCACGCTCCGTAACTACTACTGACAATTACACTGCACAATCAAATGTTTCCAAAGGGGCGATTCCAAACGTCTGCGCGATTTTGGACCCCCCTCCTGTGGGTCTCCAACGCGCCCCTCGCCACCATCATCTTCTCCCCAACCCCCTAAACCTCCAAATACACACCAAAAGGAGACCCGAGTGCCGAGGAGACGCGGGAACACCGGGTAGCGGCAGAGGCGGCTGCGGCGCTAAACCCAGTGCACAAACGAGGAAGGTGGGTGGCGGGAGGAGACGGCTGCACCCGGGGGAGGAGGTCTCTGTGCAACTCCGGACACACTCGCGAAAGGCTGGGCTCTGCAGACCCAGGAGAGTCAGCAGCGCAGAGGGCAAGGGAAGCCAAAAAGAAAAACCAAGACAGAAAAAGAAAAGAAAGCCAGGAAAAAGAAAAAAAAATGACAACCCCGAGTGCAGACGGGAGTTTGAGGCTTCGCTCAAGTGCTGTACATTTCCTTTCTAGCCCTTTCACTTCGGCGTCTCTCCCCTCCTTCCTCCCCAACCCCCCGCCTCCACCCCCACCCCAGGCTGCTTCGGGCTTCCTTGTTTTTTTCTTTTTCTTTCTTCTCTCTCTCTCTCTTTCTCTCTCTCTCTTTCTCTCTTCCCTAAGCTAGAAAAAAGACGCCGACTGGCGCACTCAACCTGCGGGCCAGAGAGCCCAGCTCGCGGGCCGGGTTGGGTGCGGGGGACAGTGGCGCAGCGTCCTACCTGGTGGAGTTTGTCCTGTCCGGCTGCGGACCCCAGCCAGGGGATGCGGCTGGAGAGGGCGCTGGCCTCGCTCGCCCGCCCGCCCGCCCTCCCTCGCTCCCGACCCGCCGCCTCCCTCGCGCGCCCGCACGGGTCCTCCAGCTCCCACTACAACCTCATTCCAATATGGCATCCTCTCTGTGCGCATGCCCGGCACTCTTTTTTTAAGATTTTTTTTTTTCTCTCTCTCTCTCTCACTCTCTCTGTGTCTCTGTCTCTGAGTGCAGCAAACTCCTTCAACGACCTTTTTCCAGCGCTTGCAAAATATCACAAGCCAATTAGCCTGCAGTTCGCCGTGGACTCCTTTCACCCTCAACGCGACGTCTCGCCCCCGCCGCGCTCCGCAGTACACCAGACGCCTCCCCCAGCAGGCGCGGTCCACGCCACGCGGCCCCCTCTGGCGACTCTCCCCTCCCTCCTCCTCCCGGCTCCCTCCGTACCCGAGCTGCGGAAAGTTCACGTCGCCAGCGTGTCCGCACACCCCTTCGCACGGACAGCCGGACGAACTCCGCGTTTCCCCGGCCGCGGTTCGTTCTCTGGGTTTGCAGTCCCCGGGTCCTCCCGGAGCACAAACTTGTGCTGATCCGCCCGAGAGCTTTCGAAGAGCGGAGAAACGCGATCCCAAGAACACCCTCGGCCCCGCCCGATCCGCTCCACCAGGTTCTTTAACTGTGCCTTTCTCCACGGAGATTCGAAAGTCTCTTCGCCCTCGAGGGAGAGGTTTTCTAGGAGAGCGTAGCCTGAGAGGCTAGAAATTAAGTTGAGACAGCTGCGATCTACTGGGACGCGGGTGGCAAGGCTCGCCACGCGTCTCGTTGGGTACCTGGTCAGGACCAGTTCTTATTGGGCGGGAAAGGAATTCTCGCACCAGATTGAGGAAAGAAAAAAAAAAAAAAGACCTCACAAGGCCCTGCGTGGGCTACAAGAGGCAGAGCAGCCTGAGCTGCAGGGTCCGCAGGCACTTTATCACTGGCGTGATGGGAGGACACAAAAGCTTCCCGGGCCTCAGGCGCAATGGCTGGATAGAACCCAAAAGAAACGTCCACGGTGCGAGAAAGCTGGCGCCGCCCAGGTAGACAAGACCCTCGGCTGACGATGCTGGGAAGCAGCGGGAAGATGGGGGCGTGGAGCTGGGTTCTCTTCGACTGGGAAACGGAACCCACATATTTGCTTGAGGTCTTTGCAACTGGGTGTAAAATCCGCCGCCCCAGTCTCCAGAAGCCCATCTCGCTCTTGAAGCACTCGCTGGAAAACGACCACATCCTGGCACCCTTGCCACCCGCCCTCCCTTGTCCTGTCAGCCAGCACGGTCCCCAGGTGGGGTCCCCTACGGAGCAGTAATGGCTCGGGACCACGGATGGGATGAAGGGGACAAGGGCGAACACTGAGTGGGACAGATCCCTGACAGCGAGGCTTTATCTGATCTAGAAGAATCAAGAAAGGATGTGCTCAGAAACGGCTCTCGCCGCGACCATACCTCCAAAGGTCCCTTCCCCAAAAGCGATTGGTCCAGGTCAGAGGCTCTCGGAGACTCAGGTCGGGTCGTGGAAGTCACGACAGCTTAGCACGTCCAATCATCCTATTTCCTTACGTTTTGACGAACACCTTATGAAGTGTAAAACCCCTTCCCTGGTCTATCACACCCCGATTTGTTACCTGAGCCATCTAAGATCCAGAGAAGCCAAGTCACTGGGTTACAGCCACTCGCTAAGGTGCACAGTTTAATTTCCAGCCCTACTTCGCAACTTGTGGCGTTTACTGCTGTTCAACTTTTGGGAACACCAGACTATAGTTCTGAGCTCTTGAAATGACTCCTTAAAACAACCGAATCCAGTCCCTCAACGTTATCCATCCCACCTGCACCAACCGCCTCCTTCAGCACCCAAAGGTGGTGCCAGGCAATGGAATGCAGAGTGTGTGTTCTAGCCCCAGGTCTCAACCCAAGGCATCTCTTCTCTCTCGCTCCACACACGGTAGAGGAACCCGACTTAGCACGCGGAAGTCTCAGCGGGCGTATCTTTCTCTGTGGCGGTAACCAAGGTTTTAGCCATTGCCAGAGCGCAAAGAACACTCAGACGGGAATAGCCTGGAGCAAAACACCAGTCCTCCAACCCCCCCAAAGCCACGGGCTTGTGGCAGCACCGGGCGCCCCAGGCTGCGCCACTCCTTTGGGCGTCCTCAGACCGCCCACCAACTCCCGGCTCCCCACAGGACTTCCGGGCAGCTCCTGTTTGGAAGGATATCAAATTTTCCACCAACCCTGCGACGTGAGCTGCTAGGAACCCTTGCGCGGTCTCCAGCCTTGTTTATCGGTTTTAAGTCATGATTATGCAGAGAACGTTGTTTCATCAAAATGAAAAAATGCAAAAACACACCTGACTCCAAACTCCACTGTGTTCACTGTCTTACCTGATTCTTTACACTCATATCATGAAATTTTGTCCATAGATCTAGAAAATGGTGCGAGGTTTATTATTAATTTATTTGTCTACCTGTCCTGATTAAAAAATAGACTCATGACGCCACGACACACAATGGTTGCATTGTTATGGAGAACCTTAACGGATGTCTATTGTGAACTGTCTCAAAGTTCAGTTTCCTCTACTTTTGTGTTGCTTCTTGCACTTTTTTTTAAACTTCTTTGTCTTTTCTTTCCCCATTTTCGTAACCACCTCTCTTCATTCTCCTTTATCCAAGGACACCAAAGAGGCAAATGAAAAATTGGTTCGCAGACTCCCTCAGGCAATTACAGTGGCCCCTTCATCCCAGTCCAATACCTTCCAACTTCCATTTTCATTTCACCACCAGACCCTGCAGGGATGTGGGTATCCAAATGTGGGATCCACCCTAAATCAATTAAAGTTGAAAAAAATAAGAGTATTTTCTGCCCAGGATAAAGAACTGGTGAAAACCAAGGTTGTTTTTTCAAAGTAAAGGCAAATTGTACTCCAACTCAGAGAAACTTAACCATGTAAATCTCATGATTAATCCAAGGTTTCTCACTACAGTATTAACATCTCCTGAAAACTCTCCCCCCAAAATAAGCCTTTGATCACATTAACTATAGATGTTATTGCATTCCTGAATTCTGGCTAAGTCATGAATTTCATCACTGTTAAAATGCAGCTTCCAGTCTAAGTTATGCCCTTGAAAGGGACTTTATGATTCTTTTATATACACAAGGTTAATTTATACAAAATATTTAAATCAGTTTTGTTAATTGTGAGAGATGTAGGTGCTAATCCATTCCTTTGATGACACATCACAAATTGGGGATTTAACAGTCAAGAAGCTTCTTTCACAGTCTCTGTTTCTAAGAACTGTTCCTTGAGAGCTACCAGAAGGGTTAGAAAACATGTGTATGCCATTTATTTTATTTATACTAAAGGTGTGTGATGGCTTAGATCTTGCTGCATTGCTAAAACAAGTGCTCAGTTTGCTGAGACATTTCATGTCTAAATTTTCACTTCCTTCTTCCTGAAAAAACGGAAATTTCCTCTGTAGAGACTCTGTATGAGAATACCCTTTAAGATATATTGAACATAAAAAGCTTCACAGAAAAGCAGAAGGAAAAGTCAAAACCAAATATTTAGCAAACACAAGCAGTCTTCTCTTTCCCAGGACCTTTACACTAAACCTTATTTTCTCTTTGACCACATAAAATAGTATTTTTCCATCAACTTCCTAAGCCACTAAATCTAAACACACACCCTCTCTTATTTTCTCCCGCTGTCTTTATCCTTTATCCCCATTAAAGCACTCTGTCACAGTATAAGGACTCAAATGATCTGCGTCCCTGTTTCATCACTAATTATCTGCCTGACCTCTGGAAGTTCAATGACCTCTCTGTCCCATTCTCCTCCCCCTCCCACCTCCGTCATGGGTAAAGTACAAGCTTGGGATTAGATGTTCTCTAAAGTCTTTTAAGACTAAGGATTATTTAGTGGTCTACTCCACCCCACCGAAGACCACACATTCCTTTCTATAATACTCTAACACTGTTCCTCCCAATTTCATATAGGATAAAGCATAAACTCTGGGGTCACAGAGACGAAAATGAAATCAACTAAACAGGCCTGTAGCATCTTTTTGCTTGACTGTCCTGGGAAGGTATTATTTGGATCTTATTTCTTCCTGGGCTCTTGCTCCATTATTACATTTACTGTGTGGGTTTTGGCTTGCCCCCAACAGTGACCAGGGCTGAGGCAAGAAAATCTATCATGTGGACGAATCCAAGAAATGCTTGGAGAAAGAGGACTTCTTGTTATGGCTGAAGAATTCTTAACATGGGCATCCCAATGGTGGGAAGTAGCCCACAGAAATAGAACCTCCTCTTTGAGCACTTTCTCACACATTTCTAGAAACTTCGAAAACTCATTATTGCAATGTCTTCTTGTATAATTTCAAGGCATTACTGGTTCCTTTGGCAAGGCTAGAAAAATAAGAGCAAGGCACGAGTATTTTTAAAGTGTATCATGTTTGAACATGGACATTTATTGAAAGAATTAACAGCTTGCTTGTAGAACTCCAGTTTGGACTAACAACTTTCTCTTGACCAACATCATCCTGAACTTTCAGTTATTGGCTTGCACATCCATTTGGATGGACAGTGGTACGTGCATACGTCATTTGGGAGTTATACTTCATAGGTCTACTTGCAGCCTGTTTTGTGTATTGCAGCCTAAGGTCCTGTCCTTTTAGAGCTAGAATCCAGAAAGGTTAAATGATAAGTATCATTACCTGGACAGAAGCTGGCTCACAGCTTCTAAACTTTTCCTCCGATCTCTTAATGATAAGAGAAAGAGGGAGTGTTCTCTGTTCTTGTGTTTGTTTTTGAGATAGGATTTTTTAAATATTTTATTTATTTATTTACTTATCTTTTTGAGACAGGGTCTCCCTGTAACCCCAGCTGGCCTGGAACTCAGTATGTAGACCAGGCTGGCCTTGAATTCACAGAGATCCTCCTGCCTCTGCCTCCTAAGCTCTGGGGTTATAGACCATCACACCCAGCTTATTTTTTATTTTTATTCTATGTGTATGAGTGTATTGCTTGCATGTAGGTAGATGCACCTGTGTCATGCAATACCCATGGAGTTCAGAAGAGGGCGTTGAATCCCCCTGGAACTGGAGTTACAGACAGCTGTTAGCAACCATGTGGGTGCTAGAAATCGAACCCAGGTCTTCAGTAAAAGCAGTCAGTGCTCTTGACAACTGAGCAATCTCTCCAGTCCCTGTTTTTGAGGCAGGATTTGATGTAGCCCAAGTTGGCCTTGAACTCACTCACGTAGCTGAGGATGATGAGTTCTGGGATTCCAGGCAAGTACCACGACTCCTGTTTTTCTATTTTTTAATATTTTATTATTTTTATTTTATGTGTATGAATAAATACACTGCCTGCATGTGTGTAAGTGCTTCCGTGCATCATACCCCCTGGAACTAAAGTTATGGATGGTTGTTAGCCGCCATGTTGATGGTGGGAATTGAATCCAGGTCCTCTGCAAGAGCAGCCAGTGCTCTTAACCACTAAGCCATCTCTCCGGCCCCCCTTTCTTTCTTTCTTTCTTTCTTTCTTTCTTTCTTTCTTTCTTTCTTTCTTTCTTTTTTTATTATTCAGTGCTGGAGATCAAATCCAGGAGTTCCTGAACAATAACCAGACAAGCACTCTACCAACTGTAGCCCCAAGGGAGGTAGTTCACACCTAATTTACACAGACATTTTTGTAGGTATATTTACCTACATGATGGTATTTATTATATGTAATATTCCTTTTAAATGGTTTCAAAACTATGTCTTAAACAGATATTCCTTGATACACAAATCTAAGCTCTAACCTATCTCTCTACTTCTCTGTCTCTGTCTGTCTGTCTCTCTCTCTCTCTGTCTCTCTCTCTCACACACACACACACATACACGTCAGGGATAAGGCTTGTGACTCTAGAACAATTCTTCCTCTGTGTACCCTACCAGCCTGAATGAGGTAAAATTTGGCACCATGTAAATGGATACAGTCCCACTGGACTTTTAACATAAAATAAACTAAGCAAATTAAAACAAGTGTCAAATATCCCACATCAGAAAAATGAGTTCACGTATACCTGCAGTGACAGGAGGTCCACTGTTTCATGAGTGACCAGCTGTGATGTATAGATGAGATGTTGGTGACAGGACACAGCACAATGTGAGCTTTATTAGAGTCTTAGCAGTCCCAATCCATTTGTTTTCACTCTTTGTATGTCTCTTTAGGTGCTCTTACCGCAGAATAAGTAACTGCTCTCCAGACAGAGTGAGTCACTGGCTCTATAAAGGCTTTGCAGTGCCATCTACTGGAGTCAAGTACTCCGTTGCTTTCAGTTTTTTAAAGCCATTTTTAGTTATATGTTTGTTTTTAATAAAAAAATACTTTGGGAAATGTAGGCATAAGTAGTAACAAAAGAATTAGAACTTGACTACATTTAATACAAGATATACTAACACCTCTAAGTTTAAATAAGCTGAAATATAGACCTATCAAACTGCTCGTTCCTTAAATGTTAGACATATAAAGTACTTGAATGTGCTTGGTAAAGTAAAATTGCTTCCAATTTTCAAAGTGAATCATTTAGATGAGTTCTTTGAAAGACTTCTTATCCCTTGAAAGATTTTTTTTTTAATTTCAAGTGCCTCTAAAATAGATAGCGTGTTAAATTCGTAGAAGTGCTAACTTTATTTACATACTTCGAAGAGAAGGAACACAAAGATTTTCAAAGGTTTTCCAAACCAATTTCTTGAAGAGGTCAATGTTTTGAAATTAGATACAGTAGAACATGAAGTAATGAAAAATAAAGGCAAAACTGGGGCTAGAATTCAGTGATATACGTGTGTGTGTGTGTGTGTGTGTGTGTGTGTGTGTGACTCACCTGGCATGAACCAGGCCCAGGCTTTGATTCACCACAACTAACCAACAACAACAACCCATGTTCCCATCTACTCATCCAACAAATACTTGCTGAAGCCCCCTGTGGGCCAGACACTATTCTGAGGTCTGAGACATAGAAAAAGAAGTTCTTACTCCATGGTTCTTACCTTCCATTAAGTGATTCTGAGACCCGCCACCTGGAAGTTTGAACAGTGGAAACAAGGAAAGTGTATAAAGTGACAAGGGAAAGGGAAAAGGGTGGCACTTTACAAGGGAGATCACTCAGTATTTCCATGGAGTGCGGGGAGCGCAGAAGGAACAAGTACAGACACCGTGAGGCTGTCTTGGCTCTGTCTGCAAGGAAGAATGATATAAAAGTCTGATGAGACTTACTTAACCATACAAGCGTGAACTGTTAACTTTACCTTCTAAATTAGGCAAGGTGTAGAGAACTTCCAGAAAGGAAATACTAGCAAGTGATCTGCTTATAGCAGATCCATGTGTTCCCCAAGGGATCCAACCTAGTTAGTGCCCTGAATTTGATCAGGTTCTTGAGTAGATAAATTAAACCTTTCTCATGCGCCAGTCCTACTTATTTAAAGATGTATGTACCTTAAGATGGTCATTCATTCATGTTTGAACACCTCACTCCTGGCTGCCTCCAGAGATGACCCATTATAGCCTAGCTCTCACTCTCACATGTGGAGGTCAAAGGACAACTCTTCCCTTCCATTCCATGAGTTCCAAGTTGTCAGGCTTATATGCAGGCACTCTTACCCACTGAACCATTACAGCCCTGGTTTCAATTCTTAAAAGGACATTCCCTTTCTTTTATTCTTTCATTTCTCTTTTTTTTTTTTTTTTTAATTTTTGAGACAGGGTCTCATGTAGCCCAAGCTAGCTTTAAACTCACAATGTAGCTGAGAATGTTCTTGAACTCCTGATCCTCCTGCCTCCATCTTATAAATGCTATGATTCCAGATGTGGACCCCCATGTCTGGTTTATGCATGTTGAGGATTAAACCCAAAGTGTCCTGGATGCTAGGTAAGCATTTGAGTAACTCAACTACATCTCCAGTCCTACTTACCCTTTTATACTTAATAATAAACTAAGTTTCTGGTTTTATCCTAAACCAAAGTCAAAGAAAACCATAGAAACACACTCTTCTGGAATTCAGAAATGGAAGTCTAACAAAAATTCTGAAAATCAAATTTGAGTCTATATAGCAGTCTCTTTTGCTGGAGCAAATGACACTGATAGCAATGGTCATCTTCATCCTCTCTCGCCTCAGGTACTTTGCTATAGTCCAAGGAAGTCATTGTCAGCAATATTCCAATGATTTTGTTCAAAGTCATTGTTTTCATGTTTATATTCATGTTCAAACTGCCTTAGGGTCTTGGGAAGAATAGAACGAAAACTACAAACATTTTAACATTTCTTTTTAGTTTTATTTGAGATATATTTGTGTGTTGGTGTGTCGGGGGGTGTAGGTCAGGGAACACGAGGAAGTCAGTTCTTTCCTTCTGAATATTGGTCCTGGGGATCAAAGTCAAGTAAATAGGCCTCTCACCAGACCCTGGATGATATATTTTGTGAATATCTTATGTACGTGTATTAGGTATAGTGAAAGAAGAAGAACAGAAGAAAAAAAATGTAAAACCAGAAATATTCTGAGACAGAAATGCTTTCATCTTTTTAAAAAATCTTATTCTAAATAATAGAAGACATGTTGAACGAGCCAATATTTTTCACTTTGAAAAGCCACCAGGTGTTTTTTACTCTTTTTCCTTGTCAGTTGAGGGAAAATGTGTATGTGGCAGGGAGGTGGGGGAGTATGTGCATGTGGGGGCCACAGAGGATGTCAGTGTCCTGCTTTACCACTCCCCCATATTCTCTTGAGACGGGGTCTCTCACTGGACATGGCTAGACTGATAGCAGCCCAGAGGGCCTCCTGCTTTCTCCTCACCCTGCACAGCACTGAGGTAACAGACTTTTTAGGTGGATGCTGGGAATTTGAATTCAGCTCCTTATATTTGCATAGCAAACCTCTTACAAGCTGAACCATCTCCCCCAGTGCCTAACTAAGTTTTTCAGCAGTAAAAACACACATAAAATTCAGAGCTAGTGTCTGATATTTACCATAGTAATTTTCTCCTCAAGGGAATGCAGCGAATGTTTGCAGGATAAGGTCTGGTTTTAGACTTGATCTGAATGGCATCTACGGACTAATCCCTCCTTTCTCCATTCTGTGAATGAGTCAGGAATCACCATGTACACACTTTTGAGAAGACAGTATGAATGTTGTTGCCATTCTGTGCCTTTTTTTTTTTTTTTTTTAAGTTTCTTCCAAGATAAGGGACAGGGCTGGAGAGCTGACTCAGCAATTTTTAAGAGCACTGGCTGATCTTGTAAAGGACCCAGGTTTCATGCCCAGAACCCAAATGGCAACTAACAACCATCATTAACTCCATTTCCAGGGGACCCAATGCCTTCTTCTGGTCTCCACGGGCATTGCACACATATGGTGCACTTACGTACACACTGACAAAACACAAAATTAAAATTAATAAATCGAGAGAGAGAGAGAAGACATAAAACAGATTTGGGTATTGGAAAGTAAAGTTTGTTTACCTGGCTTAGAGTAACCTAAGTGACCCCTGAGCTCCACAGAAGCAAGGTTTGCACTTAAGGTTTATTTGCTTTGTGTTGTGTCATTAGAGAGGAAGGAAGTGGATCCTGCCAGGCGCTAGGTGACATCCGTTCGGTTGCGAGTGTCTTCCATAAGAAAGCTACTTTTCTCAACCAAATTTCAGACAGGTAACAATCTGGAGGATTCAGAGGCCCTTGGTGTGACTCTCAGGACGGACAATCCTAGGAATGATCTCTGCTCCCACTCAAAGAATCTGATCCAACTCCGTCTTCTGATACACACTCATACACATAATTAAAATAAAATAAATATTTCCCCAAAAGTGCATCTAATCACATTGTCTTATCTAATGCCCCAGGGGTCTTCTGTCCTCCTCATTAGCTCCCAAGTCCTCAGCACAACCTGAATGCTTCCTCCATCCTTTCTCCCTGGAGGAGTCCCTTCTTCCTCACCGAAGCCGCTCCAGTCTGTGGTAGCTCCCTTCAGTAGACTTCAGTAAGCTTCCTTGCTCGTCTTGTGTGTCTGTGTGTGAATGTATGCCTGTGCATGTTTTAGGCTCCGTTGGCTACGGGAATGGAACTCGGGCCATCAAGCACCTTTGCCTGCTGCTCCTTCTCCACTTGTAGCTCCTTCAGGCAGAGCACACCCGTCACAAGGCCTTTGCACCTTCTGCTACCTCTGCCTTGAATACTCTGGCTCCGACACAGGCACCTTTGTTCCTTTCAGTCTTCAGGTGTCTCATTCAGACCATTTTGTATTATAAAACATCCTACCTGCCCAGAGCCAATAACCATGCTTTTTCCTCACAGTACTTACCACTGGTACCACCATACTGTTCTTTCTAATGGGCTCCATCTCTTACTCTATAATCACCCTGTGAGAGTAGGGACTTGGTCATATGTGTAGCTGGATCCTCATTCATACAGTACAACTGGCGTACAGCCAATTAATAAAGTGAGTGGCATGAACACAGCCCAAATAAGCACATTTTACATCAGTTGTACAGACTGTGTGTTGTACACTGTGCATATAACAAGAACCCAACTAAGTCCAGCCATCTTCCTACGGCTGGAGTGAGGATTGGAGGTGTGCACTGTCCTTCAGGAAGGCCCATGTACACATGTCCACGGAAAGCGAAGAAATCCCTTGCAAATGACCATTTGACAGTGTGAAAAAAATACTCATATTTGATGTTTGCCATTGATTCCCCTCAAAGGATTTGAAACAAGAGCTGCAAATTGTTTTTTTTCCTGTGGAAGTTTCTGTACTGCCAAAAAAGAAAATAATCTTTAAAGATCTTCTGCCCACTTTTCCCTTCCTTCTTTTAGTTTCTTTCTTTCTTTCTTTCAGCAGATTTCCACACAGACTGCAGATACTCTCCCAGATCCTGAAACCTTAATAACCCTCTCTGATTATAATGCTCAGACCCTTTAAGACTGCTGGGCTGAGTGAGGACTGCCTGAGGCAGGAGGCTGACAGTGAAGAGAGGCCTACCAGGTGCGAGCTCACATCTTCTCAGTAACTCTGTTAGAGGCCACAGCACAGCAGCAGAAGACGCTTCTGCCACTTGCCACTTGCTACACAATTCCAGTAAGCACAGATCTAAATAAACACTTTGCAGGCCTAAAGAGCAAGAAATTTGCTCTCCAGATAATTTAGACATAGGTATCTTGATGCATATGCCAACGCTGACATAGCCCAAATCACACCTCCCCTCTTGCGTTTTGTGGGTAAACAAAGCTAGAGGGAAACGGAAGTGCTAGCTCTCCCAAAGGGAGATGCTAAATACAGTGATGAGACGTAGTGGTGTGAACCTCTCACCAGCCCGCATCTAGTCTTTGGTAATTCTACCTGCTCATGTACCGAACGTGCCTGTCATGATGCAAATAACCCAGACCACAATTTGGGTGTGCAGTCTACATCCTGTTATGATCGTTTTGAAAATATTGATTTCTTTATACTTTCTGTGGATAACTGACTGTGTTTTGCTTGCATGTATGGTAAGTGTACCTGCACCTGCATACTTGTAGAGGCCAGAGTAGAGCACTGGTTCCCCAGAACTGGAGTTATAGATAGTTGTGGGCTGCCATGTAGGTGCTGGGAATTGAACCAGATCCTCTGCAAGAGCAGCCTCTTAACCACCAAGCCGTCTCCCTAGCCCCCTGTCATGATCTTCAATGAGTTGTTTCACTTCTGTCCAGCTAAATACCCTCTAGTTGAAGAAAGAGAAAAAAGGCCAGAATTGCTTTTCGGCCTTTTTACTCCTATCTTGTCACTTCCCTTCCCGCCCCAGGAGAGAGTATCAGTTAAAGCACCATCCCAAGTCCCTTCAGACTCCGCCTTCTCATCAATCAAACATTTGCCACATCACAGGTCTTATTACGAGACCATTAGCAAAAAGAACTCCAAAGCTGCTTCAAAGACGAGACATGGAATTTCCATTTGGAAAGCAGAGAAAAAGGAAATTCAACCAGGAATGTCCGCGATCGGACTCTGCCCCTTCCGTTTCCCACCTGGCGCACAGTGGCACTCTGACCAGCCACAGGAAGGCAGGACAGTTCAGCCCTTCTGCTCCTGTATGTGAACCACAATACACCTCTTCCACAGAGGAAGAATTGACGGTGGTGGAAACGAAGCATCTTGTTATTCATGCTGCTTTTGAAATACCAACTTAAATTTTTTAAATTACATTTATTTATATATATGTATGTGTGTGTGTGTGTGTGTGTCTGTGTGTGTTTGTGTGTGTACATGAAAAGGTGTGTGCATGTGGAGGTGAGAGGACAACTTGCAGGAGGAGGAGTCAATTCTTGCCTTCTACCATGTTGGACCTCACCTTTCCCAGTGTGGGTCCCAGGAATTGAATGTCAGGCTTGGCAACAGGTGCCTTTACACTGAGCCATTGTTCTAGCCCTTAAATATCAACTTTACTCATACATCTTTGCCTAGTAACTGACTTCTAGAACGGTAGTCAAAGAAAACAAGACAATGACATGGTATACATGGTATGTAAGTGCACCCATCTCGTGCAATGTCTGCATGCAGGCAATACACTCATCCACATAAAAAAATAAAAATAATAAATAAAATGTCTTTTAAAACTATGCTCTAGATTTATGTATTTTGATATAAAAGATATTTTAAAAACACCATGTATACTGTGATCTCATTTTTCTATAAAACACATTTCTGTCTTGAGTCATAGATTCTGACAGAATTTGGAAGCTTAAATATGAGAATGGTAATTGCATGACAGTAAAATGAGTAATTTCACTGACTACTTCATAACTTTCTATATTCTGTGTATTATAAGCTACATCTTCATTTATAAAATAATATTTACCTTAACATATAATGCTCGCACAAGACCAAAATTTGAAGGGACACAGATCAAACAATAATAATGAAGGTGCCTTTCTTCCCATGGCTCCTTCCAGGACGTAACTGTTAGCTTCCTAATAAAAATTCTGGACCAGGAGTGATAGTGTATACCTTTAATCCCAGCACTTGGAAGGCAGAGGCAGGCAGATCTCTGTGAGTTCAAGGCCAGCCTGGTCTGCATAGCAAGTTTCAGACCAGCTGGGGCTACAGGGAGACCCTGTCTCAAAAAGAGAAAAAAATGCAATAATAACAATAATAATAATTCTGTCTCCCTTAATCTCCAGAAGTAGCCTCTGCTTTTCCATGCATTACTTTTATAATCAAAATAACAATAACACTAATTCTACTTTGAAAAAGGTAATTTCAGGAGGATTAACATTATATCTTTAGGAATTAGATAAAATGAAGGAGCAAGCACTGTCTTGTTTTGACACAGAACAGTAGAAAAAATATCTATTCTGTTACCTAGTTCTGTAATGGTTAACAGTTTTCCTCTATTACTTTTTCTGTTCATTTGTTTGTTTGTTTTGAAACAGCCCCTTCTTATGTATCCTAGGCTGAACAAGAAGTGCTATGTAGCCCAGGCTGGCCTCATACTCAGTCTCTATCTCCTAAGAGCTGAGGTTACAGGTTTGTGTCACCAAACTCAGCATGAATTTATTCAAATGCAAATCCCTTCTCCATAAGACTGCCTTGCCTCAGACTGGGATTGAAATCCTTCCTGATTCTCTTGCCTCTGACTTCCAAGCCTCTGCTACCAAGCCTGGCTATGCTATACTTTTTTCTTTTATTTTCTTTTCTTCTTTTTGTTTAGAGATGGCTCAAATCTAGAGCATCACACGTGATAGGTAAACACTCTACCAATGAACCCAGACAGTACAGTTTTTTAGGACAAAATTTATGCCACACCATTCAGTGTTCTCCACTGTGCCTATGTGCAATAAATCATTTAATTTCTAATATTTATGACTTACAATATTTTGTAAGTGGTAACTTTTTTTTTGAATATTACATATCATCAGGGGCTGGAGAGATGGCTCAGCCATTAAGAGAGTTGACTGGTTTTGAGAGGACCTGGATTCGATTCCCGGCACCCTCATAGTGGCTAGCAACCATCTGTAACTCCAGTTCTGGGGGATCCAACACCTTCTTCTGACCTCTGTGGATATTGCACAAAAGGGGTACACTTACACACATGCAGGCAATATACTCATACACATAAAAAATAAAAACAAAATGAATAAAATATTGAAAAAAGAAAGTTTAAAAAAAGACTAGATATCATCGTGACTGTTAAATAATATTTTGGATATAAGAAGCAGGAAGTATATATTTGCTTCATAAACAAGTGAATATAGTCTGAAAGGAGACTAAGGACCTGGCTCTTGAGTAGTAATGTTAGCAAATACTTACATGGAACTCACTGAGTGCAAAATATTTGCTCAGTACTTTAGAGGAATGATGTCTTAGCAGTCCTATTTTACAAAAGAAGAAATCAAAGCATAGAAACCACAAGCAACTTATTAAGTTTACCACATGGGACAGAGGAACAAGGCAGGGGATCCGACCAGGCAGCCCAACTCCAGAGTAGAGACTCAGAAGTTAGTCAGGAATTCGAACTGAACATCTTAAGTATTTTATAGTGGATAAACACAAACCCAACACTTTAACAGGGTGTGTAATGCTGCTGCTGAGGTTGGACCCAAGACAAGTGTCTGAACATCCCAGCAGAACCTAGAGCTCCTAGAGCTCTAGCCTTTTAGACACATCGCCTCCCTTGAACACTGTAAGCACTGCTTCTTCGCAGGTGGAAAAAAAAATGCAGTCCAAGAGGCTGAAACCATACAGGGTGAGTATTTGTCATTTAACGCAGTGTTCATTAAACAATCAAAGACAATTAAAAAGCATCATAGGGAGGCTAGGGAGATGGCTCAGTCAGCAAAGTGCTTGCCTTGCAGTCACAAGGACCTGAGTTCCAAACCTAGAGTTCTTGTTTTTAAAAAAGCCCATTGTGGGAGTGCATGCTTCCCTGTAGTCCCAGTGCTGAGGAGACCAAGATGGGAGGGTGCTCTGGGCTTACCAGCCAGTCATCTTAGCCTATGTGACAGGTCCCAGGGCAGTGATAGACCGTGTCTCAAAAAGATTTTTTTAAAGATACAGGGTATTTGAAGAATAATGACCAAGGCTGTCCTCTGCCATCCACAGAAATATGCACATGTGCACTCACACACACATAAATACACCCACACATGCCTGTATGAGCAAGCACGTGCGCATGTGCACACACATACACACACACACACACACACACACACACACACACACACACCCCATCTCAGGGACCATGGCTAAAGAGTTAAGTTAGGCGAGTGCCTGTGTCTGTGGTCTTTAGCTGAGGTGGATCGAATTTATTCTTTTCTTTCTTTTTTCCTTCCTTCTTTTGATCTTTTATTCACTATTATAATGTGTATGTGGGTGTGACGGGGGCATGTCATGCATGTGGAGGTCACAGGGAACTGCAGAGCTGGTTCTCTCCTTCTGTCTTTACGTGGGTTCTGGGGATCAACATCGTGCATTCTCGTACTCGCTATGCTTTGGCCATTTGTGTTCTCAGCCCTCTCTTGTACGAGGGAGCTTTGTTGATGAGGGTTGATAGGTGCAATAGTATTCTCTCTGATCTTTGTCCACTGTGTTCCGTGAGCTTCAAGTGTAGAGGTTCCATTGTAGATGTTTCATTTGGGGTTGGGCATCTCACAGACACTTATTCTCTGTGTGTGACCAGTTGTGGAACTCTGTAATAGACTCCATCTGTTGCAAAAGGAGCTTCTTTGATGAGTAGTGCCTAGAATACTTGTCTGTAAATATAAGGATCCATATTTAGCAGATAGTAAGAAATTACATTTGTCTAGGGATGTGACAAAATTAGGGTTTTCTCCAGGATCTATGACCTCACCAACCATGTATATTTGGCTGTGTTTACAGTGACACCCGTGAACTCCCTCCCATTAAGTGGGCTTTAAATCCAATTAGGTAGCTGTTAATTACTCCCAAGATAAAAGTGCCACTACTGCACCAATATAGTTTGCTGTGCCAGTCGTTATTGTAGTTATTAGGCCTTAAAAATGCAGCTGGATCACTGATTGATATTCTCCCTTAGCAGCTTGCATAGTATTTTCCAAAATTATGACAGCTAACTTTCAGGGAGGAGGCTTCCAGGTCAGTTCCAACTCCATTGCTCCAAGTCCTGTGTTCAAAGTATGTCCTGTCTTTATCAGTGGGGTCATTATCTTCAAGTTCTGGGAGGCAATCAGGAGTGGTGGCAATAGCTTATGTTATTTTGGGAGTCTCTTGGACTTCTCTGACCAACAATTTGAATGGAGGTTTCTCTTGTCTGTCACTCTGTTTCTTGTTATATAGCCCTTAGCTATACACATACACTTATGTATAGATATTGTATGTGCAATTTTCGGTAGGCTTTTGACCTAATACATTTCCCTCTGGTTTTTCTTGCCAGTTCCAAGCTTGTGGGTTTTATCAAAACATGACAATGCCCAGAATCCAATAGCTCAAAGATTCACTATAAAGAGTTAAAAGCAAAAGCTAAGCTGGGCCTTTTCCAGGGTGATAAGAGAAGGCAGGATTAGAAATAATAATCTATGTTCCATAAACACCTTCAGTAATGCATGATGAAAATGGGAATCCTTGGCCATTCCAAGGAAGTTTCCTCCAGAGATGAAGGAGATGCGACACCTGTCGTTGCCCAAGACGTGGTCCTTGAATTACTAACACAAACTATCACTTCTGGGTTGCACAGGAAAGCTGATTCTTACCACTTCAGAGACCTCCTGGATTCAAACCTGCAGTCCTAAGAAGATCCCATGGTAGCCCACAATCAAGTTAGTCTGAGAAACTTTGATCCAGTTCAATTTTTTATTTTCAGGTGAGAAAAACCTAGTGTTCTGAAGGCACTAAACCCATAGGGCAAATTGTTGATACCGAGCAGACAAAAACCTAAATGGAAAACTAGAATCGATCAACTCGGCATCACTTCAAACCCCGAGCTGTGCACTGACAGCTAAGTGTGAGCTGTGCACTGACAGCTTAGTGTGAGCTTGCACTGACAGCTAGTGTGAGCTGTGCACTGAGTGTGAGCTGTGCACTGACAGCTCAGTATGAGCTGTGCACTGACAGCTAAGTGTGAGCTATGCACTGACAGCTAAGTGTGCTCACCTTGTGGCCATCAGTGGAAGCTGAGGCTGATGCTGAAGAAGGAAGGTTACTTCCATCTCTGTCACTAGTGGAACTTGTAATTAATATACTCACATGGCCTTTGCCCTACAAATTCTTAATCTTTCTTGGACAATATGTATATTCCCTCAGTGAGTGCAATTTTCCTAAAATTGGGGTCCCCCACCCCATCCTAAGGCTCTGGGTGCTACTTCAATAAAAAGAAATTTTAGGCTGTCTTCTCCATGATATGATAATTATTGCCATGTTTAAAATGTAATCCTCTTCTAAAAATATGAATGTTAATGTAACTTCTTAGCTGAACCCGGTGATTATCCATCATTTCAGTTTCTCAGTTGACTTTTCCAAAGTTTCAAATCAGCTAGGTATTTATTAGATTTTTTTTCCCTTTTTCTTTTTGGGAAAAAAAAGAGGCATGTAGGTTTGGGTCTGTGGGAGCCATCAAGCAATTCTAGATTCTTTAAACTTGTTTGATCTCAATTTAAGGTATTAAGGGGGTAATGATTAATATTTAGAAACAGACTAGAAAATGAAATAGTTTCTTGAATGCCAAAAGACAAGAAAAAGTGTATAATAGTCAGTCTAAAATTTGAGATACTTGTTCATTTATGTGAAAGTGGAATTTGAAGAAAAATATAATTGTAGTTAATATCTAATTCCAGTGGCCTGAATTTATATACAGATTGTATTGGAGAGTCTTCTTTAATTTGCCCAAAGTGGTAACTGTGTAACAGCATGAACAAGTCTCTCTTTCACAATACATTTCCCCCCATAAGAAGGAATTAACTGATATATATCCTCTTTTTGAGACCCCAACTGGTCTAGAACTTGCTATGTAGACCTGGCCTGGAACTCACTATGTGCACAAGGCTGGCCTGGATCTCACAGAGCTCTACCTGCCTCTGACTCCCAAGTTGAGCGTATGCTCAACTGATATTTTTTGAGCAATCACTGTGTACCCAGCCTTCCTACCTACATTCTCACACCAACTACCTGTTGAATTGGCCTTGAGTTTTAAATCTCCAAAATTGGGCCAGCAAGATGGCTCAGCAAATACAAATGGCTTTCCCTCAATCTTGATCATCGGAGTTTGAGACCCAGAACCAACATAGTAGAAGAGAGTCAATTCTTGAAAGATGTCCTCTGACTGCCACACATGTTCTGTAGTATGTATATACACACACACACACCCCAAAATAAAATAAATAAATGTAATAAAAAATTTAAATTTCTAAAATTAATGATTATCATCCTGAGTTTATTTCAAAGAAACATTTTTTCCTTATAAAAATGATTTATTATCTGGATGACAGCTATGCTCCAGCATTCATTATTTGAGATTTCCCAATTCTCCAATGGATAAAAAGTGATTTCACTAATAGAAAAAAAAGTAAAACATACTGTAATGTCTTTGTGGAGGACCCAGATTCAGGTCCCAGCATCTACATGGCAGCCAACAACTGTCTGTAACTCTTATTCCAGAGGATCTGAGGATGCCCTCTTCTGGCTTCTGCAGGCATTGCATATATGTGGTACACTTACATACATGCAGGCAAAACACTCCTACACATAACATAAAAATAATAACATCTCCAGTACCACATGAACCTGCCTGGATATGTCCCCCTAGTGGGTCTCTATGTAAAATGACACGACGAGGATGCATAGATATCACTTAAGATACTGACATCAGAGCTGGGATTGTCTGCAGAAGAACTCTCAGGGTCTTTGCTATGGTTTAGATTGGAAGAGTCCCCACAAAAGTTCATGTACTGAAAACTTAGATCCCAGCTCATACATCCAGTCACTGAGAGGTATTTGGATCCTGAGGCTTTTGATTTCCTCTGTGGATTATCCCATTTATGGATTCATAATATGGTGCCTTTATTGAAAAATGGGGGGAGGTAAAGCCTGGCAGAACAAAGAATGTCACTGGGAGACTCGCTTTGAAGGATGTGTCTTGTTCTTGGCCCATTCCTGGCTCCCTGGCTTTCATGAGTGAGCAGCTCTCCTCCTTTCACTACGAGGTTCTGCCTTGCAACAGCCCAGACACATGGCCTGACATCACTGAAACCATGAGCCCAAATAAATCATTCCTCCTAATGTTACCAGAAATTTTGGGGAACCCTCCTATTGGGTAGCCTATGTTACTGAGGAAGATGGGGTCCAGTCTTTGGGCCTTGGGTCCAGACTGCTTAATAAAATAATTTGAAAACAGACTCAGAAGGAAGCTCAAGGGCATTTTTAATAGAGTTTAAAAGAAAAACAACAGGGCAGGCAAATTGTAAATCTTGGCAGCTTCCCAGAAAAGGAAGATGAAGAAGAAGAAAAGAGAAAGGCATGCCTTTGGAGTTAGGCTGGCCTGTTTATCAATGGAGGCCAGCAAGCAGCCAGGTGGTGAAGGCTGGGGGAGGGGGAGCTTATTTTGCTTTTCCAACTTGACTCAGAAAAGTAAGCAGATGTAACAAAACTGCACTGCAGCAGATTCTACTCCATCGCCCCAAGGAGATAGTTATTCTTCCCGTCTCTGTAGTCTGATGCTAGTGAATCATTATTCCTGATGCATGGTCTCTTGGCCAGGAGATTGACAGACTCAGCAGGCTTAAGGCTTAACTCTTAAGAAAAGAGACTGTAGGTGCTGGAGAGATGGCTGGCTCAATAACTAAGAGCACTGCCTGCTCTTAGAGAGGACCAGGGTTCAGTCCCAGCATCCACATGGTAACAAACAACCATCTGTAACTCCAGGTCCAGGGGATTTGACATCCTCTTCTGGTCTCTGCTGGCATTGCATGCTGTAGTGCCCTTATATACATGGAGATAAAACATTTATACACACAAATAAGAATGAATAAATAAATTTTGGGAAAGAGAAAGGAGACAAGAGTGTGAAGTACTCTAATTTCTGGAATCAGAATGTCTTTTCTCCACCCAGGAGATTCCATTCTTTTGACTAGGAGGAAACAACTTTCTCTATATGGGCCTGAGCATTCTCTAAGATACTGTAACAGTGAGTTGTTCGTGTCAGATATTTTGTTACAGAGATGAAGACCAGACCAGCCCAGTCCTCTTCTTCTTTGTCTTCAGTTATTTGTTTTTTGACAGCATAAAACACATATTGCTCAATAACTCCAGAGAGTTAGATACAAAGTGGGTTTTAAAATAATGGGTTTATAAAATGCTGTCCTTTTATGAACAAGACTTATCAAACATGAAGTGATATGAAGGAGTGAAGTTCCATTGAAATTGAAGTTCCCCTGTAGACAATGAAACATAGTGTGCTTCCTGCATCATCAAGGAGGGAGAAGATGATGGAGAAAGGAACACAACAGACATTCCTCAACTGTCTAGTTACTAAAATCTGCAAGGGACACTGGGACAGAGTTGTTTGGATTGAACATTAGCAATGACATGGAGAAGAGCATTAGAGGCTGGGAAGAAACAGGAGTCATGGGAAAGTTTTGGTGATTACCTTGCAATTTGGGTTTGACTTTAGTGGAGCTCCCTTCATTCAGTGTTCAAGATCCGTTTGATTTTGAGTTTTCCAATATGAGTCTCAGCAGTCTGAGTGGCACAGGCCTGTCCTCCTTTGCTTTCTGTTGTTGTGATAAAAGACCATAACCAACAGCAACCTAGGGAAGGAAAGGGCTATTTGTGTGTGACTACTTCCAGGCCACAAGTCCATCTTGAAGGTATGTGAGGCAGGAACTGAAGCAGGAACTTGAAGCTGCTCACTGGCTCACTCTCTGACTGGCTCACAGGCTACTGTTTAGCTAACTTTTATTATCCCAGGACCACCTCCCTAGGGATGGTGATGCTCACACCTGCAGGACCCTCCTGCATAATCAAGACAACCCGGCAGACATGTTCACAGGCCAGTCTGATGTAAGCAGCTCCTCAGTTGAGGCTTTTCTCTCTGGGCTGTCAAGTAACCCATCGAAACTAACAAGGACAGGCTGCGACCCCTCATGGCCTCAGAGGGCTCCTTTTACTCCCTCTTATCACCTCTAGTGACATATGTGTTTCTGAAGATCATTATATCCCTTTGTTTTTTTCTTCAATACTTTCTACAGTCTTTGAAATCCTGTCTTTGTTCTTTTATTTCACAAGGCACACAGTTTCTCTCAGAAAGTGTTCTTTCATGAAGAGATCTTAAAATTCTTTCCATATGTTAATTATTTTGCATCTTTGGGAAACTGAGGTAAACATGTTATGTGGCCTACTGAAGTAATATAATCCAAGCCAGAGCTTGGATTATATTGCCCAGCACATAAAATTCTCAGTATTCCCATTAGGAAGTGGTATTCTGAACTTGAGATAAGCAATGTGTTTAAAAATTCAAATCAGGGCCAGGAAGACATCTGGGCAGGAGGGAGTGTTTGCTGCGAAGTCTGACCAACCCCAGCTCAACTCTCAGCACTGACATGGTGGAAGGAGAGAACTGACACCTACAAATTGTCCTCTGATTTCCACACATGATTATGGCACACACACACACACACACACACACACATCAACAGTAAATAAACAATAAAAACCTCAAATCATCTAGTAGAGGAGACTGGCATCATACTGCTTCCCTGGTACACAAACCTGAATAACAACTTATTCTTAATGAAGATTTAACCACTAAGACATAGTAAAATTCATATTGCCAAGATTTTATTACTGCACACATAAAGTACACGCAGCAGGATTTTTAGGATCCCACTATGAAATGTTATTTGAAGTCATTAAAACTAAATGGCACCTGTCAAAATAAATCAACCAATACACTTTATGATTCAGAACTCGACATTTTATCTCTTCTACAGATTCACTCATTCTCAATTCTCCTCTTGTCCTATAAAAAGAAGGCATTAAAATGAATTTGAGATATTTGAGCATGACTGTCTTTGGATTCAGCTGGGCTAAGTTTTGTCATTCAGTGTGACTTCCCAGAACTCTATATGGCTCTCCCTCCTATAAAATGCTTTTACAGCTTTACGCTGTAAAAGTCAATCCAGCTGACAGATCTTGGTTGCTGCTTTTATGTCTGTCTGTTTGATTTAACATGCTTCTGATTAACAATGGAGTTTCCTGATGCTGTCAAAATAAGTAAGGTATTAAATGTCTTTCTAGAAATGACTGTTTTTAAAAGAGAGATTAAGTAAACAAGCTATTCCTGCCAGCGAAAATAATTGATTATGTTGTTGACTATTTAATATTATGTTTAGCCAGAACTCCCTAGGGACAGCTTATTACATTAGCATAAACAAAGAGAGCACAGCAGCACCCGGAGCCCGGAGGCCAGGGGAGAGCGGGAGGTGTTGTGTCGGGAAGAGAACAAATGCTTTTTTCCTGATGAAAATAACCAACGGGCTGGACCACAGGAAAACCCAGGACCAATGGAGTGCTGTGAGCTTCTCTGTGCTGTGTGAAAACTGGCCCAAAGTGCTTTATAAGTAACTCTTCTCATTCTCAAACGAAACACACAATTCTAAAAGTACTTTAGTTGGTAAAAATTGAAAATCTGAAATCCAACAGGGTTGGAACCTGGCTGGTTTTAGTCTTCCTTTTACTTCCTGTCATTTGATCCAGTTTTGTCCCCACGTTCTGGCGGTGCTCGGAGAAGTCTATTCACCTCTTTTCCAGAGGCCACTTTGGTTACAGCATCACAAAGAAAAACGGATCCTTCTCCAAGTACCCTCGCTAAGTTAGGCATAAAGTACAGCATTGCGAGGCAGTGGGCTGGCCACAACCGGGTTAAGGGTCTATGTGCATGATGTGGTGGGGCAGCTCTGCTCATTCCTGAGCATGTGTTTTCATTTGGGGACTACAAAACATTTGTCTCTCCTCAGCTGAATTTTGAAGGAAGGAAGCAGATATGAGTTAAAAATCTCATGTCCTCCTTGTCTGTTTGTGAAGCTAGGGGTTTTTATGAGTGCTCTTTCACTGCATTCACCCTAGAGCAGAGGTATTATCTGCATTTTTATAGGTTTAGAAGCAAAATGAGTGAGGTTTAGTCATTCATCAGAGGACACACAGCCATATCTCCTTGATAACATAGCCCACGATGCTTCTGAGCCGGCCGGTGAAGGCAGGCTTCAACACGCTTGTCCGCGTACCAGGCTTCTGGGGAATCGAAGTGCAACTGTGGGAACTGGGGAGTGGAAGAAAGAAAGGTGAATGCTGAACACCCAGCAGCTTATTGCACACACACACACACACACACACACACACACACACACACACACACACCAGTCCGGTGTTTCAACACTCTCCTCAGAGCGCCATTCCACATTTGTTGGCTAAGTGGCACTAGCTGGCTGAGCTGAATAAAAGTGTTAAGAAAATGATCTCAATTGAGGGGCTGGCATTTCTTAACTTGGAAATGGACACATAGGTATAAGTGTTGGAGACATAAAAATGCCACATAAAAGGGTTGACAGTCACTGTTTTACTTACAATTTTAAATTTAAAGATCATTGAAAGTCAGATATGTTTTCTCAGTTCTTCAGTGTTGGTGTATTTTGGGTTTGTTATAGATTTGCTAAAAGAAGTATTTTCTCTCCTAAACTGTAAGTCGTAATAGCTATCGCCATATTTGGACTATAGCTATATGAGTTTATATCTGTCAGCTCTCTCCAAAAGTTTCCTTATACAACAGATGATGATTAACATAGAAACTCATAACTGGCTAATGTGCAGAGAACAAGAGGTTGCAGAGTACTTACCCCTGAATAGGACACCTGTATCAAACTTCTGCCTCCCAAGGCTCAGGGATTATTACAGATGAGTAGGCAGAAAGATTGTAAGAGCTAGAGGAGGTGGATGGCCACAGGGAAACAGTTTTCTGGACAGCTGGCCTAGTCATATGAATTCACAGCAGTGGTGACAGCATGCACAAGCCCCATGCAAGCTCAAACTAGGCAAAATCCCAGCATAGATATAGGGAAGTGGATAAGAAATCCCAACACAATCTTAGGAACTTTTGGTAACTGATGACTGCTGGGAAGAAGAGAGACAGTCTCTTTCAAGAATGGAACTCAGTAAGTTAGCCAGGCTCCAGTGGATGGACCCACACGGAAGGACATTTAGGGACACACATCAGACTCTTTTTAGGTGATATTTTATATATATGATAAAGTGCATTAAATTGGGGGAACAGTAAATGAAGTTCAAATAGGGTAGGAGGTCTAAATAACACCAAATTATATTGTCTTAAGATCACAAAAATTCAATAAAAACTAAGATGAAAATCTAAATCATGGGTAGAGTTGCTGAGGAGGCCATCTTGGGCAAGCATTACAACAGGATTCAACTAGTGCACAGTTTCTGTTTTGTGGGTTTTAGTTTTAAAACCGTAAGTTTGGGGATCAGGACGACTTGCGCTATATGTGAATCAAGGTGCTAAGTAGTGGAACAAAGGAATTCAAGATTCAGATCCTGGCTCCACCTAAAGTAGAGTGAAGTTATGTCATTTGCAGAAAGGCAAAACTAGAGATGATCAGATTCAGCTCTTTAAGCCAGTCTCAGAAAGAGAGCTGTCATGTCTTTTCTCTTTTGTGGTGCTTAGATTTTATCAGTCGTGTATGTATCTAACATGAGAGTTGAAATATGTGTCTGAGAGACCAAAGGGGGCTACTAGGAGAGGGATAAAAGAAGTCTGAGAGGCTGGGAAGGGATGATTCCATGTTCAATATATATAGGAAAACGGAAATAAAGTGGAAGTTAAAAAAAAACCTGGTCCCCAAAGTAGCTACCTGGTCTTGAGCAACACTCAGATCTTGTGGGTTTGTTCGTCCTCACTGAGCTGTTGTGCTAAATAGCTTCAGTTGTAAACTTGACAACTGAGAAAAGGAAACCTCAATTGGGGAATTTCTTCTATGACATCGGCCTGTGGGCATTTCTGTAAGGAATTTTCTTAATTGTCAAGTGATGTGGGAGGGTCCAGACCACGGGGGGTGGTGCCAATCCTGGGCAGGTGGATCTAGCTTATACAAGAAAGCAGGCAGAGCACAGACCAGGGGAGCAAGCCAGTAAGCAGCGTTCCTCCATGGTCTGAGCTTCAGCTCCTGCCTCCAGGTCCCTGTCTCCCCTCCATGATGAATACAAGATGTAAGACAAAATAAACTCTTTCCTTCCCGAGTTGGTTTTGGCCAGACTGTTTTATCACAGCAGCAGAAAGCAAACTATGACAGCTACGGAGGTGCCATCCCAGGCATATTCAAGGTTAAGAACAGACAGGCAGCAGTGGGGTTCAGGTCCTGGTTCAGAGAAGACTGGCTGGAATGTAGAAGCTAGGGAGGAAACAGGTGAACATCAAGAATGGAATCTGACATGAGAGAAGTGTGTGCAAATAGACTGGACAACTGCGTATAGTGTGGTTGGGAAGACAGCCATTTAAGTCAAATCCACATGGCAGACATGTTCCAAAAGATGGGCCCCGTTAAAGAAACAAGAACAAACTAGGTTGTGATGTTACTGGAGTCAGTGTAGTAGCTTAGATGGATATTGTCAACATGATACGAACAAGAGTCACCTGAGAAGACGGGACCTCGCTGGAATAACTTTCTAGATCAGATTGACCCGTGGGCAGGTCTATGGGGCATTGTCTCAACTGTGAACTGGCAGAGGAGGGCCTAGCCCACCGTGAGTGGTGCCATCTCTAGGCAAGTGGTCCTGAGCTGTATAAGAAATGAGCAGGAGCCACAGAGCAGGCCAGGAAGCTGCCTTCCTCCGTGATTTCTGCTTCGTTCCTGCTTGAGTTCCTGTGCTGACTTCCCTCAGTGATAGATTGAGGGCTGGAAGTGTAAGCTGAAATAATTCCATTCTGCCCGTGAGGGGCTCCTGGTCAGTGTTTTTATCAGAGCCACAAGAAGGAAACCAGGACAGAAATGAGCAGATTAGACAGGGAGGAGAATGAAAGGAGATGTTGGAAAGAGTCGTACCCAGAGCTACGGTAGAGCCTTCAGCTCTTCCTCCCATCTTTTCCTTCTGCCTTTCTCCCCTTTCTGCTTTCCATAAAACAGAGTGCTGCCAAAAATCCCTCTGACCCAACTGAACTGCTTTCGAATGATGAGTCATTAAGTCAGTGATATTTCTAGAAGATGCTGGAAATCGGAAGGCTGCCAGATGTCCCTTCTATTCAGAACAACTTGACACTCATTTATGCATTTTGATTTTTTTTTAAAGTGGTCTCATCCATGGAGATTTATTCAAGGATAAAATCCAGAGCTAAGTTAACTTTTCCACTCCGGAAGCCAACTTTCTGAGGAAGTAGGTATTTAAATCATTTTAAATCCCCACCCTGTTTTCGGAAGCTCAACTTCTGTTATCAAAGAGAAGAATTCAGTTGTATGCCTGAGCTTGACCCTCACAGTATTTCTTGCCCATTTTCTCTCCGTACTTGTAATCACTTACATCAGTGTCATGACACAGGCCTTTTGCTGTTAATCCCTGTGTACCTCTAATACTAACAAATCACTCAAGATATGGGAGCTTCTCTGAGAACTGAGCACTAAGTTTCTTATTGATTTAATCATTAACAAATATTTCTCACTTGTATGAGCTTCTTTCTTGGCCCCAAGAAGAGGCAGACTCAGTAGAATATCTCTGTCCATGGGTGTCTTTCATGGACAGGAGCTCAGGAATGCCTTTGCTGTCATAACTAATACAATGTGAACAGCAGAGGTGCTGTGACGGTTAGTATTGACTATCAACTTGACAGGACCCAAATCACCTAACACAGACCTCTGGGCAAATCTGTGAATGAGTTTCTAGACTGGACAAATTAAGGTGGGAAGATAGATCCTAAAAGAGGGCGGTACCATTCCATGGGCAGGGTCATAGACTGAATAAAAGGAAAAGTGATCTGAGCACCAACATTCACCTCTTTCTATTTCCAGTGACCAGTGACCTTTTTTTAAGCTGCTTTTGTCAGTTATTTGTTCAGAGCAATAAGAAAAGTAATTAACACAGGGCCAATGCCTGCCAAATCCTTTCTCACCTCTCTCAGAACTTGGACTCTTGCATGGGGTATGGTGGACTGTGATGATCCAAGATGGACTTTACAAGCAGTTCTGGTAACTTCTTTTTGCTGACTTTTCCCCATCTGTGATGGAGATGGAACACCAAGACTGTGTTGTCAGGATCGATGTAGATAGCACACCAAAGCCCTCAGCATGGGGCTGGGGGCTCCGTGCTGTGGTAGAGGATACACAGCACGTTGAAAAAAGAAAAGTAAAGGAAGAAGAAAAGTCACCTGGTAATAGTGATGAGCTTCACGGAGATCTAAGGTGTTCCTTCAGTGAATATTCTATGAAGTTCTTTCTTGATCCTCTCACCAGTTTGGAAAACTGGCTGTCAGTACTCACTTGGCCAACAGAGAAGTGGAAACAGAAACCTTCATGGCTCACCAGGGGTCCCATAGATGGTGGGGAGTAGATGGGATTCCATCTTTTGTTTAGTACAGGACTACTACCAACCCATAGGAACGACGAGATTTATAGAAAGGCTTGTGAGTTCAGCAGTTATGCTATTATAAATTAAGATTTTAAAATTTTTACTCGTGAATAAAGTGACATTAACCAAAATTACTAAAAACAGTGTTGCTGCTTATCCCCTCTAGATTCTATTCCGGAACTCACTGATTCCAACTTTCATATGCTATATGGAAGGATCGAAAAATGCTCCAATGCCAGAGCTGTAACATATCTGGAGGAAGCAGAGGAGGCCCAGAGAAAGGGTCATAATCCATGCAGTAAGTGTAAACATATGGTTTGGGGCTGCCACTTTCTTTTTGGATCAGATTATGATAAAACCTTTGATATTTATCCAAAAATAATAGCAGTTGTGTGTGCATTGATATTCGGTCTCTGAATGAATTTTTGTTGTTTATTTATTTTGAGACTTGGTTGTAGAGGTTCCACTGTAGATGTGTTATTTAGGGCCAGGCATCTCTCAGTTGTGGGTGCGTGACCAGTTGTGGAACTCTGTAGTAGCCTCCATCTATTGCAGAAAGAAACTTTGATGAGTGGTGTATGGTATAATTGTCTGAAAATATAAGGATCCATATTTAGCATACAGTGAGAAATTTCATTTGTCTAATAAATATGACAAAGAGAGGGTTTTCTCCAGAATCTGTGACCTTTGCAGCCATCTGTATTTGGTAATATTCACAGTGCCATCCATGAATTCCCTCCCATTGAGAGGGCTTTAAGTCTAATTAAATAGCTGCTGTTTAACCCCTAGATAACTGCACAAGTAGAGGTAGTTTTCTGTGCCAATCATTGTGGCTATTAGGCTTCAGAGCCGGGTTGGACCATTGATTGATTTTCTCCCTTAGCAGCATGCATAGTATCCTCTAGAATTATGCGAGCTAGTCTTCCTTCAGGGAGAAGGCTTCCAGGTTGGTTCCAGCTCCCTTGTTCCGAGTCCTGTGTCCAAAGAATGCCCTGTTTTCAGCAATAGCTTTTAACCTTCAAATTCTGGGAGGTAATCAAGGGCTGTGGCAATAGCCTGTGTTATTTTGGGAGTCTCTTGGATACCCTGGCCAAGAACTGTAAGAGAAGTTTTTCCTGTCTGACACTGTGTTCCTTGTTATATTTATTTTTAAGTTTTTTAAAAAAAATTATTGACTCAAGTATTTCATACAATGTATTTTGGTCATATTCAGATCCTATCCCCCATCTCCAACCTTACCTTACATCGGTTGGTCCTCCCAACCCCACCCCCAACTTCCTGTCCTCTGTTAGCAAATGAAAAAGCCCATCCATCTTATACTACACTTCTGAACTGGTTCCTGAGAAACATATATTGTTAGAATGTCAGTGTCTTAAAATTCTTACACACAGGTGGGTTAAGTAAGGTCCCACCCTCTTTCCTCTGTAGGTAGTTATGCTAAGTTTTCTTGGGATAGAATTTTCAAATTTGTTTCCTGTTTATCTTAAACACTGCTTAGGATTGTTAAGTGGGGATTTCTCTCTTACTCAGCAATCAGAAATGTTTGGGTTTCTTCATCAAGGTCAGTTATTTGAAGCCCACTTTGGCTGTTTCAGGGCCTCACTCAGCCTAATCACCCCACTGTGGTCCAAGGTATTCTCCAACAGGTTGGCTCTCCTCAGGGCTTTACTGTGGGTAAAAGAAGAAACTGGGTCCTCACAGCAGGAAGCAGTTAGCTCACAGGCCTCCAATCCAAGATTCTCTGAATGGCAGCTGGGAAGTTTCACAGCTTCACACGATATTACTTCAGTGTCCTATATTTTCTGAAATCTGTAGACTTCGCAGATTCCTATTGCTGTTGAGGGCTGCAGGCAGGTCTTGAGAGCTACAGATGACGATGATGGCTGGCCAACCATGAGTGTGCTGTGCAATGACCAGTCACAGGCCTAGCCTCCAGAAAGAGAGGTGCTGCAAGATGCTGGGGTGATTTCAGCTACCTTCTGGCTGCACCTGCTGCCCCTTGGCTGGGTTCATCCCTCCAGTACTCCAGGGACTGATATTTATTCTTATTTTTATGTGTATGAGTGTTTTGCCTACATGTATGTAATGACACCAGTGTTGTGTGCAACGCCAGAAGTGGAGATAAGGATGGTTGTTAGCCATAATGTGGGTGTTGGGAGCTGAACTCAGGTCCTCTGCAAGAGCAGCAAGTGTTCGTAACTGCTGAGCCATCTCTCCAGCGTCTCTGAATAAATCTGTTAGTGGTTGTCAGGTTGTTTGTAGTGAATTTCTGCTCAGCTATGTGAGCTATGGAGTGTGTATGGAGTGTGTGTGTGTGTGTGTGTGTGTGTGTGTGTGTGTGTGTGTGTGTGTACTCTTGAGGGGAAACGGTTTTGACTAACTGAACAGGGCCTATGACAATTACAGACCAGGAGGGAGATGCTGTATGGAACAGGAGAGGAGAACTTCCTACGACACATGAGAAGAAAACGGAGTGGATGAAACAGCACAGACTAGGAACGAAGCGGAGTAGTTTCCTCATCCGCGGGCTTGCGAGTGTTAAGTATCACAATCAGTTGCATCCTCTAATGTTCTGGCTACTGGAGTCTAATGTCCACTTTAAGCAGCATGAAGAGCAGCAGTAATCAAAAGACAGGAAAATGAGTAACGAATGTGCTTCAGCATACGGTGTAAGGCCCTCATTGAAATAAGACTATTTTTAGACTGATAATCAAAACGAAAGAGGAAGGTAGACACTTAACATGGCAATTGGTTCAAGCAAAGAACATATTTTCTCTTTTTAATTTTTTTTTAAGTCCCTGACAAATAATGGGGGTTATAAGGGCATTTCTTGCTTGGAAACTTACTACAACTATTATACAGTTTATAGACCTTGGCAAGGTGTGTGCATTTTTTTTCCTTTCTGTGACTTGAAATACCAATGAGAGTTATAACAGTAGCTAAGAAACATGGATTTTATTTCTTAATTGGTCAGCATGTGGACCTTTCAGTCTCTATGGAGTAAACACAGGAGCCTGAGAAAGATGTTTAGCACATGTGGTCTTTCTTAGGTTCCAAGAACCCTGCACATGTACAGATTTGTTATTTGAATCTTTCACCTGTGGCCCAAATAAGGAGTCTGACCATTGGGGCAGCTCAGATTTTGAGAACTTAATACATACCGGGCATCCTTAACAACAACACACAGTGATTCTATAAATTATGTTTACCTCTCATTATGATTTTGGGGACCACAATTCTAAGACTCAGAAAAACTGAATGATTTGCCTGGTAATAATGTAACACAGTTTGGGATTGCAAGCTGAATTCAATGAATTCTGGGGGCTCCTGTATCGCCTTTCAGATTTATAGGAATGTTTGGCAGTTGCCTAATTAGAAAAGGAAATAACAATAATAATAAAGATAAACAATAGGGCTGAGAAGATGGCTCACTGGTTAAAAGTGTTTGCTGTACAAGTGTGGGGACCAGAACTCAAATACCCAGAACACACATAAAAGCCATACTCAGTTGCATGTCTGTAATCTCAGTGCTCCTCTGCAGAGATGAGAAGTGGATGCAGGAACATTTCTGGAAACTTGGGGACCAGCAGAAAAACAACAGAGACCCTCCCTTCAGCAAAATGGAAGGGAAAGACCAAGACCAGTCCTCTGACCTCCACATGCTCGTGGCACATGCACACCCACATTCACACACACAAATGCATGCACATACATACAAATATACAGATCACACATGCACAAATGATTTTTTAAAAGACAAACAATAAAGCCTCTCTTCATCTTATGAGTAAGTGAAAGTGCCTGCAATGAACTAAGAATTGAGACAGCTGTCCTCACAAGCAACTCTGGATCTGTTCCCATCCGTACCATCTCTCAGACCTTTGCTCTACTCTCTGAATATGTTTCTTGGCTTGTATTTTTAAAATAAAAGCATACACACTAATTATAGAAAAAACTTGGATTAGGAAGTAACAGAAGACTGCATTTGTAAAATGAAACAAAGATGAAAATAGAATGAAACTGGGAAAAGAAGGCCATAGGGCTCCCCCCCATTGCCCTCTGGCTGCGGGTAATCCATCAGGGTTTGACCAGTATAATTTGTACTCTTTGCCCAAAGGAGCATCCCCAGGACAGTGGAGGGACTGGCAGAGGAGAAAAGTGATTCTTGTGCTATCCCCACACCGTTCCTTCTTTGAAATCAGTTGTGCTGGATTTGACTCACCTGTGCTTCTTGCAATGTCAGGGCAAAAGACGAGATTGGTACAGGGTGTTCTGTATAAGGTCTGCATCATTTGGGAGACCGAAAGGGTCAAGTATAGTTCAAATTAGTACTTTGAATAATGGATTCTGGGACTGGAAAGATGGCTTAGTTGGTAGAGTTCTTCCCATGATCAAGCATGAGGGCCTGATTAGATTCCCAGCACCCACATGAAAAAAACAAACAGGTGGGGGGCACACGTCTGTGATCCCAGCACTGGGGAGGCAGAGACATGTGGAGCCCTGGAGCTCAGTGGTCAGAGAGTCTAGCTGAATCAGGTCCAGGTTCAGTGAGAGGCCCTGTCTTAAAAAATCAGACTGAGAGCAATTGGGGAAGACAGCAGATGTCAACCTCTGATCTTCACACTCTCACACATGATGCATTTTCACTTAGAAGCAGAATTCAAAACAATGAAAATCCCCACTGTCTTGGATATCTCCTGTCTACTAAACACTTAATATATTAAGTCTCAGAGTCTCCAAAAACCATCAGAACTTCTCCTACAGATGAACCGCAGCTTTCCTGCTTTCTTGAAAATGACACTCACTGCAGGAATCCCCATAGCATGTAAAATATTAATATGTCATAAACTGGAAATGAAATATCACCACAACTGGGAGCAATCCATCAGTCTCCTATAGCCAAACAGTAAGGCTGCCAGGAGATTCATGGAGAAGGATTACAGTCAACATGTAAGAAGCTGCAATATAAGCCTGAACAGTTGATCTGGCCCCTGGCTGGTCAGGGGTCAACTGCCAGTCAAGAATCCCCTCTTTCTACCTCTTGGTCTATCGGTGCGGTCAGAGCCACTTTACTGGGGACAGCTCTGCACTCAGTTCAGAACCTTGGGTTCAGTAAACAGGGATCTGATTTGGCAATTGTTGATTATGTTTTGTACCCAAGTCTGCTGGCCCAGCAGAGACTCCAGCTCTGTTTATTCAGCTTCTCTAAGAGAAATGCAGGCTTGAGTTTGCAAATGATGTGTCATCTTCCTAGTGAATGCTCTTGCAATTACACTTTCCTTGGCATTCCTGATGTTTGCAGCCCTGGCTGCACTTGGACTCGGGAGGTAGAGGAGGAGGTGTGGGAGGGAGAGGAGAGGTGGAGAGAGCAGCCTCAGACTCAGGTTCAATAAGTGGACATGGCAAGTGTCAATCACAAGGGTCAACTGGAGATGAGCCACATATCATGAACCACAAGAGGAGGAAACACAAGATGCCTCCCTGCGCTTCTGTGTTGGGGTCAGGGTGCATGGGTGCATACGGATGCCTGAGGCAGTGCTTCTCGGGAGCCATTTACCTTGTTTTTATTGTTGCAACCTGAGGCTTAAAGACTAAGCTAAGCTGGTTGACCAGTGAACCCCAGGGAATTGCCTGTATCTGTCTCCCCAGAGCTAGAATTATACTTGGGAACCACTGTGTTCAGGTTTTATTTTTATTTTTATTTTTTTACTTGAGTGCTGGAGATCAAACTCAGGTTGTCAAGCTTGCCTAGTAAGAACTCTACTGACTGAACAGTCTCTTCAGCCCCTGTATCAATACTAAACCTCAGGCTGGAGAGATGGCTCAGTGGTTAAAAGCGCTGACTTCCTTTGCTGAGGACTCGGGTTCAAGTCCCATCACCCATATGACAGCTAACAATTATCCATAACTCTAGTTCCAGGGACTCAGACACCCTCTTCAGACTTCTGTGGGCACTGCACAATATGGGTGCACTTACATGCACGCAGAGAATACACTCATGCAAACAAAATAAAACTAAAAAATAAAATTTAAAAATACTAAAGCTTGAGTCATGCTGTGGAGACACAAATGGTCCAGATAAGACCAGAGTTTGAGTTAATCACTCAAACACCATGCATGTACCATGTACCTCCATAGCTGGAGGAAAATTCTGAATAAAAATACCCATTCAACACACAGGTCAAATGGTTTCTAAGTGAGATGGATGAAAAGTCAATGTGGACCCAAGGGGCTGGGCAAACCATTTACAAGCCAAGCATCTGTGGACACAGCTCTCTATGGGTTTTTTTGCAAAAGCACAAAGCAGAAGCAATTAGAGTCCTCAATTCCAGGAACTTCCACAACAAAAAATGATTAATTTTTTTAAGAACAATATTTTATAAGTAACCAAAATATTATATAACCCCAAAATGAAGTTAATTCTTTAAAATCCTATGTTTACTTTAAATGTTTATACTGTAATTTGTGTTAAATCTTTCCTTTTATTTCCCCTAACTTCATATTATTATACTTTTAATAAAGTATAATATTTTGAATATGTATGTATGTGTGTGTATGAGGTGTGTATATGTGCCACAGCAGTGGCTCAGTGGCATGGAGTTCAAAGGACAAAGCAGTTGATTCTTTCCTCCTACCATGTAGGTCCTGGGAATCGAACTCAAGTCATCATGCTTGGCAGCAGACATCTCAGTGGATAACAGCTGAGCCATCTTCATGGCTCTATTTTTGTTAGGTCTGCTTGTTTCACTTTACAATGGAAATATTCCATGGCATTTGACTGCATTATGAAAGCGCTTCATTATCTCACTATCTGGGGTTTCACGGTCTCATTTCTCAAAGTAAGAAAGAGTCATGATTGAGATACTAGATTCTGCCAGGTGGGGTAATGCATGATTTTAATGTCAGCACTTGGGAGGGAGAGGCAGGTGGATCTCTGTGAATTCAAGGCCAGACTGGTCTACATAGTGAGTTCCAAGGCCAGCCAGGATATATTGTAGATCCTATCTAAAAACAAAACAAAACTGCCACATGCTGGATTTTTAAGTAATGAGCTCCAAAATTTTTTATTGCATCATAACTAAAGATTCTATTTGGGGGCTGGAGAGATGACTCAGCGGTTAAGAACACTGCCTGCTCTTGCAGAGGACCCGGGTTTGATTCCCAGCACCCGTATGGTGGCTAACAATTGCCTATAGCTCCAGTTCCAGGGGATTTGACACCCTCTTCTGACATCCATGGGCATTTTATGACATGGGTGCACTTACACACATACAGGCAACACGCTAACACACATAAAAAACAGCAAATAAAATTTTGTTTTAAAAAAGTTTTTTTCCAAAGATTTTACTTTATGTGTATGAGCATTTTGCCTGCATGTATGTAGCTCTTCCATGTATGTTCTTGGGGCCTGCAGAAGCCAGAAGAAAGCACTGGATCCCCTAGAACTTGAGTTAAAGATGGGTGTTAACTGCTGTGTGGCTGCTGGGAACTGAACTTGAATCTTCTGCAAGAGCAGCTAGTGCTATTAACCATTGAGCCATCTCTCCAGTTCCTAAAAGTTACTATTAAATTCATAATTCTTTATGTGTAAACTAGGACATGCATTGTTGTGCTGATATATGAATATATTATAAATAGTCCAAGAAAAAGGGAACGGTAAAGAAGCAGAGTCAGCGTCATAGAAATTACCATCTCCCCATTTAATTTAATCAAAACTCCATAATTAAAAAACCACTGATCCACTAAAAAGAAAGGAGCAGTAATAAAAACAGTGCTTGGGTTTCAAAGGAGTGTTTTTTTCCCTCATGTATGTTGTCGAACATACAACCTGTCAAACAAACAGAACAGGAACTGCTCCCCAGGCAGATGGCCTCAGTACTTCTATCCTGCTGTGTGGCTGAGGGAGCCACTTTGGCTAACTGGTTTTATCCCTTGGTACATCTCTGCAGAACAGGGCTAGGGACAGACTGATGAAGCATGAGGTGACTTTGCTTTGCAGACATGTTTCTAAAGGGATAGTGCAGGATGCCATCCCTTCCTCTCCCTCCGTTTGTCTGCCTAACTGAGCTCCCACAGGCTCTGTGCCAGAACAGTTATGTTTTGCCTACTGATAAATGGTCTTCCACAGTCTGGGCCACACTAGCCCCTGAATGAGCCACTTGCTCTTCTGCACCATGTCTGGGCGCAGAGCCATGTGCGATCAATATGTATGGAAACAAATTGGCCAGGTTCAGCAGGAGCGTCAGAAACACCAATACGCAGTGTCTTTTCTGACCTTAGTGTGACTTCTCCAGACTGATCTGAACTTTGTTGGAAATTTTATAAAAACAATCAGGCTCCATGGTACCTTCTTGCTGAAGGTCAATTTCGATGAAGACTTTCCTGACCTCATTGTTAGCCATGAATCCCACTACCTGAATAAATGAGACGAAATTTGGCACAAGGTATGTGTGCCTTTCATCTGTCCGTAGACATGTCAAAGTGGAAATGAATTTAATGCTGTGTGTATGTGTGTGTACTTGGTCCTGTGTCCATGGGTGCTCCACAAGTGTGCATGTTTGTGGAGGCCAGAGGTCAACGTCAGGTGTCTTCCTCAGTCCCTCTCTAGCTTGTTTTTTGAGGCAGGGAGTCTCTCAATGGCCTGATGGATAATCTATTAGGCCAGGCTGGCTGGCCAGTGGGTCCCAGGGATCCGCCAGTCTCCACCTCTCCAGTGCTTGGGTTATAAGCTTGCACCACTATGGCCAGAGTTTTTCTAATGTGGGTCCTGAGAATCCAACTTGAGTCCTCATGCTTGTGATGTAAACACTTGACTAACTCAGCCATCTCCCCTCCCTATAATGAATGATTTTGAGCTGTATACCACCAGTAATCCACGAAGCCAAAGTTTAGAGATTGAAGAATTCCCCAGATAATCAAAATCCAAGCTTAGACAGACAAAAGCTGTTCAGGACCACCACTGGGCAGGGCCTTTAGGCAACTCAGTGCTAGAATTATTTCTCAAAGAACAGATATTTTAGGAAGTAATGTAAATGTTCTGTTTTCTCTTGCAGTTTCCTTTTTCTTTCCAAATACGTAATTTTAAAGGATAAATAACTTTAGTCATCAGCCAACATTTTGTAAATAAGGTCCAGAAAAAAAAAGAAACAATTTATCAAAGGCTCCATGCTAAGCAGTGGTCAGGCACTATTGGATCTCAGAGCAAAGTTCCTTGATTTGCAAAATTTCGCAATTCATTCAAAACAAATCATTCTTTTTCTCCAGATAAAGGCTCAGCCTGGCTCGAAAGCAGAAGTCAACTCACATGTCTTCAAAGATTTTATGATTACTAGATTATTTTTTTCCTGAAATTAGCAAAGTAATTTATTTTGTTGGCAAACTTTAAGCTTGAAGCTTACTAAATTTATTTGCAATTTTAGGCTATAGGAAGATTGTTCTAAGATGTCCATCTCACATAGGCTGTCCATAAATGTAAGTTTCATCCGTTTCTTGATTCACACGTGGCTTTTTCTACATCGAATGTGTTGTTAACAGGCTCAAGAAGGCTGTTCAACAGGACTGTAACACATGTGACATGACAGGCACAAGTCTTTGAGTAATAAACCTCACTGAGTGCCTGTTGTTTGGTGGCAATAACACCTTTTGCTTAGGAAGATAGATAACACAGTCTTTGCTTTTAAAAATTCAAATAACGATATGATTTAAAAGGCAAAGCAAGTACCACCTCAGTAGGGCCTCTAGCCCCCACCCCAGTAGGGCCTCTAGCCCCACCTCCTCAGTAGGGCCTCTAGCCCCACCCCCCTCAGTTGGGGCTCTAGTCCCACTCAGCAGCAGGTCCCAACTCCGCTCCCCTCCCAATCTTTCAAGGGTAATCTTTGTCTTATACAATGCAAGCATTTTTCTTCAGCTTGTCATTTTTTATATATTTCACTGTGTTAGTTTAAGATACCTTTACAGAAAGAGAAAAAGAGAAGACATGATGACACCATTTTTCCCACAGGTTCTGAAGCAGAGTCTTACTTCGAAAGGACTTTCTCTACTCCAAAAATATAAAACAAATCCCCCTGTGTTTTCTCCTAGCGATTTCATGAATTTTGAAAATTCAAATTTTTGGTTTGGACATCTACTTCAGAACAGCATGAAAGGCCTTTGCTTCCATGAGAACCCCAAGCAAATGCTGAGAAATAAAAATGTTTTCACAAGGGGCAACTGTGGAAATAAATCAGGCCCAGTTATTCCTCTCCCTCAATGTTAAACTGACAAATAAGGATGAGAGAAATAAGGTCTAAAATAAAGAGAAGAAGTCTGAAGACCCGGGGACTCCCCCACAGTGCCTCAACTCCAGGGGCCCGCTGCCATGTGGTCAAAATACAACACAGTTATCTAGAATCGAAACCCGTAAACTCGAATACGAATGGTAATCAAAAGATAACAGTAAGCTCAAACTAGACAAAATCCCAGCGTAGAGGTGGGGAAACCTCAAGCCTACCTGAGAACTACTGATAGCTCCTGGACGAGGGACAGTCAGTCTCCTGTAAGTGTGCAATAGGTTAATCAGATTCCAGGGGGCGGGTCCACAACAGGAGGCATTTGGGGACAAATTTAACCTGATAATCTTTAAAAAAATTATTTATATACATCAGAGTACATGAAATTGGATGGGAGTTGTAAGGGGGTGCAGACACAGGATGGTGTCTAAATATGATCAAGCTATATTTTTGAAATTTTCAAAAATTCAAATTTTCAGTGAATTCAATAAAAAAGAACTGTTTCACAGGGGGTGATAAAAAGGTGGCCGTAGCAGAGGCTAGAGAGACAGCTCTGATTAAGAGCACTGGCTGCTCTTGCAGAGCACCTGCCTTTGATTTCTAGCACCTACATGGCAGTTCGCAATCATATGTAACTCCAGTTCCAGGGGATCTGATGACCTCTTCAGGCACCTGCAGGCACCAGTCATACATATGGTGCACTTATAAACATGCAGGCAAAACATTCACATGCATAAACTAAAACTAAAACTAAAAACAAAAACAATTTACATAATACCAGAGCAAGAGTTAGCATAAACTTAAGCAATCTCAAACTAATTAAAGATCCAACTCAGATTCAGGGCAATGACTCTAGGAGTCTGAATAATCTGCCCTTTAACTTGTCCAAGGGAAAAGCTCTGTGTTCTCTGGCAAATAAAATAAAAGAAGTATGTTTTGATCATTGTTTTATACACAGATATTAGATGCAATGAAAATTTTAAAACATGCAAATAAACGGGACCTTTTGAAAAATAATCAAACCTAGAAATACAGTCAATAAGAGCAGACCATAATCAGAGTCAGTTATTGAAAACAGCAGCAAGAATTTTAAAACTATTATTATAAACAATTTTAAGAATGTACAGGAAAAGTTAGATATAATGGGTAAAAATGGAGGTATTTCAGGAAACAGGAAAAATTCTAAGATTGTAAAATGTAATATTAAAAAACCTATTGGATGTAATTAACAGTTGTTTGAATTTCATAGAAAGAATTAGTACACTTGAGTACAGGTTGTTAAAAAACTGCCCAAACTGGACAGAGCGAGGGAAGAGATAAGCAGTGGAGGGAGGTACAGGGAGTCAACAAGAAGAATGGTGAGGACGTCTCGCCAGAAATGGCGCACAGCGGAAGGCAATGGAACAACTTCCAAGGGGACAGGAAAAGTCACTATCAACCTAGAATTCTAACACAGTGAGTCCATCTCTTAGAGCCCAGTTGGACAAGATACAAAAGAAACAGGCACAACTGTGGCCATTATAAGTAAGAAAGACAGATGTCCAGTTCTGAGGGTCCCCAGAGCTCCTGTCAGGTCGTGAATATTAATGTTTTGTCCTCACCGAGAAGAAGACACTGTCCTTTCTTAAGTAGTGATTGTTAGGCATTGATATATTTTTCTGATTCCTCTATTTTTTTCTTCCTTCTTCACTTTGTAATGACAAATTATCACATTAAATAATGGAAAACCTCTTTGCCTCGCAACCAGAAGGAGTACCATGCACATAATCCCTCTAAACCAGAGGTTCCTCATTTATGATTGTTCCTACATTTAACATTTTAAATCTAAGTGTTCAGAAGTATTTCATAAATGCTCATTTATAATTTAATTGCTCATATTTGGGCTGAAGCAAAGAGAAGTAGCTGACAGAAGGGTGAAGAAAGCGTTCCTTCGGGGTCCAGGATGGTGGACCTCTAGGCAAACCACCTCCTTGTTGCACACAGGGACAAACTATCCTTCCATTAAAATTATGTAAATCCTCACAAACTCTTTTCAGAGAAAACGCTCTCTGTTGGCTTGTAAATAATCAAAGAGGACAGATTATTGCCTTTGATGAGACAGCCCGGATTTGTAATATAGACCGGTGTCCTGAGGAGAAAATAAAACAATTACCAAGAAAAGGAGAGTAAGAACTTTTCAATGGTTTGTGGGTCCTAAGACAAAATAAGTTGATGAGACTCTCATAAATGACTATAGTTATAACTAACCATCCCTCGCTCTCACTTAGCAGCGTGTTTTATCTGTTGCTTTTTTTCAACGACTAGCAGTGTAGTTGTCACCAAGACCTCTTACTGCGCAGTGTTACTACTTGACACTTTACAGTGGTGGAGTGTCCCTAGACACTTGTAAGGCAAGTTTGTATTTGTTGTTTTTCTTAAACATTAAAACTCTGGCATAAAAATGGATGTTCTTTCTTTCTCATACACAATAGTTTAATCTAGTTATGGGAGCTTTTCTGTTTTTTCCTTGACTCTCCTTCTCTGTGTACCAATTTGTCTCAGGTTGGGCAGCTCTCAAGGTTGTATGGTGAATGAAGCATCACTAGACATAACAGCCAAACACACTTTAAAAGAGGAAGGAGGAGGAGGAGGGGGAGGAGGAGGAGGAGGAGGAGGAGGAGGAGGAAGAGGAGGAGGAAGAGCACCAGAGAAATCAATGCTAAAATTCTTATGGAACGAGCAGTGCTTGGGGTATCACAATATCTGAGATTAAATTATACTACAGAGCCATAGTGACAAAGATAGCCTAATACTGACACAAAAAATAAGCATGTAAACCAATGGAACAGAAGAAAGGATCCAGAAATGTACCGAAGCAGCTACTGCCACCTAAATTTTGACAAAGGAGTTTAAAATGTGTATTGGAAAAAAGACAACTTCTTCAACAAATGAAACTGGAAAGTATAGATATTCACATTCAGAAGAATGAAATTAGATTTACATATTTTACCCTGAACAAATTCAAAGTGTGTCAAAGACACTAATATAAGGCCTGAAATTTAGAAATTTCTAGAAGAAAACATAAGAGAAACACACAAAGATAATGGCAAACGCAAAGACCTTGTCAAAAGGAGTCCAGTAGCACAGGAAATAACACTAAGAATTGACATGACTTAAATGAATTTAAACAGCTTCTGCACAACAAAGAAAAACAATCACCAGAGTGGAGAGGCAGCCTGGTGAAGGCTAAAATTTGCCAACTATACATCAGGTACAGAATTAATATCTACATATTCTTTTGTAAAGAATTATAAAAAAAATTAAACCTTGAAAAAAAGTCTTTTAATCAATAAATGGTCTTATGAAATGAATGGACAATTCTCTAAAGAAACAGAAATTGTCAATAAATATTTTAAAAGTATTCACCTTCCTTAGCTATCAGGGAAATGCAAATTAAAGCCACTTTGGAATTCTATCTTACCCTAATCAAAACAGCTGACATCAAGAAGACAAATACCAGAAAATGTTGGTGAAGGTGTGAAGAAAGAGAAGCCTTTATACACAGCTGGTGGGATGTAGCTATATATGATAAAGTCACTGCAGACAGCAGTGTAGAATCTCCTCCAAAAGCTAAACCAGAACCAGCACCTGACCCAGCTATGCCCCTCCTGAGTATATATCACAGGGCTTTAAATCTGATCACAGAGACACTCACATGTATGTGTTTATTGCTACACTATTCAAATAGCCTAGAGATCCAGTAACAAATGAAGAAAGAAAGAATTGTATCCAGTTTGTAAAAAGAAAAAAACTAAATCATGACTTTTGTAGGAAAATGGATGGATCTGGAAATCTTCATGTTAAACAAGAAAGTTAGATACAGAAAGACAAAGACCACACGCTTTCTCCTAGATTGTGTGTGTGTGTGGCGGGGGGGATAATAAAGCTCTACAAGAAACCATGACAAGGAAAGAAGAGATCTTAAAGGAGGGGGAGAGAAAATTTTACGCATGGGATATGGAAAAGGAGGGGTGCTCTTTGGAGGAAGGAATGAGCAATGGGCGGGGCAGGGAGGAGAGGAGAAGAGTGGGAGGAATAATGGCAAAGCATTATAAAGCTGCCACGATAAAATCCATTATCTGTGTGCTAACTTAAAAACACAAATAAAAAAGAAATTATTCCTCTAATCAAGTGTACCTTTGTAAGAATATATCATATTTGAAGATGCTTCTCAGAGGCATAGAAGCTTTTACAAAGTAAAATTTCAAGAACAAGAATTGAAACACATAACTGGCCTGGCTAGAGTAATTCCAGGCTAATAGCTACTCTTCGTAGGCATTAAATTAAAATATTGATGGTGAAAATGCAGATGCTACAAAGTTTGAAGCCTTCATCAGCACACAAAGCTTACTCTAACTAGTCCTCAGTTATCTCTTTGATGTCTCCCCGGCCCCCACCAGTCCATCTTGCACACTATTTCAGAATGATCTTTTAGAAACACAAGTCTGATCATGCCACTCCCTATGGACTTTAAAGTGATTTCCAGAAGACAAGTGAGTTCCTATCTCTATCTGTGTTCTGGCCTCTGCGCATATTTCTTTTTTAATTTTTCTTCCTTCTTTTAATTTTAATTGAATTTTTGCATCTTACATAGAATATACTTTAATGGCATTAAGATCTCCTCCCTTATCTCTAGCTTCCTACATTGTCCCCCTACCAATTTAATTACTCTATTATATGTTAATAAGATCTATAGAATTTAATTTGTGTGCCCAAGTATCCTTCAGTGTGAGTCTATCCAATGGAGCCTAGTTAACCTACCAAGAGTTGCATGCTTGGAGGAGACTGTCTCTGCCTCTCCCAGCAGCCATCTATTGCCACAGTTTTCTTAGGTGGGGTCGGGGCTTCTTATCCACTTCATGTCCATGCTGGGATTTTTGTCACTCTCTTTCACATGAATCTTTTTTTCTAACATGAAATGGCACCTGGGCCACCAATAAAAGATGATTGGGTAGTTTCTCCAACAGATGTAAAATCAGTTTTCTCATTTGCTTCTACTCCTTTAACATGGGTGTGACTATAATGTCCACTTACTTGTCTTGTGGAGAGGACTAAGTAAAGGTAATATATAAATAAATATATACATTTATAATAATAAGTACATAAACACATTTTTTAAATGCTCAGAAGAGTACTCAGCCCAGGTATAGTTCGATTAGCTCTTTATTCTTATCAGACCCCACACCACCTCATACTCAGTAAGTAATGGGAAATCATTGCTTAAGAATATTTCAGGGGACTAGAGAAACGAATTTAGTTCCCAGCACCCACATGGTGCTCACAACCATCTGTAACTCCGGTTCCAGAGGACCTGACTCCTCTTCTGTCCTCTTACTACATTATACGACACAGGTGCACTTAGGTACTTGCAGGCAAAACACCCCACAAATGAAATAAAAATAATAATATTATTTTAAAAGAATATTTTGGTCATGTTTGGTATAGAAGTGAAGAAGTAAAAATTTAATTTGTACTGTTATTGCTTGAATTCAGAAAACAGTGTGTCTGGGGACCAGAGTTCAAGGGTTATTGGCCCAAATGCTGTTCAGAGAACAGTTCAGGTCAACCCTGGTAGCCATTTGTTGTGGTTTGAATGTGAAACACGCCCCACAGGCTCAAGTATTTCAACATCTGAGCCCCAGCTGATGACAGACCTCCTAACAGCTTATCTGGAGGAAGTGGGTCACTGGAACTGGAGGTTTCTGTTCCTGGCCCCACTTCCAATCTGCCCACTGCTTGCAGAGCGTCAGTTCACCGTGACCAGCTGCCCCACGCTCCTTTCCACACTATGATGGGCTGCAGCCCCTCTGACTAGAAGTCAAAATGAGCTTTTCCTTCCTTACGTTGAGTTCTTGGCACTTATTTGATCATAGTAATGAAAAAAGCAACAAACACTCCATGTTTGTGGATGGCCAGACCTAATGAATTTCCTTTCTCTTGACAACAGCACCCAAAGTAGGAGATTCTGGTCTACCACAGGCACTTGATAAATCCTAGAAGAAGTAATAAAGAGGTGCATGCATGCATGCATGACTGGTAAAAATTTTACTGAAACCATTTGGTACTGCCATTGGTTCATACACCTGACAGGAAATCATCATCCAATACATTATTTGTACATATTTTCTTTGAGCTAATTTTTTCCTGAAATTGTAGTCCTTCGCCCAACTTCTTTTTATGTGTGAATTATGTGTACACACATGTGTGTGTATGTGTGTGTGTGTGTGTTTACAGGACAGTGTCTTCCTCAGTCTCTATCCACTTTGTTTTCCAAAGCTTGTTATTTATTTATTTATTTACTTATTTATTATTTACTTGTATGCGTGTTTTGCCTGAGGGCATGTAAGCGCACCTGAGTTATGCACCACCTTGTTTTACTGAGACGGAGTCTCTCATTGATCCTGGGGCTCGCTGATTTGGCTTGCCTAGCCAGCTCCAGGGTCCACCTGTCTTCTTTTTCCCAGTGATGAGATTACAAGCACATACCACTGCATCTGTGCATTGTATGTGGGTTCTGGGGATTGAACTCAAGACTACTTTATCAGCTAAGCTCTTTTCTCAGCCTCCACCCAGTTTGTTTGAGCAAACCTTGTGGGATAAAAAAGACTTCCCTCTCTGTCCTTCAGCACCATGCACTGTTTTGTGAGCTAGAAAGTGCAACCTTTCAATCCATGTGTGCTTGCTGGTCTCTGGTGTATAATAAATACCCAAAGCCCCTCTTACCTTAGAAACACCAGACCTGAGAAATGCCAATGGATCTGCAGGTGAAATGAGATTGAATACAGGTCTGTGCTTTCTTTGGATCTGGCAACAAGACTTGTGTTGTTTCTTCCACAGCAGTCCACCTAGAGTGGAGATTTAACTAGTGTGGCTGCCTGCTGGTCATTGCTCAACTCTAAGGGCACACCTAACTGACCCATTAGAGAACTACAGTTTTACTGTACTTCTTTGAGAAGAAGTGAGATAAAAAGTCTGATAGGCAGGGTAGTTCACCTCGTATAGAACATTCAAGGGTGGAAATTCCAAACCCCTAAAAACCATGTTACATGTGTTGAGTTGTTTATGCATGCTGACATGTGCATTGAACGTGCAATACAACTGGCCTTCTTTGTCTATGGGTTCCTCACTATGCATTCAACCAACAAAGCAGCAAAAATGTTAGCAGCAGGAGGATCGGAAGATCAAGGCCAGCCTGGGACACATGAGACTCTGTCTCAAAACAAATGTTAGGAAAGATTTTTTGAAAAGTTCCTTAAAATCAACTTTGAATTCTATATGATGATGAACACTACACTGAATCCCGCTGGGTGAATGTATTTGAATTATACCAAGTATTATAAATGATTTCATGATTTCAAGTATCTGGGAAGAGACATGCTAAGATGTGTAAATGCATATCTGCGGGACTTGAGCATCTCTGAGTCTTGGTTACTTGAGGTGGCGTTTAGGCGTTCCTAGAGCCAGTCCACATGGATACTCAGAAATGAGAACATATTTTTTAAAAAAAACATATAACTAACTGCATACCTAAAAGGAAATTTATTAATGTTTTTCAGATCAAGAGGTTAATGTATCTGTATGGGGAATATGGAATTCTCTCTGAGGTTTTTGGTTCCTATTTGTTCATTCCCCAGCAAGTCCTGCCCTCTGACCAATAAAGGAGGAGGGAGGCGAGGAGTAAGGAGGGAGGACATGGCCGCGAGTCCGGGAGACTGACAGAGATTGTATCCACGTGGGAAGAAAAATGTCCCGGCCCCAGGCCCACTCAGAAGGCCAGAACCCAGGAAGCAGTGTTCCAAGTCCCCGCAGTCCCAAGGATCATGTGAGTGGAAGTGAAATGCTGGCGGGGAATGGTCCAAAAGCACAGTGCCGTGAACAAAGGGCTCTGCGCTGTGAACTAAGAGCCAGACCTGACTGGTGAGCTGCTGATAACCAGTAGCTTTGTAAATGCCCTAAATAAATCAATTCTCTAAAAAGAGCATTCTCTCCACGTTCAGTCAGTTCAGACCTGGAGGGCAGGGTGAGGCTGAAAGCCGGGACCCACCATGAGAAAATTTATGAAACAGTATCCTAATGTATATTGAGTATATTTGACTCAAGGCTGGTCCAGCATCGGCTCTTGGCTATTCTGACGCCATCTGAAGTATCCCTACTACTCTATGGATGGTGAAAAATTTCTCTTCCATGTCTTTGGTCCTAACCATAACAGAGACTCTATTGATCTCAAACAGTCTTCTTTCAAGACTCAAGCTATGAAAAACATAGCAGTAAATATCAGGTAATAAGAGAACTAAGAGATACTAATAGGCTCAGACAAGGAAGTGAAAAAGCTCATCAAAGTATTGCCAGATGTTCACCAACATCCTCAGCTTCTTCCTGAAAAATGTAGGAAGAATGTATTTCCAAAAGTTCTGTGCAGGTAGTTGGGGAAGCATGGATCCATTTTGGGCAGAGGAAGGTATGTCTAAGTGGCATTCTCTGCACCAGGCTGGGCCAGCCAACATCCTGTTCTGGATCCATCTTCTGAAAACTCTGTTCCATCTGTGTGGCCAGAAGCAGAGAGCAATGAGCTAGGAGAACCATACAGTGACACATGTTTGAAGAAGAGCTTCATGACGAGGTTATAGGGCATACCAAAGAGTTCATAGGAACAAAAAAAGAAACTGTTCTACCTGAACCCACTGGGATTTTAGCTGTCATCAAAGCATATCCAGTTCTGTCTTTAGTCTACCTGAGAGGATTCTGTGGCTTCAGCATGCTGCAATCTCATCCAAGGACCAGGTCTCTGTTCCTTAGTGCTTTCTCTGGTCATAACAGATTGCTAATTCTGAGCATGTGACCTGTAAAAGGTGACGGGGAACTGAGGTCTTTAGGAGCAACCCTTAACAAACAAGGGATTGTAGATGGTAACTAAATAGCTGAGCTCCCTTGCTCTCAGGAAGACAACTGTTGGGGATATTCTGCTTATTCTCTTGGGGTTCTGAGCAAGACTGAGCCCACAGTGGCCACCTCCTCACTAGTATGAGCTTGATGCTTCTTTCCTTTTTGTTCTGTTTCCTCACTCCTTAATTCTGCTTTCTGGGATCATTTCTCAGATAAACTATTGACACCCAAGTCCTCTCCTCAGTGTCCTACTTTTGTGGGGAGCCAAATAAATACATGGAAATCAGAATAAAATTCTGTCCACACTGAAAGAACATGGGGGTGGGGGGAATAAAACATGTAGCCTAATACTTTTAACAGTGTCAATCATAATGCTGTCTATAGCACTACTGGTTGAACCACTAGAATGGCTTATCTGATGTCTGGGGGAACTGCAAGCAGTAATCAACAATCCCCAGATTGTTTTCAAATGTTAAATATTATTTTAAAATTATAAGCTATATATGTACATAGGCATGAATGTAGGGTTTAAAACAATGTGTGTGAGTATTTTGTCTGCATATGTATAAGTGCACCATATGTGTGCCTGGTGCCTGTGGAGATCAGAAGAGGGCATCGGATCCCCCTGGAACTGAAGCTAAGGACAGATGTTACCTGCCATGTGAGTGCTGGGAACAGAACCCAGGTCCTCTGAAAGAGCAACCAGTGCTCTTAACTGCTAAGTCATTTCTCCAGCCCCTGTATATAGTTTTCTTAAAGATTTATTTTTATTTATGTGTATGTGTGCATTTCTCTCTCTCTCTCTCTCTCTCTCTCTCTCTCTCTCTCTCTCTCTCTCTCTCTCTCATAGGTACAGATGCCTGCAGAGGCCAAAAGAAGGCACTAGATCCTTTGGAGTTGTAGTTATTGGCAGTTGTGTGCTGCCCAACATGGATGCTGGTAACGGTACTCTAGTCCTCTAGAACAGCACAAGCACTCAACCACTGAACCATCTCTCCAGCCTCTATATGTATATAATAAAAAGTATTTTCTGATTACAAAAACACAGTCAGTATATAAAACTTGGGAAACCTAAACAGGAAGACAAAATGTCCTTGTTTAGGTGCTTTTCAAGTTTAACTTTACAAGTTTGGGGGGGGGTGCCTTTTGTTTCTGTTGTTGCTGCTGTTTGAGACAGGGTCTCACTATGTAGCACTGGTTGGCCTGGAACTCACTCTGTAGACTACACTGACCTCAAACTCACAGAGATCTACCTGCCTCTGCCCTCTGAGTACTAGGACTAAAGATGTGTGCCACCATATCTGGAAAACTTCACAGGTCTTCAGTACTTTTTAAACAATGTTTTAAATTTTAGTTTTTATTTTTTGTGTATATTTTTTCTGTATGTATGTAAGTTCACCCATGTCATACAGCATCCACAGGGACCAGAAGAGGGCATCAGATCCCCTGGGATTGGAGTTAAGGACTGTTATTAGTGGCCATGTGAGTGCTGAGCACCAAACCTGGGCTCTCTGCAAAAGCAGTCAGTGTTTTTAGCTGCTGAGCCATCTCTCTAACCCCATAGTGCATAGTTTTGTATATGTATGTGTTTTGAACAAGTAAGATCACATTTTAACTTGATTTCTCATTCATCAAGAAATAAATGTGCTGGTTGTGGTGGTACATGCTGTAAACCCCAACATTCGTGAGACAGAGGCAGGTAGATGAATCTCTGTGACTTTGAGGCTGTCCTGGTATAGTGAGCTGCAGTCCAGCCAGGGCTACATAGTGAGACCTTGTCTCAAAAGAAAGAAATAGAAAACATGAGAAAGAGAAAGAAAAGAAATAAATGTACAAATGTATTGTGCATGGCAGTACACACTTGTAATCCCAGTACTCAAAGAGGCTGATCCAAGAGGGTCTTGAATCTAAGGCCAACTTGGTTGCTTAGCAAGTTCTAGGCCAGCTAGGGTGTCCTAGCTATCTTTAAATGTCCACTTGACACAGCCTAGAGTCATCTGAGAGTGGAGTCTGAATTGAAGGATTTCTCAGATCAGACCAGCCCGTGTGGCATGTCTGTGAAGGATTGTCTTGATTGCTAATTGATGTAGTACTATTGCTTGGGTGGGCGGTCCTTGGCTGAATAAAAAAAAAATAGCTAAGCATAAGCCTCTGCAGTAACAGTCTCCCATGGCTTCTGCTTCAAATTCCTGCTTTAGTCTGTCCCTGATCTCCCCAAGTGATATACTGTTAGCCTGCAAGCTGAAATAAACTCATGCTCTGAAGCTTCTGGTCACAAAGTTTTATCACAGCTACAGAATGAAATTAAAACACAAAGCCCTGTAGAAAGACTGCCATTCAAAGAGGAAGAAAGAAAGAAACTCAGCATCTGCTACTGTGCTACATGCATACCTTAGCAAGCTCTAGTGCTCCATCAGTCTGCGGCACACAAACTAATGTGCCATATCACTGCTGAATTTTATTCTATCTTAGGCCCACTTGATGTACCAATTTGAAATTATTCAAAAGTCACGAAGAATTCATATTTACTTACCAAATTCTATGAGATCATGGGTTCTGTTTTTTCTACCTTACTATATCTAGAGTTTAGAATGATACTTGCCATAAGAAGCTTTCATGTGCAGATGGCTTTTCTTAACTCAAGCTTCCTTATAATGTGAAAAAGCTCACGGAGTCACGTGCTTCTCTTGTGACCTGGGCTTATGACCTCAGTACTCAGGACCCTTCCTGGCCCTCACCAAACATATCTAAGGAATAAATGTGTGTATGCATGTTTTTACAGATCAAAGGCATTGCAAAGCATGAGAGAAGCTCATCTACATGTAGCTGTGTGTGTGGTATTCTAGGTCTAAGGGTAAAGTGCAGAATTCTTCTCTGATAAGATAAGGATGGCCTGATTTCCCTATTTTCTTCAGGGAATACTGAGTGTCACTAAGAATGAGCAAAACCCTTGCTTAGGGGTACAGTTCTGAGAGAAGTCTGAAGGAACAGGCTCTCAACAGTTAGGATCTGCTCTTGACCTTAAAATGAATGCTCAGAGTTAGACTGTCTTTTTTATTGCATAGCTGCAATGTGGCTTAGAAACATTGCATTTTTAATAAACATGTATTAGGTAAAACCGGGACAAAGTATTAGACAAAGCATCTAATACTATCTTACTACCTAGATTAGATTCAGTATGTAGTAAGTATAGAGTAAACATCAATGTTGGCCTGGGGACATGGCTCAGGCAGTAAAGTGTTTGCTGCATAAGCATAAGGTCCTGAATTTGATCCCCAGCACCCATGAAAGGATTCAGTGGTGTGTGTCTGCTCCCCTCCCAGCACAGGAGGAACTTGGATCCCTGGAGCTTACTGGTTAGTCAGCCTAGCTAAATCAGTGAACTCCAGGTTCAGTGGGAGATCCTGTCTCAAAAAATAAGGTCAAGAGCAACTGAGGAAGACATCCAGCATCAACCTCTGGCTTCCACATATCTGTACCCACACAAATATGCATATGCCTCATGCACATATGAACAGCACACACACACACACAATGTTGAAAAAGGGTTCTATGAACACATAGCTTCTGGGGTAATTTCTTGCTGCATCTCTTCACTGTATTCTTCCACTCCTAGGACAACCCTTTTTATAGCCGAACCCTGCCATCCACAGCAGCCTGATGCCCCGGAACAGTGGACTCTCTGCTGTTCTACAATATCGTGCTGTTGTAAATCATCCACACCAAGCCACACTTAGCCAGCCAGGCTGTAGCCTAGATTCTATCACGCAGACTTGCTATGCTGCCAGTTCCAGTCTTCAGGCAGGTGGTCACAGTCCTGCCACTAACCAGGGGCCATGGACCCACGGTCAGAAGGCTTATGACTAGCAATGTCACTGACCTTCCACACCCTGAATTCACCAGAGATATTGCCAACAGAGCCTCGGGCCCCTGCTTCCCCTCTCTGTCCCACTCCAGACGAGAACTTTTTTAAACTTTAATTTTAGTGTTGATATTTATTTCACGAGAGATAACATATAGAACATAAATGATGGATTCATAATCTTACTCACAATGAATTTCAAAAATTGTGATTTTTTTTACTCATATTTTTGGCTTTAGAATGTGTTCTAGTGATTTCTTAAAAATTTAATTCTTTGCAAATTTCATAATGCACACAGCACATTCTGATCATATTCACATCCTGTTCCCCCCAACTCCTTCCAGATGGACTCCCCACACCCCCCTCACAACTTGGTGTCATTATTAGTATTTTGTCCCAGTTGGCCTGGAACTTACTATGTAGACCAGGCTGGGCTTGAACTCACAGAGATCTGCCAACCTCTACCCTCCAAGGACTGGGATTAAAGGCATGCATCACCTTGCCTGGTCTTTGGTGTTCCTTTTTAAGTAACCCACTGAATCCAATTTGTGCTGCCCATAGGCACATGGGTGTGTCTAGGAGAGGTGCTGCCAGAGCCTAAGAGACCCAGCTCCACTATCAGTCGTTAACAATGTCATCATCTGCTAATTGTAGATGTCACCTGGTTGAGCTGACTCCATGGGAAATTGTGACTCAGTCTGAAAGCTACTTTAAGAAGTTATATTTTAACTGAAGGACACATGGGAACGACATCTCTGGCAAACTTGATTCCCAAAAGATTGCACCACCCCTGGCGTGGGGTTCAAGCTTGCCGCGTGTCTCAGGGCCGTGGGGGTGTGTGGACTGTGACCGGGCTCAGCACACCTGGCGTGCGGTTCAAGCTTGCCGCGTGTCTCAGGGCCGTGGGGGTGTGTGGACTGTGACCGGGCTCAGCACACCTGGCGTGCGGTTCAAGCTTGCCGCGTGTCTCAGGGCCGTGGGGGTGTGTGGACTGTGACCGGGCTCAGCTCACGGGCAGGACCATCACATCCTACCACACATTCAGGGGGCATCTGCCATTTCCTTCAGGAAAACTAGCTTCATCACATAATTTTACCATCACAGGGCCTCACTATGTAGCCCTGACTGGCTTAGAACTTTCTTCGTAGACCAAGTCAGCCTCAGATTCACACATATCCATCTGCCTCTGCCTCCTGAGTTCTGGGATTGAGGGCATACACCACCATGTCCGGCTAAAGGCATAAATTTGATGGTGACTATTATAAGGAAGAACAGAGAGAACTTCTATAGAAGGAAAACATATCAGTTGATGTGTCAACGACAGAATCTCCATGAGATAGCCAAGAGCTATGGGGGTTGGGGGGTGGTGCCGGAGATAAGGATCAGCTCATTGCTTTTCTAGAGAACTTGATCTCAATTCTCAACATCCACACTGAGTGGTTCACAACTGCCTGTAACTCCAACTTCAGGAGATATGATGTCTTCTTCTGGTCTCTATAGACACCTTCAAGCATGTGGGCAAACACACACAGAGACACACATAAAAAATAAAATAAAAAAGAGTGTCACAGGGCTGTAGATGTAGAGAATAGTCACTTAAAGTGAACGAAATTGAGCTGGAAAGAATGCGCTACTGATGGATATACCTTTGTGAATCATTTTAATTGTTGTAGAATAAATGCAATACACCACTAAAACCCAGTAGTTTGGCATTGAAGTACAGCAATGTCCTATCTAACATGAGATGCTTCTAGTAAATCACACAGGCAGCTCAACCATGCGGTTAGGCATGGTTTGGGGTTACTAATTTGTGATTATGAGAACTGGGTGATCTGGGCACATGGTCCAAGGTATGGGTGTCAGAGATGGTGGCAGCAGAAGACGCAACAGCTAGCAAGTGACAAGGTCCATGGTCCCCAACCGCAGAAGCTTCTGGAGCCTCGTTTTCCTCATTCATATAGTAACATTAGCTATTTGCAGAGGAATCATGTTTTTAAATTTTTCTGAGGATCCTAAACACAGGAATGTACTAAACATAGACACTGCAAGGCTAGGAAGGATAGAGAAACCCAGATTTAAACATTAATACCTTTCGTAAAAATATGCTTCCCTTTATGACACAATTTGGCTTAAACAGTTCATAGAGATGAAATGCCAAAAAATAACAAATCATTTTCACAAAGAGTAATGGGAAGAAGTTCTGTCTGAATTCTGGTGGCAGTGACTCTCCATGCCAGCCTGTAACATGTGAACACCAGACACCAAACTGCTCTCTTCGAACACTGTGTCTAATTTCTCAGTACATTACCAAACTGCTGTTAGTGCCCCCAAGAGCAGAGATTCCAGCAAACGGAATGGAAAGACATAGCTCTGTATGGCACCTGCATCCAATTCCTCCATCAATATATTCAACATCTGTTTGGTGCTGGGCATTATGGCAAGTCATGTGTCACACAATGCAAGAAAAACCAGTCATAGAGTTCACAGTTCAGGGAATGAATCTGTGACAGTTAATCTTTATTGTCGATTTACCAGGATTTAAAATAACAGAAACACAATTCTGGTGCCCGTGAAGGTGCCTCCAAAAAGATTTAACTAAAGAGGGAAGACTCCCCCTGAATGTGAGTGGCAGTCAGTGGACTGGGGTCCCAGACTGAAGAGAAAAGAGATGGCGAGTGGAGGGTAAGTGTCTCTGTCTGCTGACTGTGGACCCAGTGTGAACAGCTGCCTTGTGCTCCCACACTTTGACTTTCCCATCACCAAGGACTGTATCCTACACTAAGAGGAAAAATACCCCGCCCCCACATTCTTTAAGTTGCTCTTGTCAAGAATCTCTTTACAATAACAAGAAAAGTAACCCACGGCCTCAAAGTATCCATGGAGATAAGAATTAGAGTAAGTACAGGAACTCAGCACATTAGAAGTTTGGAGCATTTTTAGGAATTGTTCCGGGGACGTGACCACCTGTAGAGAAAGACCAACGAAAGTGTGAGCTGTGGTGGGAAAGGTCACTGAGCTGTGCTTAACTGAAGGGGCGGAATTCACCACACCCCTTGACATCAATTTCCTTATCTGTCAAAGTAACTGGACGAATAAGAATGCCCCTTTCAGATGTGCACTTATAGGCGATTCTAACAGTGCTTCCCATGTGTCCTTCCTTTCAACAACTAATACTTTCACTCAGTCAATAGATGATCATTTTGTAATATTTACCCTATCAATTTTAGTTAGATTCATTCTAAGGAAAGTTCAGGAGGAGAGACCAAAATAAAGTACCCAATGTGAAGCCAAATTATTCGCCAGAATATGGAACATGCTGTTCCTATAATAAACACTGGATTTTACCAAGGTTTACCTGCACACACACCTGTCTGTGCACATCCACACACACACACACACCCACACACACCCAATAAAGAAAAAAAAATACCATGAGTTTTTAGGAACACTGTTTCACTTTATGCAATCAGAACACCTGGGAGATAATCATTGCAAATATGAACAAAGGACGAGAAAAACCACACAAGAATCCCAGGGACATTTTAGTGGTGACTAGAGCCTAACGCAGTGGATGACCTGTTGGTATAGATGGCCTTGTCCTGTATTTTAGGACTATGGGAAATACAGCCTTGATTTTTAAGTCTCCTTAGAAATCATCAGAGACACAGTAGAGATATTTAATTGAAATTGCCACAGGCTAATTTCACAGGTGGAGAGTTCAAAAAAGGGAAAAGAAAACTAGTCTTAGCATTGCACACCAAAATGATAGAGGTAAGTCTACAAATAATATGGGTTTGTCTTTTGTCACAACCAATAGGTGTCCTTGTTGAAAAATAAAGCAAGCTGGGACTGGGAGGACGGCTGAGTTGGTGAAGTGCTTGCTGGGCAAGCATGAGAACCTGAATTCAGTCCCCAAAAGCCACATTTTAAAAGCCAGACATAGTGGCATACACTTGTAATTCCAAGGCTGAGGAGGCTAATCTCTGGACCTCACTGGCCAGTCAGCCTGGCCTTCTTGATGAACTCCAGGGTAGTGAGAGACTTTGTCCGGAAAAAAAAAAAAAAAACCATAAAGAGTGGAAGAGCAACAGGAGATGAGTAACACCAGAGGAAGGACACGGGAGGCTACATGACCTCCACATGTACCCACAATACACAATAAGAATGCACACATACACATACAACATCAAATAAAAATAAAGCAAGCTTATGGCTCCTAAAGCCAGCGACAAAAGAAGGCACAACCACAGAGGAAAAATCTTTACTTAGACCTCAGCCTTTGTCTGTGATCTGAGAGAGACCGGGAAGAGGGCCTGTTGCTCAACCTGTATTATCCGGTTGAGGCACAAACTGCATGTTTCTGGTTCTTCAAACATTATGAAATCTTTATAAGCATAATCCATTTACTCATTTATTTTTAATATTTTAAAATATTTTCTTCATTATCTTTATTCTATGTGTATGAGTGTACTGTCTGCATGTGTGTAAATGCACCCGTGTTGTACAGTGCCCTTAGATATCAGAAGACGGGGCTAGATTCCTGGAACTGGAGTCACGGATGACTGTTAGGAGCCATGTGTTTGCTGGGACTTGAACCCAGGTTCTCTGCAAGAACAGTCAGTGCTCTTAACCACCGAGTCACCTCTCCAGCCCTAATTTATTTTTAGGTAAATTCTTGCTATTTTGCTCAAGCTGGCCTTAAACTTTTGATCCTCCTGCCGCAGCCTCCCAAGTGTTGGATTATAGGCAAAGCTATCATATCCAGCTACTCTTCTTTTAAAATCTGAGTTAGCCATCATTTCTGTTTTTCATCTGACCTTGACTTACTGCTTTATTTTTCAGCAAAAGTGTTGAGCTTCACAGAGTCTATGGAAAACCCTTGAATGTTTTGTAACCTCTTATACATATGTGCAAGTCTGGTTCTGTCTGACTTCTGGATCTTTCCTTGGAAAGGATTTCCTTGACTGAAGCTCTTCAATACTTAAGAAAGTAGGAGACAGATGAATTTAGAGGAAAAATTCGCCTGCGTGGCAACTTCTTACTTTTGATCCCCTGAGAAGAAATTTCATCCAAATGAATAATTCTTATTAACCCATGATACAAAGAATGTTCCAGAATAGAATTAGAACAAATAGCCTTTCATCTGTGACTATTTGTCATGTGAATATATTTGGTCTTACACATTTTTTTCATCCAAATTCCTCTTATCACTTACTCCAATGTTAGTGTTTATTTTAAACATAATAATTGGGACATTCAAAAAGTTTAGACTAATATAGAGAACACATGTTACTTCACCAATGAATCTGAGAATGAAAATATTTTACAGATGCAGCTGCTGTCACCTTTGCCTGAGCAGCTTGCAGCTTTCTTCTCTGCTACAGTCCCTCCCTCCCACAGCCAACCCCATCTCCTTGGTTGAGCCTCCTCGTTCTCTTGCATATTTTAATATTTTCCTAATATATATTATTAAAATACTGTAATTATCTTAGGTATTCATTGGGATAAGGATTAAACTGTCATAGCAACAGAAGCTAAAAAAAGCCAGCTTAAATAAAATGAATTTGTTTCTGCTCTAACCAGTCTTCCTCTTGGTACCCAGTATAGAATTATCTCTGTCAGTAGTTTTGAAGATGGAACTGCTCATAGGAAGGATGAGACAACAGGACATGTAGCTTGTAGAAGTTGCTCTCATCAACTCATTACATTCACTAGTCTGTTGTCAGTCATGTGAACACTCCAAGATTCCAGGGTAAAAGAAGAGACTTTGAGGGAGGTGGAAAACCCATCATTTACCCACATATTATATTGCATGCTTTAGAATTATTTAAGTTGTATTACTTTGTAGGTAGCTATTGTAGGCTAAATAATAATCATTCAAAACTGGGAGGTCTTGGAACCTTTAAATGCTATCTTATAAAGAAGAAGGGTTAAGTTAAAGCTATGGAGATGAGATTGCCGTGATGGACCTTGAATATAGTAATTTACATCCTTATAAATGGAGCTTCAAGATGTTGCTGATGACAAAAAGGAAGATGACGAGAGCAGCGCAGCCACAGGTCAAAGCGCATTGGCAGTCACTAGGAAGGAGTTGGAAGACAGAGAGCGGGTTTTTCCCCAGAGCCTCCAGAAGGATGACAGCCCTTCAAACAAGTTGACTTTAGCTTGATAAGGCTGATTTCAGATTTTGGCTTCCAGAACTGTATGAGACTAAATTTCTGTTGTTTGAAGTCAACAGGTATGTAGTGACTTGCTACAGAAGCAGACACAGGAACCATAGAGGGGAATGCTCCTTCCTGGCTTGCTCCCCCTTGCTCATGCTCAGGTAGCATTCTTCAACAACCCAATACTATCTACCCAGGGATGGTGTCACCCACTGTGGGCCAGTCTTCCTAAATTAGTTAGCAATCAAGAAAGTGCCTCGCAGACATGTGCAGAGGCCAATCTGACTGAGGAAATTCTGCAATTGAGGTTCCCTCAGGTGTCAAGTTGACACCTGAAGCTTGCTATGACATCCCTATACCATGAGTATTAACTGACTTTTCTGTCATTGCCAGTTTAATGGACATAAATAAGTAGTTCATTTCTTTTTCACTTCTATTTCTTTCATTGAATTAAACTAGCCCAATACAAATTAGTTCAGTTCTGCTGTACTGTATATAATGTCTGACAGGCCCCTATAGGACATTCACTGTGCTAAGCCTTAGAGTTCTGAACACAGTCATGCAACCTGTCCCAGAGAATCATCCATCATTTACTTACAAAGCAGTTATTCAGAGATATTCCTCGGTGGTGGCCAAAATTGAGCTTTTGGCCAGCAGATATCAAGTAATCATACTGTTAGGACTGCCATCATGATCTGCAGGGATAATTATAAGGTCATGTCATCCCAACAGCAATGGGAATCATTTTGAATGAAGGTTGTATATGACAAAGGAAAAGGTTTCATAAGGAATACTTGTTTGGTTTAGCACATGAAAATTAATCAGTATAATAAATATAATACTAGAGTAAAGATAAAAAAACACATGCCCATTTTAATAAATACAAATGGTAGAATTGAGCACTTTTTCATGTTTAAAAAGCACTAAAACAACATCAACAAAAAAAGAAAATGTTTTAACTCAAATAAATGTATAAAAGATATAAAACTGATATACTAGACTTCACAGCATTATTAAAATAAAGAAGACCTAGATAACTGGAAAGATATCCTGTATTGATGGATAATTGACTAAATATTAAGAGGGAAATATTCCCTAAGTTGGTCTACAGATTGAACATAATTTCAATCCAAATCCTAGCTGCTTCCTTTTTTTCCTAACAGAAATCAGTAAGATGATTCCAAAATTCATACAGAAACACTAGCGAGACAAAATAACCAAAGCAATTTAATTAAAGGAAGAAAGCAAAATGGGAAAAGAGCACTTTTCAAACTGCATGACTTGCTACAAAACTACAGTGATCCAGGCACTTCCATTAGGATAGACATAAATCAGAGACCTAGAATTGAAGGTCCAAAACTAAATCCTTACAATTATGGTCAACTGATTTTTCACAAGCATGCCCATATAATTCAATGGGGAACAAGGAGTTTGTCTTTTCAACAAACAGTTCTAAAACAGATAACAAGATGCACATAAATAATGTAAATAAACATGAACCCATGCTTCCTACCACAGAGAAAAATTAACTTAGAAAGTGTTCAAGGACCTAAACAAAAAAGGAGAAGCTATAAAACTGTTCAACCTGATGGTTAAGCAGTGTTTTCTCCTCTGCCCTAAAGTAGTGTGGTGTCCTTAAAAGAGCTTGCTTCACAGTTTTTAAAAGTCTGTTACACAACCATGTATTACTCTTCCTATAGAGGTGGAACTCTAGAGCCATATCTCAGATATAGCTCATGTAAGTGTGCCTATTCGGAAGGTGCATACACGTCCATGAATGCATGCACTAGTGTACACATACACACACACACACATACATACACACACACACATTGGTCATGGCCATTCACAAAGTAACTCAATCACTTTTAAGGTGATTAGCAATGGCCAGCTCGACCAGTAAGTCAAGAACTGCATAGTCATACTGGTCTTGAAATAGTTTTAAATATAACCTAGAACCTTTGAAACAGAAACGAAACTGAGTTTAAAGAACTATGAAAACCAGATGGGGTGAATGCTCTGCTGGTCTCTTTGGAGACTGATGGAAAAATAAGACACTCTTTTCTGCCAGTGCTCATGCAGCGGTCGGGGCAGTGTGGGGAAGGACCGGGGCTTTCCCTGCTGCTGCCAATACTCTCCGTCCACGGAGCATGTGTTGGAGTGTGAGTGTTCAAGGAAACTCACTTTCAGGACTGCAGGCAATTAAGATGCCAGGGCAGCCTTGCTCAGACGCAGCAGTATAGATTCTCAACCCAGTTTGCCTTCCTAGGTCTAGTGTTTGCCGAAACATTTAACCACATAGGAGGTATGTCAAGTGTTTGCCATGCCCTGGATAGTGATCTGTTACCTATAGGAACTCATTTAACCATAGAGCAATCTAATTTACCAAAAATTTAGTTAGAAACCACCAGATTCACAGAACTATTCGATAGATCTAACTCATGTCACCTGACTCACAGGTGTGCTTAACCTCATTCTTTTTTTATTTTTACTTTTCTTACTCAGATTTCCCAAATAAAGCAAACTGCAATGAAACGGTGGATTCCTGTGTATTCTAGTGTTAGAGAGCAGATAGCTATTTAGCTGGGATAGACTATAAATTCTCTAGTTTATCTGTTGAAAGACCCACATTTCCAGTTTCACTGGTCAATCACCTGATCCCAGGACCACCCTTAGGAAGGTGGGTTCAACTTAAGCTATACTAAATAGGTGGGCAGAATACCGAGTGTGTTAATGAGGCAGTGAACTTTTTCTGCCTGGAATCCCGCCTCCCAGGGCAGTTCTTCTGGACCCGGCCACAGACATGTAGCTCTCCGTAAGTCTGCCCGCTTTTAAGAATTCAGAAAAGCGTAGTCTTTCCTTCTCTTCTTCATATCCCATTTCTAAACATGCTTTCTCTAAGGCTTTGGGCTGCCCTAGTGTCTTGCATTTCTCTACTTTTTCTCTAAAGCTCCTTCTCCCAGCCACGTGGCTGCCAGTCTGAGTGTCTGACCCCCATGCAGGCTCTAAACCTACATGACTTTCTAGCTTCTTTTTTTTCTCCTTCCATTCGTCCTCCAGGCAGCTGCTGAGATCCCCAGCTTGCCTGTCTTGAGGATTTTTTCTGCAAATTCCAATAAAATTGTCCTAAAGCTTCCAATTGGGTCCATTCTTAAATTCTTTTATGAATGAGACTAAGAACCCTCTAGGGGATGCTCTCATTTCACCCCATATCACTAGCAACAAATTAGGAAAAATGGTGACTTAAAACGACACATATCTCTTGTCTTCCTGTTTGAAGCTAGAGTCAGAGGGGTCATATGGGCTGAAATCAAAGTGTCAATGCACAGTTTTCTCTTTTGATTCCAGGGGAAAAATCTATTTCTTCACATTTTTCAGCTCTTCTTGCTTCACTCTCAGAACTAATCCTTCAACCTCTGCTTTTATTGGTATATCTCCTTCCTCACCGTGACCTTCCTATCTTCCCCTTATAAGGATTCTTACCATTACATAGGGCAGAAGGATAATCCCCATCTTGAGTTCTGGAACTCAGTCATATCAGCAAAATTCTTCTCCATACAAAGTCGCACCATCACAGGTTCCAGGGTTTGGGATGTGGACTTTTGCGGGAGGGGTCATTGTTCTTTTTAAAAAGATTTATTTTTATTTGTTATGTGCTGGGTGGGGGTGCACTGGTGTGACAGGCTTTCTCGCTCTTCCAGCGTGGGTGTGCAGAACCAAACCTGGGTCCTTTGCAAGAGCTTAACTGCCAAGCCAACTCTTCAGTCCCAGAGAGGGGCATTATCTGAACATGAAAAACCAGTAAACCCACAAAACTTTCTGTGTCATATGGTTGTTTTTATATAAAAAAAGGAGAAGAACAGGGAAAGAGAGAAGAGAAGGGAGGAGGAGAGGAGGGAGTATGTGGTTCAATAGCCATATACTTGTGCATTTTACCACTTATCTTTTTATTAATAATTTTTAGTGCAATTTCATTCTGAATAAAATATTTTCACTCTTTTATATTTGTTAATATATGCTTTGTGGCTCAGATGTCTATCTTGATGAATGCTCCATGTGGGCTTGAGCAAAACAAAAAACATAATCCATTGATGCTGGCTAAGGTAGGGGTGCTAATTCCATTCAGAAATTGATTAGAGGTGTTGTTGAGTTCTGTTATTTAATGTTACTTAGCTCAGCACCTTTGATCATCACCTGTTCAAAATGAACACATTGTCTGCATGTAACACTCTTCACTTCACCACAATTCTCTCAACATCCTGAATTTTGAATACAGGGTCCAGAGAGATGGCTTAGTGGTTAAGGGCACTTGCTGCTCTTGTAGAAGAGCCAGGTTTCTTATTTTTCTTAGCATAATGCATTCCATTTGCATCCATTTTCCTGAAAATATCATGATTTCATTTTTCTTTATGACTGCATAAAATTCATATTGTGTGTAGCATCACACGTATCTATTCATCTGTTGATGGATACTTAGGCTGTTTTCCATTTCCTGACTGTTGTGACTACTGCAGCAATAAACACGAATGTGCAGATATTTGTAGTGTGGTGACTCAGCATTCTTCAGATGTATGCCTAAGAGTGGGGGGAGCTGGGTCATAGGATAGTTCTATTTTCAGTCTTTTGAGGAACTTTCAGACTGATTCCAATAGTGACTACACAGGTTTACATTCCCACCAGCAGTTAGTAAATATTCCTTTTCCCCCTGCATTCTCTTCTCCTTTGTTTGCTTGATGATAGTCCTGCTAACTGGGGCAAGAAGGAATCTGAAAGTGGTTTAAATTTGCATTTCCCTGGTGGCTAAAGATGCTGAACACCTTTTCAAGTATGACTATTCACTGGCCACTTCCTTCTTTTGAGAACTATCCTAGTTATTTATTAACCGCATGATTTGAGGATTGTGTTTAGTTTTTGCAGTTCTTTATCTAGCTTGGATATTAGCCATGTATCTATGAAGGACGTTTTCCCATTCTGAAGGCTGTCTCCACTCTGCTCATTGCTTCCTTTGCTGTGTGGAAGCTTTTTAATTTCATGTAAACCCTCTTGTCAATTCTTGGAAACTCTTCTGTGACTATTTGAGTCTTTTTTAGAGAATTCTTGCCTGTACTTATATCTTGAAGTGTTTTCCCAATGCTTTCCTCTGGCAATTTCAAATTTTCAGGCTTTATAGTAGGAACTTTGATTCATTTTGAATGGATTTTTACAGGGTTAGATATATGTGAAAAACTATGTGTGGAAATCCCATCTTCCCAGTAGTGTTTGTTAAAGGGGTTTTCTTTTCTCCAACGCATTTTTTGGTCAGTTTTATGGCTATAGCGGCAGCTTTATTTCTGGGACCTTTGTTTCATTTTCTTGGGCATATATGTCTGGTTTTGTGCCAGGGCATGATGTCTTGTCACTATGACTCTGAATATAATTTCGGAATAGACATTGGGATATATCCACCATTGCTCTTTCTGCTAAGGATTGCTTTGGCTAATCAGGGTCTTCTGTGCTTCCACATGAATTTTAGGATTCTTGTTCCTGGTTCTGTGGGGAGTGTCATAGAGATTTTCATGGGACCGGCATTGAATCTGTACACAGCTTTCACTAACATAGCCATTTTCATAACATTAATTCTGCCAAGCTATAAGCACAGGTCTTTCATTTTCTGATGTCTTCTGTTTCTTTTTTCAGTGTCTTCAAGTTTTCATCATAGAAGTCTTTTACAGTCTTGGTTTGGTTCATTCATCTATTTTATTTTTTGAAGATAATGAGAGTGATCTTCCTCCTGATTTCTCAGCAAGTTTGTTATTGGTATGTAGAAAAGCTACTGATTTTCATATGTTGGTTTTGTGCCTTGGTACCTGGCTGAAAGTGCTTCTCAGTTCTAAGAGTTTTCCGGTGGAGTCTTTAGGGTCTTCAAGTATAGGATGATGTCATTCAAAAATAGGGATGATTTGATTTCTTCTTTTGCTATTTATGTCCCTTTTGTTTCTTTTGCTTGTCTTGCAACTCTAGCTAAGACTTTGCTATATTGAATACGAGTGGAGAGAGTGGGCGTCCTTGTCATTCTCCAGACTTTAGAGGAAATTCTGTTTTTTTCCCATCATGTATGATGTTGACTATGTTTCTGTCATACATAACCTTTATTATGTTGAGATAGGTTCCTTCTTATCCTACTTTCTTCTTTTAAATTTTATCAAGTAGGAATGTTGACTTCATCAAAAGTCTTTTTCTGCATTAATTAGTATGATCATATAATTTCTGTTCTGAAGTCCATTTACGTGCTGAATTATACTTCCTGATTTGTAGATGTCGAACCAATCTTGCTTTGCTAAAATGAAAACAACTTAGTTATAATATGTGGTCTTTTAAATGTGTCCTTGAATTCAATCTACAAAACTTTCACTGAGAAGAGCCACGGAGAACAATTTTGTGGCAGAGAAGACAAAGGGGCAAGAGATTCAAGAAAAACAACAGCAAGAAGATTTTCCAGCAATGAACAATTAAATAAGTGCAAGAAAGGGAAAAACAGAAGCATAAAAATATTTTAAGAACAAAAACACTAAGATCAAAATGCCGCTAAATTTAGGCAGGGGTGACCCTGGAGATAAGAAAGAAAATAGGAACTAAGGAAAAGGAAAATCATTGCCCCAAATGGGAAAAAGGCACAAAGAAAACTAGATGGATATATGCGGGAGAATGGCCCTTCCGCCTACTCTTTGACAGTTTCATAAGTGAGTACAGTATGCCATGGTCACACTTATTCCCAGTCCCACCCCTCGCTCTTGAACACCCTCAGCACACCTACCCCTGCCTTCGGGTCCTTGCCTTTTCTCTCTTTGTAACCCACTGAATCCAGTCATTGCTGCCCGTTGGAATGCTGACTGATCTGACTAGCCTGACCTTGTCCAGGTCTTGTGAGGGTAACCACAGCTGCTCCGAGTTCACCAGCACCACAGCCACGTCATGTCCAAAAGACAGCAATGCACAGCACTCCTCCCAGGCCTCAGAGGGCATGAACCTCTCCTGGCCTCTTCTTCCAAGTTCCCTGAGGCCGAGGAGGGAGTTGATACAGATGTCCTGTTTCGGGCTGAGCATTCATCAGTTACTTATTCTTAGCACTTTGACCAGTTAGGAATCTCTGCATTGACTTCAGCCCACTGCAGAAAGAAACCTCTCTGGCTGTGTTGGATAGGAGCACTAACCTAGGGGGACAAACAAGCACAAACATTCAGAAGGCAGTTTGACATGTCCATGTAACAAAACAACAGCAATAGATTGCCCCCAAATCTATTTTTTGTTATGTTGATTCTCTCATTCACTTGCTCACACAGGAACAGCTCGCAATTCATCATTTTATATTTTACAGTTTTAAAATAATTGTTCACAATCTTATTTTTAATGATATTTTCTAGTAGGCTATTTCTGGTTTAAAGATAGACTATGGATTTATTTTTGTTATTAACCAGTAATCCTCTAAATGGTATCTTCTCCCTCATGCTCTCTCTCTGTAGTATATGAGTGTTCAAATATTCATGTGTGTGTGTACTCATGTATGTGGGAGTGCACATGGACATGTGCGTGGAGGCCAAAGGTCACTGTAGGTGTCTTCTTCAATCACTGTCCACCTCAAGACAGAGTCTCACACTGAACCTGGAGCTCAGTGATTCGGCGAGACTAGCTAGCCAGCAAGCCCCAGGGCTCCTCCCTGTTCTGCCTTCCCAGCACGGATTGCAGGCGCATGTCATCATGCCTAGGTTTTTCCATGCATGCTGGAGATCCAAACACAGGTTCTCATAGTTGCAACCCAAATCTTTACTGACTAGCCCCAAATGGTATTGTCTTGTTTCAAACTGTGAAGAAATATCAAGGCCTTCTGAAACCTGACCCTTTGTATATGACCAATTCATTCTCTCAACACATTGTAAAATCTTCATTCATCTATGCCTCTGATATGCCCCTCCATTCTTTGGGATCCCATTAATATACTTCCATCATGAAGTGCTCCAAGCTTCCCATAACCCCCCTATGTCCTCGGACATGCCCTCCCTCATTTTATTGCTCCCTCCACAGACATGTGCATCTTATTCATTGAGTACTTATTATAAATGCTTTCACTAAGGAACATATTTTATTCTTGCTTTACAATCAGAGTTAGGTCAGAAGTACTTGAGGACAGACACATATGCATTCTCTTGGCATAGCCATTGTCCATAATATGCAGCATCAAAAATGGAATTTTCAGATTAAAAGAGAAGACTGTAAATACTGTAGACTTAAACTAGGCAACAAATATCAAAACCTGTTCAGAGGCAGGAAAATCAGAGGAGTGTGTTTTAAAGTTGCATTTTAGTGTATATAGTCATTAGTGGGCTATTCTGGCTCCTTGAACCTAGTCAATCTAGAGCTCAGCGGGAGGCTAAAGGCATTGCAGGGAAAATGACCGCACCATCTCTCCACGCAGTAGTAGGTTAAAACTTCTGATTTATGACTCTTAGCAGAAACTTCTGGCTCTAAGCCAGGAGATACCACAGCGTCTGCCAAAGATGCCATTGGTGGTCCCTAACCACATCTACCCAATTGGCCCACTGTGAGGACAGTGCTCCAGGTACCCCAGATGCTCAGGCTTGAATGAGGTAGTCAGAAACTCCAGAGAGTTCTGGTGAAAATCGGGGTCATTAGCTCTTGGGGACAAACATGGCCAGGCTCAGCTAAATCACGACTGGAGATTTGCTTCCAAACCTTCAGTGTCCTGTCTCTTGCCCAACCCAGTTTCCCATCACATATACAGTCCTTCCTGCTAAGTCCAGCTATGAATTCCTAGATGTGGCTGGACAGCCATTTAACTCTCAGGTCCTTTCTTTTTAAAAATAGTTTATTTGTTATTTTCACGTTATGTGTATGAGTGTAGTGTCAGCATGTGTATAAGCGCACCCATGTCGTGCAATGCCCGAGGAAGTCAGGGGAGGGCGTTGAGTCCCCTGGAACTGGAGGTAGAGACAGTTGTTAGCCACCATGTAGGTGCTGGGAATCAAACCCAGGTCTTCTGCAAGAGCAGCCAGGGCTCTTAACTACTGAACCATCATCCCAGTCCTCAGATTCTTTTCTTTAAAAAACCCTGAGTCTCAGTCATGTAGGTATTTCAAACCTGAGTTATCTGTTACATACTGGGAAGACTTGAACAGTTGCATGGATGGCTCCTGTATGCTTAAGTGAGAAAAACAAGATGTGGTTCCTCGAAATGTATTGATTCTCCTCTTTTGTGAAGCAGATAATTATAATAACTGCTTGTGCATTCATCTGTGTACTTGTGTGACAGAGGCTGGAGGAAGTTCGGGGAGCACGCATACATCAGAGGAGTAGAAAGTTCAGGGAGCATGCATACATTAGAAGAGCAGAGAAATAATATAAGTAACTTTTTAATAGTCAAAGGCATTTTTTCCTCTAGTTAAGTTCATGATTCTAGTGAAATTAATGTCAAATAAGTATAATTTGTGAAGTTTAGAAAGACAAGACATCAGCTCTCTGTTTTTCTTGAGAAGGGGAACAGGAAACAGCTTGGTGAAAATCCTCATTCTCATGCTTGGGGGTAAATATCTCCTCAACTAGGGATTATCCATCTATTTGTATTTTATGTGTATGAATGTTTCGCCTGCATGTATGTGCACCTATACATGCAATGCCCACAGAGGCCAGAAGAGGGCATCAGATCTCCTGGAACTGAAGTTATGGACAGTTGGTAACCTCCATGTAAGTGCTGGCAACCAAACCTGTACCCTCTGCAACAACAATCAGTGCTTTTTTGTTAAGTGTAAATTTTTTAATAAGAACAGGGTAGCAGTTGTCCATACAAACCTATTTGGGTGACAGAGCATGTTAAAGAAGCAGACTGAGGCTTTAACAACCAGGTGGTTTACAGACTGGCCCAATGGATATGTTAAGTACACAGTGCTATAACGGAGCAATGCCACAGGCACTGAGTAAACCAATGGCCCATCTCATACTCTACCCAGGAAAGGCAAACATCATCACTTACAATCACCACAGTTTTCGCTTCTGAGCCATGGAGCAGAATGGCATGGGATAGGAAAGGATGGCACTACAGACATTTAGCCACCAGGATGGCACTAACCAATCTGCATGGACATCCACTTCAGGCAAGGACAGTCACATCAGAGTATCCCAGATGAACTTCACTCAGCTGTGTACGGGGGTGTGGCCCCACGGAGATCCTGGGCAGCGTCCTCCAGCTTTCTGGGTGCCCTGGCCTCCTCTCAGGTCTGCTGCTCAAACCTCTCCATGTCTGGTGGAAAAGTGGTGTGAGGGATATGCCTGGGGGCACTGGGCCTCGTACAAACCTCTGGCCTGTGCTAACTGCTCAGTGTATCGTGGATACACTGAATAGGGAAGAAGGAGTCTTACTGTGAGACAAGTACGGGAAGACATCTGCAGGTCATGACCACGTGCAAATGGGCCCAAAGGCATGTACACACATGGTCAAGTCTTATTGTTACTGGAAAGAACAATTTGGCTCTCACTGAATAGGGAAATACTCTGAGCAAGAAAGGAAACAAGGATAGTCACTCTCATCCTAATGGTCAAATCATAGCTGCAGGATGAAAACAGAAAACTTTAAACAAAATAAGATGAAAACTTCATTAGACCTTCTGCTTGCTGGGCCCCACACTGTAGAGGACCATAAGTGTCAGTAAGAGTTTAGGGCTACAAATAATTTGTGAGGTCATAGATTCAAAATTAACATTTGTCCCATGGGTACATAAATTAGAAAACACATTCTCAAATGATTAAAAAAAGTGAAGGGGGTGATCAGTGAAATGATTTTTAGAAAGATAACAGAGATATTTATCTTTTATAATAACTATAGAACCTCTGCATTCTCCTCACACCATGGAAATGATTCGGTTTAGCTTTCAGATATCACTCAAACAAAAACCGGATGACAGAGAAGGCAGCTGTGCTATGGGTCTGCGAAGGGCGCCTGTCCTGGGACGGGCGCAGGATGGTGGCTGGCGCCTTCCTCGGGCGGGGTGCTGCTCTTCTTCCCACTGTCCATAACTTCCATTCCAGGAGTACAAAATAAAAGACTTTAGTCACATAGATCAGCTTTTAAGCTTTTGTAAGTTTAAAAACAAAAACTGTTAAGGAAGTACTTCTTAAAACGAAAACTGCTTGGTTCCAAATTTAAAACCCAAGGAACAACCAGAATACAAGTTCCTTTGGCCTCAGAGAAGTTTCCATCCCCACCTACAATGCGTTTTTTGGCATCTCAAAACTGTGGTGTTCTCCATAACTGTAATTCGAAAGGCTTTGTAAGCATATAAAAGCAGATCCAGTTAATGCAAACTAGAAGGTTACTTCTACAGGCCAGTTCCTCTCTGGAGGGCCACCCAGCTGTCGTCATTTGGCATCAAACTGCCTCCGTTTGCCCTGGGAAGAGGCCAGCTTGACCTTGGGCTTTCTCTTTCTCTGGGCAGCCCTGTTCTCTGGGCTTTTTGTCAAGGATCCCACTGCTCAGCTTGAGGCTCCCGTTTCTATCTTCTGGGGCCTTGGAGGGGCTTCTGCCTCCTTGCCTATGCAGGTTTTGTCTCTAAGAACTATTTACAGATATCAGATAGTTTGAAGTTTTTCATAAATAGCGTCTGAACATTAGAAAGCCTCTGGGCCTCTGATGAACCTGCACTTCTGGGACCTCTTCTTGCTCTTCCAGATCTCCTTCAGCTTGTCGGACTTGCTCTTTGCTTTTGCTGTTGGCTGTTTCTTTCTCCAACTGAATCCAGCCCTTCTGAACTTTCAGGTGCTGGGCACTGAAGCTGGCGATAAGCTCCTGGTTCTCCCCCTCAGCACACCTTTGTACACGTCCTCCTCCCTTCCACACACTTGGGCTGCTTTCCCACATTCTCCTCATCTAAGGGCTCGACACTCGGAAGCTTCCTCTTCCTTTGCTGCTGCGTTTACTTCTGTGACTTCTGAGGTCACTTTCGTGGTACCCAAGGTGGCCACAATGAGCATGTCTCCAGTTGCTGGTGGAAGAGGGTAGTCTCCTAGACCTTGCTACCAATTTTGGTGGCCCAGCGGCATCACGGCATCGACTTCCTGACATCCCAGCTGAGCTAGATGGAGCGAAGTTAGCCTCATCTTTAGAGTGGTGTCCTCAGCACCTTCCACATCCTGTGTGGGACTGTGTCCTTGCCTCCCTTTCAACTGCTCTGGGTCCCTCTTCTGAGAAGGACATATGCATCTCTCCGTTCTGTCTTGGCCTGCCCATAGATTTCCAGCCTCTCCCCAGGCAGTGGCTGGCCAGCTGTGACTGCCGCTCACTGCTGGGGCAAATGTGCCTTCTTTCCTCTGGACTTCTTTTGTCAGCATGTTTTTCAAAGTCTGCCTCGTAATGATCCCAACTCCTTCACCCTCCTGCTTGGTACCTTCCTGAAAAGACTGCTCACTGACATTGGCATTTTCTAGATGGTCTGCAAGGATGCTGTCAATCACAGAGCCCCCAGGGAGCACTTCCTTTATCAAATGTTTTGCACTAGGACAAGCAGAAGGTGAGTCTGAAGGCTGACGTCTCAGGCACCTATCAGGGGCCTCAGGGAGCTTTTCCCGTTTTTTTTTTTTTTCTTGTCTACATTCTCTTCAGGTGAGTCACTGTTTGGCTCACACAAGTCATGTTCTGCAGGGCATTTCCAGTCATCATCGTCCAGCTCTGGCTGTCCTACACTGGCTGCCTCTCCTCCCTCTGTCTTACTGGGATTCTCATTGGTGCTGATCCTTTGGTCGTGCTTAGCCCATTCTAGACTCAAGGGAAGATCTAAGCCCACAGCAAGGCTCTCATTCTCTGAGCACAGAGAACTGTCTTCTTTGATGACTGTTTCAGGGGAAGGTGTGTGGAGGAGATCTTCACTGCCTTCCCCAGAGATGCTTTCAGTGGTAGGAGCCAGGAGTGCACCAGGCAGGATAGCTCGGGGGTGGTCGGCCTTGCTCAGGAGAGGACAGATCACTTGCTGTGAGAGTTGAGATGGTAGTGCTGCCTTCCAGTACATCTGGCGCATGCTTATGAGGGAGGGGAGCAGGCGGAGAACACACCAGGCCAGAGGCTACTGTCTCTGCTGGCCTAGGAGAGCTGCTAGGATCTGCTTCACTCACAGCAAGGCGCCTCTGGTTCCTGATGCTCTTTTGCTGAAGCTGTGTCCTCTCCTCCCTCCTCTAGGAAGGGTCTTTCCTTTCTAGTTCTTCAGGAGCATCTCCTTCTCGGCACTGCCCATCTACTAACAACAGGTGCCCTTAACCACTGAGTTATCTCTCCAGTCCCAGAGATGTCTCATTTTAAATTCTGGCTTCTGGACACTGCCTCTATGTGGAGACAAGAATTGTTACTGGATACGTATTTCTAGAAAGAATGGAGCATAACTGGAAGGTTTGGGCATCACTTGAACTTTATTTTTGAGCTAAACTTATAAAGTAAGACCATTCTTGAAGACTAAAATGTGTGATAGGAGAAACACAGGAAGTGCTTACGAAGTGCATGTTCAGGATGGTGTGGATAAGCATGGGCTTGAGAACACTCGGAAAAGTGAAGGAGCTGAGGAGAAAAGCTTCCTTCAATCATTGCAGACACGGCTCCTAACTCAGAGAATCTTATCCCTCCTGGAGTACTTTAAAATTTTCCCTCTTCTAAAATTGCACATTTCCCTAACTTCTTGTGAATTACTAGCCCTAGGAGGCACATTAGAATTTAAAGAAAACCTTCCGCAGTGCTGAAAATGTTCCTCTAAATTAAATTAACGTAAATGCATTCCTAATTCTTACTGCCATGCCCACTGAGTAGAAAATAATAAATTTTCAGGGAAAAGATCTTGATGCATGATACTCCAAGTGTTAACCAACATGGTTAAAAATAATCACTTACTGATACTGATAACATTTTACAAATGTTATCTCAAGTAGCCTAAGCTAGTCTTGACCTTGCTATGTAGCCAAGAATGACCCTGAACTTCTGATCCTCCTGCCTCCATCTTCTTATTCTTGAATTATAGGCTTGGGCCAGCAGGCTTAGTTTATGTAGGGCTGAGGACTGAATCCAGAGCTTTGTGAATGCTAGGCAAGCACTCTGCCAACCAACTGGGCTGCATCTCTAGCCCTGATAACTAGTTTTGGTTAAATGTTAACTTAAGACCATTTATATTTGCTATTTAAAATGGGTGTGACCTTACTTTATTTATCTTTATTCAAATGTATATTTTTTATTACTTATATCATGCAGATTTATTAAAGAAAATTGAGAAAACAAAGAATATGGAAAAAATAAAATTCCTCCATAATTTTTCTGCCAGGAAGATGTAAGATTAATATATGAGTGTGTGTCCAAATTGGGAAAAAATTCAGATTCGGGCTATATTTGATACAATTTTTTTCATTTCATGGAGTATGAATCTTTTTTATATTAAACATGCCAAATCTAGAGACTTATCCTTCCCTCTCATTAAAGACCAGCAAAAATAATTCTCTGTGCCTTGTGATTACAACTCACGGATCATCTTCATTAACTTAACCCCCACACACGGATTGGATAAGGTCTGGCTGTGAATCAAATTGGACCAGTCAGATTCTCTTTCCTAATCTGCAGTTGAACTGTTGCTATGGGCTGAATATCATGTGCTTCTAGAATCCACACTATGAAATTCTTACCTCCAGTGGGACATGAATAGGTCTTGAGGGTGGAACCTCACAAATAAGATTAGTGTTCCTAAAAGAGACAGGACAGACTAGGAGCTGGGTCAGTCATTAAAGTAGTTGCCTAGAAAGAATGCATTTGAATTCCATTCCCAGAATCCACATTAAAAAAAAAATGCAGGTGGGGTGGTACAAGTTTGTAATTCCAATGATGGAGGGCAGACACAGACAGATCCCTGGGACACGTAGCCTGTCCTGCTTGGTGAGCTCCAGGCCCCGGAGAGAGCCTACCTAACAACAACGAAAAGATAGAGGGCACCTGAGGTACAACACCAGAAGTTGTCTTCACACACACACACACACACACACACACGAAACAAAAGATCTTGCATCTCCCTTCTAAGTGGGCAAATGTCCAGGAGATAATCTGCAAATGAAGAAAAAAACCCTCACCAGCCTTTGGGATCTCGACTGTAGACTTCCCAGCCTCCAGGACCATGAGAAGTGATTTTCTAACATGGGTAATACAATTGATGGTGTTTTCTCATAGCAATCAAAGCAAACTGACAGCCAGAAAAGACTGAATCACCCTGACCGTAATGGAGGCCTTTAAAGTGAATGATCACATGTAGAGTGTGGGGCAAGACTGGTAAAATCCAGAGAGCACGCTCCTGTAAATGGAAGGTGTGAAGGAAAGAGCTGTCATGTGCAGACCAAGCAAGGTGACCTACGAGTAAAGAGGCGTGATAGAGAAGACTCGTAGGGAAGGCAGAGACCAGTAACCCAGGTGGTTCTGGTACAATACCTACTGCCCACTTCTACCTACCCAGAGGCTAAAATTGATGTCATTTTATTTTCTTCTTTAGACCTTTCACTAATTTGTCTTCTGACTTTACTCATTTAAGCAGACTTTACCAAGAGAACCTTGACTAAGGCAACCTATAATATCATCTCTAATAGAAACAAGGACATAATCCACTTAACCAATTCCTTATGGGTTACATATTAAGCTGTTTCTACCTTTTGACACTCTTTCTTTTAGTTTTGAGACAGGGTTTCCTGTACCCCAGGCTCTGTAGTGGAGGATGACCTTGGCCTTCCGATCTCTCTGCCTCTACCGCTGGAGTGCTGGAATTGCAGGTATACAGCACTATGTCCAATTTTATGCAGGGCTAGGGAAGGAACCTAGTGTGTCCTGCATGTTAGGCAAACACTCTACCAACTGAGCTACCTCCCAGCCCTTGCCTCTTAACTTCTGAAGAACACTGTGATAGATATACTTCCAGCTAAATCTTTGCAAATATTTCCTCAACTTACATCATCAGACAGGAAGTGTGGGCTAAAGGAAATTTATATCATTTATGCCTTTCATCACCAAAAGTGATATGTCTAGAACTTCATGCTTTCTGGAGTTCCTTTCAATATTATAAAAGGGAACAATCCTGCCAATTAAAGGAGCCAGCAAAGTTATCTCCTTTAGGAAATTTTAGGAAACTATCTCCAAAGGAAACTTCTTTGCTTCCTGGAGTTCCATTATCTCTTCACATGTATCACTTGATTGCCTTTTACACCATGAGATGCTTGTCCCAGTCCTTTAGTCATTGCTTCTTATTTTTGTGCTTATTTATTCATTCTTGATTTGTGAGCTTTCCCTCTAAAAACAATGAAGAACACTAAAATTTTGATCTTCATCTGTTTTTAAATTGCTTTCTACTTAGCTATCTTACTCTTATGAGGCATTTCATGTGCATTAATATATATATTTTTTGTAGTCACATGTAGAAATATTTCATGGTTTAGTCTTTAGATACAATAACTATAGTGGCTCACTTAACAAAGATGATATAATTGTATTTCAAAAAGGCACATTTAAAATTATGAAATATCATAGTAATTAGAAATCAAATCCTTAAGTACATTTACACACAAAACACCACACACAGTCATACATAATACATACATGCATATATACATACACAGAGAGAGAAAAATCAAACACTTAAATGACATAAAATGGCAACACAAAGCCACACACTAAAATTAAATTTCACCACTAAAAACATTTTAAAATTTAGGCATTCTGAAGTACCAATTGACAGTTCATTGGGAAAACGGCAGTTTTGTTTCTGAATGAAATTTACTTGTGAAATGCTTCTATCCTGCCTTAGATTAGTCTGTATTCTTCAAGCCAGGGAAAAACATAAAACAAGAAAATGGGCTGTGGAGAAAGCTCAGTGGATAAAGCGCTGGCCATGTGAGTCCACATCCCCTGAATCCATGGATGGACAGGGTGTTTACTAGCATGTCTGTAAACACCTGGGGGACAGAGAGAGCAGAATCCCCAGAAACTTGGGGGCCAACCAGCCTAGAAGCAGCAGCAAGGAGACTCTGTCTCAAGTAAAGTGGAAGATGAAAACCAACATCCAAGGTTGGACTCTAACCTCCACTCATGTACACATACATGTGTACATACATCATACACTCATACATACCAACAAAATGAGACAGGAAGATATTAAGTACTTCCAAGAGCAAAAGTTGCTAACTACTTCTTTCCTACAGATAAAATTACAGGAAGGGAATGAGGAGAGAAGGAACTCCAGCCCTCTAAATTAGTATGACCTCATTTGATGGTGTGATGGAGTCAGAGTGATTATTACCGGATTGTGAGAACACTGTCAGCCAGTGGATCATGGGATTTCTTGCTGACAGGGTCCCTATTGAGCAAGATTTCTAAAGAGACTGAATTGTTGGTGGCAGCAGACAGCTTGCAGCCACCAATCAATGGTTATTCATATTTTCACTTTTTTGTCTTGTTGCTAGAGAAAGAAGCAGAGCAACGTACCTTAGGTTGTAGAGCTGTTTAGTGAGGGAACAAAGACTGGACACTGGACAGAAGGAAGGGGCCAGAATGAATTCCACATTGTCAAGGGTGTCTTGTGAACTTGCCATGGTAGAACGTGAGTGTTCTGTGCATTAAATAGGTATCACCCACATTTTAGGTGGAGAAACAGAGACTCAAGAGGCTCAGCAGCGTCTTATGATCACACAGCCAGGGAGCCAAGTAGTTAATATTTGGGAAATGTGATGTTGGAAATAGCAAGAATTGGTGAAGACACTGAAAAGAATCAATATCTACCATGAGCTATGAACTAGGGGTAATTAATCAATGGATGGCTTATGTGTCTCACGCTGGTCCTTATGGGTAATGTTCAGATGGAGAAAGACTGCAACTGAGTACTGAATTCTTCCTACTCAGGTGCAAAAATGCAGGCCTTCCGTGCGTGGTTCCACCTGTGTCCATCCCCCTTTCGAGGTGCTGTCCCCTAAGTCATTCATGTTACTTTAACCACAATCCTAAGCGGCAGCAGTTTTTCACTTCAGTCGGAAGTGATTGTTAATTGGTTTCATGTGTGAATTTCGGTAAATGTGTTGAAATGTTATCACAAATTGTCCAAAAAGACACAAGGCTAGTTGGGATCTTCCCTCGCTGAAAAGGAAAAGATGATAGCATTTTCAGTAAAATGTGTTTTTAAGGACCATCACCCCCTCCTGTGCCATAGTGCTCTGTTAGTGCTCCCAGCAGCCTCAGCTTATTTGCTAATTTCTGTTTTGCCTTTCAGGAGCACTCCACATGCATTTCCAGGAGCACTCCACGTGTCCCTTTGCTGTGTATGCACGTACAGGTGTGTGTGAGGACTTGCACTTGTGTGTGTGTCCATGTGGAAGTCAGAGATCAACTTCCAGAGCTGTACACATTGGGTTTTTTTTTTTTTTTTCAGGAGGGGCGTTATTTGCTTTTTTTTTTTTTTTTATTCAGAGTCTCTCACTGGGACCTGGGATTCACCAATTTGGCTAAGTTGACTGGCCAGTGAGACCCTGGCATCCTCCTGTCTCTGTCTCGCCAGGACTGGGATTACAAAACAGCGCCATCAGGCTGGGTTTAAAAATAAATAAATAAATAAAGGGTTCTGCACCTTAAGCTAATGTCCTCACGTTTGCATGACAAACATTTCACCAGCCAAGCTGGCCCACTCTCCACCTGTCCCTCTCTTTTTGTGTCTCTTTCTTGGCAGGATGAACAACTGCTGATGTAAAAATGCGCAGGTTTGCAAAGTAGACGACAGATCTATGGCTGCACCAGTCTCCTCATGTCCTGCATGGCCAGAGGCTGCGCCGAGTCCTCAGCTAATCACGCTGCTGCCCTTGTGGTTCTGGTCATGCAGGCCATGCCCTGATTAAAGTAGCACTATTCACCTTCCTTAGGGGAAGGGAAAGGAGTCCTTCCTTTCATACATCATTGTTCTCAAAGCATTACTTCCTGTTTGCTTTTTGCTAACTCGTGCTCAAAACAGTGTGTTCTGCGACCATGGGAGACCATTTTCATTGCTGAAGTAATTCCGCCCCATCTGTTTTTACAATCATCGGCAGAACTCCTGTGTGAGCAAAATCTTTACCAGAAAGAGGACAAACCGGCAACGGCCTTTCCCTCACACAATCTGAAGCTGAACTCTGAGATGCACAGTATTTCCTCTCCACAGCAGCCTCTGAAAGAGGGTGAATGATTTGTGCATTGTGAACTAACCACTTCCTTCAATAGACTAATTCTTGGAAATACATGTATTTCATGCATGTGTTTCTATGAGTCCAATAAGTTGGATAAAAATGTTCAGATCAGGGCTGGAGAGGTGGCTCAGCAGTTAAGAGCGCTGGCTGCTCCTGCAGAAGACCTGGATTCCATTCCCAGCACCCACATAGCAGCTCCAGAGCTCCAGTTCCAGGGGATCCAATGTCCTCTTCTGAAGTCTGTAGGCGCTGTGTGACATGGGTGCACTAACGCACACGTAGGCAATACACTTATCCACTAAAAAATAAATAAATAAAATATTTTTGAAATGTTCAAATCTTTGGAAAAGAAAACAATTAATACATGGTCATATTTATTCCCTTCCCTTCAGCACTTCTTGTAAGTTGTCTCATCATCACTCAACAAGTAAAGAGAGGGAGAGGGAGAAGGAGAGGAGGGAGGGAGGAGGAAAGGAGGGAGGCAGAGACGGAGGGAGGGAGGGAGGGAGGGAGAGGGAACTGGAAAGGGAAAGGAAAAACAGGAAGAGAAGGAGTGTGGGGATCTAGGGATTGAGCAAGGCAAGCAACTCCAGATACCTTAAAGGGATGACAGGTGTCTGGCCTGTTCTGCCTGTGTGATAACCTGGCCCCAGGAAGCTACTGTAGATATGAATCTTCCTTTCCCCCACCCCAGACCAGAACCAGGTTTGGGGGTTTCATTTCCTCATTCCTGAACTTCCACAGCCTTCCCACCCTTTACCCCCAAACCCCACCTCTAACTTTCCCACCTTCTGTAACGGCCAAAATGCCTTCTTATATAAACCCCTGCATTGGCTCTAATAACCCAACTACCCACTGATGTAGTCTCCCGGGAGGGAACTCCTCCCGCCACACTCTGAGCCACCTGAGGTCCCGTTCGATTGTCTTCCATTCTCTGGCATGGCTGGAGCACAACAGCCGTGCTGGAGATGGAGACCCACCCACAAAGGAGAAAGAAGGGGCAGGAGGAGGAGAAGAAAGCAAAGGAAGGAAGAGAACAGAGCAGGCGCCTCGCGGTCTTCCTCACGGCTCACCTTTCCTCGTGGACTCTTCCCTTCCTTCTGGCCTCCAAACCATTCTCTGGGTGTCAACACGAATCCATAGGCCTTGGTTACCTTCCTTCTTTTTTAGATCCTTAAGGCATCACCAGTCTTAATAAGAGGGTGTGTAAGTTAGAAGTGATCTTAAGGGGGTGTGTTAGTCACTTTTCCGTGGCTGTGATAGAAACAGTGACCAAGGGAACTCGCAAAAAGAAGAGTTTATTTAGCTTATGGTTCCAAGGGGGCAGGAGTCCATCATGTGGGGAGGCGTGGTGGCAGAGGTGGCTAGAGCTGAAGCTAAGTGCTCAAAAAGCAGAGAGCAACTAGAGATCCAGCAAGACTGAAGACCTCTCTAAGCCCACCCCCAGTGACATGCTTCCTCTAGCACGGCCTCACTTTCTAAGATCTCCCCAAACAGTGCCACCAACTAAGATAAAATGTCCATATACTTAGGGCCTCTGGAGGACATACTCATTCAAACTGCACATAGAGATTGCTCAGTGGGTTGTATGATTGCTGCACAAACATGAGGGCCTGGTTTTGCATCTCTAGTACCCATGTAAAAAACTGGGCCCAGCAGCCCATGCCCGTGATCCAAGCGCTGGGAGGCAGAGAGACAGGAAGACCCCAGGAGTTTACTGGTCAGTCAATCTGGCTGATTTGGCAAGCTCTGGGGTCAGTGACAACTCTGTCTCAAAAAATAAGGTATAGAGTTATTGAGGAAGACACTTGGTGTCTTCCTCTGCCCTGGTGGACACTGTACCCCACCCAGTCATTTACTTACACATACAACACACACACATACACAAGTGACTTGAATTCACTAGACACAAGGAACACCGTGATAAGAAAGATCAGTCTTCTTTTTCCCCATGACCAGTTAACAAATATGAGGGCCAGAGCACAAAGGCTAACCCATGGACTCATTCAGCCACTGTCCCCGGTAGACTCCACTCTGACACCATTGCTCGGCCTTGCCTCTGTAACGTCACTCTAGCTTTGCTGACACCAGTCACACAAAGAAAGGAACAATATTTCCATGTCTAGACACAGCAGAGCAAGAGCGACAACCAAGGGTGGTTTTGCACCACGGGGGACTTGGCACAATGGGAAGGGAATCTTGGTTGACAGCACTAGGGGGAAAGTGTGTGACTGGGATCCAGTGGGTAGAAACCCTGGATGTTGCTCAACACTCCAGGCCACGGGGCAGCATCCTCAATAGAGAGTCATCCAGACCCAAATTCCAAGCTAGAGAAAACCCACTCACCCTTGAACATGATGAGGTTGCCAAATCCAGAGCCAGCTTGCCCTTGGGGATCTGGTTTTGCTGGTTTCACAGATCTGTGAGAGCTTCTGAGAGATCATGACAAGGGAGTGGAAACTGAAGGTATTTGGATTGCATTTCGGTCTCTGGGATCAACCAGTCTGTCCACTGAAGAAATCACTGTCTGCTTGAGTCCATAGATGGTACTGGAAGATGTTGCTGCCCCAGAAGGGGTCCTGACTGCAGATTCTTCCGAAGTATCTGAGGGCTTTAGCTGGGTGCAGCCAAGGGTGAAACTCCCTGCATGCCTGGCTGAAGGATCCCGGCCCCTTAGGTCAGAGCACAGACCCTGTGAGCAAGCACAAGGCCCCAGGGTAAGGCTCCGGTAGCTCTTCCCCCGCTCCCTCTTCCATCCCCTCCCTGACAAACAAGGATGCAGTCCCACATTCCCCACTTAGCATCACCTACAGTTCCCCAGCACGAGTCCTTTTTTCTGATCATTTTCTGTATTCACATATTCTTTTCTAAACTCCCACTCCCTCTATTTATAATCACTATTAACCCTACTTAAATTCACACCAGATCACACATTCTATGACAGGAAGTCCACAGGCCCATCTGTTTGATTAGCATTGTGATAAATCCTCAAAACTATTTTGGAAACCTTTATATTTATTATATTTCTTTTAAAAATTATTTTGAATTATATATGTGTGTGTCTGTGGGCATTTACATGAATCTGTGGGTGGGTGTCTGAGGAGGTCAGAAGAGGGCTTTAGATCCCCTGGAGCTGAGGCTACAGGTGAGTGTGAACTGCCTGACTTGAGCACTGGAAACTAAACCCGGGTCCTCCGAAAGAGCAGCAAGTGCTTTTCACTGCTGAGCCATCTCTCCAGCCCCGAGGAGTTTCTTAAGTAGTGCACATGGGTGTACATGGTGCCTTATACACAGGGACACTTAACATTTGACTCAGTGTGCTCACCGCATTTCACCACGTCAGGGAATCCTATCGCTCCCTGTTCTAATTGGGCTTCTGTTCCACCTCTGCAGCATTTTCTGGTTTCCATTTCATTGCCAGTGCACAGAGAGCTGTTCCTCACTTCCCTAACACTGTTAGTTTCTCAGTGTCTCACCAGAACCTTGTAACAGAAAGGAAATGAATCAGAAACCAGCAGAATCTTAGTACAACCATAGACCCAAATCTGAATCTTATCTGATGTTACTCAGCTGTCACCGAAGCCTTTAGCTAATATTTTTTCTTTCACTATTATTTATTCCTAAGGAAACACAAAGTTAAAAATTAAGCAAGAGGAGATTTGACTCTCCTTTTGTGTACTTTTAAGTATACACACAAGGCCATGTTCTTTTTGGCAGGCTTATGTTTTTGAACTCAGAGAATGGGTTTCAGTGAGCTGCTGTCAACACGGCCACTGTGAGTTCGAGTTTGCTAATGCTAACTCATACTTTTTCTACTGGATCCAGCCATTCAAGGGAAAAATCTCCCTGGAGTAGAAACCATGGCCGCAAAATGCCCCAAGCAGAGAGTCCACCATGGCAGGCATCGCCACGCAGAAGCTGTCATACCTCTGCTCTACCAGGACAGTTGCACTTCCCAGTCGGTCAGCAGTCATGCTGTCACTGACCTGGGGGGAGGGGAACGTAGTGTATTTGTATTTTGCAAGCTCCTTTGTTCTGTGCCTTGGTGTGTTCTCATAGCATACCCAATTTAGACCATAAATGGATGCAATGGTTTTGCAATTCAAAACCAGAAAAGACCAGAACATTTAAAATGAGCGTGAAAAAGAAATATTATATATCATTATGAGGAAGACATGCCATGCCACATCTATTTTTTTTTTCTTGAAGGCTACAGTTAAATACTTTGATGGAAGAACTGCTCTTTATAGTCTTAGAAAGTGGATGATATAATCAGAATTACCTGGCCATCATTAGTGTTCTTAAAAGGAATGAGACTGAAAAGTTGCCTTTTACCAGATGCCCAGCACTGACAGAAGGTCATGTGACCACAGCTTCACATCCTTTCCTTGCAGTGTGAGTTAAACCAAGGAATCTGTTGTCAGGACTGATGAGGGCTCTGGGGGTAGCTGAAAATCTAGGGAAAAGGTTTTTGTCTTCCTGAAAACCTTGTAAAACCGACTGAAATGTTCTCTGATTGTTAAACACTTGGCATTAAGTAGCTGGGCGTATCCTGTTCAGTAGCTGCCTGATTCTGAGCCTCGCTGTTTCTGCAAAATTAGACGATCAGGTGCTGGGAAGAGGAACCGAAAACGAGGAGGAAGTAATAGCAACCAGGTGGCAGAAGTCCGAAGGAAGTTTACAACACAGAAAATTCCCATCAGCAAGATTGCTCGCAACACTGTGTGTGTGTGTGTGTGTGTGTGTGTGTGTGTGTGTGTGTGTGTGGTGTACATACATATGCGTAGGTGACCATATGAGCACATATGTCCTTATGGGTGCTCGTGAGCCTGTTAAGTATGCATGTGAAGACCAGAGGTCAATGTTGGGTGTCTTCTTCAATAGCGCTCCACCCTGTTTTTTGAGACAGGGAGTCTCGCTGGTCTGGAGCTCATCACGTGGGCTAGAGTAGTTTGCTATCAAGCCCCAGGGATTTGCTTCTCCACCTCCCCGGTGCTGAGATTACAAACACGCACAGCACACACACCTGGCTTTTACATGGATGCTTGAGGGGCCAGCACTTTACCAAGTGAACCGTCTCCCAGCCCTGCTATGCTTCTTTGAGATTATGAATTTCATGAATGGATGTGAGAGGATTGCCTTTACCATAGGAAGTGGTGAGGGGAAGAATAAGGTTTACTGAAATTCTTGGCTTTTTTGGAAAAAGCACACAAAGAGGACATGATTCTCCCTTCGCTTCCTGTTGGTTTTCAGCAGGAATGACATTAACAAAGACTGTCATGTTTTTCCATTTTGATCATGAGTTGTCAATTATTTCTAGCATAATTTTTTGTGTCTTTTAAAGGATTTTGCACATCCTTGCATGGCATTTAATTTTAAATACCCTTACATTTAAAATAAGTGCAAATTCTTTAGTCTTGACAGAAGCTTCCTGAGACCCAGAGGCATGTGTACAGGAGATAGTTTTATTTACCAAATGTGTTTCCTTCTATTCTCATGGTTTTTATCCCCGCTTCACTTTGCTTGGAATAACATCATCTCTTATCTGTCTTGGGATAAAAGATTATTACCTTTTTGTTCAGACCCCACTAAACTAATACGTTTTTCAGTTTGTTGCTAAGCAACTGAGCTGGGTTAACCCAGTCGAAGTGGATTCCACTAGGTTCCTTGTTCCGTTTGATAATTGACCATGGAGAGAGAGTCCCTGGTAGGAAGAAGAACTATAGCCCAGAGACCTGGAGAATAAAAAAAAAAAAAAAGACTGTCCCAAGAGTTGTATGAAAATAATTCTATCTTAGATAAGCAAATTCCGGTGTATTCATAAGGTGGGATACTATTCAATACTAAAATGAACCACACACACCATAACACTGACGAAAATCAAACACACTAGAATCACACCAGAAACGTGTCAGGCATAGGGGCACATGCCTGTAATTCTAGCATTTAAGAGGCTAAGGCAAGAAGATGGTCGTGAGGTGGGGATCAGTCTAGACTCCAGAGTGAGTTCCAGGCCAGATTTGGTTATAGAATGAGAAGCCAGAAACAAAGGATATGGACTATTTTGTTGCCGGAGGACCTGCATTTGGCCCCATCAGGCAGTTCACAACCACTTGTGAGGAAACAGAATGATGGAAGATTTCTGGGGCGCAGGTAGGAATAGTCTGGGGAGTAGTGAAGGGGAGTTTGGGGTGACGGAAATGCTGTCACCCACATCTTGACTGTGGTAGGGGTACACAGTGGCAAATCAAAATATCATTTCATGGATGCATTTTACATGCAAATTGTATCTCAAGAAAGAAACCAAACCCATTACTATGCATTGTACTTTATGAAACTTGGATTTAGTTACATTATTTTCAGGGCCAGGAGTCCCTTTTTCTATTAACAATCATTTTTTAACAGAAAGAAATTCACATCATATAAGTAAGATGTGATTTCTTTCTTGAAGAGAGTTCGATTTAGCTTTTTAAAGGATGCTTACTTGAGAAACATCATAATTAATATTTCTCACTTGGTTGCTTTTTCTTGTCATTTTAATTTTATTAAAATTACACATGCAAACAATTTGAAGAGTACCCGCTCCTTAGAAGTGTGAATTTTCAGCTCTTTCAGATGTTTCTTTTGGAATTGTTTTCCCTGTCTAGGAAAATGATAATTCTACCTCATTGGTTTTTCAGATTTTGTTCCACCAACTTCTTATTCTGGAAATCCATTTTCTCTCTCTCTCTCCCTCCCTCCCTCCCTCCCTCCCTCCCTCCCTCCCTCCCTCCCTCCCTCCCTCCCTTCCTCTCCAGCCTCCTAGCTTCCTAGTGTACCTGTATCACAATTTGGTTAAATCTGGTATTTACCTCGTCAGGGCCATGTACATACCATTCATTGAGACAAATAGTAAAAAATGCCTACTTTATTTTCTTTCCTGGAGGATTTCTGTTTTTCCTGGGGTTCTTATGTACTAGGGGTTTGTTTTGTGTTAGTCGTTTGTTTGCTCACTCCTTTCCAGGCAGGTCTTTCAGTCTCCACAGCCAGCATCCTGGGCTCTCCATCCATCTCTACCCTGAGGGTCTCTTTCACCTCTTGAGGCACTCATGTGCCTGGGACTACATGCTTTATGTCTGTGACTCCTTCTAAAATAACGAACAATGTGTTTGCATGACTAGAAATGGAAAGACCTATAGAAAGATACAGAGTGTGTGCACAGCTGAGCCATGAAAGTCAGATCCTCGTTCTGCAATGAAGATATCAAAAGCAAAGACTTCTCTTGTATGGTGGACTCTGCCACTGTATCAGCCAGGGCACAAAGGCTCTGTACTCCCTAAAAAGACTGACGTTTTATTCATCTGGGTTGTCCTAGTATGCTTGTGCAGCCTCACATTCTTGTACACTGTAACCAAAGGGAAGCTACCACAATGAATACCGTGGAAAATGAAATTCTGAGAGGCCCAGGGAAGGCAAGATCTAAACTGACCATATGGCTTCAGGTGGAAGGACTTCCCTGTCCCAAGACTGGTTAGTCTTACACTATTTACAATAATTAATCATCAAAACAATTGTATGATGACAGATGGTGAGTTTACAAATTATTTTTGCACTTCAGACACAAACTATCTCTAAACACAGCAAGCCTATAAAGTAGATAGTCACATCACTGTTTAAACAATGAGAGAACTGAAGCTCAGAAAGTCACGTGAGTCCCCCAAAGCAAAGGATCAGCATTTAATTCCAGGAGCTAGCAATGCAGATCAGTGGTGAGGCTTTTGCCTGCACATGGTCAAGGCCCTAGGTTTGGTTTCCACCACTTCAGAAAAACTTCTTAATTCTGAATCTAGAAAGTATTCCTATGGATCCTGCCCCAAAGGAGGCAGGACCAAAGTATCCCTTGTAAACATTCTGTTCCAGGATTATGTGTCTTCGTATCTTGAGATGATTTGCCCTCAACGAATGTATTTTCATGATCCGCATCCATGGAAGCAAGAAATCCTAAAACTTAGGGGTCAGGACAAAGCAGGTTAAACAAGCAAGGAGGTAGGTTCTTAGGAAACCAAGGAGCAAGGACACTATCTCAGTTTCCAGGGCAGGGTTAGGAAGGCAAGCAGCTACAATCTATTGGCAGGTGGCCAATGTGCTTGTGATCTAACCCTAGGATACCGTCAGAAGTGATCGTCCTTGACCTTGAAAGCCTGCAAAACACCTTCTAAGGATCAGCATTTGGAAACTGAAGAGGAACAGGAAATTTCAGATGAATTAATCCCGGGAGGATTTTCAGGATGCCTGATAACATGGAAGAGTTTCCATGCAGGAATTTCCCATCCAAAGTGCCATACACAGCAACATGTGACACTTTCAAAAATTAAAAAAAAAAAAAAAAGAAACCAACCTATTGATCCTTTGAATGCTGATGCTCTAATCTTGTTTTCTAATTGTGACTCTGTGGAAGCCATTAACTTTCAAAGGCTTGCTTTGAAATCAGCTTGCACAGGAACCAAGACTACAATCAGACAGCATGGAAAGTGTTGCTAATTATACCTCACCATTTTTTAAGCAATTAGGCTTCCAAGTGCTATGCCAACCATCCAAGCAATAGTTTGAAAAAGAATTCCCACTTTGTGAAAGATGAAAAAAGAGAAAAATCCACCATTATTTTCAAACAGCCATATCGTCAGGGAGAGCACGGAGATTAAAAAGTTGACAATTTTGGCCCTGACTTCTATCCCCAACACCAAAAAAATTAAATAAAGTAACAAAAGAAAATAGAAGTATGCAGCTTCTTTGATTAGTTCACAACCAAAAGTAACTGAAATGGAAACTACTAACGACGCGTCAATAGGCTGCACAGTCCTGGGTGTTCACTAGTTACAGATTAAGTCTGAAGTGGACAGAAGAACCCTATGGCATTCAGAACATTCTTGTTGCAGAATTTCACGTAGCAGAGCACATCAGACACAACATCTGCTCAGAGCTCTGTATTTTATGCACAACCGTGTCAGAAAGAAGGGATAACTTTCTGGTGCTAAAACTTAGATTTCCCAACTTCCGGTTCTGATTTCGGTTGATTCAGCCTGCCTCTTTCTGTTATTATACAGAAAAGGAGATTTCCTTTTGGAGTAAGGACTTGGTGCATTTTGTCACAGAACTGAGATACATGTCTTCATATCTGCTTACGGTGAACCTCCAAACGTCTGGAGGTCTGAGGGGAATGGATGGATTTGACAATGCTCAGAACTCTAATAGAAAATTTCTGAAGGTTATGGTCCTCTAGACAATCTTCCACAAAATAGAAACAACTGTTTTGAAGTCAAAGTTTGGCAATGAAGACCTTGACCTATTGGTATATCAAAACTTCTTCATGGACTCTTGGTGCTTTATTGACTTATTTCTAATAATACTAGAACATCACCAGGAAAGTATTAGTACACAGGCCGTTGACAGTGTGATTGGTTTCTGAAATGTGTACTCTCTATAGCTCAAACTTTAAACCACTCTTCATTTTCATTTGGGGAAACAGCAATCAGACAGACCTCTTCATAAAAACCCCGAGCTGCATCAACCCAGAGAGGCCCATAACAGCCTCTTCTCTTTCTTTCATATTCTTGTTCTTACTTGGGCATAGACTATTACTGCTTGTAAGAAAATGAACCTGCCAAATGATTATTTCCAATTATTTTTCTACATAATTTAAAATGTTATACAATAGTCTATATAAGTCATTCACTGTAAAAAAATATTCTAGGGAAATTATAGGTCAGCAACACTATTCTGCCTAAAATTGAAATATTTTTAAAATTATTTTTGAATATTCATTGTATGTGATATTGTGCATTTTCATAAACATATATTTTGCATGTGTTCACATGTGTGTGGGTATACATGTGTGTCAGGTGCATGTGCAAGCCAGAGGACAACTTCGTGTGTTGTTCCTCAGGAAGTGTCTACCTTGTTTTTATGAGGCTTGAGGCTGGGTCTCTTACTGGCCTGGAGCTCATCTAGTGGGTTAGGAAGTCTGGCTGACCAGCAACTCCAGGAGTCCACCTGTCTTTGCCTCGCCAGCACTAGGATTAGAAGCAGGCACCATCATGGCCAGCATTTATGTGTATGTGTGGGTTCTGGGTCTCAAATTTGGGCCTTCATGTTTGCAAAGCACTTTACCTACTGACTTACTTCCCTGCTCCACAAACATGCATTGTCTGCTGAGCATATCCCACCACACCCCGCGCTCCCACCCTCCTCCCCGTCCTGTTAGTCCCCCTTTCCCTAAACAGTTTCACTTCTACTTTCGTGTCATGTACACATGCATGGTTTTATGTCTCTCCATAAAATCTAGCAACATGAAGGAGAGAAAACATACAATATTTGTCTCCCTGAGATAGGCCTCATTGCTTGGGACGATCATCTCCAGTTGCAGCCATTTTCCTGCAAATGACATAACTCCCTTTTCCCTAGGGCTGGAAAGAAATCCCTTTGTGTATATACACCATATCTTCATTATCCAATCCTCTGTTGCTGGGCACTTAGGTTGAGTCCATAACTTGATTACTGTGAATAACTGAAACTGGTATACTTTAAAGAAGAGAAACTCCATGGCAGTCATCTGAGTAGAATTAGAGCCCAACCTCAGTCAGACCGGATCTCAGGGAAAGGAGGTGTGGAAAGGCACTGGCTGATAAATGTCACCTGAGACATATCAAGAAACAGGTCTCTACACAGCCATGCTTTATGCTAAGATGGCATCCAGGCCAGGCACAGGGAGGCTGAAGAAAAAGCAAGACTCTGTTCACACATGCCCACCCTCCACAGTCAGCGGAAAGCAAGCCCTCCATGTGGTCACACCCCAAAGCATCCAGGAGAAGGCAGCCGAGGGAAACCCCAGAGGAAATAAAGGTCACTTTTGTCTAATTTTGCTTGAACTTTGGTTACTGCTAGTTGCTAATTTTTCTATTAAAATGTTAAAATTAGGTCAAAAAGTTGAAATATTTAGACAAATCCACTCCTGTTCTCCTCAGTGCTGCCCCTAGGAAAGACAAGGACATAGGAGAGAGGAAGAAAACAAGCAGAAGGTGTAGAAATGTTCCTGCTTTCCCTCTGTCTTAAGTGGCCATTATACATCAAGAAAAGTGATAAATGAGGCATAGCCTTTCCAGAGCAACCTAACAACCTAGAGGGCCGGACTCTCACAAGAGGCTAATGATATCTCTGAGAACAGGGATGAAAAGTACCCAGGATAGTTGGGCATAGCTGGGTATGAGGTTAATCCTAGCACTTGGGCGACTGAGGCAAGAGGACTGAGTTCAAGGCCAACCTGAGTTACATAATTAGGTCCCGCCTCAGAAGAGAAAAGACCAGGATAGTGCTCAGCATACGGTGTGTTCTCTGAAAATACTTGTTAAATTTCCATCCACATCCCAGCGTCCAGTCTGCCTGTGCCCTACTGACAGAATGTGACTTTCCTAAGAAGGAATGAGATGATTAATTTTAGATTTCAACTTGTCTGCGCTGTGGGGTTCCCAGATCACACGTGGTTTTTAGTGATATCTATAAGAATGGTTCTAAATGAGATTGGCATTTGAATCCGTGGACTAAGGAAAGCAGGTGGCCCTTACCAACGTTGGTGGACCTCAGCCAGTCCATACAATGCTCGATTAGAACAAAAGAGTGGAATAAAAAGGAGGAACAAAAATGTGGGCGTGGAACCGAGTACGATCGACTTGTATGATGGGTGAATGTAAAGCCTAAAACAAGTACAGTCAAGAAAAAAAAAATGGAGATAGATTTATTAGCTGCAGCAGGAGTTTCTTCTGAAGCAATACCTTCCCTGAACAAAGAAGATGAGGGAATTTTATTCTGGGAGCTTCTGCATATCCACATAGGAAAGCCCTTTAGTGATGGGCACGCATTACTGAGCATGCTCAGTTCGGTGATGGTTCAAGAAAGAAGATGGCATGCACATTTTTGTTCAGTCATACTTAACTCAAGGACAGAGAATGTGGGTTTGAAAGATTAAAATAGTGGACATGACTCATCTGGGCATGCTCATAAAGATGGCAGGCATGAACTCTGTTTTCTCTTAAAAGGTTTACCTGAAACAAAATGAAAGGGTCGTTGAAAAGAGGCACCTCTTCTCTGGTTTCCTTCTGGGATTTACTCCACTGACTCTTCGAAGATTCTCAGGCCTTCAGAATTTGGCTAAACTATGTTACCAATTTCCTGGATCTACAGGTCACAAAGGCAGATTGTAGGGCTTCTCAAATTCCTTGAAAGAAAGACAATGGAGAGAAAAGGACTACCAGTTATTTACTTTGTGTGTGTGTGTGTGTGTGTCTGTGTCTGTCTCTGTGTGTATTCGCATAAGTGTCTATGTGTGTGCATGTGTGTGTGTGTGTCTGTGTATATATGTGTATGTCTGTGTGCATGTGTATATGTGTGTCTGTGTGCATGTGTCTGTGTGTCTGTGGGTCTATGTGCATGTGTGTGTGTCTGTGTATGTGTATGTGTCTTGATATGTGTGTGTCTTTATGTATATGTGTGTGTCTGTGTATATGTGTGTGTCTGTGTGTCTGTGTCTGTGTAGGGGGTGGTGTTGGGTGTCTTCCTCAGTTGCTTTCTATCTTTTTTAAAAATTACTGTTCTTTGAGACATCGTCTCATAGCCCAAACCAGCCTTAGATTTTCTGTGTAGCCAAGGATGACTTGGATTCTTGATCCTCCTGCTTCTGTCTCCCAAGTGCTGGCATCAGAGGCATATACTGCTATGTCTGGTTTTATGTTATGCTGGGGGTGGAACACAGGACTTTGTGCATACTAAACCAGCACTCTATTAACCGATCTGCATACATTTCCAACCCGTTATCTCCTTCTTCAAGACTGAATTTTTGCTAGATCGGAGCATGGATCTGTGAGAACGCTCACCTTGCCTAGCTGTGCTTCCCAACTACAGACGTACATGACAAGGAGGCAAAGGCTTACCTTGATTAAGCATCTGTTATTTTGTAGTTTTCTGCTGTGTGCAACCAAACCTATTTTGCCGGGGTGCGGGGGTGGAGAGGCGGGGGTGGGGGTGGTGGGAGAGGGCGGGGTTCTCCCTTAGTCCCATCTGACCTGGAACTCAGCATGTAGGCTGGACTTGATATAGCGATCAGCCTGCGCCTGCCTCCCGAGTTTTAGGATTAAAGGCATACACCACCAAACCTGGCATGAACACTGGAATTCTGGCTGCTTTCGACTAGTCTAGGTCTTGCCACACCTAAGGAGCTCTCGACAGTTGACAGCTGCTGGGGGAAGGAGAATCACTGAAGCAGTCTTCTTCCGGGGTGCGGCCACTGGTAGATTGCCCACACTATACACTCATGTAAGTATGGAGAGCAGTAATTAAACTTAGTGGGCCACATGAAGATGAAGACGAAGACGAAGGAAAAGAAGAGGAGGAGGAGGAAGAGGAAGAGAAGGAGAAGTTAGAGAGATGGCCCAAGAGTTAAGAGCATTTACTGCTCTTGCAAAGGGCCTGGGTTTGGTTTCTAATACACATGACTGACAACCATCCTCAGTCCAGTTGCAGGGATCCGATGCCATCTTCGAGCCTTCAGGCATCAGGCACTCACGTGGTGTATGGCCTGTGGCCATGTCTATGAGTGATCGTCTTGACTGATGACTGATGTGGGAAGGTCCAGCCTATTATGGGCAGCACCATCCTTAGGCAAGGACCTGGGGTGGATAAGAAAGTGAACCAGAGAGCAAGCCAGTAAGCAGCCAGCAGCATTCCTCTATGGTTTCTGCCTCCACGTTCCTGCTTGAGTTCCTGCTCCAACTTCCCTCAAGGATAGATTCTGACTTGGAAGTAGAAGTCAAATAAACGCTTTCGTCCCCTAAATTTCTTTTGGTCAGAATGTTTTGTCCCAGCAACAGAAATGAGACTAGAATGGCTGGCATGCACGAGGTCTTGGGTTCGACAAACTAAAGGCTCAGTACATGTTACGCGTACAATGCTACACGTGCTGTGTGACCTTCAAATAATACTGTCCTCCCACCAAACATGAAACTGAGGCTGAGAGATGATTAATGACACACAGAAGAGACACCAAGCAGAAGCAACAAGACAGGAATTATAACTGAATTTTCTGGTTCATTTTCTAGTTTTCTTCATAGTGAATTGGTGAATTTATTCTGGCTATAATTTAATAAGAACCACAGGAGCAGTTCATACCTCAGCAATATTAAAATGTGAGTGGCTGAGGGCACAGTGGGAGGCAGAATCACTTTTCTTTCGGGGTTTTCATTAAGCTGCCTTTGTTGGTCATACCAGTGACTCAGACTGAATCCAGATATCAAAGGACAGGGGATAATTTTGGCCCCTAAGCATCTGATACCCTGTGATAGTGCAGCCCTTGTGTTACAATGCAATAATGTACATAGAAGTGTCTTAGTAATGGAAAGCCAGCTTTTGCAAATTAGATATTTTGATGAAGTGAGTAGTGATAATATAATCAGAACATGTTGTTTTCCAATTATGACAACGTATCGTTGAAAATTTAGAATATAACCCAAACACCTTAGGATTGCCAAAAACAGCAACATTGGGACACCTAAGCCTTGCTTCCTTCCCACCTGTTTTTGAACAAGGGCATTGATGTCATGTTTTGCATTCTAGATAGCTCTCGTATTGCAAGTTCTTCCCTATGTTGTTAAAAATTATATGAAAATATTTTTATACCTTCTCATCTACCATGGCTTGTTAGAATCTACTGAAGTGTCCCCCCTGTAAGTTGGACATTCAGAGTAAGGATTCCGTAAGTAACAGTGCCTGTTTTAGCTTAGCACATATGCTAAAAATAGGATGGTTAGTTTAGAGGATAAGAACAGATTCAACATTTACTAGCCACCACACGGGTGCTGGGCATCAAACCCAGTCCTCTGGAAGAGCAGCCTGTGCTCTTAACTGCTAAGACATTTCTCCAGTCCCTATTTCCAAAATTTGTAGCACAGTATGTGCTGGTCTCCCTTACAGGGGAGTCCTGGGTCTCCACAGCACTTTAGAATTTGCCTAAGTGGCCTTCTTTGGGTTTCCATGGCCCCCAGGGAGTCTCAGCACCATCTCTCTGACCATCTCTCTGGCCCCTTCACCTGAGAGCCTGTTACCTGTTACATGAGCAAGCTAGCAAATGATGTCCCAAGACCCTTTCAGATCTGTGTCGCTATTCTCTAAGCACAAGTTAGGAAGCTCCTAGGGCCCAAGAACATTTCCCACCTACCCCAGCTAAATAGCTGTGGTCTTAGCAAGCCTGTCAATCTCCCTTCCCAATCCCCCATGTAAGTAAACTGCAACTTTTATGTCCCTGCTCCAAGGCTGCCGCCTTAGGATACCATACTGCCAATTTGGGGTTACCTCCCAAGTACTCCTTGTGTTGGATGGCTTTAGTTGTCAACTTGACACACCTGGGTTGAGGGAGCCTCCATTGGGGAATTGCCTCTATTGGGCTGGCCTGTGGCCATGTCTGTAGGGTATTGTCTTGATTGGTGAGTAACATGGGAGGGCCCAACCCGCTGTGGGTGGTGCCATCGCTGGGCAGGTTGTTCTGTATTGTATAAAAAAACAGACTGAGCATGGACCAAGTGACTAAACCAGTAAGCAGCTTCCTCCATGGCCTGTGCTTCAGCTCCTGCCTCCAGGTTCCTGCCCTGAGTTCCTACCTTGGGCTCCTTCAGTGATGAACTGTGACAGAAGATGTAAGTCAAATAAACCTTTCCTCCTCAAGTTGGATTGGTCAGAGTGTTTTGTCATAGTGATTGAAAGCAAACCAGGACACTACTGTTTCTAAGGCATTCCAGAACCTTGGTGTGTAAATAGAAAGCTTCCACTTGCCTACTTTGCTTTGTTAGACTAACACTAGAAGGAAGTGATCAGCAAGGTTATTGAGTCGGTTTGGCATTGGGCAGTTTGCTTAGGGAGTTGTTGGTTCCAATTTGTATAAGATTGGGAGAAGGTATGTTGGTGGGGACATCAAGCTACATTTTTGTTGTTGTTGCTGCTGGGGTGTGTGTGTGTGTGTATGTGTGTGTTTGTGTGTGTGTGTGTGTTTATGTGTGTATGCATGTATGGACTGCCACTCAGCACCATTTCCTTGCATCCAAAAGTAACAGAGATGAGGAATGGACCGAGTGAGAATAGTCTGGAACTTGGCACTTTAGGGGGCAGCAGAGGGAGGGGTCAGATACAATCCAAATATCCCAGTCACCACGTGTCAAAGAAGCTTCTTCTGCACCAGATGGAGACTAATACATAGTACCACAGCTGGTTCACACATGGATATTGTCTGTGAATTGCCCAGACCTAACTGGCCCATCTACAATGTAGCCTCTACACCCAAGACTCACACAATAAGGAACAGGGGTAAAAAGTCACTAATGAATCTCTGAACTCTCATTAATGAAGCTCCTGCGTGCAACAAAGGGCCAGTAACACAAAAAATCATGAAGAGCTAAGTCATGGAGATTAGGAATCTGCAGCGTGTGGGGCCCTGGACAGGACCCTTATATTAAGTCTCATTCACCCAGAGCTCAGGGACCATTGAGGAAGAGAGAGCATAAAGACTGTAAGAGCCAGTGAGGAGGGGCGTGACCACATGGAAATAGAATCCTACAAGCTACTGTGACCCTGCTCATACGAACCTACAACAATGGTGTCGGCATGCTCAAGACCCATGCAAACTCAAGCAGACAAAAACCCAGCATGGCATTGGAGAAACGGGTAGCAGACCCCAACCTTTGCTTAAAAAATATGAACAACTGATTACTACTGGGTGAGGATGGGCTAATCTTCCTAAAGAGAGGGACGTTCGGTAGACTGATTAGACCTCGGTAGATGAACTTGCACTGAGGTCACTAGGGGACACTAACTTAACACAATAGACCTTAATACAGATGAAAGAATTATGAAATTCCAGTTGGGGGGCCCTGGAGGGGGAGATGGTGGAGAAGAGGATATAAGGATGATTAAGATGGATTGAGATGTTCTGTATGAAACACACAATGATTCAATAAAAAAACATTTTTTAAAAGTACCATACACTGCATCAGTTTCCTCCAATTGAGTAAACTTTTAATCCAATTAGGCAGCTGTTGATTGCCCCAAAGATAAAAGCGCAAAAAAAAAAAAAAAAAAAAAGTCACTTTGTCCTAATGTCCTAACAGCTGAAATGGAAGGAAGTATGTAATGATCAGGAGCTACCTGGTTCCTGGAATGAGCCTGCAGTGGAGGATGAAGCATATAAAGACTTCAGTGAACACAAAAGCAGGACTGGGCTGGAAGCGAATGACTGGCAGAGAACCTGCTAACTGGTTGTTAACAAATGTTTCCTCGAGTTTTTGGCCTCCATGTCTTTCAAAAGACTGTTAAATACCAAGAAAAAATAATTGGGGGGACTGGGAAGGGGCTCAGCAGTTAAGAGCACTGACTATCCTTACAGAGGACCCAAGTTCCACTCCAGCACCCACATGGTAGCTGACAATCATCTGCAACTCCAGTTCCCAGGGAATCAAACACCTTCCTCTGACCTCCGCGGACATTGCATAACACAGGTGCACTCACATACATGCAGGCAATACACTCCTATACAAAATACATCAATTAAAAATAAAATGCATGTCTGTGAATTTGAGGCTAGCCTGGTCTACACAACGTGTTCCAGCCCCACTGGGGACTGGAGACATTTTCTCAAAAAGACCAGAAAAAAAAAGAAAAGAAAAAGAAACTGGAAATCAGGTATGGTAGCACATGCAATAGTTCCAGCTACCCAGGAGGCTGAGGCTGAGGCAGGAGGACTATGAGTTTAGAGGCCATTCTGGGCAACAAGCCTGTCTCAAAATAAAATTTAGAAGGGAGATGGGGTTGCAACTCAGTGTTAAAGTGCTTGTCTAACATATAAAAGTCCATGGCTTTATTCCTAGCAACATACATGTACACATGCACACACATACACACACATGCACACACATACACACACAGAGCTGTCAAACTGTACAAAGGGAAATTCAAAAAGAGAAGAAAAAAGAAAGAAAATGCAAGGAGGCATATCCCCCTCTTCCTCTTGTGATAGCCTGACAAGCTGTCATTTCTTTCAACCTGAAGAATGTCAGAACACACCTGAAATGCCCCAGTCCTCCTCTAGAGGTCATCAGTCTTGGTGGCTCTGGGTAGCATGGAAGGAAATGGAGTGATTGGTTGGACAGAGGAGAGTAGGTGCAGAATTGGGATGGCCCCATAGAACCTCTCTGTTGAGCGCTGTCCTGGAGCTGTGCCCACTCACATGCATGTCCGCTGAGCAGCACCATTGGGAAGAACAGCCCTCTATCCACTGTTAGACTACTGTCTTTAAATCAGCGCTGTCTGTGTGTCTGGACTCTGTTTTCACAATAGCACTGTGTGTCCCTGATGTTTCAGTGCTATGAACCTCAGATGCACTCTCGCTTTGGTTCCGCAGATGCCCTTTGTAACTCACCACAGAGCCTCGCCAGGAACTTGAGTCCTCTGGGTCCTCCAGCTTCTGTCTCTCGATGACTCTTTTAATTACCATTACTGACCCCATAACCTATTCACAGATCTTGGATGGATCTTGAACCCCGGATCCTGCATCTTCATGTGCCCAGCACTATTCTCTCCTGTTCTGCACAGTTCTTTTCTAACTGACAAGGACAGACAACTCTCCTTCAGTCTTGAAAAAGACATTTGCAAAAGGTCTAACTACGATGGAGGTCAGCAGGAGCTTGAAGAACGATTCAAAGAAAACAGTGTCTGGGAGTCCTTTGAAGCTGTCCTTGGCCTGTCCTGCAGGAAGCTCAGTTACTGTTCTGCATGTCCCGGTGCTTGTCCAGTATGTCCTTCCTCTGGGCCATCTCTCTTCAGCCTGTCTCAGCAAGCCTTTCCCATCTCATGATGAAACCAGAGTGTCCCCTCTAGCAATAATGATGTCCCTCAGCAGGACCCTGTAGAGCCAGACTTGAGATAGGAGTCAGCTAGACCAATTTGACCATGACTGCTTGACCATGACTACTGTCCCCTTCTTCCCTTCTCCTACAGAATCATACAAGTGTTATCAGTACTCCCAAGACAGGGCTTAAACAAGGTCCCCCTGCCCTTCCCAGCATGGCCATGCTAGATAAAACTCCCTCTCTCTCTCAACTTTTCAGAGAGTGAGTGGCCAAATCTGGTCAGGATCTCCAGAGTCAAGTCTCTTCCCTAGGACTCCAGCAACACAAGGAATCAGAAATGTGGAAGGATTTTGAAAGCCATCTTTCTCTCTGGTTATTGCTAGAGAAAGCAGTACTTACTAGGAGGAGATACATAACACAGAGGAATGACAGGAGTGTATTTTATTCTGGAGCGTTCCCCTAAGTTTAAAAAGGAAAAAGAAAGCTTAAGAAAATTCAAGTGAGAATTAATCTAAGAAAATTTAACACAGTTTATTAGATATGTGACTTCAGATGTTACATTCTAATATTTTCATTTCTAGAATGCTTGCAAAGCTTAACTTCGATTATCAACTTAACAGAAATAGAACCATCATGAAAATAAACCTCTGAGTATGTCAGTGAGGGGTTTTCTGGGTGAGACCGATGGAGATGAGAAGACCCACCCTAGATGTGGGCGGCACATTTAGGATACTGCACGGCTGCATTTGTCTCTCTCTGCTTCCTGACTGTGGTGCGACGTAACCAGCTGCCTCCAGCCCCTGCCACCATGCTGTTGCCATCGTAATGGGCAGTATCCTGGAACTGTGAGCCACAATATGCTCTTCTACCTCTAAGTCGCTTTTGTCAACTGTTTGCTCATTACAACAGGAAACTCATTAATACAATGCCCAAGAACTGATGTTTAAAAACAGCTTTGGGGGAATTATAAATAAATTATGAATAATGAGCTAAAAATAAGCAAATATTTTTCTTGTTCTCTTTTCATTTTCTAAATTAGGTCACAGAATAGCAAATAAAGAGGAAAATCGTGCCATTCTGTTATTCCACTAACTAAAATACAATAAAATAAAAATGGATAACTTAATTTTAGTTTGTTTTCTTCCAATCCTGATCAGACCCATGTAATTTTTAATTGTTATAATCTAAATTGGAATTTTGACTTGCTTTTACTCCGGTGGATTTAAGCCTAGTTTTTTTCTAGTCTTCCAAAACTGTGTCAAAACATCTCGGCAGCACTTGCAAACGACTTTTCTTTGAGATACCAAAGAGGTGCCCAAAAAATGCCAACTCGAAAAGCATAGAAGACTGTTTCTCCTTTGTACAGTCACCCCAAGGTGATGGGTTCAAATTGTTATGGAGCCTCTCTCCATGTTGCCATCCAGAGACACAGCCATCTTTCCTGTTGTTCTGTCATTCCCTAGGTCAGGCTTTAGGGAACTTTGTTCTAAGGAAGCCTATGGCAAGTATTTTTTTTGGTTTTGTCTCTGTATGGATTCTCTCATAACAACTGCTCACCTTTGCTGCTGGAGCCCCGAAAGCAGCTGTTGATGACACACACGTTCATTGCAAACAGCCTGTAGATCGGATTTGCCACTCAGGCTGTAGAGTTGAGCAATTCCTGCTGCACAGTTCAAGCTGGACATCACATGCCTCCATCCTTAGGTTTGTGGCAAAAAATATGAACACAAAGTAATTCAGAAAATTCCAGGCCTAGGATGGTTCATGTCATTTCTGCCCATTTCATTAGTGAAAAGCCCTATTTAGTTATGGGAATGTGGCAATTTGAATGAGAAGTTTCTCCAATAGGCTCAAGTATTTGAACATTTGGTAAATGGTCCTAAGCTGGGACCATAGTTGAGACCAGTTGGTGTTGTTTGGGGTGGCCATGGAATCCTCAGAGGAGCAGCATTGCTGGAGGAAGCCGGTCACTGGGAGTGATCTTGGAGCGTTCACGGCCTCATCTCACTTTCAGTTTTGCTTCCAGTGTGTGCTTCTGTTTGAAGAGGTAACCCCTCAGCTTTCTACTTCTTCCATGCACCCCACCATGATGGGCTCTTGTCTCTCTGGAACCATCTATAAGTTGTCTTGGTCAAGGTATCTTATGATGGCAACACAAAGCAATACCAGGGCCAGGTCATTAGTCTTCTCGCTGGGCAGCCACATGCTCCAAGTCCACCTTCATTGCTCTTCATAAAGGGAAAATGGGACGTTGTTCTCAAGCAATGATTTCTACTGCAAACCTAACAGAAAAGCTACCCTGGAATCTTGCACAAGACCTGGTTGCAGTAAATACTTGTTGAATGAAAATAGAAACTGAGCTGTGTGTGAAACCATCTATCAAGTTCCCTTATTAGCCCAGTGACCTGCTTGAAGACAATAGCCTCCCTGTTCACACCACCCCAAATCGTGTCTCAGTAAAGTAAAACTGAGTGTTTGTCAAACGTGGTAATTCTGAGTCAAAATTTCTGGTCTTTCCCCTATAAATAGCAACAATGGTGTTTTCATACCTCATCCACCTGCTCTTCATGGCCTCGTTGTGTGGAAGATTATGACACCCCACTGTTGCAAGGGAGCAATTGCTGCTCTGATAGACTCAGACAAGAGGAACTAGGGTTCAGACTTGAAGGTAATGGCCCCATCTTTCTATTACACTGCTTAAGAGTCTACTTAGCATTTGATATAATTTCCGTCATTTCTAGTTCTGTAATTTAGAGATAGCTATACTTGATTAATTCAGAATGTAAGTGATTTTTTTTTACCTAATGTGCGTTTTATAACATCTTAGCAAACTTATATTTCTTACTAATATTTCATCAACATAAAAAGATTATCTTGCACACCAGGCTTTGAGATAATAAAGTGGGTACAGAATAACCTATTCTGAACAGATTTTAATGTTTTTTAAAAAGGGATTCATGAATATAATTGTTTGAAAGAGTGCCTTAAACGGTAATTAGAAGTTAGAGCAGGGACACGTCTGAGAGGTAATGAAATGAAAACTTCATAAATTCTTAGGAGTTTAAGCACTAAAAGACTAGTTAAAAGGCTCTTTAAAAATGTTGATTTGAGGCTGAAGAGAAGGCTTAGTGGTTAAGAGCACATACTGCTCTTGCAGAGGAAGCAAGTTTGGTTCCCAGCACCCAAATCAGGAGGCTCACAACCAACTGTAATTCCAGCTCCAGGGAATCTAGTCTAGTCTCCATGGGCACCTGCACTCATGAGCACATCCTCACACAAAAAAGTACATAGAATTAAAAAAATTTTAATTTAATTAAAAAATATAAATAAATCTCAAAATGTTGATTTAAAAAATAAGTTATATTATTAATTTCATGTGTATAAGTGTTTGCCTGCATGCATGTAGGTGCACCTTGTTGCCCAATGCCCAAGGAGGCAAGAAGGGGAACTGGGTCCTCTGGGACTGGAATTTTGGATGGCTGTTAGCCTCCATGTGAATGCTGGGAGCCAAAACCAGGTCCTCTGTAAGTGCTGAGCCCCTATTTTTAACATTTTTATATACAAACTGCTTTAGATGCCATATGGCTGTGTGAGATCGACTGAGAAGGATGGGGCAGAGACTGAGAAGGATGACCAGGAGGATGGGGCAGAAGAAAGGGAGGAGAAGAAATCTGAATGGATTGCACTTCAAGTCTTACAATTACCAGGCAGAACCTGTTCTTGAGCCTCTCATGGAAGCCTTGCAGGAACTCCAAAAGACAAAGTGAAAATGAGCCCCCAGCCCCCACACCTTACAAACGCTCCCCTGGATCCCCTTAATAAAGAGCGTGTCTAGCCAAACCTTTCAGATCCCAGAGTCTTATTAGGGTGATGCCCATACCTCAGGAATCACAGGCACAGCGGCCTTCCTGCCGCACCTACTTAGTAGCCATCCGTGTGATGTGACCCTCTGCCAGAGCTTTGTTTCTCCTCCTCTTTGATCCTTACCATGGTAACTGGATAGGCTTAAACAGTACTGGGAGGAAGGTGCAGTAAGTAACAATTTTTAGAAAATTAGTACTGCCTGATGGTCTCTCCCCTCCTCCCCCTCCCTCTCTCCTTTCTCCCCCCTCCCCCTCACTTCCTCCCTTCCTCCTCTCCTCTCCCTCCCCCTCCTCCTCCCCGCCCCCCCCTCCTCCCCTCTCCTCTTCTTCATCTTTCTCCTCCTCTTCTTCCTCCTTTCCCTCCCCCTCCCCACCCCTCCCCTTCCACATCCTTCTCCTCTTCCTCTTCTGCCTCCTCCTCCCTATTAAAGTGGTTTTGTTTTTTTTGTTTGCTTTTGCTTTTTAAGTAACTTTTTTCTGGAAGACTGCCTCCTGTATAGCACCTAAACACAGGTGAGGAAAATCTTTTCTCTGTAGGTGAATCTAAACTGTATGGACTCAGTATATCTGATGTTCTCTGTCTGGGGATAAAACTGGAGCAGCAGCATCCCAAAGCTCATGAACTCATTAAAATCATTTGGCACATGTCTCTTTGGACACTGCTTCTGTATATCCCCTCTTCTCCACATATCAAAGGTCCACTCAGAGTTCAGGTCTCTTTTAAAGGATTTATTTCTATTTTTAATTATTTGTGTTGAGGGGACGGGCAGGTGGGTATGTGCATGTGAGTGCAAGTCCCTGCTGAGGCCAGAAGAGGGCATCAGAACCCCTCGAGCTGGAGTGGCACCTGATGTTGGTGCTGGAATGCCAACACCTCCTCTGTAGAGCAGTGTGTCCTTGTAATCACTGAGCCTTCTCCAGCTTCAGAGTTCAAGGTCTTAATCATGAGTGATTTCAGCTGCTTCTAGACTCCTAGAACAATGCTTCTTTTCCACTTTTAAGTTTTATTAATTTCTGTGGTGGGGGAAGTGTGCACATAACACAACATGTGTGTTGAGGTCAAAGGACAATTTGCAGGAGTTGGTTCTTTATTTTCAGCATTTGGGTCTAAGGGACCAAATTCAGATTCTCAGGCTTGGTGGGAAGGACCTTTATCTGCTGATCCAACTGGGTGGATCAATGCTTGGCGGTTTTGTTGCTGTTGTTGTTTATTTTGATTTTTTTTTTTAAAGTCAGGGTCTTACTACATAGTCCTGACTTGTCTGGAATTTACTATGTAAACAGGCTGACCGGAACTCAAAGAGAGTCACCTGCCTCTGCCTCCTTAGTTCTGGGATTAAGGGTATACAATGCTTATTTTTATCATTCATGTGATTCTGGACCATTAGCTGCACAAAGCCCTCAAACAATGACAATCTTTCCTCCCAACTATGTTTCTTAGTGACCAGTACAATATCATTAACTCCGTGTATCCCATAAAGCTCTTCACAGAACTTCACACAGTTTCACAAATACCTGTTAGTTTGTCAATTAGGAAAATGCTTGTGAAAATGGACAAGTGAGTAGCTGTGTGGGAGAGGTGACAGGAGTCGGGTCTGAAACCCAAGGGTGACCACAACCTTAGCAATGAGTGCAATCCAAGCTCTCATTTGCTAGCAGTGAATGGTTTTGCAAATGAATGTGCAATTAAAAAGTGCTTTGCACTCTCTCTCTCTCTCTCTCTCTCTATATATATATATATATATATATAGAGAGAGAGAGAGAGAGAGAGAGAGAGATGTGTCTACATATGCATATATATAGGAAAGTGTTAATAGTTATAATTGCTGATGCTTCCTTTTGTTTTTATGATTATGTTTTTCTGAAATGGATATTTTAATGCTATTGTCTAGAGGCCGGCATCTCAAAGCACTTTATCTTCTGGCTCTTACCTACCTCCCACTCCCTTTTCCACAAAGTTCCCTGAGCCTTAGAGGCAGAGTACATGTCTTGTTTAGGGCTAAGCACTCAATAATCACTGATTCTTAGCATCTTAGGCACCATGAGCCTGCCTTCTGTGCTGCTCGTTGTGAGAAGAGGCTTCTCTGACTGAGGTTTGGGACAGATTTGTCTATCTATGGGTGTAAGAACATATATTGACAAGGCAATTTGATCTATGTCAATTTAGTTAACAATAGTAATAAGTTCCCCACCTGGGCCCACTGCTTCCCAAGACCTGGATGGTTAGCCTCGAGTACAGTACCAGCTACGGGTCATGCCCCTTGCACACTGTGGACCAGGTCTCAAATCCAATCAGAGAGTGGTGAGTTATCCTCATAACGGTGAAACTGATTATTGCCCAACCAGTTGGCTTTCCAATTTGTAGTGTTCACAGCTGGGCAAGGCTGCTGACACCCCCCCCACCCCACCTGCTCAGTACCCTTGGGTGAATTGAAGGCTAGTCAGCAAGGAGAACGCTTCCAACTTGGTTCTGGCTTTTCATTTTTTGACACTAGCCTCAAACTCTCTTTGTAGCCAAGGGTGACTTTGAACTCCTGATCCTCCACCTCCTGGGAAGTGCTGGGGTTCTGTGTGTGCCCAGATTTACCCAGTGATGGAGAACTGAGCCAGAGCTTCATGGATGCTTGGCAAGTGCTCGATCAACTGAGCCATGTCCCAGCTGATATGTGCTTTTTATATAGCAGTAATTTATTAATTTGTGCAAGTACAAGTTAAATACATTAACATTAAATGCTGTTCTAATAGATGTTATTCATGTGCCGACAAATGTTTAATGAACTGCATATAGAAGTCTGTCGTGGAATCTATTCTCAACATCTATCTGCTGTGGATATAAAAATGTGTCTGGGAACAGTTAAAACAAAAGAAACCATGTATTCTATTTGTTTAGAAGGCCCACTCGATAATTTTGAAATGCACGTTTACCATCCTTACTCTGTTGTCTAGCTCAGCATTGTCTGTTGGGTGTTAAGCACATCATTGGACTATTCAGCAAGGGCCCAGATCCATGTAATGGCTTGTTTCTCGCGTGTAGATAAATGCACTGCTTTTTAACAACATGTTGTTGTAGCCTTCGAGATTTCCAGCTTCAACAATGTATGTTATTTTTTTTCCCCTCATGTAGACAGGAACGGGATCAATAAAGTAAAAGCGTAATGACTTTCCCTGCATTATTTTAGTAGGTTATCTGATACTGCATGCTCTTTCAGTCTTAGTCAATATCTGTGTCTCCGGGGAGGAGCAGGGCGGATGACTCTTCCTCAGCCTGTTTCTCTCCAGTGCTAAATATAAAGCCAGCAAGACAAAGGGCACAAACGGTGAGGAGATTCTGAAGCAGTCCTTGAGCAGATGTCAGTTCAGCCTAATTTCTATCGCAGTAGAGTTCCTTGCCCTTCCTGGGACTTGGCACTCCCCTGTATACCCCAAACTCTCCTCTGTGTTAACTCAATGATGCAGATGTGGCTTTGAGGATGAGAAATGGAGGCCGGTTTCCTTTGAGGGTAGCATGGCCAGGTTGCTCGACAGAGGCCTTGCAGCCCCTCACTGACAGCGCTGGCGCAGGTTTGAGATGCCAGGCACAGTAAAGTCCACTGCGGTATTAGACATGATGAAAAAATAACCCAGTTCTTCCCTTCCAGCCTGAATGTCTTAGGTGCTAGCAAGTTCACTGCGTCGTGGGGTGCCCACCTCCCGCCCTCGGCTCCGAAAGCTTGCACCCCTCCCCTTTTCTCTCCTGCCTGATCTCCACAGAAGGTCTCTCTCCAGAGAAGGAACATGTTGTAGTGTCTGACACAGGTTCCACATACAGGATTTGCCATCACATCCTGTTTTTTAGGCATCTAGGCCTTTTCTAGTCTTAGAAAGCTGGTGTTTATGGGGGCTTCTTCCTCCGGGTTGGACCTGCACCTGGTCAGTGACAATGCAACCCCAGAAAACTAGCCAAGTGACTTGTCAATAGGTAGAAACTAGAGCTGGTCCCAGGAAGCATCAGGCATATTTCTATGTGAATTAACCTCATGCTGTGGTCACAGTCATGCCTGGGTTCCCATTTTGGATATGGGGAGACTAAGGCACATAGACATTTAATAGCCATAAACTGCTGCCCAGCAGCCACTGGTTCAGCATGTTTACCAAACAGCACAAAATGGGGTCACCTAGATTTGAATCCTATCTTGAATATTAAGCCCATATGCGACTTCAAGCCAGTCATTCTGCCTTACTCTTATTTTCAAGATGTTGGATTGTGAATTGGGTTTATAAGACTTTGGGGTGTCAAAGTGATCTAATACCTAGTTTCCATTGCCATGGGGGGAATGGCATGCATTTAAACTCACTTATAACTTGTAATGCACATTTATAGCAGAATAAAATACTTTTTCCCAAAACGCTTGCTTTAGTTAGTTCTGTCATTGCTGTGCCAGAACATCTGAGAAGAGTAAGTTAAGGGAGGAGGGATCTGTCTTGGCTTGTAGCTTTGGGTACAGTCAGTCATGGCAGAGAAACCTTGGGAGCGGGAGCAGCTTGCAAGTGTGGTGACAGGAGTGTGAGGCTGCTTGCTCACATCAGCACAGAATTATATTACATGCTATAGCCAGACCCCCAACCTCCAACCCCCAGCTAGGCCTCTTCTTTAAAAGTTCCACAACCTTCCAAATTACTACCAGTGACTGGAGAAGAAGTGTTCAAACACATGGGCCTGTGGGGGCGGGGCACATTTCCAACTCAAACCATAAAATTCTACATACAACTTGAAGTATGGGGAAAATATGTGAGCTGAGTAGATTATGAGTTAATTACATAGGAATCACTAATAAAAGATAGCTCTCCAGGAAGGCTTTACCCACAGCTTTGCTCTCTCCCAGCACTGGGTGTACATGTGCCTACAGCGGCCAGAAGAGGGTGCTGAAGGTCTCTGGAGCTGGAGCTGCAGGCAGTTGTGAGCCTCCCACCTCTATCCCTTACCAGTGCGTGCTGGGTACTGAATTGGGGTCCTCTGGAAGAGCAGCAAGTGCTCTTAACTGTGGAGAGCATCTCTCCAGGCCCTGATGGTGCCTTTTTAACAAAAATGTTTCCAGGTTTTTGAGCTATCATTTCTTGAATCACTAAATATAAAGTGTTACCTGTGAATCCGTTTTCTTTTCCATGTTTATAAGGCAGACATTCTACTCATTGATTCTTGCCTCCAAATGCAAACGATCTGTTTTCCACTCAAAGATAAAATTCAGCACTGTGTTAGCTGCTTTTCTGTTGCTGTGATAGAACATTGTGACGACGGCACCTTACAGAAGGAAGGGTTTATTTCGCTTATGGGTCAGAGAATTAGAATCCATAATGGTGAGGAAGACTTGGTGGCAGAGGTGCCTGAGGCAGAAAGCCAAGCAATCACAGCTTCAACAGGCACAGGAAGCAGAGAGAACCTGGAAGTGTGGCAAGAAGGCTTAAGAATGCTCAAAGCCGACCCCTTGCAGAAGCATTTCCTTCTGCAAGGCTGAACCTCCTAAAGCCCCCAAAACAGCGCTATGATCTGGGGACAAGATGTCCAAATACTTGGAGTCTTTGGGGTACATTTTCATTCGAACCACTACAAGCACACTGGTTCTAAGACAAAGAAATTTAATCTAATTTGCTTTAAATTAAAATCTTACCCTTTCTTTTTTGTGCTGGACTATTGGTGAGTTTTAAGCAGAGTGAAATATAGATTCCTTTAGGGCCCTCTTTTAGGATATTTCTAGATTAAATCATCTCTTAGCCTGAAGTTTATGAGTTCTACCTAAGGAGCTTGCTTTCCCTTGTGAATAGTATAAAACAGATTTTGAATTCTCTGAATAGAGTTAGAAATAGTTTGTGTGTATGTCAATACGTGTAATATTTTTACCTGGGAAAAATGTTCAATTTTCTCTCAGAACTATTAAGAGATTCTATTCTTAAAGATTACCATGAATAAGATTATTGCCCCAAAGAATAAGAATCACTGTCACAGATATTCATAGGCCTTGACTGGTTGAGAATAGATCATTTCATTTTTATCTCCATTTAGGGTCACCTTCATTTCTTCACTTAGGCCATCTATCATCTTAACTACAGTGCATCTTAACTGCAGTGCTGGAGATCTAGACTTTAAAAAAATATGCAAAGTTCTGAGAGGACAGCTTTGTTTATCAGAGCTTTGACCAGGGTGCTTCTGTACTGTTCTCTTATAACCCACTGGATGAAGCTAATAGGCTGCGTTTACTAGTCTTGAGTAGGAGGAATTTGCACAGTACTGGACAGCTTCAGGAAGGACTCCCTCATTTTCTTTTGCAATTATTTATCTTTTGGGAATAGTCACGTTTTCTTCTTTCCTTTCTAAGAAAATAAATGAACACATTCTTTCCTGCTCTTTAGCACCTTTTAAAGCATATTTAGTACTTTATTTTTTATGCGTATGAGTGTATTGCCTTCATGCATATGAGTCATGCAATGACCCATGTCATACACTGCCTACAGAAGTCAGAAGAGGGCATTGGATCCCCTGGAACTGGTGTTACGGACAGTTTAGACACCATGTGGGAGCTGAGATCTGAACCTGGGTCCTTTGCTAGAGCAGCCAGTGCTCTTAACCACTGAGCCATCTTTCCAGCCCCATAGCACAATTTGTATATTCTTATTTTTCTTCCCTCTCTGCTAGGATCTGATCTGAAATGCTTGCAGTAGGCTTACATTGGGAGCATTCAGTCACCAGCTGTGGTGCTTTGATCAGGAGGTGGAAGCTTGGTTCAACTGGGTCTCTGAAGGAGATGGCCTGGCCTCTGAGGCCATTCTCTACTTCCTGTCTGTCTCTATGTGAACAAGCTGCTGCCCCTCACCCTGACTGCCGCAAGAGAGCTGCTCCACCCGCCTTCCCCACCGTGATGAGCTGAAATCCCCTAAAACCTCGAGCAGAAATAAACCCTTCCTCCCCTAAGCTGCTTCTGTAAGTATTTTGGACACAATGATAGAAAAGTAACTAATACCCTCTCCTTTCCGTTAGACTGTTTTTCATTTTGGCTAAGGTTAAATGGATAGACTGTCATCTCTAAGAAAAACTGTTTCCAGAAATTAAGTAAATTCAGAATTACGATGGCATAATGTGACCTACATAGAAAAATACAGCCTAAAATTTATGCTTTTCTTTCTATTACCCATAAAATTAGTCATGCTTAAGTTAACTGCAATAGTGATTTTGGATAATAACATTATTTGAAATTTTTAATTAATTTTTAAGTTGGCATACAAAGTAATAGGCTTCATTCTCATATATGTGAGTCATTATAACTTATGCTCCTTCATCCTGCTCTCACTGCCCCATGATGCCTCCCCTCTCCCACAGCTGGTTCCCCTCTCTTCCTCTGGTTAGTCCTGAGTTTGATTCTCTCTTTGCCTCCATCCATCTCTCTAGCTCCACTTCTCTTCTTTCTCATTCTAGTTTTGTGACCTCCCACATATAAACACACACATAAATTTAAATGACTCTTTTTAAAGATTTTTTTTATTTGAAAAAGATTTTTATGTGTATGAGCATTTTGCTTGCATGTATGTGTGTGTGTGTGGTGCCTGTGGGGACCAGAAGAGGACATCAGATCCCCCTGAATTGGAGGAACAGATGGATGTGGGTCACCACGTGAGTAGCTAGCCGGTCCTCTACAAGAGCAGCAAGTGCTCTTAATCACTGGGCCATCTCTCCAACTCCCGACAATAACTTTTAAATGGAATCGAAGTAGATTCTGGAATGTGAGATAAGGACACACATGAAGAAGAATCAAGGTCATCTGGTATGTTGATGCACACTTCCTGATTCGGAAGGAGCCTGTCTCAGCTGCCTGCTTTGAGCAGCCTTCACCTCAGCTTGCTGGTATATGGTTTTATGGGAAATACTTCAGTGGATAGCTACCCAGGTAATAAACACAATTCCACAGTGCCATTTTTAAAATATTTTATTATTTTTATTTTTATGTGTATGAGTGTATTACCTACATGTATGTAAGTGATGTGCAATGCCCGCGGAGGTCAGAAGAGAGAGTCAAAGTCTCTGGAATTGGAGTTATGGACAGTTGCTTGCTGCCATGTGGGTGCTGGGAATCAAACCCTGGTCCTTGGCAAGAGCAGTCAGTGCTCTTAACTGCTAAGCCCTCTCTCTAGGCTCCCCAATCCTATCTCTCCCCTGGTCAAAGAACTCCTTGACCCTGGTGAACATCTTCCTTTGTCCTTGATTTTCTCAGGAAGTCACCAATAAGCACAAAAATTAGGACAACGGAGTATCTATCTATGTAGTTTATGCAGGATAGCCTTGATTTTTTTCAATCATATCTCTTACTTTTGATGTCACTATACATCATTTGTCACCACTTAAATACAACCATTCAGATATATACCATTTATATACATCCCAGTGTAACCATTTAAAAGGGTGTGGTCCAGAAACTGGAGAGACGACTTAGTGAGTAAGTTGCTGCAAACATGAGGACCTGAGTTCAGATCTCCAGCACCCACATAAAAAGCTGGTGCAATCCCAGTACTGGGGAGGCAGAGACAGGAGACTCCTTAGAATTTTCTGGCCAATTCGTTCTGCCAAATAGATAAGTTCCAGGTTTAGTGAGAAATCCTGTCTCAAAAAATAAAGTGGACAGCAATTAAGGAAGATGCCCAGTGTTGATCTCTGGCCTCCACACATATGCACACACACAGGAACATACATGTTTGTACAAACACACACACAGAGAGGCATGGTCCGAAATAAGGCTTTAGCCAGCTGAAAGTCTCAGGCCCTTTATAGTTGGATTCCTGGACCAAGCAGCTCAGCAGCTGCCTGATTAAGCAGTTAATTATTTCTCTTTGATACTGACTTTTTTATCTTTTAATACAACAGTTTTACTGTCTCTGATAATTACTATCTCAGATAACTCTTTTAAATCTAATGAGGCGTGGCGAGCTTGGCTTAACAAGGAAACACATCATTAACTTCTCGCTTCTTTATTTGTCATCTTATCACACTCAATTACTGTATCACCAGTCAGATACTCACCCTGTCACTTGCCAGGGGCAGAACAGCGAGAGGTGACCTGCTGTCAGGTCAGGTAGCAGTGGTACTTAAACTTCCAGAAGCCACTCACAGCCCTGCGATATAGCCCAGCTGTAGAACAGGCCGAGGTGACCTCGAGGCTTATGGGCTTTCTGCTTACCATGAATCCACCCTGTAAGCAGCAACCCCTGCCCGTGGATCTCATTTTTAACAGATTGCAATGGTTTTTTTCACAGAAGTCTTTCCTTGAGAAGTTATGAGAAGAAACGCAGTGAGCACTGTGGTGAAAGGCTTTGGGTCAATCTAGCAAGCTCTCCATCAGCTCTACAACTTAAAGCAAGCTACACAAGGTCTCTAAAAACTATTGCTTTATCCAACATGGCAGCAATAACAACGAATTTCTGGGAGTTGCCTTGGGAGGGGGGATAAAAGCGGTCTTATGAATGTAAATAAGCCAAACCTTGGGAGAAAAGGAAGTCTACTATGCAATTGGGTTGGGTTATAAATAAATATATGGTCATAACACCATACAGATCAATTTCTTGGGATTGGGGATGTAGCTCAGTTAGCTGAATGCTTGCCCAGCATGCATCAAGCCTGGATAGGATTCCCAGCATCACATAATCCAGGCATGGTGATGCATCCCTGCAAACCCAGCATTCAGACAGAGGTGGTAGGAGAATCAGAAGTTCTTGGTCATCTTTGGCTACATAGTGAGTTTGAGGCCAGCCTGTGATACATAAGACTTTGCCTCAAAAAGAAAAAACAATCAGTTTCTTTCAAAGTCCCTTCATTCTCCTATAGTCTAACGATGTAACTCTATATGTCAGTCCCAAGACACGTGGGGTATCTTCGGAGTTCATTTTTTTATCTACCATGCTCTAGGCAGTGGGTTCAAGCAAACATATATGCCCAACTGCGATACGGTCACTTCGTGCAGAGAGGAGGACAACGGAAGGGAGAATATATTTTCAGTGCTTTGGCACACCCTCAGTGGGTCGAGTCCAAAGTTCTAAAAATGGTCTTGGTGACCCCCACAGTGAGTGCAATGACAGGTGGGTGTAGTTACCAAACAGACGTCTGAACTGGGAAAGTGTGTGCTGTGCAGCCAGTACCCACCTGGGGCCAAAAGACTGAGTTCAAGATCTAGCCCTCTCTACATCATCTCTGCTGCCACAGCCAAGGCACAGAGCAGTGGGCACATCATCCAGATGAAGGTGGTCTGGCCACAAAGAAAGATGAGATCATGAAGTTTGCAGGTCAGTGGATGGGTCTAGAAACTGCTATGCTAAGTGAAGTAACCCAGACCCAGGAAAACAGACAACGTTATGTTCTCCCTCGTTTGTGGATTCTAGCACCAAATCCCTGCGTGTGAGTACATACTCTGACATAACTGCAGGAACCAGGAAAATGGAAAGAAACCAGGGAGGTAAAGGGAAAGGAGGAACTGAGAGAGAAGACTAGTAAGAGACAGGTGTTACTAAGGAAGAAACAGATAAAATGGGGGGATTTAAATGGGAGGGAGAAAGGGTTGTACTAGGGACTATGGGGATAAAGGAACTCAAGAGGGATGGGGCCATAGGAGTCTGGTGTTATCAAGGTAGAAATAGTTAAAATGGAGACACCTTAACCAGAAGGTACGGAGGGGGATTAGACAGGGATACAGAGAGAAATGAGTAATAAATAATGCCTAGTTAATGTGAAGCACCAGGGGAATCGTATTAGCTTAACAAGTTGATGATGACAAATTACACATTACAGTATCTCTACGTAAGTCCATCTGCATAGCTGAAGGTTACTTAGCAAAAAACAGTGCCAGACAGGAGAAACCTTCCATTGGCAGAGTGATCCAAGACTCCCCAAGTTACACAAGCTATTGCCACAGTCCTCGATTACCTCCAGAACTTAAGGTAAGACCCTATTACTGAAAGAAGGACATACTTTGGACACAGGATTTGGAGTATGGAACTAGAACTGACCTGGAAGCCACTTCCCCTGAAGGCTATCTCTCATAGCTCTGGAGAGCACTACACAAGCTGCTTAAGGGAGAACATCAACTGATGGTCCAACACCAGCTTCATATAACCACAGTACGACCAAATATCCACATCAATGACTGGCACAGTATGCAACGCTGGTATAGTAGTGGCACTTTTGTCTTGGGGTCAATCAATGGCTGCCTAATTGGACTTAAAGCCCAATCAGTGGAAGGAAACATGTGTGGTACTGTAATTATAGCCAAAATGACATGACTAGGGAGGTCATAGATCCTGAGGGCTGTCCCATCCCTAGACTAATGTAAATTCTTATAAAATGTGTATCCCAGTCACTACTCATCAAAGAAGCTTTTTTCACACCAGATGCAGACTACTACAGAGTACTACAGCTGGTCACACACAGACGTTGTCTGTTAATTGCTGAAGCCTAAGTGGCACACCTACAATGCAACCGCCACACCTAAGGCTCACACAAAATAGAACCGGGGGCAAAGGGGACATTAATGAATCTCTCAACTCTCATTAACGAAGCTCCTTCATGAAACAGAGGGCCAGAAACACAGAAGGTCACAAATGGTCAAAGAGTGGAGATTAGGAGTCTGCAGAGTGTGGGTTCCTGGACAGGACTCCTGTATTAAGTTTCACTCACCCAGGGCTCAGGGACCATTATGGAAGAGGGCGGAAAGATTGTAAGAGCCAGGGAGGAAGTGCATGACCATAAGGAAACAGAATCCTGCAGGCTCCTGGGACCCTGCTCATGTGAACCTACAGCAATGGTGTCAGCACGCACAAGACCCATGCAAACTCAAGCAGACTAAAATCCAGCATGAAACTGGGGAATGGGGAGCAGACTCCAGTCTTTACAGAAGAAATATTGACAACTGATTACTGTTGGGTGAACATAAGCTAATCTTAAACTGAGGGGCTCTGGGTAGGCTGACTAGACCTCAGTGGATGAACTTGCACTGAGGATGGTCGGGGAACACTAACTTGACATAATAGGCCTTAACACAAATGACAGAGCATATGAATTCCGGAGGGAAAGAGGCTGTGGGAGGGCGCCATTGAGGACGGAGATATAAGAGTCATTAAGACTGGTCGAGATGTTCTGTATGAAATGCACAAAATTTCAGTTTAAAAATTTCCCAAAAAAGAACTGAAAAATAAAATAAAATGAAGGTGGTTATGTCTCTGCACGGGGTTTAAGGGATGCAGAAATGAATGTAAACTGTAAGAGCTGTTGCAGATATCACCATGGAGTTTGGTCGTGAGTCACCACAGGAATTTCTTATGAAAAGGATGGTTTTAAAAATATTTATTTATTATTAATTTTTAAATTTATGTGTGTGTATTCGTGTGTGCTATGGCACACATGTGGAGGTCAGAGAACAACTTTCAGGAGTTGGTTCACTTCTTCCACAATGAGGTTTCCAACTGGGATAGAACCCAGGCCATCAGTCTTGGTGGCAAGCACCCTTACGCACTGAACCATCTTGCCTGCCTGAAAGAGGTATTTTTAAATGCAGCTTCTCTTTGAGTGACAGCTTCAGTTTCATGCAAAGAACCAGCTATTATTACTTTGCCATCTCCTCACGCGGCATTCCTGCTTCAATGCTGAGCGCGTAGCTAGCTGAATCTGTTCCTATGGATTCATGTCAGATGCAGGGTCACAAGGAGCGCCTTCCGCCTATCAGCAGTACACCTGGGCTTTTGAAGTTAATCTCAAGCATATATCATGTTTTAATTTGAACACACAATCTCTTCATTTTGCAAGATATAAGGTTGATTCATTAATCAGACATGTTCTAGGTTATCATCTTGAGAGTTCCATCAGTTTACAACAAACACCAAGAAACTTCATCTCTAGACCTTACCATCATGGATGGTCACGGTTAGACTCACTTCCTTAGCTCGGAGAAAGGACCATGGGAGAGGGAATGTGTGGGAATGAGGTTCTTTGGAAACTGTCAAAACCAAGGAAGACTTCGCTGGATTTGTCCCCAAACCATATATATTATTCTTATGGCCTTTAAAAGCACCCACATGCTGCCCTGATGTGGCTTTTCCCCCTTGTCTGTCCCTGTGACCGGGATGTCTCTTTTCCCGGTTAACAGAAAACGTGAGACATGAAAGACTCCAGCCCCCGCGCGTGCGCACTGTGAGCTCTATTACTGAGAAGCAAGGTTTGCCCTCGACGCTCGTAACTTCTCATGGAAGTCACAGAACTCCAACTTGTGGGCCTGTTGAAGAGATGCCAAGGATTCAGGATGACTCTATGGTAGGCTCCCTGGGGACACGGCCACCTCTGTCCTTTTCTCCTGAACAGCCACAGCGCTCAGTGCACCAGGTTACCCACACATCTCTGCAGTGTCCTGGCAGTCTCCCAGGAGGATCATCCCACCCAGAGCCATGGACTTTGACCTTCTTACACCCAAAGGCTGGCCGTTCAAGACGGTCTGTAGAGCACTAAGTAATGAGTGACACCCAGGCCCTCTGCTGGGAGGCACTTGGGTCCCCTCTTCACTGGCAGCTGTAAGAATCTAACTGATGGCCCTTCTTATCAAACTCATTCAGGAATCCATTGATTCTTTTGACAAAACTCACCAAGTACCTGCCATGGGCCAGAGCTTTTTAAAAAATGTGTTAATAGGGGTTGGAGAGATGGCTCATCAGTTAAGAGCACTGACTGCTCTTGTAGAAGATCTAGGATCGGTTCGCAGCACTCACATGGCAGCTAACAACCATCTGTAGCTCCCATTCCAAGGGATCTGATTCCCTCTTCAGGTCTTCATGGACATTATGTTACATGGGTGCACTCAAACACATAAAATAAAAATAAATAAATAAAAATTTGTGAAAAATGCATATGTACATGATCCAGCTGCCAAAATTCAGTAAGAAGGTATATGCTCAGAGTCCTGCCCACACATGTCCATGTTTGCTGTGTAAATGAGACCAGCAGGCTTGACTCATCTTCACAGCCCATCCCTAGCTTAGCATGCTCTTTCTGTTGCTATAGTGACACCACAGACTCCAACATTTTTAATGCACAGAAATCATTTAGTTCATGGTTCTAGAGGCTGGGAAGCCCAAGACTCAGGGGCCACATGTGGCAGGGGCCTCTGGACTCTTGTCATCAATGACAGAAAGATGGCAGGCGAGTACATACAAGGACAACGCACAGAGGCCCAGGCTTGTTTTACAGCATCCTGCTCTCAAAGAACAGCATTATCCAGCCACGACTTCGGAATTCCTGTTGTCTATTTTTATGACACAAAGGACGGAAGAAGCTGGGACCTCAAGGCCCATCTCCTCACACTGCTTCAACAGCGATTAACTCTCAGCATCAGTTTCAGAGGAGACAAACATTCAAACCAAGTCTCAACTCCATGCATTTTGAGCTGGAGAGATGGGATCAGTAGTTAAAGGCACTGGTTGCTCTTGCAGAGGACCCAGGTTTGATTCCCAGCACCTACATGGTGGCTAGCAACCATCCTAACTCTAGTTCCAGGGGATCTGATGCCACCCTCTTCTGACCGTCACGGGCACTGCATGGCATGGGTGCACTTACATACATGCAGGCAATACACTCATACACATAAAATAAAAATAATAAATAAAATATTTAACACAAAATTTCCCAGATCCGTGCAATTTCATGATGGAGAATGACTATGCAAAGAGAGTAATGGATACCATTTAGCCAGTGATTGAGTAAGGCAAGTCAGATCAACAGTGGGAAAAGGACAGTGTCTTTCTGAGGCTAAGCTGCTTGCCTTCGCATGCACTTGACAGAACCCGACAGTCCCCAGTGGAAACACTCCATCTCAGTTCCTCCTGCCCCAGCAGATTTTGAGATGAGCTGACTAATTTTCATCCATGTCAGGAGTATGTGCACTTCCTGTCACTTCTGGTCCCTTCATTTCCCTGTGGGAATTACAGTAAAGAGGACCATTTGCTGCTTTTTAATTTTTATTCGACGCCCTCTTCTGGCCTCCACAGGCATTGCATGCATGAGTGCACTTACATACAAGCAGGCAAAACTCTCATACACACAAAATAAAATAAAATTTAAAATAAAAAAGAGAAACTACAGCTATCACACAAACTCAGAGACTAGACACACTGTTGAATGATGCATGGGTCACTGAAGACATCAAGAAGGGAATAAAAAATTCTTTGAATTGAATGGAAATGGAGACAGAACATACCAAATTCTGTGGGACTCAGTGAAGGCAGGTCTAAGAGGATAGTTTATAGCGCTCTCAGATAAATTAATGACGCACTTTGAGGCCTTAGAAAAAAAACAAGAAGAAACAAATTCCCAAAACAGTAGATGGGGAGAAATAATCAAAACCATGGCAGAAACTAATGAATAAAAACAAACAATTGGCATGATGAAATCAAGGAGAACCTACTCCTCTTTCTTAACTTATATTAAATCTCTGCCTCCCAAGGTTCAAGACCATTGTGGAAGAAGGGGAAGAAAGACTGTAAGAACCAGAGGTGGTGGATGACTAAGAGGAAACATAGATTTTCCAGACAACTAAGCAGTTATTCATATGAACTCATAGCAATGGTGACAGCCACCATAGAAGTGTGGAAGTGTGTAAGAAGCTCCAGTCCTAGCTGAGGAACTACTGGCAACTGATGAATGCTGGGAGGGGCAGAGTCAGTTTTCTTTAGGAGTGTGACATGTATAAGTTACCTAGGCTCCAGTGGACTGGCCCATACCAAAGGATGTTCGTGGACAGAAATTTGACTGGATGGGCATTAATATATATGTATATCAAAGGGCGTGGAGTCAGGCAGGTGGGAGAGGAGGCAAACAGAGGATGGGGTTCTAAATATAATCAAAATGTGTTATATGAAGTTCTCAAAAATTCAATTAATTTTTAAAAATTGTCCTACGACAGTTATCCACTAGATGGCGGAATTTATCCATTTATCTACCACTGTCCCCTTCTTCCCAACAGGTTAAACTAAATTTTGTTACTTGAAAGCTAGAGGGCAAGATTTCCTTACAAATAACTGTTCAAAAAGTTTTTGTTTTGTTTTTTTCCCTTCTTTTTTCTTTTTTTTTTTTTTTTCAAAGACCCGTGGAAAGAGGAAATGCTTTTGAAAGTCTCAGACTACAAATCACAAGGTTCAGCTTGCAGGAAAGAAAAAAAAAAATGCCTATGTGATTTGTGTGTGTGTGTGGGGGTGAACATAAGCAGTGACTTTTTAAGTCTTAGACGTCATCGAGGAAGAAGACGCATTTCCAGGGAACCTCCTCTCCCCTGTAATCGTTGTGTTAATGCTGCCTAGCAAGTCCTTAGATCTGTGACCTCACTCCCACCCGTCAACTCGCATGAAATGGGGTGTGCTGGGATATGCTGTGGGCATCTCCTCCCTTGCCACTGTGGATGAGAGTCTGAGAGATGTCCATCATCTGGAAGCCATAAAAGCTGTCCTCAGAAGCACTTGCTTTCGGATCAGTGATAACGTTTCAAGGCCTCTTTTGGGTCTCGACCCCCAGGACGACTGCGACCATGAGGATGCACACACTTCGTAGGCTGGTGTCCTGACAACTTGGACCTCCAGTTTACCCGCAGTTACCTGGGGTCATTGCCCTCCTGTCCTTGTCACCCACTCTTCCTCTGTCCTTTCCTGCACATCCAGGCATTTTATGGCCTCTGAGCAGAACAATCTGTCACTTCCTCCCTTAATATTCATTTTGTAGCTTTCAAATTTGCCTCTAAGATTTAAACAAATTGCATGCATACACAGTGTGCATAGACGTGTGTAGGAGAAGGGGATTTTGGATTCGCGCCGTGCTGAGCTTGCTTTCTGGTGAGCCGCGGCTTACCAGAGCCTGCAGTCTCCCTGACCACCTCTAACCCGGAAGCAGGACGGGGCGCATTGAGGCCAAGAAAGGGGGAGGACCTTCCTGCTCCATCGCCAGGCTGACGAGATCAGGTGACCGCTCTACACAGACCACCCCGAGCCAAGTCCACGCTAATTAACATCAACGTTAGATCCTCAGGAAGGGGACTCAGACACACTGAGGAGAGGGATTCAAGTAAGCACACCACAGTCCCCATCTTCGTGTGGCCCACACACAGAGGAAAATGATGCTCCCGACTCTATCTGTCTCTACTTACATCTGCTCAGGGCAACTTTAGTACGTGCTGTGCTCAACAGGCAACTCAGCCCAAGTCGTCCAAGAGAACCATTTAAATTACTTTCCCAAACTGTCTTTTCTAAAATTGTCTATTTATATTTTTAAAAGATTTATTTTATTTTATTATTTATTTGTGTGTGTGTGTGTGTGTGTGTGTGTGTGTGTGTGTGTGTGTGTGTACAGAAGAGGGCATTGGATCCCCTGGAACTGGGGTTATAGGCAATACGAGCTACTTGATGTGGGTGCTGAGACCTGAACTCCTCTGGGCCTCTGCAAGAGCAGCAGCAGGCATTCTTAACCCCCGGGCCATCTCTCCAGCTCCACACCCACAGCTGTATTCATTACCTTGAGACAAAGAAAGGAGTGGGGTGTAGGAACAACAGTGCAGACTCTGAACCGCAGCATGCAGCTCCCAGTCAAGTCACTGGAAAAAAATGTATGTTCATTCTGCTGCAGAGAAGAGGTGACAGGTAGAGAAGTAGGTGGATAAATAGATGATAGTTGTATCCTAGCTGATAGTTAACAGACGATAGTCCATACACACACATAGACCAACGATAGATTGACAAATTACAGATAGCAATTTAGGAAATTGGTAGGTATACATTGATAACAGTAGATAGATGGTACCTAATAGGATGACAGGAGAGGGATAAAGTGCTGTAGTGGGAGAAGATAGCTACTTTGACAGAGGATTAAAGTGATAGAGATTGGCTTCTTTGTTTAGAAATTAGAATATTCAATGGAGGTCGTAGTAGAAAATGCCTTTGACAAGTTTCCTGGAGGTCTTAGCTCCTCCCATGATTTACAAAGCCTTAAGTTACTATAGTTTAAAAAAAAAAGCCACTTTAAAAACAAAAATCATGATTAATTAAGACTGGGTCCATCACTCTTGAGCTTTTTGAAAAGGAACCCCCAGACAACAGTTCTGTTTTTTTATGGGTTGGTTTGGATACAACCAACTCACTTGATTACAATGCCACATGCTTTAAATACTTTTACTGAAATGGATCAGGCCCAGGGGAGAGCCTCAGTAACAGGGAAGCTGCCGGACAGTCCCTGGGGAGGAAAGGGAGCTTGCTTCAAAGGTTTTGGTTTTGTGATTAGAAAGAAGAGAATACTATATAAACCAACAGGGTTCAGGTTCAGATCTTCCTTTTTCACACCCGGAATTATGATTTTTCTGATGTCAATAAATCTGAAAACATAATTGTAGAATTCTGATTTTTCTTTTTTCTTTTCTAGTAAAACTTAGTAAGGGACCAAAGGAATGAAGCTGTCCTTGAGAATGATTAGATTGCTCTGTTAGTCTGATTGGTCTATTACATAGTCTGATTAGACTATCCCCAGAATGGCAAGTTTGGTGGGGAGGCAGTATTGCTTTTCTTCTTCAATTATAAAATAACATTTTATACAGAACGAATTGTTCTGACTTTTGCTGCACACCAAATATGAAAGCCAAATGAGATAAACCTAGTATTTACACAAAGGATGCATCTATTTCAGAAACTGATTTTCTTTAACATCTTTATTTTTAAGGCAGGACTTCAGTAAGAAGCTCAGGTTGCCTTCAAATTCACAGTCCTCCTGCCTCGGGGTCCTGAGTACCCGGATTAGAGCCCTGCACCACCATACCCAGGCCTTTGGTTTTCTTTTATTATGCCCTTGGTTTGATAGATAAACGTTGCCCAGGGTTCTGATCCTGCTGTTACTGTGAAGGTCTTTCTCTACCTCAGCCTCCTCATTTTTATGAGAATAAAAGAACATTATTATTTATGATCAAAGTTATTGTGGAAATAAATTCAAATCTTTCAGTTTAGTTTCTACAGTGGAGTCATTGTGACAGACAAAACTCTTTTCCCAGAGGACTGCAATATATAAATATTGTAATGCAATATATAATATATGTAATATAAATAGATAGATAGATTATTTCACTTCTAAAGGCATGGAATTCACAAGAATGGCATGGAATGAAATGTGTTTGCCAATCAGATGTGTAACAGAGAACAACACAGGATAGACGAGAGTCAAAAGTGAAAACATTTAAAGACATCTATTGCTGAGTGCTGCCTCTGGCCTGTAATTTTAGCTCTGGGGAGATAGGAAGAACAGTTCAAGCCCAGCCCAGTCTACACTATGAGTTTTAGTCAGGCTATATAGCCTGATCATTTCAAAACAAACAAACAGAATTATAAAACAAAAAACTATTTCCAGCTTTTCTGATACCCCCAAACGCCATTGCTACTTATGTATCGTATCATGTGGAGTAGAATGTATCTCTAAAACATACTGCTGGCTGCTTAACCAAAGTTAATGGAATTTTCTCTGTACATAAGTATACATATTTTAATTTCATTCATTATAACACAGCTAGAAATTGGCTCAAAGTAGCAATTAGCAGTCTTAAGTGAAGCTATAATTGATACACATTCTTTAGCACTGTGGTACTTTCTAAGCAGTCAAATCTGATGTCATGTGATAACTTTTCCTTTTTTTCAACCCTTATTAAATTATTAGCATTTAATATTAAACAAGCATGTCATTAAGAAAATAATTCATACTCACTGGAAATGCTATATTGTGTTTTACCTTTGCTCTGGGAAAATGGATTGGTCAGTGTTGTAGGTTATTGGCTTAAACAGGACAGGCTGCCACAGTAGTGTTCACTTTGGCAAATAGTGTAGGTTAGGTTCCTACCATTTCATTCGAGAGTCTATGCTAGGCTTCAGACATACAGAGATTAGTTTCTGCCTTCAGCTCACTGTTTCGTGAAAACTCCTTCTGCGTTGTCTGTATCGTCTGTACTGCCATAGCCTTTTTCTGTTTGCTCCCAAGGATAGTTCTTTAACACTCTTAAATCTATTCATAAAATCATTCCTTCAATGAATCTATATGTAGTGCTAATGTGCTAGGGCACTCTGCAGGGATCCAGGGGTAAAACAAGGATTAAACCCATACTTGATTCCTGTTCATTGCACTTAGACTTCAGTGGATAAAAAAGATGCCACTTAAAGAATCATCATGACCAAATGTGCTGGGAAGGGGGCTGTGTGCCAGGTGGTCACAAGGTAGGGGCGGGAGTACTAACCCAACTTCAGATCCCAAGGTGGAGGGAAGACTGAGTCAGCAAGGAGAGAAGGGGAGGAGTTCCTACCCCACCAGCTGAGCACCAGACAGTACACAGAGAGAGGGCAAGGAAGCAGTGCAGAGTTTAGAGCAAGGTAAGGCACAGAGGGAGCAGGAATCAAATCTGGAGGCCTGGAACTGCACTGGATAAGGAGGTGAAGCACTCAGATTTGAATGACCTCTGGCTGCAAAGAAGCTAACACAGAGAAGAGCCTCCCTTGAAACACAAGAAAGAATGTCCTTGGAAACCTATGAAAGAGGAAGGAGAAGGGACACACAAGAAAATCGGTCTGGGAACCCATAGAAGAGGCCCCTGGAAAACACAGGAGAGCCATTAGTTTACGAACCCAATAGAAGAGCCTTCCCAGAAACACACAGCAAGTCCCCCATCCAGGAGCACCCAGGAGAGTAAATGTGAAGAACACAGGGAAGAGGCTCCTGGGAACACACAGAGCAACCTTCCCGCAGGCTCCAGGGATTTCAGGACAACTGAAGAAGAGCTGAAGAGTGTGTCTTGATAGCTTAGTGTGTGCCAGTCACCCTCACTCTAAGATGACAGCCTCCTAGCAATCAGGAATTGCTAGGCTGGTCTTTGTAATAATACATTGTATTCAGGAGGTCAAAACGGGGAAAGGAACTTAGCTCCAATGGCACGCAATTAGATGTGAGAATTTTGTGCGTTATCTTTCTGGAAGCACCGCAAAGTAAGCAAAATGGTAGAAGAAATGAATACTCTGGGTTCTTAACATTCATTTTCCTTTACAGACTATTCTCTCCCTCTAAGGGCCACAGTTCTGCCTTCATTGTCTGGAAATGTTGATGCTGTCTTCTGAATCCAAAGACAGAGGGAGATAGACTGTTTAATTTAAATGACATGGGGTCACCATTAGACAACTGGCTGTAAATATCAAACTCTGAATTTTGCTAAGGTTTATGGATAGGAAGCCCATTTCCCACGTTGGAAATGTGTTTAGGGGCCTGTCTCTGCGGGCAAGGCCTAAGCGTGTGTACACAGCAGCTCTGGTTCCCTCTGTCCTTTGTTTGGTTATTGCATTCACTTTCTCTCTGGTATCACTGTGAGAATGCCCCTCATGTTGTCCAAAGTGAAGTTAGTGTCAGGATTGCAAAATGATGGGGTCACCCCTTCCTGGCATGAAGAGTAGTAAATAACCAAGGAAATCCAGGTTGGATGGATTTAGCCTGTGTGTCTTAGACAGAGAAAGTGGTGTGGCGTTTCTGTTTACCCAGCGCTTCCTCTTAAAGCCTCGCAGGGTGGGCCTTCATAGAAGGGTCTTTGTTGAATGGCTGAGGCTCCTGTGCTCAGCTAACAATGGAGGTTTCAAGTGCTAAATGAGTACTCCACTGTGTGCTAAGGGCTCTCTGGCAGAGTTGCGTCTGCTCAGGGGAGCTTAGCAGAGAAAGACTCATTACAGGGTGTTAAGTGACTCCCAGAATTATGGCGGGGAGGGAAGAGACAAGGCTGAGTCTTCAGTATATGCACCCAAACTACACTACTAGTCAAAATGGGCCAGCAGGAAACTGCAGTTCTGTCATCATTAGAAATCGACCGGACATTCCAGGTGCCGCTGTGATGTCCCCATCTCTGCTGTGTCGATGCCAACACAACCCACTCCTCCTCCCTCTTCTCTAAGTCAGTTCAGAACTCAAATTCCAAAAAGTTGCTTCTGACTGGTGGAACCTAAGTACCTCGAAGGACTTGATATTAAACAGGATGCTCCAGAAAAACAGAACTAACAAGAGTTAAAACTTCTCATAGATTAATGATCAAGCATCATTTGTATAGTTTGGGTTTGGAGAGAGGGCACAGTCAGTCAACTTTGCCTTGCAAATGTGAGGACCTCAGTTGGATCCTCATCACCAAGTAAAGAGTTGACCAGACCAATCCTCAAAACTTCTGTCTTAAACTTCTGTAAAGTTTCAGACTCTTTGGACATGAATTAAAACATATGAAATGAGACTCATGCACATCAAGATGGTGCTTTGTATCTGGAGATAGCTTGTATTCGTCGTCTTCTTTAGTTTTCAGGACAGTCCCTGAGTTTTTCCATTTTCCCCACAGATGAAGAAATGAAAGCTCGGGTACACTGAGCGACTTTCTCCCTGTAGCATGATGTTTGGTACTGAAAGCAGCAAGACCATTTTCTTCAGTCAACTCCAATGGATTCCCTTCATTCCAAACTCAAGATCCCTAGATGTTTTTCAAGCATATTCCTCCATAACTCTGGGTTACAAGACTCTAGCCCTGAGGTTACTCTTATATGCAGCCATACCCATGAGGTAGCTCTAAGTCTCAAAATTTACTGGAAATTAATTTTAATCCACTGTCATTAAAATATATTTGAGGTTTATGTTTAAGATATATTTTCCCCTCTTCCAACATCAAGGAATCCCACAAGGGGGCAACGGGACTTCTCAGAAGGGTTGAAAAATCTAGCAGTTTTGTGATAGTTTGCTAGACATTTCTTTTTAACCATATAGGAAAACATTGTTTCATCATAAAAATTCAAGTAGATTTGCTACAAATAACTTCATAAAAATTCTAACGTAACTCACTAGTCTGCACCGTTTTCTTATTAGGAGTATATATCAAACATTAGGGTTTACAGCTTCACCTCTTCTTTTCTGAACTTTATTATTTTTATTTTATTTGTATGAGTATTATGTCTGCATGTATAAAGTGCAGCCATATATATATATGTATATATATATATATACATATATATATATGTCTTCAAAATAGTTACTGAAACTTGTTAAATACAGAAGAGTGAAAGAATGGATGAACTGATCAATGGTAGCTCTACAGGAGAGATAAACTAGGAAGATCAAGGATAGTTTAGTGGCACATGCTTTTAATCCAAATTCTCAGGAGGCAGAGATAGGTGAATCTCTATTAGACTGAGGTTAACCTGGTCTACATAGTTAGTTCTAGGCCATCTAGGGCTGCAGAAGAAGACGAGGAGGAGGAGGAGAAGGAGGAGGAGGAGGAGGAGGAGGAGGAGGAGGAGGAGGAGGAGGAGGAGATCATAGACTTCTGAATCCAATGTGCATTTCCTGCAAAGCATTTTCATCTGTCATTATAATGAGAGCCACTGTCCCAAAGCTATAAAAGTGCATATGATCTCAGTTTTCAATGGTTTGAACAGATCACTTCTTTTCTTCTTTGTGATGAATGTGCACTAAGAGAGAAAGATGGTCTGTTTTAGTTTGCATTCCCTGCCAGGAAAGGCCTTCTATCTGACTTACCTTAGCAAAGCCTGTCTGAGAGTGTTTCCACTCCTGTCAACTTAGTGGTATTTGGCTGAATTGTGACTGAGTCCCTGAAACATACAGACTATTGTCACACTGGTTTTACTGCATATTAAAATGACCTGGAAAATCACAAAAGACCTAAAGAAATCCCAATAGTTCCTCTCCAATACAAGGCAACACTTGCCAGCACTTATTGAGCATTTACATTTACTATGGGTGAAGCGCATATAACATGTTCTTATTTAAGCTCTGTAACAACCTGGTTGTCGGGGTGGGGGTTGGGGGAGCGATGGTCATGTTTTCATCTCAAAAGATGAAAGGAGACAGGTTCTTCCAGGCTCGGAAGTAATGCCAGAGCTGTGGTACTGGGGCTCCTGACACCACGGTGCTAACTCTGGAGTCCTTAACCACTATGCAGTCTTGTTTTCTATTTAAAATTCTATTTGTGAACAGTTTCATTTTGGAGTTTGCTGAGACTTCATTTTGTTGTTAAGACAACAAGCTACAATGAAATTGAGCATTGTTGTGCATATATATATGTATGTATACATATATATATATATATATATATATATATATATATATGCCTATAATCCCAGTACTCCCAGCCAAGGCAGGAGAATGGAGAGTTCAAGTTCATCTTAGGCTACACAGTGAAACCCTGAGTCAGAAAACAAGAAGCAAACAAACTGCTAAACAAAACAAAAGCTTACAGTGCTCTAGGGAATGGAGACTCAGTCTACCTTGCATGCTGGAAATGTGATCAGACGGAAAGGGCTCTGCCCATTATCCTAGGTAAGCACTGAATACGGATTCATTTCCAGCTTCCCACACAGACCTTAACAACCTAAAAAGCTCTAGTTTTGACCTTGCTGAGTTTTTAATGACTCTTCACTTCAACAACAAAAGAAAATGAATGTTTGTGACTGATCACATCAGCACCTCAGAACCGGGGAAGACCACAGGCTTCAAGGGGAAGGACTTCAGGGCTTTAAGTGATGACAGGTATATCTAAAACCCAGAAACTGGCTTACTTAAGGCCTCCACAGAAACATAGACTAAGTTCTAGCCTCCCCTTTATCTTTGAGAGCTACAGAAGAGAGGGAAGGAAAGTGTAGATAAAGAGATGTGGCCACTCTTCCTAATTCAGCAAACATGGGAAGTTTAATCTGGAAAAATAAAGTTTAAGCGTCATTGAAATGAAAAGCAATGTGTTTTCAAGTTTAGCATCACTTAACTTTGCCGAGTTTTCAAGATACTCTGATTCCCTGACAGAGTTTTAGAAGTAGCTGAGCAGTTTATATGGAAATAGTTCTGTGCAGCAAACCGCCCTCAACTGAGAGGCTAAACACAATAGCTTTTGAGCCTACAATGTAGGCAGAATCCAGAAGGGATTCTTTGCTCTGCTCATGGTCTGAGGCAGTCCAAAGACTGGGGCTTGGAATTATCTTCCTGTGTCTGGCGTCTTGTGCTAGCTAGAAAAGAGAGCCAGAGCTGAGCTTGTCTGCTACAACACCCACACATGACTTCATCATTGGCACTGGGCTTCCTTGGAACATGGCGGGTTGGCGGGTGGATTCCAACCGTGAAGGCTTTAGAGGTGGAACCGAACACAAGGCATCATTTTCTTTGCAAAGCCTTTATTAAAGCAGCCACAAAGGCCCACCCAGATTCTAGGGGAAATCAACTCATCCTCATGATGGAGCACTAGTGAGACACTAGAAAAAGGTTGGTGGGAGCAGAGGGCAAGACTTGCTTCACAATCTATCACCTGAGAGCATTGCCATATGGAAGCAACATCGTGCCTTGATGGAAGGTGGTCACTCTGAAGACCAGATGACCTTTGTCACCGTGATACAATGTGACACCATTCTCAAAAGCCAGTCTTCAAAGAATTATTTTTATTATTTTCAGTTATGTGTATATCTGTATGTGGGTACATGCAGATGAATGCTGGTGCCTGCGGAAGTCAGAAGCATTAGGTGCCCTTGGAACTGGAGTGACAGACAGTTGTGAGTCAACAACATGGTCTAAGGAACCAAACTCAGGTCCCTGAAAGAACAATTAGGGCTTTTGACTGCTGAACTATCTCTCCAGGCCCCAGGGCCAGCCTTCTGTCTTTCCCAGGAAGGACTTTCTTCTCACACTGGGTACTGGGCATTTCAGGCTCTTGTGATCACTTCTGGTGTTTTACCATCTTTCAAGGTCCCCATGTCCCCATGCCTCTCCCGGCTGCACTAGTTGACAAGATTCATTCTCTTCTCTGAACTTTTACCCTCCAGATCACTGACAGAGCCCTACATAAGCTTCCTTCTATTCCAACTTAATTTTCTTGTGTTCATGTTTGCCTTTCAAGTGGATAATAAGCCCTGGCATCTCTCCCGGTGCCTGGCACAGAGTGGCCATTCAATACATGGTTCTTGATTAGATTATGCATTCATGACATCACTGCGGAGTTTGTCCCCTTCAGTTGTATATCAATGTAGAAGGAAATTACAGCCCTATGACCTACTATAAATAAAAGTGTGACATCTCACATAAGTGCTCAGCTGCCCTTCAAAACAGGAAAATAAATGTCAGATTTGTCTGTTTTCCTCATCTTCATGCAACTGTTGTTTCATACCTCTGGGGATAGAAGAACTGGATCATTTCACAATTGCTTGAAGTTAAGTATAAAACGTTGTGGGTAAAAAGAAGAAGCTGGGACGGGTGGGAATTAATGTCTGGTTGTGGGCTCCTCGCTTTCTCCTGTGTGTGGGAGAGCCTGCAGATGGTGGGAGTGGGGAGGAAATGACTATTTCAAATTGCTCCAAATCCCGGGAGTGCGTGGGCATGGAGGCTCAACCAGGTCAAGTCGATGTGGTGATGGTTACTGAAGTGAACGAGGGTCAACCTTGGCATTCATTTCTTTGGAAGGAGTTTAAAGTCCCTCCAGCAAACACTGAAGCTCCACTGAATGCATTTATGATTTGACACAGGCGATTTTCTTGGATTTACTGAAGCTCTTTTCTCTGTGGTCTGAAGGTTGGGGCCTTTCTGAATTTGAGTAGCCCAATATGAAGAGAATGTGTTTGCTCTTCTATTTCCTGATCACAGGACCTCACTCTTAGCTGACTCCAGTAACTCCCTTCACAGAAGGGAGAGCCCACACTCCCCCCCATGCCTGGCAGGCTGAAGAACTCCTTCCTGTTGGATGAGCTGAGGGGACCATGAGATGTGCTCAGTGTCCATGGACTCTGGAGATAAAGGGAAAGGCCTGCTGATACCTGAGATGACTCAAAATACACTGGAATTGAAGAGAATGGAATAGTCCTCACTTACCCAAGAAATGGCAATCCAAAATTCTATTCTTTTTGATGCACAGTGTCCTATGCTGCTCTCACATCATTTTCCTGTTCTAATTGTACTTATTTTATGTTAAAATTCCTTTTTTGTTCTAGAGTGTACATCAAATTTTGGCACCCTGGAAGTGTGCTAGGTTCAGGAGAGGTGAAAACTATTATCACCAGAGACTTGTTACTGGATAGAATATCCAAAGATACGGCTCCCTCCCTCTCACCCTCTCCCTCCCTTTCGCCCCTCCCTCCCTCTCATCCTCTCTTTAGCCCTCCCTTCATTCTTTCTCTTTCCTTCCTTCTTTTTCTTATCTCTTTCCTTGTCCTTGGGTGACAAATATCAGCTGTGTGAATTCCTAGGCAAGAACATTGTTCTTACAGCTGAGCATGCCGTTCCCCCCACGCTCTCTCTTTTTTAACTCTATATCACATTTCTTTATTTGAGGGATAGGGGAGGGGGTGGTCAGAGGACAACCTGCAGGAGTCAGTTCTCTCATCCCACTGTGTGCAGCCCAGAGATGGAACTCAGGTTGGCTGGCGTGGTGACAAACACCTTTATCTGCTGAGCCGGAGTGCTACTCTTCCTCCATAGTTTTAAAGAAAGCAAAGTTTAAGAAGCTTCATTTTTCACTTCAAATTTTCTTATATTTACGTACTTGGTGGAGGTGGGCGTGTGGGAGCCACAGTGTACCTGTGGAGGTCAGAGGACTTCTTGTGGGAGTTGACGCTTTCGTTCCAGCATGGGAAATCAAACTCGGGACCTCGGGCTTGCAAGCACCTTTGTCAGTCCAGCCCTCACCAACACGCTGTTTTTCACTTTTGAAGACAGACTCTTAAACATAGAAAAGAGCAGTCTCCAGAAGCAAACCATATGGCTTATCTACAGCAGAAATTTATGGCAGGTGTGGGCGTGGCAAGAACTCACGGCATGTAGAGAGAAAATGAAAGCCTAACATCGATTCTTTTCTGAGTCCAAAAAGCCTAACTGCATTGGATAGAGATAAAGACAGCACCATGTTGGCCCCTGGCTCTGGCTGTATCTGTAGGTGTGGTGCTTGGGATTTGAGAGTCGCCCAAGGTCCAGACTTGAGGGAAGAATCCTGGCGTGCTTGGGTGAAGTCCTGTGCACTTTCACCCTGCCAGCTGCAAAGACAAGGGTGCCGTCAGTTGTGTTGTCATGGCAATACGCTGTATTTCCACAACACAGCCTTCCCACATGCTCACAAGCCAACTTGGACAGTTTGTCCTGCATGATAGTCAGATCAGAAAGTGAAGAGGGGCCTTTGGGACTGAGACAATGGTTTGTGTGTGTGAAAGTTTCACTGTGGCTAAACTCAGGCGTGCACGCACACACAGGCTCACATCTAAATTGAGAAGACGTGTGTGCGCTCATCTCCTCTCCCTCTCTGTGGAGCTTTTCTGAGCTTGCTGAGCAAGAGCCAGTAGCTCTAAGGGGTGGGATGGAAGAAGCAGGCCAGTGAGCTCATGACTAGTGCGGCAGGCAACTGTTAACTTTTGCAATCCAAGATTTTAGAAAGTGATTTACAAATTTCCCTGTTCTCCCCTGTCACAAAAGAACACAAAGGAATTCAGTGACTCATTGTGAACCTGGGTTTGAGGAGCTCTTTTGTTTCTTGGCAGAGTCAGGCCACCCACCGTCTGGGGCTTGTGTGTGTTACTTCTTCCTTTCAGAGTAGTCAGCTTTGCTTAGCACCCTCCTGGGAGCCCATGCTTCATGCCACTCAGCATGAAGCATGAAGGGACAACAAGACCCAGCGAGCAGGCTTCACTATTGCGCTTCCCTCAGAATCAGAGAAGAGCTTGGCCAGGGCTGAGAGGAACGCTGGTGGAGTCTCCTGCAGCAGAGAGGGGACTCTCCCAGAACTGCGCAGGGTACTGTGGGTTCCTGTAGCTGCTGATGCCACTGCTGTCTGGGGCATGTTTCCCCTTTGCAGGGTGAGAGGATGACCCCTTACCCAACATGAGCTCCCCTGGTCTTGGCTGAACACACACATCATTCTTACCCATATTTGCATTCCCTAGATACAAACATGTGCTTAAATAGCAAATGTGTGGTGAATATCTATTTCAGAATATCTATTTGCCAGGAACATTTTGTGAGCATATAGATGATGTTTCCCCCTCACAATATCTAAGTCTTCATACATATTTGGGAAGATAATTTTATAAATCTATCATTAATATTAATTTGACTATGCATAGATTGGGTTATGACCACTTAGTTATGCTGATGCGATTTCTGCAGAAAGGTCAGGGCCAGCGCTGAGTGTGCGGCAGGGGTTCACCATACACTACCATCTTTCCTTCCCTGATAATGAGAACTTGGCAACAGGCATGTTGGGAATTTGATGCCCGGTCCTCAGCGACTGGCTGGAACACTGCCATCTTGCTCACATGCTCATTAGGAAATACGCTGCTAGACGCTTTCATGTATCAGGAAAAGATAATGGCCATTTTTCATATGATTAAGAATCTATAAAGAACTTTGGGAATCCAGAAGGAAAGAATGCTAAAAGACTCCAGAACTCCTGAGACAGAGGCAGGCAGACTTCTGGATTTCTGTCTTGAGGACAGCCTGGTCTACATAGTGAAGTTCAAAAGTAGCCAGGATTACGTGGTAAGACTTTGTCTTAAAAACATAACAAAACAACAGCGAAATCCCTCTCTCCCCCAAAAAAACAAAAAACAAAAAACAAACAAAAAAAAAATTAAATAAGGTAAAATAAAGCAAAGTATGGTCCAAAGATATCAGCAGAGGCCAGAGTTGGAAACTTCTTGAAATTGGGGAATCTCAGATTTATCCATCCCTCCACCCTAAATCATAATCTACATTTTACCACATTCTCCAGCTGGTTGTATATCCATTAACATTTGAGAGAACTGACATAGGAAAAAGCCCAAGCAGCCGTCTTCAAAGCCATAAGAAATGATTACTTGACTAAATCAAGGGCAGATATTTGGGGTGGCACCACAAAAGACAGAAAATTCCAGAAAGATTTAGCAGTAAAGATGTAGATCCTAAGCAAAATGTCATTGTAGAAACTACCAGGTTCCTTCCATTGTAAATCCTGGGCAAAAGACAGAAAATCCCTGAAGGCTTTAGGAATTAAGATATAGTTCCGGTACAAAGCATCTTTACAAAACTACTGGTTTCCTGCAGTTGCAAATCTTGGGCATGTCAGCCGTTTGATTAGGCCCTGCCGCATTGGGATAACGTGGGGAGGCAGCAGAGGAGAAGGGAAAGGCAGAGTGTAGTTATCTTCGTATTAGTTTTTAAAGTAATCCATGTGCATGCTAAAATTTCCAAGCACTAACAAGAGTGTAAGCTGAAACGTGGATGTGAGAGCTGCTCTCTCCAAGCTGCACTAATCACACAAAAGCAGCTCGGAGTCCACTGTGGGAACAAACTGCCATGGGTACACGCACTTACTAGCAGTGTAATTTTCAGAAAATTATTTAACTTCACTGTGCTCCAGTTTCCTCATCTGTAAAATAGAGATGACTGCATGATCGTTGGGAGGATTCAACTTTCAAATGTACCAAGTTCTTTCAAACTCTTATCACGTTAGCTGTTGTCATTCTAGTACGTAAATGATTTTTCACGTTTAAAACTTTTATTCCATGGGTGCAGTACTGGGACAATTGTTCTGGGGGGTAATCAACCACTTTCTGATTGGATTTAAGGCCCACTTTGCTGGGAGAAATATGCACCTGGTACTGCTAATCTGGCCAAGAACCCACGTTAGAAGAGCTCTCGGGCCCTGGGGTGAACCACTACCACTGCCTTGTAAATGCCCTCAGAATTCATTTCTCTCTCGACCCAGAGATTCATGTAGCTCTCAGTCTTCATAAGAGAGGTTTCTTCATGCAGTGGCCAGTGGTTAACAGAAGCTCAGAGAATGTCAATGGAGTGCTCAGCCACAAATGGTACATCTCTGTATCATACTACCCACTGCAAAGACTTAGGCACCATCATGAAAAAAGAGGAAGAAAGACTGTAAGAGCCAGAGGTTGGGGAGGACTGAGGTGAAACAGTATCTTCTAGACATGACAGGATCTCTGCACTCATGAATTCACAGCAGCTATGGTTGCTTACATAAGACCTACACAAGATGAAGCCAGCCATCATTCCAGCACGGAGGAGGAAGAGGCTCACCAGCTTCTGCCCCTAACTGAAGAGTTCTTGTGAGTTGATGGATTCTGTGTGTTGGGGGGCAGTACCTGTTTTCATTAAAGATATGGCTTATTCACCATCCAGTGGATGGCCCCACACCCAAGAATATATGGACAGCACAAATTGGACTTGATGGGCTATTACAAAAAGGAGAGATCATGAAATCAGGGTGAGGAAGTGGATCCGGGAGGAAATAGTGGGAAAATGAGGAGTGGAGTGGATATGATAAAAAATATATTGTGTGAAATTCTCAGAGACCTAATAGAAACACTATACTACAACTTTTTTGATTCACATGGTATTTAAAATTAAGAAATTTTGGGGCTGGAGAGAAGGCCAGTGGTTAAGAGTACTCAGGGCTCTTGCAGAGGACCCAGGTTCAATCCAGCACACACATGGTAGCTAACAACCATCTATAACTCCAGTTCCAGGGGATCCGATGCCTTCTTCTGACCTCCACAGGCATGGCACTACAAGGATGCACTTACATACATGCAGGCAATACACTCATATACACAAAATAAAGATAATCAATAAAAAGAATAAGAAATGAGGAAAGAGGGTAGGCCTCTTTCCTCCACTGGTCCAATGACCAGCCAGTTCTACTAGAATCGTTTATTGGCTAATCTTTCTGTGTTATCTTAGAGGTTGAATTGTAGTATCTAAAAAATATATGCTGGTGTTCTAACCCCTGGTGTTTTGGATTGATCTTGTTTATAAACTGGGTTGTTAGAAACGTATTTCTCTAAGATAAGGCTAGACATAGAAGCAGTGAGGCCTGGATCCAATAACAAGACTTGTGTCCCTATAAAAAAGAAAAGACAGAGTCACGCAAGGAAGGCGACTGTGGTAGAAACAGAGGCAGGCAGCAGAGGGATGCTCCACAAGCCAAGAAGAACCTTGGACCACCGGAAGTCAGAAACAGCTTGAAGGGTCCTCCCTAGAGGACTCAGGAGAAGCCCAACCTGACACCACTTGATGACAGGCTCTGTCCTTCAGACTAATAAGACAATAAACCTTTACTGAGTTTTTTCATTTGGGTATCATGTTGTGTGAAATGAGGTCTTAACATGTAACTCAGGCTTGTCTCATACTAGGCAGCCCATGCTGATTCGAGTCTACTGTTTTATCTTGATGCGTATTGGGATTTCAGGTGTCACTCCTCCAGACTGCCTATTGTTTTAAGACACCATATTTTTTGATACTTTTGGTAACATTCTTTGTTACCAAAAATGTAAATTATGTAATGAGCCCTTGTTTGTTCTCTGGATCTGATTGTGTATTCCTGTGTCTCAGTGTTGTTTTAATAATCAGTAGGCCCTGTTCAGAAGAAAGAGATGCTAAAGCATCCATTGATCCTCAATAGAAAGTTGTTTTTTAAAAGTTTTTAAAAAAAATTTTTATTTGTGTGTGTGGAAGGTGCCCACAGAGGACAGAAGAAGGAGTCAGAGCCCCTGGAGCTGGAATTGTAGTTGGTTATGAGCTGCCTGACACGGGTCCCAGGAACCAAACACTCGTTCTCTGGGAGAGGAGCAAGTGCTGCTAACCTCTGCACGGTCTCTCTCCAGAGCCCACCAATAGAGAGTTTTTGAGATAACACTGAACCTCTTTACACTGCAGCTGTCCATTGTCCTGTCTATTCTACAAATACACTTTCCTGAAAGTCGGTCTCCCAGAGGACTGTGGCCGCCCTGGTTGTCACTTCATGACCCCAGATACTGTGAAACTTCCCAGGCAGTATGTAGGGGAAGAATCTCACAGCTCAGCTGATGTGTCTCTCTCCAATTGACGGAGGCTTATAAAAATTGCCAGGAAGCAGGTAATGGCTTATAAACTCCATGCTCAGCTAGGACAGAGCCTGGGCTGGTGTAGAATGAAGTCTGGGTTCATGGCTTGTGACAATGTGTTTTATAGGAACCGCTGGTGGAGCTGAGCAGGGAAAAGGCTAATGCCAAGTTCTATTTCACTGGAGTAAGGCATATCAGAGTGAAATAATGAATGACAATCCAGGCACTAAGAGGCTTCCTGGGGGAGTTAATGGTAACCCACTGGGCCTTAGCATGTGACCTCCTTTGTGGCATAAATGGGGATGCATTTCATAGTGGCTAAGCATTAGGAAATATGCTTTTAATTATCACTTAAGATGTAACCTGTCAGAGGAACTCGTATCACTGGTGTTTAATGAGAATTGATTTGGGATTGCATTACTCAGGAAGCCGGGGATAATGGAAAGCTCAGGGTCTTTCCTGAGACCTTAGCCACCTCATGCCTCTGCCCAGACACACCTCACCTCAGCAGCCACCAGATATATGATCTGCCCACATGTGGCCCAGGCACAGCCCTGCTCAGCCTGAAAGTGATTTCTGATGAATGAGATTCCATAAAGCTGAGCCTGGCTCAGGATTCTCATTGCAAAGTGAGGGAGCCCCAAGGAAAACTACTGAGGCTTCGAGTTTCCACCGAGGTCCACAGACCTTGTCAGTGCCGGGGCACAGCACAGAAGCCGCATGCTGGTCGAAGTGTCGACGGGAGCACCCACCATCCACTGCTGGATGGACATTTCCGCTTGTGTGTTTGTTGTCTGGCCTTTTGTTTCTGCAGAGCTGGGGATCAAACACAGGGCCTTCCATGTGCTAGGCAACCTCTGTTTTACTGAGCTCTTCCCGGCTCCCTTTACTGTAAGATAGGGTCCTGTTAAGTTAGTCAAGCTGACCTTGAACTCATCCACCTGCCTCAGTTTTTCAAGTAGCTAGGATTGTACCACTACTCCTTTTTTTTTGACTGTTCTGAAATGGTCAGCTCGTTCATGAGGAGGCAGGGCCAGGGTAGATGTGCGGGGCAGTGAAGGGTGGGAAGAGATGTCCCAACTCGTCACTATTACGCCATATTTTATTTTCTTAGCCATAAAGTAAAACTGCTTTGGGGAATGATTTATTTATTTTCCTCAAAAAGCACCTTGGTAATTTTTAGAGTTTAATTTGCAAAGGCAGCTTAAAGCACAACAGTAAAGAGGTCAGTCTTACTGGTCTGAGGATGTGGCATCTTTCAATTACAGATGCGTATTGCTGAATGCTCATGGTCTTAGAGTATAGACTCACGATTCATTTATTGAAGTGGGTATTTGAGAGGTGTTAAGGCATAGAAACGGGATCTGGGACTTTTCCTGGTCAGATACAGAAAGACAGAAAATCCATGCATGAGTATGTGAGACCAATGATGCAGGTTGAATGAAGGTGGATTTTCAGAAAGAGATAAAGAAGCAAGAGCAACAGGCTTCAGAATATGGCTTCTCCTCACTATATACGGTTTTATCTATATGTGTGTGTGTACACGTGTATATATTTATGCGGGTGAACACGTGTGTGAACAAGTGTGTAGGGGCCAGAGGTCGAAGTCAGATGTCTTCCCTGACTGCTTTCTACCTTATTTGAGGCAGAGTCTCTCATGGATCCTGGAGCTGCCCATTTGACTAGGCTAGCTGGCCAAGCTCAGTGTGAGTGTCAGTCAGTGGCTCTCGCCATGTCACCTTCCTCAAACCAAGACCTACACTTGGTAGCGTTTGAGGAGTGCCCAGTTGCCGTGTTCTGCTCCCCCGAGGCCAGATGACAAGAAGAACCGGGAGGATTTCTGCCAGTTCTGTAGCTTGATGTCCAAGTGGTGGTGAGCTTTGGAGTCAGGAGATGGACTGGGTCTGGCCAGCTGGGGGCTGCTAACGCACAAATTGCAAAGATTTAATCTGATACTGATATTTACATAAATTTTCTTCCTAAAATGGATTTGAATCACTCCATCTTATTAACCATGAAGCTCTTTGGGCAAATTATGTATTAGAGCAGAAAGAGGGCTATAACCAGAGTGTCCTGAGGCTGAGACATTTGCGTTTCTCAAGGCTTTCCTCTGGGCTTTCATGGCTATGAAGAACTGAGAACTCAACTATTTGGTTTCAAGTCACTGCTCCAAAGCACCACTCTTCCTGTGCGCCATTCTTTGTGTGTGTGTGGGGGGTCTGTGTGAATGTTTGTGGAGTGGGTGCACAGATGTGCAGATTTGTGTGAAGGCCAGAGGTCAACCTCAGGTGTTATTCTAAAGGAGCTATCCAATCTTGTTGGTTTTAAAAAGAAAATTTTAATTATATTTATATATTTATGAGAGGGATTGACATGAGAAGAGAGAGAGAGAGAGAGGAGAGAGAGAAAGAGGAGAGAGAGAGAGAGAGAAAGAGAATTGACATATATGACACAGCATGGATGTCAGAGAGTTGTCAGAAGACAGCTTTCAGGAGTTTCAGGAGTCTGTCCACTCCTTCTATCACATGGGCTCTGGTATTGAACTCAGGTCACCAGGCTTCGTGGCAAACTCTTTACCTGCTAAGCCATCTCATCAGCCCTCATATTGTTTTTTTTGAAACAAGCTCTCTCACTGGGACCTGGAGCTTAACAACTAGACTAAATTAACTGATCAACAAGCTCCAGGAATCTGCCTGCTACCCACCACCTCCTCAGTGCTGGCTTTTTATGTGGAACTGGGGATAGAACACAGATCCTCATGCTTGGATGGCAGGCACTTCCTGCTTTATATTTCACATTCTTAAGCTTGAGCCTTGTTCAGATGTGTTCCTTTCTGTTTACTGAGAAGGGAATCTGAGGTCTCCAGTGCGAGGGCTGCCAGTGTCACAGTGTAAGATCCCTGAGTTGATTCTGCTCCATTGTAGTACAGTGACTGCCGCTCTTCCCCTGCCCCAGGGGGCTCTGTGGTTGAATCTGAACTGTCCCTCCCAGGCTCCTGTTGAACACTTGTTCTTTACCTAATGGTAAAAGTTTGGGAGAGTGTAGAAACTTTAGGAAGTGGAGCCTCTCTGACACAAGTAGCTCACAGAGACAGAATTTGGACGGTTACACCACTCGGGATTCCTGCCAACTGTCTCTGCTTCGAGGTCTGCCGCATGCTCCCAGCACCACGCACTCCACCATGCCTGTCCTACAACAGTGGGCCAAGACCCTCTGAACCGCTAGCTACAATAAATCTTTCCTACCTTGGCCTGTAAGTATTGGGCCACAGCAGGGCAAAAGTAACTAATACAGAAGATTCCACTGGGCTATATATTCCAGACCTCACCTGGGGCCGATCCTCTTTCCCTCTTCAGTTAAGTGTCTAAAGGGCTTCCTGAGAACAGGATAGAATAACAGAGCCAAGACTATAGACCAGGGTGGGAAGCAGGTCATGGAGCCCCCTACTCAGAAAGGGATGGCGCAGACAGCGTTGCTCATTGTCCTTGTAAAGAAGATTCTCTCAGGATTCGCATTTCCTTAAGGAAACCTGAAATGTAACAAGTGACACCTCATTCAGGTATATGAGGCCCAAAGTGTGTGCCTCAGGTGTTCCACATAAGAGCAAGGCTAAGCTTATCTCACAGTCTCCTTTCTTAAGGCCATGTATCTTTCCAAATTTTCTAAGTAACCTGAAATTTTGTTGACTCGGATCACCATCCTTTTGCTTTCTGCCCTTGAATTCCGTCAAATAAAAGAGGCGTGACTAGGAGGTTAGACTAAAAGTAAGCAGTGGCTACAACTACCTGGTTCACAAAAAAGACAGGAAATGGAAGATAACGGTAGGAAACAGAATAACCCCGTGGCTTCTCAGAACATCACAATATTTGGGTTTACACACGCTGTCTGCCATCTTCTCTCCCACCCACAAACGCTTTCAGTCATGTAGATTTCTCTTCACGTTGTTCTCGCCTTTACTGGCTAGCACAGTCTTCTCTTCCACAGGTTCCACATCAGATGACCAGGAACAAGCGGCTGGGGCTTGATGAGCCTGGTGTGGCAGAGCCTAGGGACACACTGAGCAAAGAGCCGTCCGTCAGTCCCTTCTGTCTCCCCTTGTTGAGGGTCTTTGATAAAACCACATTTCATCGTTTTTCACAGGGTTTTGTTCAAAATAATTTTACAATATTTGATGTATCTTCTTGAAACCATTATGTTCCAAGTAGTGGAAAACTTGGTCATGAAGAATCATCAAAAAAAAACAGTAACAACTGAAGGACAGATGCCTGGACTTAAGAGGATCCTGAGCTCACTTAAACCTTAGGTAAACAGCAGATCTGAGCTAATACCCAACCCAGGGACTGGGCAAAATCCCCAATCCAGAGACTGTTGTTATCTGGGAAAACAAATAACAGCCCCTACTGTTTCAAAACCCCCAAACCATGTCAGGGGCACTTACATTAAACTATGAAAAGAGCCCTAATCCCCACTCCAGTCCCCTAAGCCTTGTAAGCAGCCCTCCAACTGTGCCCGAGGGTGCAGGTTCAAATCCATAGAGAGACCTTTGCCACTTTCATTGTTCTTAACAAAGAGCAGTTTGCTCCTGAGATCGGTCTCATCTTCCATTTTCAGGTCTCCCTAGTTGATCTCCATGTAACATTTTTTAAGAACAACAGTCTTTGGTTGCAATGGAGAGACGGGTAGTCTACTAGTTACAAACCAAGATTATCAGTCCATGCGACAGTATGATCTTTGCACTGAGTCACTGTGCATTAAGTTGGACACCTGGGAGCAAAGGCGTACCGTTATACTGGCCATGTTTATTATAGCACACAACCAGCAAAACGTATCGTTTATTATTTTGCCACATTTCTTCTAATCATCATTTCTATGATCTGTGTGTTGCATTGTTCTTCAATCAATACAAATGAACCTTTTCCCATGTCATTAAATATTTTTGCATAATAAAGTCTACCATCTGGATATTTCACAGTTAACACTAAAATCTCCTTCGTTAGATTTTGTTAGGTGCTTGGGTCATTTCTGTTCTGGTCACAGTCACTGTACATGAATTCTGGAGTTGACGTTCATATACTACATCCCTTGAAGCAGAATGTAAGTGAAGGGGTGAACAGATGTTAGACGTGACAAGTATTACCATTCAGGCGGATGGTACCAGTTCCGACCACCCATCATCAGGGTGTCAGAGTACCCACTTTGCTGGGTATGAGTCCAACTGGTTGGTAGAGAGGGGCTCAAAAGAGAGTGGACAAGGATGAAGACAAAATAGCCAATCAAATAATGAGAGCCACTGCTAAATTAAATGAAGACTGGACTAGAAGTCAAGAGTTCTGAGTGCAAGTCCTTCTCCAGCAAGGTGCGTGATAACCATGATCTTATTTACTTTTCTGAGTTCCAGGTTCCTCTTTCACCACACGCATGTGTGGGTATTGGGGGGGAGGTGGCAGTTGCATGGTGTAGATGTGTGTGTGTGTGTGTGTGTGTGAGTGTGTGTGTGTGCGTGTGTTTAGGGTACAAGTTAATGTCAGATTCCTCTCCACTTTTATTTTTTTAATGTATTATTACCAGGCATCGCACACACCTTTAATCCCAGCACTCAGGAAGCAGAGATAGGCAAATCTCTGTGAGACTGAGCCTGCCTAGTTTACATAGCAAGTTCCAGGTCATCTGGGGCTAGAGGAAGACTCTGTGTCTCAAAAAAGACAACAACAATAAAATGTATTATTGTATGTGTGCACAATGTATGTGTGTGAGTATGCACGTGAAGGTCAGAAGACAATGTTGTGGAGTCGGTTCTCTCCTTCAGCCTTTATATGGGTTCTGGGGACTGAATTCAGATCCCCAGGCTTGCATTGTAAGAGACTTCGCCCACTGCGTCATCTTGATAGTACCTCCATTTTTATGTACTGAGACAGAGAGTCTCTCAGTGAACCAAGAGCTCAACAATTCTGCACATTTATCTAGCCAGTTGCCCGAGGAACCCCTTCTCTACCTTCCTAGCCCTGGGATTGCAGGTAAGCCACCAGACCCACCCATATTCTGGGATCAGAACTCTGCTTGTGCAGCAAATGTTTATCCCCCCAGTCCCCCCCAGTTGCCTCTTTTAGTGAGCAAGATAGTAAATGATATATGATCGCTCCCCCCCCTAAAATTCCTAGAGTTCAGCTCCCCATGTGTGGGAGAAGCTGAGCCTTGTCACAGCTGTGGGTGAGGTGGCAAGACACTGTAGCACTCACTGTCCGTGTCTCGTTCTGGATGACTGAAGAGTACATCTCCTCCCTCTTAACGGACGGGATTGTACCTTCGTAGGGTTGACCACATTTAGTGGTTCATCACATGCTTATTGCCGTGCCAGATGTCCCCTTCTAGAAGAACCCTCTTGTAGTGCGGGGCTAGCAAAAGGATTTTTACCTTTGGGACCACAACGAAAGCCCAAGTCTCCTAGTTCCTAGCCAAGTGTTTCCTGTGTGTGTTTGGTTGCCTAAAATGTGCTTGCTTGATTGTTCTGTGAATCACGTGGCTTAGAAATGAAAAGACTTGAGTTAGAATCACTCAACAAAAGTTCATCAGGGGCTCTCAGCATTACGCAGGGAAAGCAGACAGGGTTCTGCTGTGAGAACAGAACTCAGATAAAGGCTCACTGCCTCCATTCATACAGCAGCAAGGGGTGGTGTGAGGTGGATCCCAAATTGGGCCCGGGTGTTGGGTGCAGTTAGACTGCTCACGCTCCTCCCTCCTACCCGCCCCGCTCTCCTCACTCAGAGTGGCTCCTGGATTGCTTTTTTCTTTGTTGATCAGCAGACAAAGTGTCTGCTCAGGTCTATCACTGGATCTCCGTTTCTCCGGGTGGCAGAGTATCATTTGGAACAATACGTGAGGATAAAGTATCTTCCACAGAGCTCAGTGTGACTGAAACATTTATCCCCATCTCCACAGAGGCACATTTTAACTCTTCCTGGCATGTGGTCCAGGGAGTCACACACTTCACATTCAGTAGAAAGACAGAAACATGACAAGGCTTTCCCCATGCACCCACAGTTCACTCTCTTGTGCCTCTCTCACCCCCAAAAGGCAAGTTCATGGTAACAGAGTAGTCAACAGTACTAAAAAGCTCTTTGGTTATACTCAAGACTTTCTGAAATGCAAGTAAAGGACCAGTATCCTAATAACCCACAGGTCTTTGTTATGATTCAACATTGTATTGTTACTTGCCCTGAATGGAAATTCCACTGACTGAACATATGTTGCTTGGTGGCCATCTTTTTTGACTACTGACTATACACGAGATGTAGCACCAGGCTCCTCCCCTATGCTGGCTCATTGACAGTCATCAGCATTTCCATGTTATGGCAGAAGACGCTTTCAAAATGAATGACTCTCCCATGTCAAATATTACCTGGGTTGGACTAGGAAGTAGGTCCTTTATGGCCCATTGAATGTGCCTGTCAACCTGACATCTTTCATGAAGATCAAGTGGGAATTCACTCATGAGGGACAGGATCCAATTTTGGGGGATTAACAGAAAACTCAGTAATACTGGTTTGTTAAAATTCAAATCTTTGTCTGAATTTAGTCTAAATGCATGGACTGTCCTTCTTGTTGGTTGTTAGTTTGCATTATGAACAGAGCCCCGGAACTTGAACTTGCTAGGCAAGTCAACGTGCTATAGCCCGAAGGGCCTGAATCTCACTTCTGAAGACTTTTCTTGGTATTTACTGGTGGGTTTATTCAAATTGTCAGGCCAGGTGTCTTATTCCTTGCAGATAATCTGGAAATGGGTCTACTGAAAACACTTTCCTTCCAAAAAGAAAAAAAAAAAAAAAGACATAAAGGAGATAAAGAAATATCCACCAGACACAAGGAAACCAATTCTTTGTAATCATCTCTATTTTTCAAGGCTTTATTTTTTCCAACAATGAGTATGTATTTTTTGCCATCAGATACAAACTCTGCCTTGTTGGTAACTGAGAGCAAAAGACTATCAGTGCAGCTTGTAATAGAAGCAGAACAGCATCTCAGAATGTGTTCTCCTATTCCATTTCTCAGGGTACCTATTTCAGCCAGGGCTCTTCAGTCCCCAACATTGATGCGATGTCTTCCAAACAAGGAACAAAGCACCTTCACATGCCCGTTATCACCTGCCAGTTACAAGTGGGGACAAGGTGCTTTCCAAGAGTTAGAAGATGAAACATTAGAATGGAAAGCTCCATGCATGTGTAGGATGGCTTTAGAAAGACTTTGAAAGTAGAAACATCTTATGGGTCTTATTTCACAGATATATATGGACTCAGGAATTTTCTAGCTTTCAGAATAGGGAAGGAGAGGAAAAAAAAAAAGGGAAGAGTAGAAGGGAAGAGAGGAATTAGGAAAAGGAAGAAAGGAAGGGAAGAGGGAGATGTAAAATAGATCAAAACACTTGCTGAGTACTGCTTCTGTTTGATTATTTTGAATGACGACAAAGACCAACGATTGAAACTGTTTTTCATCAATATTTAGGGATTGCTTTGTATGCGATCCAATCATAGCGATCTAGGAGTTCAGAGTGTAAAAAGGAGATCCTGGAGACACAGTTTCTTCTTCACATCAACACAAACCCATGGGAACCTCTGTCCTCACCACCCCGTTTTGGCACAATGGTGCTCTTCAGAAAGTGTCAGGTAAATGAAAGTTTGAAAGATGACGTTATCAGGGTTAAATGCTAGTTTCTTGACTTTTCCAGAAACACAGGGGCAGATGTGATGCATATGTGTTTCGTGGAGAATGTGTCATTGGAGGGAGAGAAGAGCCACTGTAGATATTTCCTTTTAGAATCCCAAAGGAATTCTTGGTTCTGTGATTCGTTTGAGCATTTCCATTTTGTCCTCTGCCTCTCAAGGGAGTTTGTCTATAACATGATCCTCCGTGTAAGACTCCAGGAACCTAAAGACCTTCTCTCACAGACAACCTGGACAGGTACTCACCAATTCTGGACCATATTCCAAACCCAGAGTCACTAACAGCTCAGTAGTGTGTGCAGCTCTTGGCTCCACACATCCCCTAAGTGGAGGACGGAGTGTCTGAATGGTTCCGGCACTGGCTGGCTGGGATTTCCCAGGCTGCAGCAACCAGCTGTCAAGTTTCGACCTACTCCACACCTAGCTCTCCTTCCTTTGTTTCTGGTCCTGCCCACGCCCTAGGGATTTTGATTAGAGAGAACAGGACTCAAAGAAATTTTTAAAAATTATGTGTATATGTATGTGCCTGTGTTAGTGTGTGCCATGTGTGTGCCAATGCCTGTGAAGGTCTGAGGAGGGCAATCAGATCCCTTGGAACTGGAGTTATGGAGAGGTGTGAACCATCTGATGTGGGTGCTGGGAACTGAATTCATGACCTCTGGAAGAGCAGCAAATGCTCGTAACGGCTGAACCATCTCTCTAGCCCCGTGGATTCTTTAAAAACTCACAGTAAAATACACAACATGAAGTTTAACATGTTAAGTACTTTCTTATGTAATTTCTTATGGAATTATTCTTTTTGTGTAGTTAGAATTTGTCGACTAAATAATTTAAATGTTTGCATAAATTATTCAGAAATAAGTTTTCTCCATAATTTGCTATCACTAGGCAATTTATGGAACTTCATTTTCACTATTGTGCTCATCCCCCGCCACACACACAAACTTTTTTTTTTTTTTTTTTTTTTTTTACTGTACCACTGTAATGGTTAGTTTTAACTGTCAACTTCACACAACCTAGAATTGCCTGGGAAGAGAGTCTCAGTGAGGCATTGTCTACGTTGATTGGCTTGCAGACACGTCTGTGCAGGATTGTCTTGATTAAGGGAATTGATGTAGGAGGACCCATCCCATGATGGCTGATGCCAGTCCCTGGGCAGCAGATTCTGAATTTTATAAAGGTGGAGAAACAGAGCTGAGCACACGCAGATGAGAAGCGAGCACGCGCACATTCATCTCTCTGTTTCTGACTGCGGATATATGTGACTAGCTGTTTGACTTTCACAGTGATGGACTATAACCTAGAATTGTCGGCTGAAGTGAACCCCTTTCTCCCAGAAGTTGGTTTCCATCAGGATATCTTACCACATCAGAAGAGGTACAAATTGCACAATGTAGAATTTATCATTTTAACTATTTCCAAGTGCGTGCTTCAGGGGCAGTGAGGTCATGGATGTTGTCATGGAATGGATTTCTAAAACTTCTTCATCTTCCAAACTGAAGCTTTACGTATTAGACGACGGTTCCCTTCCCCTCCACGATCCCTGGCAGTGATGATTTATTCTCTGTCTCTATGACTGCTCTGAACCCCTCTCCTCTAAGTGGAGTCAGACAGTGTTTGCCTTTCCCTGCTCTTTTCACAGTGCAGTGTCCTCAATGCCTCATGTAACACACGTCCGAACACCCTTCTTGTCCAAGGTTGTGTGTATATGCCACATTCTATTTGCGTATTCGTCTATCAATAGACTTTGGGCTGTTCCCACCTTCTATCTGGCTATTAGCATAAGGCCGCTGTAAACATACACATACAGATACTTCACAGAGACATTGCTTAGCCGTCATTAAATGTGCAACTTAGTAGCACTAAGCACATTTACTTCATTGTGCATGGATGCAGAGGACTGAGACTCATTACAAAATTCTGAATCTCTCTGAGAGAGATGGTGGCTACAACATCCAGGGCAGGACAGGGAAAAGTGGAGATATTCTCAAGGCTGGAGACCATCTCACAGGGACACTTTCTCTCTGGCTGGTCTAGAAGAGTTTGGTAGCCATATGACCCATGGGTGGCTTCTCATCATGGCTATAAGTGGAACTGTATAGAGCATCTAGACAGGAGTTTTCCCTTGAGGCCTGGCTAGGTGTTTCCCATCCAGACCTCATTATGTCACCAGAAGCAGAAGTTGAGTGGCCTGGCCTGGGGTCCTGAGTGAAGTTGCCCTCTGGCAGTGTTCCCCCACCAACCCCATCTCCCCTCGCCACTCCCTAAGTGCCCTCCCCCTCCCTAGCGTACTTAAGTTTCCGGCAGCATCAGAGGTTTGGTAAAGTGCCTCTGGGTTTATCAGAGTTCATCAGACTGCCGAACAGCAGGCGCCGGGCTGCCAGCATCGCCTGGACTTGAATTTCAACTCGTTTTCTCTGCTTAACACCTCCCAGGCCTCCCTCTCTGCCCCACATAATAAGCTCCATTCTTTCCCAGAAAGCTGGGCAGCCACAGCAGCTGGGATCTACCTGGTGGGGACAGGAATTGGCTCTAGTTAACCTGCTGGATGTTTTTCTTTGCTTTCTTACCAGCTCATTCAGCTGTAACCCTAGTAGACTCCAGCCAAAGAGGGGCGCCAAGGCGGTTGCCCCTGGGAGGAATGAACCTCGTGGAGCCAGGCGCTGATAACTCAGGTCTGCTTTGCACTGACTGTGTGGTCATCAGTGGGTCACTGGATTTGTCTCCTGCCTTGACCCTATAAGTGAGAAAGAATAGAGTCACCTCCCCTGATCTCACAGGAGGTCCTAAGAATCAAATTTGCAAAGTACTATGGTGCTGTGGAGAGGAGTAACTGAAGTGTTGTAGGGAAAAGAAACGAAAACCAAAAATGGTCCAAGGTATTATGCTACAGCGAGCACTGCCCGCTGAAAGCAATGGGCGCCTGAGAGCGAAAGGGATAGTGAGGGTTATCCGAGGCCCCACGCTAGAGGAACTGTGCTTAAACCACAGGACACGGCTGCAGGGCTGACTGTACGGACTGGTTACCGCATAACACAGCAGCAAAGGCCCTTCTTCTATGGACAGCTTCAGCAGGAGCTTGCATGCCCAACATCTTTGCCCAGAGGTCAGCTTCCTGTTGCGAAGGAGAGTTCAAGTCCCTAGACTTCATGTGTTTGTGTGTGTGCATGTTCATGTGTGTGCAGGTGCATGTGTCCACATGTGTGTGGTGACAAGAGGACAGTCTTGCTGTCATTCCTATAAGGGTCAGACATCTTGTTTTTTGAGACATGGTCTCTTACCAGCTTGGAACTTGCCAGATAGGCTAGGGAGCTCCAGGAATCTACTTGCCTCTGTCTCCCTGGCTCTGGGATTGAAAGCACATAGCACCACATCAATATCTTAGTTTATATGGGTTCTGGGGGATCAAACTCAGGTCCCCACGCCTGCAAGGCAAGTCCTTTACTAACTGAGCTGTCACCGCATCCACCGCAGACGCCGTATTCCATCAGATGCTCAGTGCATAAAAGATGTGGAGCATCTCCTGACAATCTGAGACCCTTCCGTCGCTGCGAGCTGCTGTCCCCTAGTGACGAGTGAGGACCTGCTGCATGTCTTCCATTGTTTTCCTCCTGCTCCAAATGCCAGGACTGAGTGTTAAGCGTGGAAACACTCAGACTGGGTCCTGAAATGAAATGGAGCTATTGGACATAACTGATATCCTGGACAAGGGGTGCAAGAAAAAGAGGAAGTGATGAGACTGAGCCAGCCTTGTAAAAGAAGGCAACGCCAGGGACATCGTGCAGATCCATGAGACTGGATCCTGTTCCCAATCACAGTGCTTCCCAGTTTCACTTTTCAGTATTCTTCTGAGTGGGCTTTGGTGGTCAAAGGAAGACTGGACATTATTATTATTATTTCACTTTACCTTTTGGTGATGGCATTCTTTTTTAAATAGAAAAAAATAAGGGTGTATGTATGTGTGGCGTATATGTATGTGTGTGCACATGTGTGTGCGGAGGCCAGAGGTCGACATTCAGTGTCCTTCTTAATCACTCTCCACTTTATATATTGAGGCAGCCACCACATCCACCTGGCATTTGCATCCAAACTCTGTCCCCTGTGCTTGGGGGTGGGAGAGGGGGGCAAATGCTTCACCTCTGAGCCCTCTCCAGCCCTGGGTTGTGATCTTCTTAGGCCACACAGTATCCATTCTCATTCCTTTCTCTCCATCCTTTTGCATAGCTCTTTTGCACATGGCCCCATCTTAATGCTCACCTCCTTCCTTTCTTACTATAAAACTTCTGGAGACTCGATTATCTCCTCCACCAAAACTAGGGCACATCATCACAGCAGCAGAGTCTGATGGAGAGAAAGAAAGTTCCTCCTGCCTCCGTCTCCTCAGCCCGATGCCCTCTCTGCCAGGTGCTGCCCAGGGTCTCATTAATCATGTCAGTGACAGCATTGTCTAGGCCTCTCTGGAGAAGACAAGTGACATTTCAAAAGCCATGCACTATGCATATGATTCTCTCTAATTCTGCACAGCTAGCTCTCAGCTGGCTCTCCACGCCTCCCTCCCAGCTTCTGGATCTGTTTGCATGTCCTTCCATCTCACGATGTTTACTTCTGAAAACTTCAGACTGCGAGATATAGCCTGACATGCTGCACCTAAGGAAAAGGGAGAGAGACAAATGCACAGCAGCCCTGTGGTCTCCGGTCTCCTGGGACAGAAGGAATTAGTGTGAGCCAGTGCCACTCATCCAGATGCGGCCCCTCTACCCAGGTTCCAAACTGTTCCTCTTTCTTGACACTTTTGCTTTTTTCTAAGAAAAGCCTCACCTAGCAACAGACACTTGGAAGACAGTGGCTGTACTTCCACAGATGCCCTTCAATATTTGCCCACCAGAACTCCCCGCCCACTACCCCCAACCAGTGGCCAAACCAGAAGCAACACTGATTCTGGGCACATAAAACATGTACCTATTGCCACCCTCCCTCATCTTTCCAGACCTCTGATACGTTTGACACATAACAGGTGGCGGCTTGGTCTCAGAGTCAGTCACACACAGGGGTCACAATAAGTTACCCTAGAGCAACAAGTCTTGAAAAGAGGAAGCGTACTGCCACCAGGCCAGCCACAGTCCAGGTATCGGAGCTGAGGGAGAAGCGACCCAACGCCCCTGCAATTTTTTTGTTTTGAGAATTCATGCTTGAGTACTGTATCTGCATCATTCCCACCCACCCAGTCTCCCTTCCAGCCCTCCCGTGGCCCCAGCCCCTCTCAGCTTCTGCTGCGCATCCTTCATGCAAGTTCTCTAATTTCCCAGTCGGACAGATGAAGAAATTAAAAGGATAAATACTTTCCTACAGGTTCTAGAAGTTTTAGCTTCTAGAATGTTCCTGAACTCCAGGCTTCTTTGAAAATTAATACAGTTCACTGTGTGCATGCGTATATTTCTGCTCATGTACGTGTGTAAACCTGTGCTCATGTGTGTGTAGAAGTCAGGGGTCAACCTTGAGTGTCTTCTTCAGTCTCTCTTCACCTTGTTTTTTGAGACAGGGTCTCTCGCTTTCACCTGAAACTCAGCAGTCTGGCTAAGCGAGCTGCCAGCGAGCCCCGGGGGCCCCTTTGTCTCTGCCTCCCTGGCACTGGGGTTGGACGCATGGCCCACCATGCCCAGCTACTGTATGTGGGTTTGGGGACTGGACTTAGGTCCTCAGGCTGGTGTGGCAAGCACTTCACTGAGTCGTCGGCCCAGCACGTACGTCACTTTTGAGTTGAGTCTTAAATTACTTTGCCTCCCTACAAGAAGTTTTGTTTCTCCTGTGACTTTCCATCTGCACGTTAAGAACAGAAGCTTTTAATTTTAAATTTGTCCTTTTTCCCTTTCTTTTTTTGTTTGAGTCATGGTCTCCTTGTAGCCCCAGGCTGGCTTGGACTTGTTATGCAGTCTAGGCTGGCCTTGATGTCACAGAGATCGACTTGCCTCTACCGCCCGAGGGCTGGGATTAAAGGTGTGCACTACCATGCCTGGCTTATTTTTTAGATTTTATTTATTTATTTTTTATGTGTGTTTTTCCTGCATATAAGTGAACTCATGTGTTTCTTTAGAACTGGCATATGGACAATTGGTAGTCATCATGTGGGTGCTGGGAACCAAACCAGGTCTTTGCAAGAGCAGCCAGTGCTCTTAACCACTGAGCCATCTCTCAAGACCTATTTTATTTTTTAACACTTATAGAGTGTATACTAACTTCATGCCTGAAGGATCATGAAAATGTGAGGCAGATGCCCAGTTGGAAGTTTAATAGGGGCAAATGGTTGTACATCTACCTTCGAGGACTTTTTTTTTTTTTCACATTGCTCTCATAAATTTCAAATAAAGTTTAGTTTGAAAATCATATTAAAATGTATTTATACTTAAGTTTAAATTCATTGCTCAATGAACTTAGTTATTTAGTGGTCATGTCAATAAACTTCTACATCTAATTTTCAAAGTTTATGTAACCAGAAAGTCCCAGTAAGCTGTCAGAACATTGCTCATACAAACACAGCTGTTGTTTGGAGAAAATGATATGATTTGGGGAGGGGGGGGACTGGAAAACCCAAACTAACAGTGTGAAAACCTTAAGGAAATCTGATATATGGTAAACTAACTAAAAAAAAAAATTTAAATGTTGAAAAGATAAAGATAGGATTAATCAAGAATTTTCAGCTCTCTATGAAATGTACCCAACACACACACACACGCACACACGCATACACACACACACACATGCATGCACACATGGATCTTTTTTTGCAACATTGAAAACAGGATTAGAACTTCCTCCTTTTCTTTAAGTTCTCCAATCCCAGGTATCCACACATGTAACTGCTTTGAGGATGGGAAGTTTGCTTCAGTTCCTGGGTTTGAGATAAGGACAGAATAACTAAAACCTGTACTGCAGAGTTACCTGCAGGAGTCATCTATGTAGGCAGAGGCACAAACGGAACCAGAAGACATCAGAGTCCTGAGGGAAGAGAGTAGAGGGTGGAGGAGGAGCCTCAGGTAAGACTGCAGGTCAGTAAGAGGAAAGAAATCCATCGGATGAAACTAGGCAGGGTTTAAGAACTAATCACAAAAATAAGGGACCCAGCCTTTCAAGAAAGAAGAGATCCCAAGTCCTGCCCAAGAGGCTGGCATCACCAACAGCAGGAGCTGGACACGAAGAATGTAGGATGAGGTCAGAAGCTGAATCTGAGATGTAAGCAATTGACAGAAGGTGAAGGGAAAGAGGAGCTGGACGTCAGCGGGCAGAGCTGCTGTGATGTGGACGTGGAAGGCAGAAGCTGCAGGATCAAGAGTTTCAGGCTGGAGTGAAAGTGTCATGGTAGAAGGTAAGCATCTTTGGCCAGAAAGTCTGATATGACGTGAAAACTATGCAAATGTTCCCAAATCGAAACACCTCTAAAAACTGAGACATTCAGTCAGGTGATAGATGATTCACCTGTTTGAATTCAAGAGGGAGATGCCTGAGGGGAGGGACCCAGGGTCTGGAGGGAGTGACAGACAACTACCCAGAGGCTGTGAGCAAGGAGAGGACCAGAAGGAAGGTGGACAAGCGTAAGTGAAGGGGAGGGGCAGGGCCAAGTAAAGACAGCAGAGAGTAAAGACGGGAGCTCCCTCCCCAGTTTCCTTAGCAAAACTGAGGCAGAGCAGCTGTGCAAACCACATGCCACAGCCAGACAGGACACTGGATCCATTAAGGCCAAGGCACTAAAGGACATTGGACAACTGTAGCTCTGTCTTCGTGTTACCAGGAGCCCTGTGGTTTGAATGGACCCACTGCAGATTTTCTGACGTGATCTCTGCGTCCCAGGACAGGAGTGGAGGGAGTAGATGATGTGATGTGGATGGGGTTGTGATCCATCAGACATAGTCAGGGAACCTACGATTCCACTAAGCAGCCTCTATTGTGGGTTCTTAGAAACCACTGAAGGAACAGCAGTGCTTAAACTAAATGGAATAAGGAGATTGTCCCATGCAGACAATGCTCTCAGTCATCTAAGCTCATGGAAAGCATCTCTTACGGGTGTGTCGGTATATGCTGCCCTTCCGTACAGCTTAACTCAGTTCTCCACTCATTGGACCACTTTCCTGGCAGGCCTCTGGTTCTACACTCACAGTCATCTCTCCTCTGGGTTCTGATAACAAGCTTTGGCTTTTCTTTCATTATTGATCACACTGTCCTTCAACCTTTGCATTCTACGTTCTGTTCTCTAAGCTATGAACTCAAACATGGTTCTCTAGTGACTCCCTGAGCCTGGTACAGTAGAACTCAAAATATATCACCGGATGAAGACCTTTCTACTTATCACTTAACAACTCAGGACGCTTCTTCATCTGAAGGCAGAAGATAAGGTTGGGGTGTGGCTTGGTGGTAGAGTACTAATAGATGCGATGCCTGAGTTCAATCACCAATATTGAGAGGAAGAGGGAAACAGGGAAGAGGAGGAGGGAGGAAGAAGAGGGGATCTAAAGACAAAAGATAAAGATGAGAGCAAGGACATGGCTAGATAGTGGATAGAAGTGCTTACTGGACCTGAGTTCGATACCCGGAACCTACATTAAAAACGCAGTGGCATGGATTTGTAACCCCAGCATTGCCACTGAGAGATGGGAAGTAGAAACAGGAGCATCCGGCCAGCTCCCCTGGAGTGCACAGCACAGGAACAAGAGAGCCTGCCTCAGAAGCAAAGTGGAAGGAGGAAACTGACTTCTGAACATTTTCCTCTGACCTCCTTTTGCACATCACGGCACACTGTGTACCCAAGTGCGCGCGCGCACACACACACACACACACACAGAGTTTTTTAAAAGGTAAAGATCAGAGAATCTTCGAGGTTATGTAATCCAGTCCCTTTATTTTATAGCCAGAGAAGTCGAAGCCTAGAGAAATAAACTTGACATCCTTGACACTGGTTAGTTGTGAGTTGGTTTTCTCCTTAACAGGCCCATGTCTCTCTCGTGTCCTGTGTCAGTTCTCATCCTAAGGAAGTGTTGTTTCAGTCAGAATTTAACATAGCTCAATGACAGTCTGACGCAGCTCAGGCTAGACCACTCTGGGCTGTAGGTACAAAGAGGCAGAACCACAGGCTGGATGTGGGACTTGTATTAGCTTCCTTTCTGTTGCTGTGATAAAATACCTTGACTAAAACAACTTTAGGGAGAAGTTTATCCAGCAGGATACAGTCCATGGTGGCAGGGAAGTCTTGCTGACAGGCAGGGCATGGCTGCTCACATTTCATCCACACATAGGAAGCCGAGAGAACAGGCCCGGGGCCAGGCTATAAAACCTCAAAGCCTGCCCCCATTGGTCCACCTCCTCCAGCTTGGCCCCACCTCCTAAACACTTCATGACCTTCCCAAACAGCGCCACCATCTGGGGACCAAGTGTTCAAATGTGTGAGCCTGTGCAGAGCACTCTCATTCAAACCACAGCAGTATCTCCGGAGGGAAAATGACTTTGAACCACGTGGAAGAAACACCGAGCAAGATGGGCAATGCATGTGCAAAGGGCCAAGCCAGAAAGAAGGTGATGAAAGTCTGGGATGAGTTCCCATGGTGACACACCCAGGAGTCTAACACTCTCATGTATCTGATAGTTTTATAAACACACAGGGATGGCTGCTGTAAATTTGCAATTCTCTACCTCGCATTGCTCTTCCAGTGTTCCACTGACTCATCGTCGGATATACAATTGTGCCACTTTAGGAGATCCATTCTGAGAACTGTTGGAAAGTGACTTCGACTGTTGAGCAAATAGCAGAGAATATACATCCACAAACTGTTTATTACATATTAATGCTATACAGCATCTCCTATTGCTCCTAGAATGCAAACTTGTGTAGCTTAACGACTGAGTTCTGCAAGCAGTTATAACACAATGACATTGGTGCACATAAACGCATCTGAACATTAAAAAGACAGTAAAATATTAGGCAATAGAAGCTTTAGCTCTACTGCGAGCTTGTTGAACCATCATCATGTATATGGTCCATCGTTAACACAAAGATAGTTATACAGCTCATGACTGAGATGCAGAAATTCCCACAAACAAGTGGTGCGGCTAGAATCACGTTTGATTCCCGGTAGCCCTGGCTCTTTTTTCCCTTAAAAAATAAACATGCTCTGCTGTTTGTTTTTAAGACATAATTTTCTTACAAAGTTTTGTTTAAGCAAAAACTCTCTTGAAATGTGAACTATTTGTACCCTATTTATTGTTCAAAACAGACTAAAATAAATATTTACCATTGTGTTTGTAAGTATTCGGTTATTTCGTTTGCTGTTTATTTTAGCTGGATCATGTTCTTATGGCTCCAAGTGTCTTTCAAATTCTAATAACACCAGTAGTTTTGTGCATTCTGGGAAGTTTGAATAAAGGAAAACTCATAGCACTTTAGATGATTTAATGTCTCAGTGAGCCTGGGCTGCTGTGAGGATAATATCACAGGTCAGGTGGATCAAATGAAAGCATTTATTGCTTACAGGTCTGGAGACTGAGAAGTGCAAAATCAAGGCCCCAGCAGATCTGGTGTCTGGTGAGGGTCCTGGTTTGCATTTAGATATCTTTACATGGTAGAGGGGCGTGAGGTGGCACTCTTTGGTCTCTTCTTTGTATATGTGTGTTCATGGTGTAGGTCCACATATGTGTGCTAGGGTGTATGCAGGTATAAAGTCCATAAGATAACTTTGTCTTCTGTTCCTCAGGCACCATCTACTTTTTTTTTTTTTTTTTTTGAGGCAGATTCTCTCACTGGCCTGGACCTCACCAAGTAAGCTAGACTGGCTGGTTAGGGATCTGCCTGCTTCTGCCTCCCCAGCAATGGGACTACAAGCATACATCACCATGTCTGGCTTTTTGCGTGAGATCTGGGGAATTGAACTCAGTTCCTCATGCTTGCAAGGCAAGCACTTTACTCGAGTTATCTCCTTAGCCCTCTCTGTCTCTTTATACACACTCTGAACCAACCCATAAGAGTTCTGTTCTCAGAATCTAATCACTTCTAAAAATTCCACCTCTAAGGATCATTACACTAGGGGATTTAGCCTTAAGTATGTGAATTTTGAAAGGACACGAAAAATTCATTCTTCCAAAAGATCCTGTTCCTAATCCATCTATGAGGACACATAATTCAAGTAAATATTAACTATCACTCCTGATAGGACCAAGAGGTGTTCTCTCCAGTTTCCAGTCCCTCCATCCTCAGGACAGCTGCCTGGCTCAGATGGAAAGCTACAATGGTTCATCTTGTTAGATGTCCTCAGGCTGCAGTCTGAAGTGGTAGCTCATCAGCAGGTTGAATGAAGGATGATTAAGCACATGGCATAGGCAGGCAGGGATTGTTCAGATCATTTCATTTTGATGATATGAAGTTTTAATGATAAGACCCTTAAAATGATCCATTTTGATTCCTTTCTTCATCAGAAAAAGAAGGAGGGCCTAGAGAGGTGGCCAGTGGTTAAGAGCCCTGGCTGCTCTTAAAGAGGTCTGAGGTTTGGTTCCCAGCATGCACATAGCAGTTAATAACCATCCTTAACTCCAGTTCTAGTGGATCTGATGCCCTTTTTTTTTTAAATCTCTACAGGCATAGCACACAGATGGGACACTTAACATACTTGTGTGTAAAACACTCATACACATAAAAAGAAAAAGAAGAGGACTGGAAGCCAGATATGTGGCCCTGATCAACACCTGGTTAGTCTATTGTGACTCCTTAGCATCGGCCACTTTGACAGCGAAGAGATTTATCCCCCCTTCATTTCAACATTTTTCTTCAGCCTGTTTGATTACACATTTAATAATCACCCACTTCATTTTTACAAAAAGCTCAAGGAAAATAAATGGTTAACCAGATAGTGGAAAAGTGTCAGAGCTAACAATGAATTCCACTGGTCGCCCTCTGTTCATTCTCTAAGCTTTTTATATACCTTGAGGAAAATTGGTCAGCTACCTCAGTTGCCCCATTTGGAAATATAATCCTTTCTTTTGCTGTTTCTTGAGTTTTCTATCCACAACACATGTGCCCAGTGAAATTAAAAACTTTCGTATGAGATTTTTAAGGCTCCCAGATATGAATTTCTAGGTAGATCAGATAATTTAATGGTAAATATTGAAATACATTTTAGAAGGAGGGAGGGAGGAAAAGAGAGAGAGAGAGAAAGAGAGAGAGAGAGAGAGAGAGAGAACTACAGCTATAGAAGAGGAGGGAAAATGTGTCTGTCTAAAGTAAAAATAACATTTTAAAAGCTTCGCTCTGGCACCTTCTATGTTGACTTCCTTTCTAGGCAGGAATGATGGCTATCTCACTAGAATATGTGTCTGTTCTTAGTCAAAGTAGCAGCAGAAACAGTAGGAACTGGTCATAACCAATGATATTTTTTCCTTGGTGGGAAAGTCAATGCTGTGAACACCACACCCACACCATTGCTCTGAATGTGACCCAGTGGACTAGGCCCCCTGGCTCCAGAGCTATCTGTCCAGCTGGGATTTATATAATAAGATCCTTGGGATGAGACAGGGGACCAGCACCAGTGAGGCCTGGCTGAGATTCCTTTTCTCTGAGTTCTAGAAGATGGGAGCATCTGGCAGCAATCTGTGCACATCTGGCCCGAAAACAGGCTGCTGAGTTTGAGAGCTCTCGAAGTCAGATAAGTAGCACAGCTGACTGGCCATGGCCTAGTAGGTTCATAGAGCGGACAGATAGACTCACAAGGGGGCTGTAGAGTCACGCAGCCCTAGCTGGCTCCTGAGGCCGCTGGGTCAGACAGAACATACTGATGTTGTCTTACTGTTGTTTCAGTGTTTCCCACGGGAAGGTAAATACCACAAACGATGTTCTCAATGCCGATCTCCCCAAGTGCTAAGCATGCCTTTCTGTTTCACTGTAGAGGCTGCCTTGGCATGATGCCTGGAGGAAGAAATCTTGTGTGAGGACAGCACAGAAGCCACCAGTTCTGGTCCCTATCAAAATACTCTGTTTCCCAGAAAACATTTTTTTTTTCTCTGCTATTTGTCTCCTTGCTCTCTGGGTTCACCTGTGCCCAAGCAGGCTCCTCACACACCAGTCCTGAGAACCCCAAACACAGCAAAAAACTGGTGAGAAGTGTGAGATGGAGGCGTCCGGGTCCCCAGCATCCTCCTTGTCCTTGGACAAGATGACCATACCAGATGGAGTCTGTTCACAATAAGAGGATCACACTCACTAATTTTCTCTGACACTTCCTTTGATTGTAAACTCTCCCTCAGGGGATCATATGTGTCTAAATTTTAGAATTAAAATCTACACTGATTTCCTAACTTTTACTCATCTGAAATGTGGAACGTCTTCTTAGACGTTCTTTAATTTATCCTTTCACAATTTCATACTTATGCATGATGTACTTTGATCACCTTTATCCCCCATTGTCTTCTCTTATCCCCTCCCCCATCCTGTGAACCTCTTCTTTGTCCCAACAGATCCCCCTCCTATATTCATGTCTTTTATGTGCGGGTGACTCTGAATTTAATTAGAGTTGTGTGCAGTAAGTTGGGGGTTATTTACTTGCACAGGGCAACCTACTAATGACTATGTCAGCAACCATTAACTGCCTTCAGGGAGAAGTGTGATTTCATGAGCTCTTTGTCCATCCATGAACACAGTGGGCCCTGTGTTCTGCAGTTCATATGAAGGTAACCACCTCTACTGTGAGTTCATTTGTACAAGAGCCATGTTTCCAAGCATGTACACTCTTCCTGTTGAAAATGTGCAAGATGGTTCTTCTTCCAGGTAGACTGGAGGGGCTCAGGCTGGGCTGGGTCTATCTCTCAGGCTAGCACTGTGCACATGGGAATTTATTATTTCCCAGACAGCCAGGCAAAAAAAATAATGTGTTGAGATCATGACAAAAGCTAAAGTACTCCAAGTAAATGATTTATCTTTCAACTGGCTGGCTCTCTGGCACCAAGATAGGCCAGCAAAAAACACCCGCATGGGGTTGTCCTATTTATTGAAAGCACTTAGCTTATTGGACTAAATTGGAGACTACCTAACAGCAAAGTTGAGTGGTCCACTAAGCCAATTAAAAGAGATCAGCATCTGGGATATAGATTTTCGATTTTTAACAAATTTTATAAAATGAAAACTAACTTTGCCAGGTTTCACAGCAGAAGAAAACCCTCTACTAAGAAAAGACTTGGTTATTTTACAATGATCCAATGTCTGTACTGTTGGCTTGTGTGACTGTGCTCTGGCCTTCATGCAGGGCCCCTTGGAACAGGAGGCTGACTGCACATTCGGAGAACACAACTGGAAAGAGAGATTCCTAAGTGCGAATACAGGACAAAAAGCAGAGTGCCCAAACTTAGCCACCAAAGCAGAGAAAACAAATTTCACCGCAGCCTTGCTTCATCCGGAGTTACTCTAAGGTAGGTATGCAATAGACAAGCCCGGTGTTGTGGAATTCAGTTAACAGCACCTCCTTCGCCTCGGCGCTGCTGTTTCACTCTAGACAGAGGATGAGGAAGGTAGGGCCGGCAAATAGAAGAATATAATATTTCACTCTAGCTTCCTGCCCCTACCCCTTGCTTTAGTAGACATTGCACCTCCATCCACCAGGGGGCAGGCTACCCAGTGAAGCTCCTTGTAAGCGTTCAAAGCATCACAGGCAACAAGAAACTGCATCCGCGCTAGACCCAAGGTCAGCTTCCCTTTCAGGCTCTCTTATCAAGAAGGCTGCCAGTTTCAGATCTCCTGGGCGTTGTCAGGCCCAGTGTGGTCTGTGTCGAACGGATGAGATGCCAGGTAATCCTTATACTCCCCGTCAATCAACTTGGCTGCGTTGTTCCTTGCAAACCAGCAATCTACCTGCTCCTCCCCATTGTAAATCTTCCTTTGTTTCCAGACCACAGGAACTCTGCGCCCTTTCACCTTTAGGATGGTCTCAGGGGTCCCTTCCACCTGAAGGAATGGAGGATTAGTAAGATTCTTGCCGTACTCTACAGCGTCTTCTGTGAGTTTGGCGTCCTGGTTTAGGAACTGACCTGAGAGGACATAAAAAGATACAACTCACGTAAGTTAGTTAGATGCAAACAGTGGCTGAAAGATCACCCTAGTGGTGTCAGGGGCAGGAGGGTTTGGGGTGACTACTATACTAGGCTGGAGTCTGTCTCCCTGGAAGCAGTCATTCACACATTCCTGAGCCCATTGGTGGAGCATGTGGTGAGAGGAGAGCTGAGGTCCTCCCTATTGTGATCTGCTGCTTCTGGGCTGCCCAGTTGCTGAGAGTGAGCCAGCAAAAAAGACACGAGCACAGTCTCTGCTGAACTGGGAGGACAAGAAGGGAGCAGATGCGCAGGACACAGGGCCATGTCTTTCCTTCCCTGGTAATCGATCCTTCACATGCTGAGTGTGTCCTGGGGGTGGAAGAAATCAGCTCCATTCAACACTCAGTCTCAGAATTCTCCAGGTCAAGCAAGGGCATTGCTCAGGCCAAGGCAACACAGATCTGCCTCTGTGAGAAGAGGCTCAAGCTTGGCAGTCAGGCACAAGAACACACACCAAGCTCAAGAGCCAGGAAATCCTGCCTTCTAAACGCAGTCCTGAAGATGACTCTGTGTTTGGGCAAGGCGCCCACATGGAATTGCGCATTGAAGGAAGCCAGCAGGAGAGGCCCGCCTGCCACTCACAGCAATGCAGGTGACTCCTAGGGAAAGGCATCCGCCTCTAGTGCTCAGTGCTAGGCTGGGGCTGCTCTGGATCTGTTTTTTGTTTTGTTTTGTTTTGCCAAGTGGCAAGAAGTCAGTCCTTAGGATGATAGCCTCATCTTCAAATACTCAGAAGTCTAATGAGAACTGGTATATAAGGCCCACTCCTATTACAGAAAATCAGCAGTAGCAAGAAATCTAGTTCTCAGTGACTCAGTCAAATAAAGCTCTTGCCATGCCAAGGTGAGGACTTGGATTCCACCTCCAGAACCCACCCCAAAGCTGGGTATGGTGGCATGTGCTTGTGATCCCAGAGGTAGTGAGACGGGAGGCAAAGACGGGAAGGCTCCTGGACCAGCTGGTCTGGCCTACGTGGCTGCACCAAAGTACCAGCCTGACAAGAGACCCTGCCTCAGACAAAAGTGGAAGGTGTCTAAGGAACAACACTCACATGTTCTCCAACCCCCACATGTGAGTTCACACACACACAAATCCAATTTTCAAATGATATGGGTCTTCTGTATCCAAAGATTCTGTATCTGTGGATTCAGTCAACTGGGGACTGAAAGTACCCGAGGGAAAGCACTGGTACTGAGCATACACAGACCTTCTTCTTGTCATTAGCCCCTAACCAGTACAGCAGAGCAACCACGTACACAGCACGGACACTGTCTTAGGCATATTAAATGATCCGGAGGTTATTTAAAGCACAGAGGAGGCTATGTAAAGGTTTTATGAAAATTCTCCCCTTTTTATACAAGGAATTTGAACATCTTTGGATTTCAGTGACTTTGAGGAACCCTGAAGCCATAGTCCCAGAGGACGCCTAGGGATGACTGAATCTATTCTCACTGAGTTTTTCAAGCAAGCTCATGATACTGACCATGTAAACTTCACTTTGGGAAGTCTAATTCTATGTTTTGATCCCAGTGTGAGAATGGACAGCCACCTACCTAACAGTCCATGGCAGTTGCTAGAAAGGCCTTTGCTGTTGGAAATGTAAAAGCCCAGGTGGCTTCTCTGGAAGGGTGCTGGATTTTTGTAGAGGTGAACGAGGATGACAAAGACTATAGTGCCCTGGATGGTAACAGTGACGTTGGCGTTCGCAGACACCGACACCTCCAGTCCCCTGCTCCCCACCACCACACTCTGGTTGCAGGGGAGGACCAGCCTGTCTCCGCCATCCAAGACGACTCTGTTTGGTGTGATCTCAAGGTAAGATCTCTCTGGTCTGTTGATGAGGATGGTGATGGTGCGGAAGTAAGTGCGTTGTTTCTTGTGACCGCCTGGAGGAGTGGGGGCCCCAATCAACTCTCCATTCACTGTCACACCTCAAAAGCGAGAAGAGAACAGTGGTTAGGAAACCTGTCTCCACTTTCCTGCTAAAGACAGCTGTTATGGTTTGAGCATAACGTGTCTCTCCAAGAGACTCGTAAAGAGAGCTTAGTTCTATGATAGTGGTACTATTTTGAGATGTGCTATAAATTTTAGGAGTGGGACCTGCTTGAGGGAATAGATCACTCAGGGGATGGACCCATTTCCCCAGTCTCTTACTGTCTCTCTCACTGTCTGCTTTCTGTCAGCCGTAAGGCGAGCAGCCTCTGCCCCATGCCGCCACCTCCGTGATGCTCTGCCTCAGTCAGGGCGATGGTCTGAAACCTCTGCAGTCAGGGGTGAGGACAAACCCCTCCCTTAGGTTGTTTATGGCAGGTATTTGCCATCTCACAAAAACCATGCACAGTGTCTAATCTGGATTTCCCTGCACTTTTCTTATTTTTGTATCTCTAATACCAAGACTGTTGTCTGGTTGTCCGACTTATACCTATAGACCACCTAGTAGTCACTGAACGAGTGAGCGAATGCATGAAGTAAGTTTCTTCCCATGTGTGAGTATAGGAAGGAGAATGCAGGCTTGGTTCAAGCTATCAGAGAAAGAAGGAGGTTCACATGCTCGCGTGCTTTCATTCCACTGTCACTGTAGAGTCTGGTATGGCTGTGGTAGGCATTTGGGTCTATCAGGCGCCACCAATCCTTATTTAAAGATCTTCTAATGACACTGAGCAGTGACTCAGAATTCAAAGTTCAAGTGGCTTCTTAGTTTAGAAACTGGCTTTCTTCCGCCTATTCTGGGCTTATCCTTAGATAAGTCAGTTAAAAGACCAATCTCAAATTCCCTTGTCTTTAGGGTACAAAGCCTAAGAGAATCTGGGGGGGGCGGGTGTGAGGGATCAAGGAGAGAGGCTCATGTGAAAGCTATCAACTGCCATCAAACGTGACTCTGTTTCTTTACTGGTATACACACAATTGCCGCTTTTCTGGACTTCGGTAAGACCCCAGAGCGAGCTTCCAGTGTCATGCTGTGCCACTGAACAGCAAACGGATGCAGCAGACGTGAGATGTCTGGGAGTGGATTAGGTGGTGCATGTTCTGTGTGTTTGTTCTCTGGCAAAAGAGGTAATTTTTAATAAAAAAAGACTATTGTATAATTATCTCTTGTATTCTTTTCTTTGGGGATCGTCTTCTCAATAAATCATGGGTAGTAACTTCTTAGCTATCCAAAGAGAAAAGTCCCGTTAATGCAGCAGAGATGGGGAAGAAATCCCAGCCTGAGCAGAGCCCTGGCCCTTGAGCTGTAAAGCTCGAAGAGGCCTCAAGCTGAGTTCCTATCTTGTACACCATTAGAAATACGAAAACCATGGAATAGCTCTATGTTCGTTACTTTTTTATTGTTTTATTGTGATGAAATGCCTGACAGAAATAATGATGGAGGAAAGGCTTATTTGGGCTCATGGTTTCAAACAGATTTCAGTCCATCATAGCAGAAACAGCATGGCGGGACAGCTCTGTCCAAGCAGGGGGAATCTGTGATGGACTCCTCACATGGCATGGTCCAGGGAACGGAGAGCGTGACAGGAAGGACACAGGTGAAATGCCTTCCCAAGGACCCAGCCCTCATGAGCTACTTCCTTCAGTTTGGCCCCACTTCCTAAAAGATCGCTAGCATCCCCAAACAGAGCCACCATCTGAGTCAAAGCATCAGACCATGAATCTGTGAAAGACTTTGCACATTCCAAACATGGCAGGCTCTTAAGGACAGGAGCTCATCCAGGAAGGGATGCGGTTCGACTAGCTCTATTTCTACAGCCTTTGAAATCAGAAATATCAGAAATTTAACTCTGAGGCTGGAAAGATTTACGTAATAGTTAGCTTTAATTTTGTCAACTTGACACAACCTAGACTCTTCTGTGAGGAGAGTCTTGATGAGGGCCTGTCTACACTGACTTAGACCGTGGGTGTGTGATATCTCAATTAAGTTAACTGGTGGGGGAAACCCAGCCCATGGTGGGTGGCACCACTCCCCAGGCAGGAGGGGGTTCTGAACTATTTGAGCATGGAGAAATGGAGAAATCAGACTGAGCCCAAGCAAGCAACCAGCAGGCCCGGATTCACTTCTCCCCGCTCTTGACCGTGGCTGTGCTGTAAGTAGCTGCCTCAGCGTCCTGCCATGTTTGCTTCCCCAAAGAATGGACTATCACATGGAATTCTAAGCTAACATAAACACTTCCTCCCCTAAGTTGCTTTCTGTCGAGGTATTTTTTCACAGCAACAGAAATGAAACTAGACAATAGTGTGGTAAAGGTCAAGGATCAAAATTTACATCATTAATCGCACGCACTAATGGTGGGGGTCGTCTGCCACCAGGCTAACAAGACCCTTATTGCTCAGCACTAATATCAGAAGGTGCAAGCAAAGGCGTGGGCGTCCACAAGAGGTGCTTCTGGCACTTCACCAGAAAAAACGTTCTCTGTCTTAAGCTCTTTTACTCAGCCCCTCGATGAACCACAGAGGTCAAAGCCCTTTTCAAACATGCATTTGCAAGTTGAGTTGTTAACATCTGGGCTTTACAGTTAAGACACCAAGGAACTGTGGGATATATGAATGTTGGATTCTGGCCTCCCCACCATCACAGCTTACTAATAGAAAGACAGAATGACAATAATATGTCACAAATTTCTACAGCACTTGAATGTTGATGTCTATGATTAATCTGCTTTGTAATAAAGACGAGCAGAGTATTACCATTTCCAAGAAGCAGAGTATTACCATTTCCAAGCATATTCAGTTGCAATGCATATGCTCAAGGCAACCCTGAGGGTGTCTGACTGCAAGTCCAGGGACACCATCCCTTGCTTTAGCCAACCATTATCACTACGTGCTGAGTATTTAGGATGCCTCCCTTCTGTAACTAGCCATTCATCTTTATCACAAAGGATGATATGATCTCTCTCTGGGCCTGGCCTAGGTACCACTAGGCAGAGCAGAGCTTACCAGAGTCCATGTGATCAGAGACCAGCCGTAGGATGTCCCCAGGCTCTCCATCAATGTTAAAGCAGACAGTGAGGTTGCTTGAAGGGAAATCCACAACAAAATGGGGATCACCGTCCACTATCAGGAATGGGGAGAAAAGGAAATAAAAGAACATTTATTACTTTATATTTTCTGATGGATTATTCATTCAGTCTAAACTAGAATGCTGGAAGAACAGCATCTTGTTTCTAAATAAGGAAGACACACAGAAGTGTAGTGACGTTACCCAGTCAGCACACAGGGAGGACTATACTGACTTCTGGCCTCCTAAAATTCAAATATAAAGCTGCTTCCTCTGTAATTCAGGTAAATACAGACAATGTACATACAGAGATGGTGTGAAAAGAGAAGAGAGAGATGCTCCCTGCACTTTCAGTGACTACTGAGTTCAGGTTCTCGTATAGATTCCCACCTCGATTGCTTTGTCCGTTAACTGACCCGATGAAGAATGAAGACCTTCCTTGTCTATGCTAAGATTTCCACAGGCAGAATCTTCCTAGGAAGCCACATCCTGGTGTGCCTTGGCTGTGGGAAGGTGAAGGTAGTTCTGAATTGGCCCAATACAAATATAAACTTACTTAAAGCATTACAAAATTGGTGTGTGCTTTGCGGGCGACTGTGAGTGTGTGCATAGGATGTGTGTGCAAATGCATGGGCAAACATGCCTGCCTGTGCCCATGCTCGGAGGCCAGAGGAGGACACAGGATGTCCTTCACCTTAGTCACTAAACCTTCAGCTAGGGTGGCAGCCAGCAAGCCCCAGAAATCCTACTACTTCGCCCCTATGGAGCTGGGGTTACAGGCATATGTGCAGCCACACCAGACTTTTCATATGGCTGCTGGGGATTCGAACTCAAGTCCTCATGTTTGTGCAACAAACACTCTGACCCACTAAGCCATCTGTTCAGCCCCATTAAAGGCCATTTCTTTCTTTCTTTGCTTGCTTATTTATCAGTTCTGCAGCATGAACTCATAGATGCATCATGGCACAGTGTTAGAAGGTTGCTCAGTCCTGCTAGACAACCTCATGAGCACACACAGTGTCAGCTGTGTGCAACTTTTGGCACTGACAGCTGAGTCCAAGTTAGGGGACTCAGTAGAGTGCAAAAGTCCTCGAATGTCACTTGGTACAGCCAGTGATGGTGGTAGGAATCTCCTTTGGGTCACACTGATTTCATTGTTCAAAATTTTTGGTTCACAGATGAGACTATGAAGTTCAGCTGGCCCACTTTCTCTCTGACTTATGCATGAAATACAACATATTTCAGAGTACCCCTCTCTACTTCTTGTAAATACATACATGTACAAGTGTGTGTCTGTGTGGAGTGGAATCATGAACTCTGGAGGAGTTCAGTCTTTTCAAGTTGCCAGGAAATCCATGTTCTCCCTCTAACCACTGAAGTCATCTTTGCTTCCACATTGTAATCTCTTCGAAAAGATGAGAGAATTTGGCTGCTCTTCCTATAAAGTGCCACCAGTCCCATGTGAATGGCAACGTAAAGAAATACAAGGTAGGGACTTGGGGGAGATGGCTCAGTTAGTAAAAGCAGTTGCTTCTCAAATATGGGGACCTGAGTGCAATCCCTAGAATCCTCATAGAAAGTCAGCAGGGGAGTGCATGTTTGTAACCTCAGGGATGGTGAGACCGGAGGCAGAGACAGTCAGATCCCTGGAAGCTTGTTGACCAGCTGGTCTAGCCTACTGTATGAAGTTCCAGGTCAATGACACCCTGTCTCAAACCAAAGGAGAAAGGTGCCTTGAGTGACAACACTAGAGGCTGTACTCTGACCTCCACAAATGGTTGGGGGGTGGGTATCTGTCTTGATGATGGCAATGAAGTAACACCTAGAGAAGACAGAAGTTTCTCATTGATTTTTTGGCATTCCTGGGTATGGCTATAGTTTATCTGACAGTTTCTAAGGGTTTCTGTGTGCAAAGTCTCATTTCTACTCAGATCCTCAAAATCTCTTTGTAAGAGAAGGTGCAACTTGTTCCAAGGGCTTGAAGTCAGAGTGCAGGCAGCATCCAAGAAGAAGGGTTTCTCACATTCCACAAAGCAGATGTATGTAAGGAGCATCCCTCTCTCCATGGGAGACTGTGCATTTCTACCCCGCTAGCTAATCTCTGGCTTTTCGAACACACACGTCTGGTTTATCAGCAGAAAGCCAAGGAGAAAAACTCAGAAGGGAAGCTGTGGACGTTGGAGAATAAAACCCAGATGTTCTTCCCTCTACATTTCATTATAAATCCAGGGAGCTGCCAAAAGGAAACATTACAACATTTTAAGTCTGTTCTTCCCATCTAAAGTCAGAGAGATTCAAAAACAACAAAAATTAGAAACATTCTGCCTGTCCCTGCAGATGCTTTTATTTTTGTGACACCATATTTTTATTTTGGGGACACCAAAGGCTGGAAGCACAGACCACATCTCTAAAGCCAAGGTCCTTTAAACACAATAATGATCACAACATGCATCTGCTCTCCATGCCTCTACTGGGGGTCCTTCCAGTCTGTGTTATCTCCTCAATGCTTATGAAGTGGCTGATCATGGTTCTGGTTCTCAGCACATGCCTCATATTGCTGGATAAATATGAGTTGTGATGCCTGTTCGGTGAGCTTCTATTTTTCCTGACTTCAGGGAATTCCCAAACATTCCTCCCTCTCAATTCACACATCATCATGCACTTTATTTACCTGATGTTTTAGATATTTTAACTCTTGGGTCATATGGCTTCTTGAGTGCAGGTCCTGCAAAGGACAAGGAAAAGAACACTACTGTGATTGGTTAAAAAGATGAGGAGAGACTCTGAAGGAGTAACGCACAAGTGCTTCCAGATATATCTATAATAAAGAACCCAAAGGCCAAAGGGAGCTGGGTGTGGTGTTGCACACCTTTAATCCTAGCACTCAGGAGGCAGAGGCAGGTGAATCTCTGTAAGATCGAGGCCAGCCTAGTCTACATAGCACATTCTAGGCCTATTGGGGCTACAGGGAGATCCTGTCTCAACACAAAACAAAAAAACAGAAAAGCTGAGGATCACAAGCTCCAAGCTAGCCTGAGCTCCATCATGAAACTCTATCTCTAATAATAAAATAAAACAAAAAAACAAGAATAAAAAGGCTCTGTAAGACATCATCTAGAGCCAGAAAGATGGCTCAGAAGGGAAAGGAATTTGCTGCCAGACCATGTGACTGAGTTTGATCCCCAGAACCCACATGGTGGAAGAGAACTGATTCCCACAGGTGGTCTCTGATTTCTATACCCCAGCTGCAGCAAATGCATACACACACACACACACACACACACACACACACGCACGCACGCACGCACACACTGGCAAAATAGTAACTAAAACATCATCTATCTTAAAGCAGAATTGGACTCAGAATATACAGTTTGACTCAGAATACACAAGTGACATAGCGTGTTGTATCCTTTTACTAATCAGACAGCATTTTTCTCTTCTGTAATCTCTGTGACTACAGCAGGAGAAATAGTCTGCCCTGCTAAGACACAATCCGAGGGGAGGGAGAATGGGCGCATCACTCAGCTGTGCAGGGGAGGGAGAATGGGCGCATCACTCAGCTGTGCAGGGGAGGGAGAATGGGCGCATCACTCAGCTGTGCAGGGGAGGGAGAATGGGCGCATCACTCAGCTGTGCAGGGGAGGGAGAATGGGCGCATCACTCAGCGGTGCGGAGGTCCAGTTTTGCAAGATGAAAATGTGTATTTCATAACAATGGGGAAGAGGAACTTCAGTTGGGGAATTTCCTCTCTCAGAAAGGCCTGGGGGCATGTCTGGGGGGCTTTTTTTTTTCCATTGTTGAGCGACGTGGGAGGACCCAGCCCATTTTGGGTGGTGCCACCCCTGGGCTGGTAGTCCTGGTTGTGTAAGAAAGCAGGCTGCACAAAGGTCAGGGGAGCAAGCCAAAAAATAATGTTCTTCCGTGGCCTGTGCTTCAGCTCCTGTTTCCTGGTTCTTGCTTGAGCTCCGACCTCTCTTGGTGCTGCACTGTGGTTCAGATGTGCGAGTCAAACAGGCCTCTCCTCCCCAACTTGCTTTTGATCAGAGTTTTATCACAGCAACAGAAAGTAACTTGGACAATCCTGAACTGTATGTACACTTAAAAAATGGTTGTTAAGATGGTAAGTTTTTTTTGAAGCAGGGTCTCATGTAGACCAGTCTAGCCTTGAATTCTCTTTGCTGCTGAGGATGATCTTGAACTTCTGATTCCCCTGCCTCTGCCCCCTCAACTGCTAGGGTTACATTACCAAACTATGTTTACATGGTTAATGTGATGCTGGAGATGGAATCCAGAGCTTTGCCAATGCTAAGCAAGTGTTCTGCCAACTGAGCTGCAATCCCCAGCTCAATATAGTAAATTTCATTACATATTTTTATAACAAAAACACACACACAAAAAAAAACCAAAAATATGACTGCAGTCTAGTGTTTATAACTATGTGGGCAAGCTTAATTCATTAGGCGCTTCAAAACACAAAATATTCAAAGTGCACCTTGAATAAACAGTCAATCAACGAAGAACTGGAGCTGAGGGTATAGGTCAGAGGTAGAGCACTTGCCTACTATGCTGAAGGTCCTATGTTCAGTTCCCAACACCACACATACACACAAAGAATAACCTAAAAATAACTTAAAACCAGTGTCTTACTGAAAATTGTACATTGGCAAAATGATGTGCCTCTTCACTGGTTTTGTCCCTCATAAAAATTAAAGATCAAAGTATATTTTGTAAGTCCATTACTCAATTCTGGTCCCCAGCCCACAAGACGTAGAACATGGCTAGGCCAGGAAGGACTAGAAAGCAATTAGACTGATGGTTGCTTTAAGGGGTGACAGCCATTCAGACACTCAAAAAATTATAATTAGGGGCTGGAGAGATGGCTCAGTGGTTATGAGCACTGGATGCTCTTTCAAAGGACCCAGGTTCAGTTTCTACCACACACACACACACACACTCACACACACACACATGCGCTCACAGTGGCTGACAACCACCTGGAACTCTAGTTACAGATAATTTGATGCCCTCTTTCAGCCTCTTTAGGTATTGCATATGCATGGTACACATATCCACACAAGAAAAGCAGTAACACATGAAAAACTAAAAATCAGGCTTTAAAATTATAATTAATTAGCTGGGCATCACAGCATCTCAGCACTTGGGAGTTGGGGCTGGAGGATTGTTGTGAGTTTGAGACCAGCCTGGACTATATATGAGTTGTCGGTCTAACCTGAGTTACACAGTGAGACCGTTGTCTCAGGAAAAAAATAGAAGAAAACAAACAAAAATAGTTATTAAAAAATTGCAAGTAAAATGTCATCGGAGCTTGAAGGAAAGAAAGATTGACTTGTGTGATCACTGATGCCACAGGAAAGTTCTTCAAAACACTCCCTCCAGGAGTCATTAGCTGTGTCTCTGCTGTGTTCTGGGTCTCGAGTTCTTTTGTCATCTGCGTCTACTCTTTCCTGAAGCTAGATGTGTCATGTGGTAAAGAACTCTCTCTAGAAGCCATTTTCCCAGCCAGCTGTGACATACATCTTGTAATTATGGACTGACAGCTTACTGCAGCTTGTTAAAATGAGGACTGGCAAGTTTTGACTAGGCAAAGATGCTTGCCTGAAGCCCAAAGACCAGAATTTGATCCCCAGGAGTAGACTCTCACAGATTGTCATCTGACTTCCACCTGTGTACGGTGGCATGTGTGCAGGCACAACACACACACACACACACATACAATAAAATTTCAAAGAAATATATCAGAATGAATCTCACTAGCTTTGCCAATAGAAGTGCCACTCTTTTCTGAAATGGCAAGAGAATGTTTTCTATCTCTTGATAGAAGGGCTTGAAATCCTCAGTAGATTTCTAGGACCACACGCTTCACAGGAGAGGGCTTCTGACATTAATAGAACACACAATCTAAGCCAAAAGACACTGAATATTTAATTCTTGCAACAGCCCTTCATGGAAGTTATTATCCCCGTTTTATGGGTAAGGAAACACACTTCCAGGGAGGTCTGAGAGCTTGTCCCTGGTTTCACTGTTGGTCAGGAGGGTCCATGGATCTTAACGTCACAGTCTCTCTGCCATGCTCAGGTCCTTGTCAGAGTTTAATGTGAAACCACCAATAAGGAAGCCACCATTTGTGGGATGCTTGGAGGGCCTGGTTAAACTTCACTTCCCTTTCTAGGACACAGAACTGTGACAGGAACCCAGCAAGAATGTCACACATTAAAACCCAGGCCACTTCCCACACACGGCTGGTACGGGTGACTGTCCTTTGCTTTGGTTTAAACTTCTTCTCTTCTGTCCCTACAAATTCTCCTGTCAAGTGGCACCAAGATATCAGGAGTACACAAAGGGTGAATTCTCAAGAGTTCGTACTTTGGTTCTTTAAAATTTGCTTAGTACTTGGTTTGGTTTTATGGAGACAGGATCTGCTATGTAGCCCAGGTTACACTAGAACTTCCTTTTCTAGCCCGGGCCAACCCCAAACTCAGGTCTGTCTCAGCGTCCCAGGTGCTAAGATTTTAAGTGCGTACCAACCTGGTCTACAGACTTTCTCAAGACACATTGTATAAACACAATGACATCTCTGAAGTGCTTAAACATACAGAGAAGCTTGAAAGGGGCTGTAGCGATGGCTCAGCAGTTAAGAGCACCGGCTGTTCTTACAAAGGACCTGGGTTCGAGTACCAGCACCCACATGGTGGCTAACAAACATCCATTACTCTAGATCCAGGGGATCGGACACCATCTTCTGACCCGGGTGGGCATTGTACAACATGGGTGCACTTACACGCATGCAGGCAAAACACGGACACAGATAAAATTTAAAAATACAAATAAAATAAATAGAAGCATGTAAAACTGAATGTCTGTGTCTATCCTTCCATATCAGGGTCTCCAAATCTGCCTGGAGTGTGGCAGGAACTCAGTTTACTGACTTCACGGGGTCCGGTTGCTCAGCCTCCTGAGAGCTACAGTTTATAACAGTCATGGCTATCTCAGATACCATCTGAAGACTGCCCTTCATGCAGGGTCTTTATTGAGAACAATTATAATATGATAAGATTAAAAAGGCCTTCTGCTGAGGGCGCTCTGGCCTTAACAGGGAGTTAGCACCGATGCCGAAGCCCCACTCTCCTCCCGTCCGTCCGGGTATCCCGGCTGGGCTACCTGGCTGCAGGCCGGCTCCTCGCAGGCTCTGCATCACTGTCTCCGGCCCGGTGGCGGCGGACACGCGGGCGTCCCCAGGTCGCTCTGCGTAGAGCCCGGGCGTCTTCAGCTCCAGGGAGGTGAATGGAGTGAGGAAGCGGGCGTTCAGAGCCAGGGCCTGCGCCTTCTGCCTCAGCTGCTCCCTCTCCTTCTCGCTGCGGCTCTGCAGCCAGGCGCTCAGGAGCTCCTTCACGGTCAGGTAGCTCCAGAGGCGCCTGAGATGATTGGGGTCCTCCCGGTCATCGCCGGTGGGCCCAGGGGCCCCCGCGACGCCATCCCTCACCTTCCCCGACTCCACAGGCACATCCTTCTTCAGGATGACGAACTTCTTACTGTTACTGGCAGTGACCTCCACGTGCAACCGATCCAACTTGCGGTCTGCCAGCTTCCCGGCGATGACAATCTCGGAGCCGTTGAAGTAGTTGGGGAACAGGGTTTTGGTGGCATGCTCCACCAAGTCGGGGGGGTAATCTATGCGGATGTCAGAAAGAAGTGGGGTCCGGATCTCATCGTAAAACCTGCAGAGGGAGGACGGAGAAGATCAGGGTCTGGCTGGGTCACCGGTGGGACAGCCCTAAAGGAAGTCACACACACAGAATCACGTCCAGCACCGCGTTCAGCATAGTGCCTTAGCAAATGGTTCAGGAGTAGCGTGAGGCCTTAGCTCTCTAACAAAGCTTTGAAACTCTGACGAGGAGGAAGACCATCCTCAGGGTAGACTGCACTCCCCTTCCTGAAGTTTCCACTCAGCGGTCTCGGTTTTGCTTTTGGAACAATACAAAATTAGGCCAGTCCATCTGCAGCATAATAGCCATCTAGCTTTAAAACACAGTTGTGGCGTCTGGAGAGATGGCTCAGGAGGCAAGAGCATGCAGTGCGCTGGCAGAGAACCGGTATTCAGGCCGCAGCACCCAGGTAGTGCCTCACAACTGCCTGTAACCCTAGCTCCAGAGGACCTGATGTCCTCTTCTGGCCCCCAGGGGCACCTCTGTGCTCAGTTGTACACACACACACACACACAGACATACACACCTCACACTTTTAAGAAAAAGATTCAAACAGACAAACACAGGTGTGTGCTTTTTGCTGTCTTTTCTTCATATCTAGGGTTATGAATGCAAGGCCTGGAGCGTTCTAGGCAAGCACTCTACCGCCGAGCTGAATCTCCAGCCCTGAATCTTGGTATTATGCTACCCAATCGACTCTTAGTTTCTTGAAATAGTCTTCATGTGATACAACTTCACAATCCCCCTCACTGCTTGATAAATTTCCTTTGCACCCAGTCTAGTTCCTCAAAGGGCCACTTAACATTTGTTTCTTAAAATCAAACACAAATTGCTCAAAATGCTACTTTAAGCAGCATGTTAAATTTGGGAATCTCACTGTGACTTTAAGCTTGTGCTTTAGTGAAGTGCAGTGTTTGCTTCTATAAGCTTTGCCTGTGGGCCTGGTATCTGGCTGCCTCTTGCTATGTAATGACACAGTTAACTGCTTCTTCCCAAATATCTAGAGTGAAGGCTCTGGAGTTCCGGCTCAGACACTTCCTTGTTGTGTCTTACTACATAGGACTTAATTTCTATGAACTTCATCAATAAAATTGGAATTTTAGCAGTACTCCTTTGGTAGACTACTAGCTCTCTCCTGTAGTCTAGTCTCTCCTTTTTAAATAATAATTGAGTTCTAACTAGACACATGTTTGTCTACCTACAAAAGAAATTTCTTACCCCCACTGTGGCCACTTATGACCATGAGACCATGCCTCTGTCAATGGGATACAAGGATAGGCCTTTATGACTCTTCCAAGACACCTGCTTATAGTAAAATGGCATGTGCAGCCTTTCTTTGCCTTTTCCCTAGTTGGGACTAGAATACAGAAATGATAGTGACTTAATTTCAGGCTTGCAGAAAAGAATAACATCCAAGGGAATGGGGCACAGAGCAATGAATTGGAAGAAGCCTGGTCCCTGAATGACTTCATGGAGCAGAATCTAGTCTGTACAAACTATTAAAGGAGTATTAAATACAACTATCTTAGGAAGCCTTTGCAGATGGTGATCTCTGTATGACAATATAACTTTCACCTTAATATACTTATCTCCTAAAACTTTGTGAGGATCAAATAGGATAATCAGTGTTTAAAATGCCTGGCTTTGAGCCGAGCATGGTGGCACATGTGTTTAATCCCAGCACTCAAGAGGCAGAGGCAGGTGGATCTCTGTAAGACTGAGGCCAGCCTGGTCACATAGTGGGTTCTTCCATGGCTGGGGCTATAGGAAGACCTTGTCTCAAAAAGACCAACGAAGGCCTGGATTTAAAGCATTTAGATGATGAAGTTTTCAGATTAATGCATCTCCAGCTCTCACCAGGGAAGTTTCCTTCTGTGGCAGATGGTGATTAACACAGAAAACCACAACTGGTCAACAAGAGGTTGCAGAGTATTCATCCCTGAATAGGACACCTATTTCAAACTTCTGCCTTCCAAGGCTCAGGGGTCATTGCAGAAGAGAGGGTCAGGAAAGTTGTAAGAGTGCACAAAATTGGTTGGGAATCATATGGGGTGCAGATTGGGGAGGGGTATAAATTTGATCAAAATATACTTTATGAAATTCCCCAAAATTCAATTAAAAATTATTGGGAAAAAACGCCTGACTTGTTTTGAGTTCTCAGTAAACACCAGGATAACACATTGTAGTAGAAGAAGAGTATAGTTAATGGGTTTCAATGTAATTGCTTTCCTTGAGAAATTCTGGTTAAAACTCAGTTATGTCAAGCCATACAGTAAGTTCTCCCTCTTTGAATTGAATTTTTAATCATTTTTATGATGTGGGGAAGTAGATCTGTGTTTTCACTGAAATCTTTCATTGAGATACTGAGAGAAAATGGTGGCCAGTGCCACAGCAACCAGCTGTTCTGACTACATGTCTTAGAGTCTTTAGTCACTTACCATTCATAAATTTCTTTGATTATGGCTAATGAATACCTATAAATCTATATGAACCTGAATTTTCCTTGGAAATAGATTTTATATGTGCACAATGCAGACTCAGGTCTGTCTGTGATACTGAATCTAAAGTTGGCCTTTCATTCAAACAACAACAAAGTCAACCACCACGATCAGCAACATGGCGTCTGAGACAAGCTACTTTCATGTTAAAAGACCAAGTTCTAGATTCTTCTCCACTTAAAATTTTTTTTTTATTCACCAGTTGTAATTGTCCACTTTCCTTCATAATTACAGTGTGGTTATTTCACTAGTACTCAAAATACCAAGAAGGCAGCTATAACCTTAAGAGCTCATTGAACACCTAATATGTAATGGTCACTGTATCAATATTTCATATAACTTTTCTCATTAAACTGTTAGCTGACTGTAATCCTCATTTTGCAGATGAAGAAACTGAAATAAATTCTTAAAAGACTGCCTAGAGTACAAAGCAAGAGGAGATACTAAACCACTACCTGCCTGGTTTCAAAAGACATTAGGAGCCAGGCCTGGTGTTACACCTGTAATCTCAGCTATCTGGGAGATTGAAGCAGGAGGGTCAGAAGTTCGAGGCCAGTCTGGGGAATTCAGCAAGACTCCATTCATTTAACTCAATTTAAAATAACAAAAGGGCTGGGGATATAGCTCAGTGGTGCTCATTCACTTAACATGCACAAGAGTTCAATTATCAGTATCACAAAATAAATTTTAAAAAGCTAATTTAAAAACTAAAACACAATGTAACATTTGCCAATGCAACAAGTTATGTTCATTTCCTGAGGATGTGAAAATAAAGTCCAGCCAATGACATCTTCAGCTCTGGATTCTCATTGCATCCAACCCTCAACCCGTCTCCCAGCCTCTCCTGGTTCTGAGAAAATAGACAACAGACCCGATCAGCTGTTCGCCTGCTTTCTCCTCCTCATGAACACGCCGGGTGAGGCCACAGTTCTCCAGCGATAGTTTCTCTAGCAGCTTGAAGTCCACATCATTGCCAATGCCGACGGTGAAGATGCAGATCTGACCTCCAGTGGCCTCCTTGGTGTTACTGAGAATCTTGAGGGAATTGGTCTCTCCAAAAGTGGGTTTCCCATCAGTGAGGAAGATGATAAGGGACACACTCCGGTCTTCAATGTCATTCTGGGCCACATAGTTGTTGAGCAGTCTGATGGCTGTCTGAAGGGCTCCATTAATGTCTGTGCCTGTAAGACACCAACACAGGGCAGCTCAAGGCCTTGTGCCCACCTCCCAACCCTGAACACACATTCATAGCTGTCGCTACCCTTCAACCACTCAGGGACTGAAAGGCCAGAGGTGTAGAAGAAGTTCGCTGTACCTGTAGGGTGACTCCAGGTTACATGGCTTCTATCAGAGGTTAAAAACATGTACACATGCACACACACACAATCTTCATACATACTCACACTCACACATAGTCTTCAGAAGGTGTCTGGTGATACCTCAGGTTACAAGTCCTCACCTTACAAGGTTTTTATATTTTTATCTGAAAATATCTTTGGAAAGAACTCAAGGGTGTTAGATGCAGAAATCTGAATGGAGAAAGAAAAAGAGCATACATTGGGGAAGTGGGGGCATTTGGAGATGATCTCAGAAGGCTTGACATGTTCTCCAAGCTAGACCAAGATGATTAAAGAACTAATGAGTCACCTTCACCCTCTTTCCTTTCTTGCCTGAACCCTTCAGGGGTTGTGAAAACCTGTGGGAGAGGCTTTAAAGGTAGATCTCCCATGGCTGGGGGTATGACTCAGTGGGAATGTGCTGACTACACAAGCATAAAGGACCTCAGTTCAGATTCCCCAACACCCATATAAAACCAGACATGGTAGTGTGTATCTGCCGCTCCAGTGGCTGAGGTACAGAGACACGTGGATACCCAGAGCTCCCTGGCCAACCAGTCTAGTCAGTTGGTAAGCTCTAGGTTCAATGAACCTAAAGAAAATGTTGGAAAGGGATAGAGGACGATACCCGTTGATGACCTTTACACACACGTGCACACATATATACATGAACACACACACACACACACACACACACACACACGTAAATCCTGCCATTTCCCCCTCTGGAAAGGTGCTTGCCATTAGCAGTGCTAATTAAAGTGACTGGACCACTTCTGGAGGAGGTGGGGAACGAGTGTTTGCTTGGTTAATGGCGAATGGGCAGCTGGTTGACAGCAGTAGAGACCACTCATTACATTCTGGGATTAGCTAGGAAGCCCATTCAATTTAGCAGTCACTTCCCCCTGTCAGGAGGAAACTCGGTGTTCTTACTGAAGTATCATACAACGGTTTCTTTTAATGATTCTTTCTAACAGTGAGAAAAAACTTACAGACCAAAAAGTCCTCATTTTAATTCATTATTTTAATGACTTCAGATAAAATTTATAAGACAAATGTTTCCCACTGTAAGCATCTAATTCCATTTTTGTAAAACAGTGGCACAGCTGTCATCACTTCCAGAAGTGATTTTTAGCTGCTTCAAAATATGCACCTTGTTCGAAAGAACCAGTTAATTTCCCTTGTGTTCTATCCTCCAAAACTCAAAAAAGAGCAGCTGAATATAAACACCTATATTCTTAGCAGTCAGGAGGCTGAGGCAGGAGGATCATTGAGAGTTTGAGGGCAAACTAGGTTATAGAGTGAGACTGTATCTCAAAAAACAAAACTAATAATAAAAAATGAAAAAATCAGAAAATTTATGCCTACCACAGACACATTCTAAGACTTGTTACATATGGTGCATAGGATCCGGACAGAAGAGTTACAGCTGAAATAGAATTAAACATTTCTTTGCAGTCATTAACTCGCTTTTCTTTTCACCTGCCTAATTTCACATCACCTCTGCATGTCTAAGCATGGACAACTGGCAAGTGTTTGTATTGTCTGTAATCTGCACTAAACAACAGTACCAAACCTCTCACTCTGAGGCCAAGGGGAGCCAGAACAAAGGCATGGATTTAGCTTTCCTTACTGTACAGTGTACCAAAGGTTCATCAGGGCTTGGAATCAAGGCTATGATGAAGCTAGGCACCTCCTGTCCACTCACCAGCAATGAGGAGCTCTCAAGAGGTAGACTCCTATGGAGCTGCCCAACCATCCCACTGAGAGCTCACAGGACTCCCGAACATCAGCAAGGAGCCTACTCAACTGAGTGAAAATAAACAGTATGTGATGCTGGAGGAGGATCCCTTCTCTGGTTGGGCGATTCTATACACTTGGGATGTTTTAACCTATTTCACTCTAACAGGAAGGCTATTATTGCCCTCTCATTTTACACATGAAGAAAATGAGGTATACAGAGGTTAAATGGTGGTGGAGCTGAATGCAAATCCAGGCAGTCAAGCTTCAGAATCTATGCTCCCAGTCTTGACGTTACATTTCTTAGAGAGTGCAGACACTCTACTGTTCACTAGCAGAGGATGGGGTAATGATGTGTGAAGAAAAAATAAAGGAGGGACTGGAGAAATTGCTCAGTGGCTAAGAGCACATATGGTCATTCGAGGACCTGGGTTCAGTTTCACATAATGTACACCAGGCAGTTCCAAGTGTCCATTACTCCAGTTCCAGGGGAGCAGTGCCCTCTTCTGGACTATGCAAGTACCTGCATGAATGAGGTGCACATAAACTCACACAGGTGCACACCCATACACATAAATCAATAAGAATCAAATAGGGACCCTCAGGTTTGGATTCCATTAAGAATGTGGCACGTATCAGCTGGGAATGCTCTTTTGCATTACCTCTTTTCCAGTTATCAACTTCAGTTCTCATATCCTCCTCTCTAGGCAGAAGATGAGCCTACAGTCCGGTCAAAGCTGATGCAAAGGTCTAGCAGGAATTGTTCTTACCTCCAGTGGGTGAAAGATGGAAAATGTAGAGCTTTCCATCTCTAACATTGTCAGGAGTCACTGGTAGCAAGTGGTCCTTCCACACTTTAATCCGGTTGGAAAACCCAATGATATTGAAACGATCCTGGGGTCGGAGGTCATGAAGAATTGTGACGAGGGCTTCCCTAGTCTGGGCAAAGACAAAACACCAACTCATAAGCTCTTAGTTCATTAGCCCACGTGTTCTATATTTTGGAAATAACCAGCAGGAAGAGTCAGATCTAACTGTTCAGATTTAACGGCAGCTATGCATGTGAGGGGCACACGTAAGAGGAAGGGGGTCCCTATAGAGGCCAAAAGAGGGCATCAGATCCCCTGGAGCTGGAGTTACAAGCCATTTTGAGATGCCTGATCTGGGTGCTGGGAACCAAACTTTAGTCTTCTGGAAAAGCATCAAGTGCTCTTAACCATTGAGACAGCTCTCCAGCTCTCTCTTACTCCACTTTTTAAACTGCATTAATTTGTTTATTTGTGTGTGTACGTGCTTGCCATGGCATACCTGAGAAGGTTAAAAGACATTTTGTGGGAACTGGCTCTCTCTTTCCACTATGCAGGTCCAAGGGACTGAACTCAGCTCATAGGCTTTGGAGGCAAGAATCGTCTTTTCTGCTACAACCATCATTTTCTTGAGCTGGAATGGTCTTTCGCATCACCTTGTGCCTACCTTTCACCTAAGAAGCACCCGTTATTCTTCAACACCCAGGACTGGGCACTAAATTCAACACCAGAACATCTTCCTCACTGCTCCAAGGAGACTTGCCACTCCCTCCTCTAGGCTGGCCTTCAGTGTCACGAGCTCCTGTCCTAGAGTGTATCTCACCGTGTGATGACTGCTTTATGCTTTTCCTTTAGTAGAGGCTGAGTTCTCTGTAGGTGGGTTTCACTCACCAACTTATCACCCAGGAACATACAGGACGTGGTAGGAACAGGTGTAGTGACTAGTGAATGACTTCATATTTAATTAATTATAAAATTAGGGGTACAAAGAATATTTTACTATTTGTGGAAGATTTTTATTTCATGTATCTGTTTGTCAGAGGACAAGTTAGAGAAATTGTTCTCTCTACTGTGTGGGTCATGGCGATTGAACTCAGGTTGTTGGGGTTAGTAGCAAGCATTTTTACCTGCTGACTCATCTCTCAGCCTGTATTACGGGCTTTTAAAAGTGTGTGAAATCACTGAACTGGAGTGACACAAGGATCTTCTATAAAAAAAGAAGAATTTGAAGCCAGGTGTTGTGGTGCACAGCTGTAATCCCAGCACTCAGGACTGTGAGGTCAAGGTCAGTCTGAACTATGTGGTGAGCCTCTGTCAAGAAAAAAAGAGAGGAAAGGAGGGAGAAAGGGAGAAGGGGAGGAAGAGGAAGAATGGAGGGAGGGAGAGAAGGAGGAAGGAAGGGAGGGAGGGAGGGGGGAGGGAGGGAGGGAGGGAAGAAGAGAAGGGAGGGAGGGGTTAAAAGGCATTTTAAAAAGAAGCGAAGAATCAAGACACCTTGAGCATGCCGAGGTGATGCAGGTGAACTTAGGAGACACTAACTGGATAAACGGAGAGCATTTGCATCTCACATGTCTTATGGAAGAAGAAAAATACAGGGATATGAAATGAGAAAAACCCCAGGAGCCTGGCAAGAGTTTTGGCAACCATCCACAGATGCTGAGATAAAATGACCTTGTGTTCTTCGTGGATTGCACTGCCATTGGACATTTAAAGAAATGCCATATATGAAGTTAGGGGCTTTCTTTGCAAGGTCAACATAGCAACGACCCTGGTCACATTATTCACTCTATGCGCAGCCCTATGTAGGAAGCTCTGTGGGTTATCTACTGCCTAAGTTACCCTGTCAGTAAAGTTAGGAGCATAGTGCCTGCTGCATCGTCAGCTCCTCGTGTGGTTAAATCAGGTACGAAATAAAAGTCAGTAGTAAATGTCATATTGGCTTTGCTGCTATTTGGTTCTCAACAAGTAGCCACAGGAGGCCAGAGGCACGTGGACACGCAGGGATGAGTTCCAGCACAATGCCGGGTAAGGAACGCCGAGTGGCCCTGAAAGGTGACTCAGGCCTTTTCCTCAGTCTTCTCACTTGGCTTGGGTCCACACAGTTCTATGCCTTCTGCCTCTCACTCTGCGTGGAACGGCTGCCGCTTTTACTCTTCCTTCTGAATGCATCCCTCCTCTTCACTGTCTCATCTTTCCAGCTGTATCCAGATGTTCACTCTTAAGACCCCATTGTCTAACCCCTGTATTTCAAAGGAACCTCAAAATTTGACCTCAGAAAATGGTTCTGGAGACTCTACCTGTAAAAGTCTACATTGCACTCTCCCAGATAACTTGTAAAACAAAGAGTTTCCAGCCTGAGAAAGCATTCCCCTGCTCCCCAGTGACTCATTACTGTTCTCCGAGTGCCCGTCTCTTCTTCGTTCATGGGGCTTGGACAGCACAGGAGTTTAATGATATCATTGGAAGTATACAAGGGGAAGCAGTGGGGAGGAATTAAGAACTAGTTCACAATATGTAGTCTAACATGATCTGCATAATGACAACACCAGTTACCATGCCAAGATGCCAAGGTGGATGGCAGAAATTTCATGAAATCACACCTCTAAATAGTAAGCTACAGGTACTCGATGGATGCTGGGGGACAGGGGAGAATCAGTTTTTTCCAAGGATGAACTCCCTGATAAGTTATCTAATCATAAGTGGCCAGCCCTAAACACATGTACTCAGGAGCACCACTAAATGGACTCGGTATATTGTGTGTGTGTGTGTGTGTGTGTGTGTGTGTGTGTGTGTGTGTGTGCAGCAAGTCATAATCGAAGAAGACAAGTAATTAAGAGAGAGTCGGGGGAACGGGGCAGCTGGAGGGGAAGGGGTGGAGAAGGTGCGAATACAATATCCATGCGTGAAACTCTCCAAAATTAAAAAAATATGTATCTTAAAAGAACTAGTATTTCTGCTCATTAGTTGTCATGCTGAGGGCAAGTGCTTTTTCTATGTTGAATTGATTAGCTCAATCCTTATAACTCATCTGTGGTAAAGTGATTATCAGTGTTCCCATTTTACAGATGAGGCAACAGAGGCACGGAGGGATTAGACATCATGTCCCACGGGAGCCTGGATTGAAATACAGAAAGGCTGACTCCAGGCAGTGGGAGCTGCAGCACCAAGTGCACTGGAGCCGAGAACACAGCGTTACAACCTTTCAGTGTGCGGCTCATTTGGGGCCCTTCCAGCTCTGCTGCCAAGCTCCGCTTCTTTCTTTCTTTCATTTCATTTTTGGCAGCAGTTAATGGATTCATCCTCTATAAGAAGAAAGCATTGCACATCCCACATCCACCCGGGGACGAGCACAATGGGCCCATCTCATTAAGTCCATCTTTTCAAGGGCTGCCTCCCGCCCCCAATTCTTCCAAGAAAAGGGAAAACGTGGACACACTTTTGTCTTGACTCACAAAGCCAGGAGAATGCCTCTGCTTCTGCTCCCCTCTTCTCTCCCTCCACTTCCCTCCCCTCCCCTCCCCTCCTTTTCCCTCCCCTCTCCTCCCCTCCCCTCCTCTTTCCTCTCCTCCTGGTGCAAGGCCTTTTCTCAGAGAGGTTTTCAGTGGCAGCAGGGTCTCCTGTCCCCTTCCTGGTCCTACCTCCCTCTCCAGGAAAATGTGTTTAAGTGTCCTGAGGCTGTAAACAGCATCCATACTCCAAAGGGGCCAGCACTTTCTCAAACACATTGAAACCTCTCTAGGTGCCTGGTCAAGATGGTGGCCAATCCCTCTTGAAGCGTTCCTTGCTCTAGCTTCGTGGGCACATCCACTGTCTTTACTGTCTGCCTGGTGCTCCTGTGGGGTCTGCCAGCACTGCCTTCTCACTGTCCTTCCTGTTGAGGTTCTCACATGATACTCTTCTCCCAAGCAACTTATCCATACCCAGGCTGCCAGCCACCAGTCATCACCTCCTGACTTCCAGACTCCCCTCTGGAACGTGCTTCTCTCTCAAATTTAGGTCAACCTGCCAGTCACTTCTCCAGGAAGAACCCCTGGGCACCTCAGACTCAACTTATTGAAAACTGGGAGCATCATCTTCTTTCTCAAACTTGTCACTTTTTGTCTCTGTCTCTGTCTGTCTCTGTCTCTCTGTGTCTCTGTCTCTGTCTCTGTCTCTCTGTCTCTCTCTGTCTGTCTCTCTTAACATCCAATCCTGGAATTCCAGCTCTTCCTAAATATCCTCAGGATTGAAATGTGAGAGTTTTTCATTTATCGATATCCCCTCATAGACTCCAAGCACTTGGACACTTGGCCTCCAGTTTGCGGCACTATTTGAGGAAGGTTGTGGAACCTTTAGAAGGTGTGGCCATCTGGAAGAAGCACATCACTGGGGATGGGCTTTGAAAGTTCACAAGCCTCATTTCCACTGCCAGTTTCTCTCGCTTCCTGTGCCTACTTGAAGATGTGTTTAGCCTTCTGCTCCAGCCCTCTGCCACGGTGTTTCTATGCGTCCCTCCATTAGAGCTTCCCTTTAGATCTGTAAGCCAAATAAACCTCTTCCTTTTATAAATCGCTTGGTCATGGTGTTCTATCACAGCGACAGAAAAGTAACTGATACACTTACTTCAGACAATGTCTCAGTATGTAGCTCAGGATGACCACGAACTTTCTATCTAGATTTTCCTGCCTACAACTCATGGATTCTCCTGCCTCAGCCTCCTCAGTACTGAGATTATAAGAATCTACTACCATGTCTCACTTGTTCTTCATTTTAAATATTTTATTTATAATTATTTTTATTTTGTGTGTATGACTGTATTGTTTGCATGTATCTATGTGCACCTGTGTTGTGCAATGCCCGCAGGGGTCAGAAGAGGGCATTGGATCCCCTTGAACTGGAGTTACAGACAGTTGTTAGCCACCATGTGTGTGCTGAGAATGGAACCCAGGTCCTCTGCAAGAACAGCCAGTGCTCTTAACCACTGAGCCATCTCTCCAGCCCCTTGTCCTTCATTTTAAAAAGAACAAAAGAAAATAATCCCACCCATCTAGAAACAGTCACTATTAAAATGCTACAGTGTAGCATGGCCCTTCAGAAACTTTCCTGTTTATGAGTGTTTGCATATGTGCATATGTGTGTATATGCATGTGTGAATGCATCTGTGTTTGATTTTAAAATCAGATCATGTGAACATCATCTCCCAAACTGGAATTAGTATTAGTATTAGTCTTAGACATGCAGCTTTTCATATCAATCGCTGCGTGAGCCACACCATTTTAAGAGCGGTCACCATACTTCATTCATGGCCACACTGTACGGTTTCTGAATATTTAAGTTGTGTTGCCATGCAGCAGATTATTCCCTCTGAATCCATTATCATGAACAGAATCACACTGACAGATGCTTTGCTTGTTTGGAAGGACTTGGCATGCTTCTACCTTGCTGCAAGAGTTAGATTTTCAACCCTCCTCGGTTAAAAACGTTTGGTGGCACCTTCTTGCCCTCACCATAAAGTTTAAACTCTTCTTTTTTTGATACAAGATTCTCTATGAAACGGGTGACACATTTTCCACTATTCCCATTTCTACTGCAAACACAAAGGCCTGGTTCCCGCCTCCCAACCCCAACTTCCCTAAAACAGCATGGTTTTTATAGGCATGTATCACGTATGAACTGTTCCCTCCCCATCCCTCTGGCCACTGAACAACTGCTTGTTCTTCAGGACCCATGTGACATGTCACCTCCCTGGTGAAACCATTTCCAACTCAACTGTGAAGACAGTAATGGCTCCTCCATCTGCTGTGGCACATCTCTGTCAGGGAAACGTGACTTCTTCACACTCTTCCTACCCCGGGGGCCTCTGCAGGGCTGACTCATTTCCCTTGAGTGACTCCTAACAATGGTTGCTAATTCCATCTCTTCCTTAAGTTCACATTATAAGTCCCAAGAAAGTCCTCCCCACCTCTCCAGGATTCCAGAAGCATAGCTTCTGTTCTCTCCCTCTCAAGACAGAGAACATGGCTCTTTCACTGTGCACGCCCTTATCTGTCTTCAATTCTATGCTTTGGGGACAAGAACTATGTTTTTTATTCCACTATTTAATACCCAACAGGGTCTAGCACATACGTGATAGCTGATAAATGTGTCCTGAATCAGTCGTGGTGAGTACATTGCCTACCATACCAGATAGAGAGCTTCTCAAAACATCTGTCCCCAATCCCTCTTTCATTCTCCTAATATAGTATTTTGTATATTGTAAGCACACTGTGTGTCTGTTGTATTGGTATTTTATCAGTTATTACTGGTCACTAATATCTACTTATTGGTAAAGAAATGAGAGAGACAGAGAGAAATAGAAAAGGAAAAGACAAGAAATAGAGGGGGAAGAGAAATACAGAGACATAGATGACTTAGGGACAGAGAAGAAAGGGAAAGAGAAACAGAGAGACGGAGACATGATTTTTGTTAGGATGTGCAATGGATGTAAGAAAGAGCAGCAAATGTCCTTGGGAGTTTGGTTAGTGTTAATTGTCAACATGAAAGCATTTAGAGTCATCTGGGGGACGGGCCTCTGGGCATGCCCATGGGGGAGTATCTTGAGTATATTAATTGAGCTAGGAAGATTCACTGACTGTGAGTAGCACCATTCCCTGGTTGGGACACTGGACTGTATAAATGGAGAAAGAGAACTGAGTACAGTAAGCGTCCATCGTTCTCTGCTTTCTGACTGCAGATGCAATGTGATCAGCTGCTTCTTGCTCCTGTCAACTTGACTACCAGCCATGATGGGCTGCGCCCTTGGACCGTGAGCCAGAATAAACCCTTCTCTGTTAAGTTGCTTTTGTTGGAGTATTTTATCACAGCAACAAAAGGAGAAACTAAGACAGGAACCAGAGACAGAGACTACTGAGGGCTGACATACAGGAGGCTCAGAGTGGCCTAAGGGACAAATTACAGTAAGAATAAGTTCAGACACCAGCTCTCTCAGCTATGGGTGGGGAGTCCCACATATATATGGTGGCCTCATCCAGCAGGCTATCAATCCTGGGCTCCTTCCTTCACTTTCACATGCAGTCAGCTCACCCAGCACAAAGCATCTAGACCTCTGGGACATCTGCATGTCAGCTGATAAGGATGACAACAAGCAGGGACCCTGTGTGAGACCATGCTGCTAGAAGCACAGATCCACAGCTCTGAGCTGGACAGACTCAGAGGACAGACTGTGGTTCAAGAGCCTTAGTCAAAAACAACTGTTTATTTAGCTGCTGGTATCTCTAGGGACCCTTAAACAGTAAGCTAGAGACCTTGGGAGCAATTGGCTTGGCTCCTTGATTGGTATTTTCCCATCACGTTGATATTCTCTGTAAGAACAGTTGTTCAGGCTCCCCACTTTCCTCCCCTTGGCTCAGTGACTACCCACTCCTGATGACCTTATAAGGCCTCAGCTCTCACTTATCCTCACGTGCACCAAGAGAGGGTGGGTCGGTGGCCCGCAGTTGCTCCATTTCCAGTTTATTAGAGTTGCCTGGAGGGTCTCCCACTCCCATCCTGGAGGGAGCTGAGAGGCAGCCACTGCAATTGTCCAGAGTTTCTCTACCGTCCTTTAACCCCTGACAGGCTCTTCCCTTCTCCTTAAGGGGCTGATCAACCCCGGAGCTCTGCCTTCCCTATAAGGCTCCAAAGGGAAGGTGAGTGGCCGCCCCACATCGTTCCATGAGTGGGCCCATATTGATCTTTCTGCGCTCAGTGTTTATGTGCTGAAGATTAACAGAAGCCTAGTCAGCTTTGTCTGAGAGTACAGTCCAGAAACAGAAGTACATTCCAGAAAGATCAGAGGAAGCCCAGAGAGGCAGAGAATGTGTAATCTAAGCTTCTCTTGGAACTGCCCTAAAGGTGAAGGAGAAACATATAAGGGGCTGGACTGGATTTCCTTAGAGTCCCTGCCAAACCAGACAAGGTTGACTGTAACCAAGAAGAGACACGGAGTCTTCAGGACTTCATGGATGAAGTAGGCTACTGCATAGCCCCACATACATACAGTCCTCCTAACTATAACTTGGCCTGAACAAATACCTTGGAAACCCCAGGAAGCCACATTCCTTATCTATTTTTCCTCTATCCTCAAAGTTCCCTCTGGTGGCCCTACACATTGGAGAGAAGCCAAGGAACCCCAAAACATGCTACATGGAGCTGGAGCCATGATGCCTCTGAATTCATTCATTAATAAGTGAACACAGTCCAATAGAGCACGTGCTGTGCAAACACAAGGACCTGAGTGTGATCCCTAAAAACCACAGTGAAAAAGAAAAGAGTCAGCTGTGGCAGCATCTGTTATAATCCCTGTGCTGGAGAGGTTGACTCTGGGAGGTCCCTGGGGCTCACTGGCTGGCCAGACCAGCCTCATCAGATCCCAGCCCATGAGAGGCCTTGTCTCGAAAAACAACAACAAAATCAGACAGGAAAACAAACAAAAATCCCCCCAAATAAAAGTAGATGACTCCTGAGAAAGGACACCTATGGACTCCATACTCATGCACACACGTTTAGGTGTGTATACGTGTGTACACACACCAACACACACACACACAAACAGGCATGATGATACATGCCTGTAATACCAGTACATGGGAGGCTAAGCTAGATGGCTCACGAGTTTGAAGCCAGCCTGGGATATATACGTAGTTACATCCTGTCTCCCAAATTGTAATGAGCTGCATAGAGTTACCAAGGAGACGAATGCAAATGGAGGTATAGGCTTGATTAGCAAAGAGGGCTAAATGTCTGATATCAGAAAATACCTTCGGCCCTTGGGATAGTCGGAACAGTTTACAACAAGTCACCGCTCTCATGCATTGTATTCCTGGACAAGACAAGGGCTTATCTGGAGTGAGCACAGAGGGCAGGGGGCTCGTGCACAACATCTTCAGCGTGGTGACTATCAGGAGGTCTGGGAATACCTGAGGAGATCAGGCAGGTAAAAAGGCAAGAACACCAGACAGCTATGCCTTCAGAGAAAAATAAGGAGTTCATGGAAGGCCTACCAAGGAGGAAAGAAGATTCTTAAGAAGCTCAACCAGCAAGAGGCCCGAGTGTTTCCTCTGAGGGTGTGTACCAGTTCCTCACAGGGCCAACGCACAGTGAACATTCAGCCATGTGTTCCCACTGACATGAAAGGATAAGCTGCAAACATTGTCAGACATATCATCTAGAGAGACCTTAAAAGTTCCAGACTATATTTGGATGACAGGGGTATATAAAGGTATGCAAGTACACTGAGTAATGTAAGGGGTATATGCATGTGTGTAGATATATGGATATAGATATATTTCTTGTTATTTGCCTTGTGAAGCTAGAACTTGGTCCAGGGTCAGGCATCAAGCAAGAGTCCTAGCTACTTAGAACTTCAAAGGATAACTATTATCCTCGCTTAAAACTATTCCATGGTGACAGATTCTTTGTCTTGTGTATACTTTCCTTGGATTAAAAGAAAAAATAAGTATTTCCTTTAAAAACAACATTCTTAGAAGTTCATTCCCATTCTTCCTTAGGTTGACTATGAAGTAAGTCTTTTAATCTCCACTGAAATTATTCTGGGCATTAGCTGGGACATAGGAAAATAAAAGCACATTCTCTACTTCGGATCCTCCATCCGTTCCTCATGAATGGCAATGGTCCTCTTTATTCTAGTGAATTGGGCAAGGGAAATCCTACAGTCTTCTCCAGTGGTGCCTGTGGAAGGCAGATCTGGTCTCTCCTGACCATTCTTCACTCTGGGGAAAGGCAGCTGCTGAGAGCAGCTCTCCCAGCGCAGTGCGACCCTGCATGAAGCTACAGTTAAAGACAAGGAATGGAAACTTCACTTCTCTTCCTCACTCTCTTCCTGAAACACTGCGCCCATGCAGCCCCATGCGGCTGCAGGCTCCTGACACAGCCCTCAAAGGCTCAAGCACTCCATGTGGTAACTATTACGCCAGGTGTGATGAGTAAATATTTCCCACATAGAGAACTGTCCAGTAAGACTCTAAAGTCGAGGTCAGTGGTGCCCATGCTAAGCCCAGCTGCTGACCACTCCTCCTCACTGCTTCCTTCAGGGCACCCATCTGTGTCAAACCACAAAGGAACTAATTGATACCAAAAGCTTTTGTACCACAAGCCTAGTTTGTTGATCACAGGACAAGGAAAACCCATGACATCATAGATGAATCCAAGTTCATGGAAATGAATAATTCACCATTCCATCTTTGCAACACAGTGACCATGCTGTTCCTCACTTAGCCCCACACTCACCTCGTTCTAAACTGTTTACCAAGGCACTGACATTTTCTCTGTCCTTGGTCCCCACAGTCCTTTTGAATGAGTCTGAGAGAAAAATATCTTAAAGTACACAGTTGAAGATAACCCAACAAAGAGATCAAAAACTTTCTGAAAGTCTGATTAGAACCATGGAAGAGAAGGATGATCAGCAAATATGTACCATGAAAACAACCTTCCGTTTCTGAAAACACTGGAAAAGCATATCCAAGGACTTGCACGGTGCCTACAGGTCCGTGTTCATCCTTTCAAAGGAGGACAGAAGTGGTGAATGCCAGAGTGGGAAGGGGAGAAGGCATCTGCATTGTCACCTGTTGGTTTCTTACTTCTCTTCCTCCAGGAAGGAGATTCTTAAGAAAATTCTACTGCCTACAGTAAATTACATATCCAAGAGTTGTATAAACTCAATTAATAGCACAAAGCACGATTCGAATTTCTTTTTCTTTTCATTTGTCTTTTTTTTTCTGAGACAGAATCTTACTCTGGAATCCAGGCAGGCCTCACATTTGTGACTTCCCACCCCTCTCCGCCTCCTGAGTGCTGCCACACACTCACCTCTAATCCCTTCTTAATGTCACTCTACCACAAATATCTCTTGAAATAGAGTACATTAAATTTAAATCATAAGAGTCAGAAAGCAACCAAAACATTTTAAAAAGTTAAGATGCATCTCTGGTCAATTTGAGGACTCTTGTTAAAAGAAATTAAAACTGTTTTTCTAGTGACTAAAATGTCCTTTCTACAGAAGCAAAAGAAACTATTAAGCTTCTTTATATAAATGGGTAATTTAGGGGCCAAAGGTATAAGTGAGAGGCCCAGTGGAGTGTGTGCTACTCTTACAGAGGACCCAAGCTCCGTTCCCAGCACCTACATCAGGTGTCCCACAACAGCCTGTAATTCCTCCTCCAAGAAAACCAACACCATCTTCTGGCCTCCACAGGCACCTGCCCTCACATGAAAATATTCATACATAACACATAATTTTAAAATTAGAAATAAATCTTTAGATGGTTAACTTGAGATAAAACTTATCAGACCTTCAAGAGTTTCAGAACAGTCTAATCAATATTAAATAACTTAAATTTCACTTAGAAGTAAATGTAGAAAACACTGTTTTGTTTGGTTTCAGCACTATAATGTTCACTCTACTATAAAAAAAATATTTAAAATATGTAAAACCACAGGAGCCTCATTTAAAAATATGTCATTTCAAATTTTTACATTTTCTTATACTATTTGAAGTTTAATTCCAAATGCTCTTTTGAGATAGTACTGTGTTCGGTAATACTGAAACCCTATTTACAACACCTATTTACAAATATGCTTACCCCAGCCGTGTAAAACTGTAAAACGGTCAAGTTTCATAGTGAGATGAAAAGAATCTTTATATAGTAAAGGTCCAGATCTAACTCCCAATGTCACTTCAGACTGGTTCTAAACTAAATGATTACTAGAAGTACAATTCTGCCTAAATTTAGCCTTAACTTTTTTAAGGCTGAATAAGGATAACTTTTGCAAAATAAAAATAACTTACTCTCATCAACATTTGTGTTTGTATGACATTATTCCAACATGTGGTGCATATTGTCTCATCTCCACCTCATGATTCATGTTAAGATGAGTTCACAGTACGTTGACAAATAGGCCAACATTTACCTAATGATGTCATGGTGCATTTTTTCTAAAAAGATTTTTGCTAGTAATATTTCTTCACTTCTTCCTGCTGTGTTGTGCACATCTGCTTTTCACACTTGATAGGTAAAAGACTCAAGCTTCAAAATTGAGGGTGGGGTTTGGGGGAGGGTAACAGAGTACCATGTGTCCCAGGCTGGCCTTGAATTCATCATGCATCTGGAAGAAGATAATCTTGAAGCCTTAATCTTCCTGCCTCTATCTCCTGAATGCTGGAGTTACAGGTATGTACCATCATGCTAGGATTATGAGGTGCTGGGGACTGAACCTAGGGTCTTGTGCATACTAGGCAGGCACTCTGTCAGCTGACCTATACCCACAGCCCTCAAAATATTTTCCAATTCTTTTCATGTGGAAGGCTAGTGCTTACAACACGTTACACTCATTGTTGATCCCATATTCTCAGTCAAGCCTTACCATATGGTCTTGGTTGTCATGCCAAAAATGCAGACTATATCTATAAACTTGCTGCAGTTTGAAATGAAATGTTTCCCACAGGCTCAAGTAATGGATGTTTGGTCCTCAGCTGCTGGCTCTATCCTGGGATGTAATGGAAAGTTTATGGCAAAGGCCCTAGCACAAGATAAAGATCTCAAGCTAGAGCAGGGAAGGCATTTGAAGACTATTCCTGTTCCCAGGTCCCTGTCTCACTTTCTGTTTCCTGTCTACTACAGGTGAACAATCTCCTCCTCTACATGGTCCTGGGACACTCTGCTTTATCACAGGCCAAGAATCAATGTGGCTACTACACACTAAAATACCTGAAATTATGAGCTAAAATAATCTTTCCTCCTTTAAGTTATTCTTCCAGATATTTCAATCACAACTCAAGTTTCTAGGTGGTCAACCCATGTATAGCTTCCTGTTTCAAGAGAGAATATGTACTCATCAAGAGAAGTTCATCCAGGGCTGAGGAGATGGCTCAGACAGTGAAGCATTTCTTGAACAAGCATGAGCATGTGAGTTTGGCACCCTTGTGAAAACCTGGGCAAGGTGACATGTCTCTGGTGATGGGGAGGCAGAAATAGGAAGTTCTCTGGGGCTTGCAGGTCAGTCAGCCAAGCCAAATCAGTGAGCTCCAGGTTCATGAGAGACTCTGTCTCTCAAAAATATCAGTTGGAGGATAACTCAGGAAGACACATAATGTTGATATAGACTAGTGTACACATGTAACACAAAGAAATACACAAAAACAGATGCACACACACGCATACACGCCCACAAAACGTTCATTTCAGTGTACAGCTCTCCCTTTGCTGTGTTTATTTTTTTTGTTTGTTTGTTTGGTTTTGACAGGGTCTCTTCAGTCCCAGACTGCCTGGAAGTGAACCAGCGTGGGCTTGATCTCACAGAGATCCACCTGCATCTGCCTCCTGAGGGCTGGGATTAAAAGCATGCGCCACCACGCCTGGCAACAGATCTCTCTTTGTAGCTGGTGTTCTTCACGCATGGGTCTGGCATGCTTACTGACTAAAATGATGGGGCAGTTGGTCCCTAGTGCCTGGTCTACATCCTGAAGTTTCTATTGCCTAACTGCATGTTTTGATTGTGGAACCCAGCTCTTTCATTCTTCAGAGTTTTGGTATCTGACTCTTTTAACTACTTTTGACCCACTCAACTGGCTTTTATCCTGCTCAGCTTTCCCTCAGATCTGAGTTCTCGCGATTCCTGTTTCTCTGGCTTATGTTTATCCTTTGTCTTACATGATAGATTCCCTGGATGTGGAATACTAAGACCATAAAATAGAAGATGTAAAAAGGCTGAGAAAAGACCAGGATCAATGTAAAATCGTGAGACAAGTATGGGAAAAAGTAAACAGTTTACCAAGAAATGGACACTGTATGTTCAAGAAAATGTTAAGAGGAGGTGGCGTCTCTACAACAGAGAAGGAGAATAAAGAAGCAGATCCTTGTCTCCACCCGCATTCCAATACTCTTCTTAAAATTTAATTTTTGTTTTAAAATTATGTATGTGTGTTTGCATGTATGTGCACATGTGTGCAGATGTCTGTGGAGGCCAGAAGAGGGCATCAGATCCCCTGGAGCTGGAGTTCCAGGCAGTTGTGAGTTTCCTGATGTGTGTGCTGAGAACTAAATTCAGATCCTCTGGAAGAGCAGCAGATGCTCTTAAACATGGTGTCATCTCTCCAGCCCTTCCCCCATTCTCTTAAAGTCACCACAGAGTTGGACAGTGAGATTTTTCTTGTAGAAGAAAAGGATCATAACCCCAGATGAAGTCAATTGTTGGAGTTAGTTTTCTTTCACATCTTCCTTATTTGTCCTAGTAGATTGGATGCAGACAGTTGTCCAGAGGAGAAGACAGAATTTTCTAGATATGAGAGGGTGAAGTAAAACCTTCCGGATGTAAACTCCCGGCTCACCTGCCTGGGTAGTGTATTGGTTACTTTTCTCATTGTGGTGACAAAATACACAGGAAAAGCAAAATAAGGTTTAGCTTGGCTCACAGTTTAAGAGCATATTCCATATGGCAGGGAGGACCTGGTGTTGAGAACAGAGTGGCTCTTGCTGGGGCAGTGTGACACACAGTCAGGGAGCCTTGCAGCCAGGATGCTGGCGCTCAGCTTTCCTTCTCTTTTTGATTCAGCCTGGGACCCACATTCAGAATGGGTCTTCTTGTGTCAGTGAAATCCTCTGGAAACTTTCTCACTGACCTGTTTAGAGGTGTGTCTCTTAGATAATTCTAAATCTATTCATGCTGACAGTGAGTATTAACCATCACAGGAGGAAACAAAACGGACACAGGGCCAAGCTCCAACCAATTATGCAGGCTACATGCACACTGAAGTTTCAGACTTATCAAGATATGCCACACATCCCAGAAATCTGATCTGGTGTGGCCAAGATGAAAATGGGTGAATAATCCTTATATCTATGACTTAACTTGAAGTCTGAAAATCCATTTTTCTACCTGGACCACCAACCTCATTCTGTTTTCCTCTCAGTAGTTTCTTCTAATCTAGCAGCTTCCTAGATCTTTCCTAATTCTTTTATGACCATCTCAGAGTCCTCAATCCTTATAACTCCCAGGTGCCTCCAGCCTACAGAGCACACAGAAATAAGCCTAGTGCCGTAGCTTGAATCTGGAATGTCCTCCAAGGGCTTGTATTCTGAGTGTATAGCCCCAGTTTGTGGCACTATTTTGAAGGCTGCGGGGATTTTAAGTGGTGGGGTGTGGAAGGCAGAAGTAGGTCACAAGGAGCAGACCCTCAATGGTTACAGTTTTCCCCGGTTCCAGCCTGTTTTAGTCTTCCTGGTGTGCTACCATGTAAACAAGCCTCCGCCAGATGCTCCACCACCATGAACTCCGCCACGCCTCCTCTCCTGTGATGGACTGAGACTGTCTGAAACTGTGAGCCAAAGCACACCCTTCCTGCCTTACATTGTTCTCTCAGGCATTCTATCTGTGATGCAGAGATAACCAACACACCCAAGCTCTCCTCTTGGGGGAACATCTTGTTCACTGGCCCTTGGGGTCTTCCTGTGACTAGCAGTAACTGGTAACTAGCTGGCTTATGTTGGTGGTCAGGTCCTTCATCTGTGAATTAAGAATTGATATCAACTGGGGGATATGCAACACACTAAAATGTTTACATGTGCCCACACACATCCCTGCATTAGGATCGATCACAACAAAGCATGAGGTTACAGAGAATCAAAGAAGGCAGTGTCTAAACAAGCAATTATGTGACCGCCGTGTCCTTTCTCCTAATTCAGAGAAAGAGCCTATGGGAGCTGCTGGAGGTCAAAAATGCCAAACGGCAGGGGTTCACGCACTTTGTGAGAGTTTGGTCCTCACAGAAGTAATGCGCTCCACCAGCCAATCTCTAGGGATCCACGAATCTCTGCCTCCCCAACACTCAAATCCACGCTTGTGACAACTTTACTGGCTGAGCCGTCTTCCCAGTCATATCCTCACTCTTTGCCTTCAAGACACAAGACTGCTCTTTAGAAGCTCCAGATTTCTTTCTAGTATTGGTCTCTAATATTTGGTTTCTTCCACACTTTCCACAATACGAGACAGAACAGACAACATACCCAGATCCCACCCTGAAAACTGTCTGACAGATGCAGAAACTTGCTCTAGAGATCCTGGAAATGGACACATGAGTATGCATAACCACTTTCAAGGGACCAGGTAGCTGGAGAGGAGATCGCCACAGCTCAACAGTAGCTTTCATAGGCTGTCACTTTACTAAACTCCTTCTCTGAAGTCTCTCTTCACCTAGTCTAGAGCTGTTGGCTCTGTGAACAGCACCCCATCCTCCTGCGGGCTGACAGACTCTAATGCCAGTCCTTCTCATCTCTTTTCTTCCCGTCTCGCCCTCTTTCCTCTCTCATAAGGCCTAATCTCTCCTCTCCCCAGAAGAATCTCATCCACTCTTCAACTCTGCTACTGTTCAGAGGTTCCCCAAGTGCACATCTCCGAGCTTGATTTCTCTCCCACTGTTTCTTTCTCTGTTGAAAACATAATCCATGATACTCTTAAACATTTTTGTTCCTTCTTCAGACTTCAATTCTTATAATCATATTCCAAAATCTGTAAAGGTCTCTTTCACCCCCTGCTGCCCCGGAGTCAGCCGTGTGGACAGTGAAGGGGCACATCTGAGTTGTAAATGCATTCTGAGAGGGATTTACTCAATAGACTTCTGCAGCCTGAACTTGTATCATGTACTTCCAGATGCTTCTATTTAAAAACGTCTAGGTTATCATTGGCTCAACATTACTTTATATATAAGCTAGCAGAGAGTTCCTTGGTCTCATCATTTGACTAATCCAAATGATGGATTTTGGGGTCTATATTACTGGAACCCTGTGGTCATAAAGAAAGCCTCCTTTCCCACCCCACACAAGCTCCACATTATGGTTCCTCATCAGGGGTTAGAAGTTCTGTAATTCACATGGGGTGTGGTACTTCAACAAAATCAGCTCTATGCAGAGGTCTCAGGCTCAACTCAGCATCTCATCTTAGGTCCAAAATCTCATCCGTTATTTCCTGGAGGAACTTAAGCCTTGGATTATGGAGATTGGCACCTCTCCAAGGGAGATTTCAGTTAATTTAGGTACTGACCACTTACTTTTTGATCATCCTCTCCCAATCTCTCTATCTCTCTCTCCATTTTGAGACAGGATCTCACACTAAAACTGGCCTGAAACTAGCTCAAATTTGCCACCAACTCATGGCAATCCTCTGGCCTCAGCCTCCAAATGCTAGAAATCACAGGAGGGAGCCATTGTGCCTGCTTTTCAACATATTCTATGATTGCTTTGCTTGCTTACCAATTCAGCCATGCACTTTGAGGACTTGTTCCACCTTTATAAATGTTAACATGAGGAAAGTTTTCATGCTATCCACTCCAAAACATTACCCAAACACGCAGACCACAGCATGTTTATTCCTGTTTTGGCTTTTCTTTGGGATTTTTCTCCAGTTCACTCCACTCCTGTCCTTAAAAAAAAAAAAAAAAGAAAAACTGCATATCCAAGGACCAGTTCCTTCCTGTTCTACCATCATTAATCTCTTGCTACTCAGTTCTTTCTCAGCCCTAACATTCTGTCACTATCTACATGACCGATTGGATTCGAATTAAGTATGACTGTTCTGTGTTTCTGTTCCCCAGCAAAATGCTAAGGTCCTTTATTAAAGTGGTGTGCAGTTAGACAAACTTTCTTGAGTACACATCTCTGGCCTCCATGTATTAGTGACTTCTATGCTGCTGAGATAAAACATCCGTACAAAGACGATCTAAGGGAGAAAGGCTTTATTCTGACTCAATTCAAGGAAACACAACGAGGAAGTCATGGCAGCAGGAACTTGAAGCAGCTGATCGCAACCAGGAAGCAAAAAGAGATCCAGTGCACAGCCCTCACCTGCTCTTCCCATTTTACAGAGCCCAGATTCCCTGCCCAGGGATTGGGTTCACTCACGATTACAAGGAGTCTTTCCAAACTGGATGTGGTGGCACACAGTTTTAATCCCTGTGCTCAGGAAGCAGAGACTGGAGCAGGTGGATCTCTGTGAGTTCAGGCCAGACTGATCTGCAGAATGAGACCTTGTTGAGAAAAAAAAAAAAAAAAAGATAGGTCTTTCCACATCAATTAGCATAATCAAGATAATCCCCCACAGGCACGGCCAGAGGCACATCTCCCAGGGTATTCTGAATTCTGTCCAGTCTGTAATTAACACTGACCATCACACTCCACTCCACGTGTTTTGTACTTGCTTTCCGCTTCAATATGTCCTCTCATGAGCATCCTTCCTCTACTGTCACCTCCCACTTTGTCCATCCCTCAGAAAGGATCATCACCCTGTTGAGCAATGACCAAACCTTTCATCTATATTCTACAGAGCACTTTGCAGGCCATTTCGGTCTGACTCTGTTTCTCTGGGCTTCCTGAGAGAAAAGACTCTCACTTGTCTTCGTACTCACCCTTCTTCTACCTCTCCCACAGCACACAACCAGTGTTTGCCTCACTCTTAGAGAATCTGAAGTCTGGATGGAGTTAAAGCCAAGATGGGAGCTGGGAGACTCGGGTGTCCTGAACAAGAGAAGGGGTTGGCTGTACTCTGACTCGGGGCACTCTAAGGACCTAATTACCTAGCTGCAATTTCAATCACTCGGCCAAAGCCATGCAGCCCCAGGAGTGACAAAGCTTTCTGACACCCTGATAAGCACTTCCAGGCTGGTTATCTCATTTAATTCTCTCTGACTTATAGTGTTTATCTCACTGTTACTCAGAGCAATTTCCTTTCAGTTTCTATCTGGCCCTTTACAGAAAACCTTGCCAATCCCAGCCCGAGATTTGAGGGCAAAACTGGGGAGGCAGAAAGAGAGAAGTCAGGCTTTTCCATTACTGCCTGGCCATGATTTCAGAAGCTGACAAACTGCAACCTGAACAGCGGACACAATGCCACCAAGTGCTCCACCTCTGTAAGTCGGCCGTGTATGACACTCAGTGCCTACACTCCACACTTTGAAGCATGGCCTCATTTAGCTAAATCTTTAATGCTTCAACACTAAAATTCTAAATGGGCCCCCCTGAATTATCGTCACAGCAAGATCGCTTGGTAGGTCAGTCTCTTGCTGCTAAGCCTGATGACCTGAATTCGATCTCTGGGACCCACATAGTGGAAGAAGAGACTCTTTCCCAGTAAGCTGTCCTCTGATCTCCATATGAGTGTTATGGCACATGCCCCCCCCAATAAACAAATAGATAAATAAATGTAAAAAAATTAAATTTATTTGTGCTCTCATTATGGTGGAACTATTTTTTCTTGAAACTAGAGATCTAAGTTCTCACAGATGACTTGGGAAAAATATTCTGCCCTCTGATCATTTGTGACTTTGAATTTTGAATCTGAGACAAAAAGAATGGGGGAGAGAGAGAAGTTTTCCCCACTGGCCCCTGCCTCATGTCCTAAATGTTGGTTTTGTAATAGATTCTGAGACACACATCCAAGAGTGGCAAGGGCAGCTTGGTAGAGCAGCAACTTGAAAGGATTTCTAGTCACATGCGAGTTAGTCATTGCTCTAGGTGAGGGGTCAGCAAACTGTGGCCCGGGGACAGGATCTAGATCACTGTCTGAACTGAAAACATGAAGTTTTAAGGGGACACTAACACCTCACCTCTCTGCATATTACCTATCGCCACTCCTGCAGTACAACAGCAGAATTAGTGGGCTGGGAATGTGGTTCAATGCTACAGACTTGCCTAGCACGCAGGAGGCCTCGGTCCAACCCCCCAGCACCTCAAAAGTAGAATTAGGTAGCTCAATGGAAACCACCTACCAAAAGACATTTATTTGCTCCTTTCTAGAAATTCTGTAGATCCCTACCCCAGAAAAACAGAGACGGGAGCTACAGTCTCCTCCTATTTCCTGGGCCACTTTTTAGATGCTTACAGCCAAGTCTAAGATCTGAGCAAGCGTTGCAAGTGTCCCCGAGGCCTTTATGCTAATCTTCATTTGTGTGACAGCCATGCAGGGCTTGCCTTCTAATCCCTCTCAGTTTTTATACATCCTGTCACTGGTCAGCTTGCATAGTTCCTTCTTTCTGAGCACCTTCCTTCACTCTGGAAGGTCCATCCTCCTGAGACCATGAGTCCTGTGAAGCTCTTTGAATTCCAGTGCCCGGGTCCACCACTCGCCCTTCATACAATTTCCCTTAACTCCCACCACCTAAAAGCTACTTTCTCCACATCCTGGAATCTTCCAGAACTCTCCCATTTAAAATGTGGCAGGTTCACAGGCTCATGGGGAGCCATGTGCTATACTCCGGGACATTGCTGAGCATCACAGTCAAGTCCTCACTCAGCGCCTCCACTGTGTGCGTGCTCCAGCTCCACCTGCCCAACCAAATCGCGAAAGTAAGAGAAATATGCAGGCCTGCATGTGTGGGCCCAAGGTGTGCCTCATGTTGAACAGCGAGTTGTTCATTCATTCTATGCTTCAAAGTGGAATGGTTCCATTAGTTTTTCACATCACCCAGCTACTGGCTGGAGCCTCTGGGAAGGTGATTTCTGTGTGCATTCACTTGAACTGCGCAGCATTCCACAACACGTTATTTGGCAACAAGAGCTGGTAGAAACTCAAAGTTCCGAGCCAGTCTGAAGTTAAGTTATGATCCGTGACTAATGCTTCCATAGGGACTTTGAGAGTGGGGTTGGCCTGGGCTTGAACCTTGACTTCCTTCTTTTAACTCTTTGTGTTTCAACATAGTCGCACCATGTTACTGCCCTCGTCTCTCACAGTAAAATGGAGACAATGATTTCTATTTACTTATTGGACTGCTTAAAGATTAAATGGGGAAAAGTATACAAAAATTGGGGCTGGGGGAATGGCTCAATCAGCAAAGCGTTGACCATGAAAAACATGAGGACTTGAGTTCGGATCCCCAAAGCCCACATACTAAAGCTGGTCAGAGCAGCACAGGTCTGCAGTCCCTGTACTGGGGAGATGGAGACATGAGGATCACTGGAGCTTGTTGACCTGTCAGTCAGGTTTAATTGGTGAGCCCAGGTTCAGTTAGAGAATCTGTCTCAAAAAATATGACGAAAAGTGCTGAGAAAGGCACCCAGCACGGACCTCTGGCCTCCAAATGCGCACATCTCTACACACAGGTGCACACACGGGAACACATGCACACTCCACATATATAAAAAACTATCTTTAAAAACAGCACTTGCCTAAGAATTCAAATGAACCTGTGGCTAAACAGGTCACAGGCCTGAGTGGTGAGCCTATCGCTACCATTCTACCGAGTACATATTTTGCTAAACTGATTCCAAATAACTTATGGTCATGCCCATAGATTAATGCATCTCTTAAGTCTCACCAGAGGAAATTCTTTATGCAGCATATGGTGATTAACACAAAACCCATAACTGACCAGTGTACAGAGACCAGGAAGCTACATAGTGCTTATGTGTGAGTCAGACTCATGCATCAAACTTCTACCTCCCAAGATTCAGGAGTGTTGCAGAAGGACGGGGTGCAGGAAGACGGTAAGAATAGGAGGTCGGAGATGACCACGGGGAGACAGAGTTTTCAAGACAGCTGGTCAGTTACTGCTACGAACTCAGCAATTGTGACAGCATGCACAAGTCTCACACAAGCTCAAGTCAGATAAAATCCCAGCATGGATGTTGGGACTGGGCAAGAAACCCCAACCCTACCTGAGGAACGATTGGCAACAGGTGGTGCTTGGAGGGGCGGAGTCAGTCTTGTTTAAGGGTGAGACTCTGGGTAGGATAAACAGGCTCCAGTGGATGGACTCACACCAAAGGGTATTATTTGCTTTTAATTTAGATGTGTGTGTGTGTGTGTGTGTGTGTGTGTGTGTGTGTTAGAGTACATAAAATCGGGTGGAAGGGCAGTGCGGGTGCAGATGAGGGGAGGGATCTAAATTCACTCAAAATACATTGCATGGAATTTGTAAAAATTCAGTTTAAAAGAGTGCATAATAAATACTGATGACGCAATTGTATGTTCTGTGCCTTTAAAAATGCAAGATAAACCTAATGTTCGAGTAGATTTCCAATAAATATCATTTCTTCTATGGTCCAAGAATTGTGCTAAGAACTGCAAATACATTCTATAATGATTAGAACCAAGAAGTCCCTCAAGGCCATGGAGCTTACAGGCTCTTCACCTATAGTGCAACCGCTAAGTATGCAGTTGACTTTGAACAGTACAGAAGCTGATGGCCTAAAAGCATAAAGCATGCCATGAATGAAGAATCAACACCCTAGAGCACGGCCCTCCCACCTGCCAGTTCTCACTTTCCCTCACTGCACTCATCAATGACAGGCAAGAGACCTTCTGCGTGCTCTTTATCCTCTGATATTGGCCAAATTAATCAGAGAAAGGGAGACAACCTTCCAAAGCTACTTGGGAACATGTGCCTGCCACAGAATGGCACAGAGTACAGGAAGACATTTCCAGAAAGCTCTAACATGAAAAACATCTGGGAAATGATCCATTCGCCTGCTTGGTTGTTAAAGAGATCCCGAGCCAGGCTCATCAATATGAAGGTGAAGTAGGAGCTGGGGAGAGAGTTCAGTGGGTAAAACGCCTGTAGCAGAAATGTAAGGACCTGAGTTCAAATCCCTAGGGCCTATATAAAGCTCAGGAGTGAGTGAGTGTGTGCCTACAATCCCAGCACTCCTATGGTGAGAGAGGAAGTGCACACGAGAATTCTCACTAGCTCATGGGTCAGTCAGCCCGGGATACACAGTAGTGACTAAGAGACCTTACCTCAAAAAAAGTGCACAGTGAAGACCGGTACTCGAGGCTGTCCTCCGACCTCCATGCATGGTTTGTGGCACCTGAGCACCCCTCCCTCCTTCTCTCTCTCTCTGTCTCTCTCACATACACACTCACACACACATCATACACAAATATAAACACACATGTACCAAGATAAAAAAATAAATGAATAAAACAATAATTATACAGAGTAGAGAAACAGACCCCAACCTTTCCTAAAGAAATATTGGACTGGTTACTGTTGGGAGAGGATGAGTTAATCTTCCCAAAGGGAGAGACTCTGGATAGGCTGACGAGACCCCAGTGGATGAATCTGCACTGAGGAAAATCTGGGGACACTAATTTGACACACTAGACCTTAATACAGATGAAAGAATATAGGGGTTCCAGCTGGGGGATTACGGGGAGGAGCCAGTGGGAAGCGGGTAAAAAGATGATTAAGATTGATTGAGATGTTCTGTGTGAAATATAGAAGTGTGGGCTTATTCAAGAAAGCATGTGCGTTTTGAGTGTTTTCACGTTTATCTATTGCGTGTATGCATGGATGCACTCGTGTGTGTTTGTGCGGCGAGGTCAGAGGACAAACCACAGGATCTGGTTCTTCCCTTCATGTCAGTCTCAGAGAATGAACCTGAATTGCCAGGCTTGACAGCAAGAGCCTATATCCACTGCGCCATCTTGCCAGCCTGGGAAAAAATGGATTCAGTAGCCACAGTGTTATCCCATGTTCCTGAGCACCTGCGTGTTTGGTAACTCTAACAAGAAAGAAAAGAGGGCCCGCATCGTTTCCCTCCCCTGCTGCTCTGAGCTTCCACTTCCTTGAGTTTTACAAAGTATATTGCGAAGCACAAGTCTTGCCTGACCCAGTGCCAGAGCCGTCTTTCAACACCTGCAAAACCATATGGAGAGAAACAACCAAGCCATGAGCCAGCAGCCAGCGGGAGGCCCTGTCACTCACTGTTCCCAAGCTGGGAAAGCCCTGGCTTCCACCACTGTATTAGGAAAAGAACCAGAATGTTCCAGATGCATACAGCCTTAGGGGCTCCCAAGTACAGACATCCCCTCTACTGAGTATACATTTTAAAAAATTATTTATTTATTTTTATTTTATGTGTATGAGTGTTATACTTGAATATATGTACCTGTGTCATGCAATGCCCATGGAGGCCAGAAGAGGGCGCTGGATCCCCTGGAACTGGAATTATGAATGGTTGTTAGTCACCATGTGGATGCTGGGATTTGAACCCAGGTCCTCTGCAAGAACAGCCAGTGCTCCATCTCTCCATCCCTGAACATACATTTTTCAAATCTGAATGATCTTTACAGTTTTTCATGTGTATGCTATAAGCAAGTGTGTGTGTTCACGTGTGTATACGTGTGTATGCATGCACATTTGTTGGCATGTGTATAGAAACTGGAAGTCAACATCATATATCTTCCTCAGTCTCCGTCTGCCTTATTTTTTGAGATACAGTCTCTCACTGAACCTCGAGCTCACCTCTCTAGCCATACTAGCTGGCCAGTAAGCCACAGCGATCCTCTGTCTTGGCCTTCCAAGCCCTGGGATTACAGGCACTGCACCTAGCTTTTTAAAAATAACATGGGTGCTGGGAATTCAAACTCAGGGGCTCACATCTGCATGGCAAGCACTCTTCTGACTGAGCCGTCTCTTCAGCCCACTCTTCACAGTTCTTCATAAATCAATTGTTTGAGGAAGTACATTTTTAATTCTGAAAAACTCTATTTGCCCTGTGTGTGTTCATGCACACATGCCACAGGGTACAAGTGGAGATCAAAGGACAGCCCTGTCCTTCCACTGCCTGGGGTACAGGGGTCAAACTCAGGTCATCAGGCTTGCTCAGCAAGCGCCGTCACCCTTTGTGCCACCTTGCCAAGACTTCAGTAATCATCAGTGCCATTTATATGCCTACTCCCATGATAAGTACAGTGGAGCCATTCAAGCCTGTGAAAGACATGAAAAGCCAAAGGCATAAGGAATGACAGTGAATGAGCCACAGCAAGACCCAAATGGAGGTGTGACAAATGTCACATGTTGCCAAGCTTGTTGACACAATGTGACAGCCCCAGGCTTGAGGCTGTCTCTTTCACTGGTGGATACAGCATCTCTACGAGACTCTGCTAAGAGCCAGCCGAACTTTATACCCAGTGCGGTGACCTCACCGAAAATGCAGATTGCTAAAATGGTCATTTGCAAAACCACTCAAGGCAGCATGGGCTCTGTAAATCACTCAGACATGTGTTTGGCTGGTCCAGGGTGGTTCTCCTGGAAAGAGGCCACACTGTCACTTGGAAGCCAGCAGAGTGCATGCCAAGCTGAAAGTGACTAGCAGAGAAGGGGATTTTAATATCCAGGAACAGAGAGGGGAGAACAGCGGCGATCTCGTATCTGTCATCGGATTGCTCTCGCAGGAAGCAAGGAAATCCCTGTCTTCCAGAGTGCAGTTTTCTCAATTAAGTCTTAAACTGAGAAACGCCGTTGACCTTGCTTCCATCTGCATGTCTCAGCTACACCATGTTACTTGTACCAAGGTGCCACGGTGACATGGTCTTGTTCACGGGCTTCAGAGTAGAACTGGAACTGAAGCCAGCCCTTCTAGTTATTGGCAAGGTCATCTACCTTTTCAAACCCTCAGTTTGCTGTCTTGTGTGTGGAGGCCAAAGGACAAGTTATTATTACCATAGGAGTCTTGGGATCCAAACTCAGGTCATCAGACTGGAAGCAGGTGCCTTCACCCACTGAGACATTTCATCAGCCTCTTGACCATATTTTCAATACAATAAGCGCTCAGGAGCTGAGGAGATGGCTCAGTGGGCAACATGCTTGCCACATAAACATGAAGACCTGCTTGTGAGCCCTAGTTCCCATGTGAAAACTAAGCAGAGTGGCACGTGCCTGCAAGCCCGGTGCTGGGGAGGCAGAGACCAGATTCCTGGGGTTTAAGGCCAGCCAGTCCAGCCAGTCAGTGAGCTCTAGGTTCAGCAAGAGGCTGCGTCTCAAAAGAATCATGCAGAATGCAATTAAGAAACACCCTTGATGTCAACCTCTGGCCTTCACACATGCGCACACATGAATACCTATACATGCACACTCATGAGCACACACATACACACACAAAATAAGTGCCCTATTTTATGATTAAAGGTGGTAAATTTAGAGAGTCTTACTCAGTTTATTGGTTTTCTCAGTACAATGTGGTGCAGGGTTTACCTTTCCTGGGGTTATTTGTTAAGACTAGGGGGACAGGGCCTTTCTAAAACAGTACTGGATGGTTTTGAACTCACAATACTACAGACTCACTCAACCTCACAGGGAGTAGATTACCAGTAGGCAACATAATGCTTAGCAACAAGATCTATGACCACCGATCTGTCAGAAGTGGAAGAAGGCTGCCATGCCCTAGAATGGACTGGAATTGGGATTAAGTAAAGTAACTCAGGCCCCTGAGGCTGAGCCCTTCAAACTTCTGCAGCCTTAGGGAGAGAATGGCCTCAGAGTGGATGTGTGAGGACAGTAGGACTGACAGGCATCCTCCCACTTTGGTACTGTTGAACACTTCATTGGGAAATAACGTAGATATTATACCTGTGTAGAACACTACAAACGCATACTATTCAAAGTGTCATTATGAACAATTACTGCATTTATACTTTGAAACTATGAAAATAAAAATAGTATATCTTGGGGCCAGCAAGATGGCTCAGTGGTTGGGAGCACTGGCTGCTCTTGAAGAGGACCCAGGTTTGATTCCCAGCACCCACATGTTGGCTAACAAGTGTCAGTAACTTCGGTTCCCTCATCGGGCCTTCATAGGCATTGCATGATGTGAATGCACTTACATACATATAGCCAAACACTTATTCACATAAAATAAAAACAAACAAGTAAATAAAATTCTGTTTCTTTTCATATTTTTAAAATAGTAATGATTGGAGAATTTCATATAATATGTTTGGATTATATTCAGTTTATTTATTTATTTTTTAGACAAGGTCTCCTGTATTACGGCTGGCCTTGACTATTCTACATAGCCATGGATGACCTTGAACTTCTGATCCTCCTACCTCCATCCCAGCTCCTGAGTGCTGGAATCACAGAAGTGCACAACCAAACCCTGTTTATGCTGTGCTAGGGATCGAACCCAGTACTTCATGCACTCTAAATAAGCACTCTACCCACTGAGCCATGTCTCCGTGCCTCTCAGCTGATCTTCTCTAATTACTAATACACTGCCCCCTTTCCATAATCTTAATGAATCTTCTATTTCTTCATGTATTGTCTCACATCCTTTATTCACTTTCTCATGAAGGATTAATTTTTATTTGTTGGGAATGTCTCATTGTATATATTATCATTTTCTTGCATACAGCTCCCCAGTTATTGATTTTTTTTTACAGCAGAAGTTTGAATTTTCTTTTACCTAAACTAATTGTTTTTTTTTTCTTTGTAATTACATTCATCTCTTTTATCCGTAGGAACTTCCCTTCAGTAACACTGTAAAATAACTGAAAGCTCTAAAAACAGGCAAAGAAAGTTTGAAAAAGAACCAAAAGAGTTTCTAGAACTAAGAGGTACAATCATGGAAATCATCAGAGGATGAGTCAACAAATTAGAGAATGTTTGTGAACTGGCAGGTAGGTTTGGAATAAAGCATGAAAAAAGCAAAGGTTTGACTAGATAGAAGAAAATAAAGAAATGAGGAGAAGGTCTACCATTGGACTCAAAGAAGAAAATGAACCAGAGCAGTTTCAGAGATAACAGCTGAGGTTTTACCCATTGTAGCAGTTTCTCTTCTTGTCACTGTGGTAAAATACCCTCACAAAACCAACGGAAGGGAGAGAGGGTTTATTTGATTTAGGGTTCCAGGCTATAGTCCGTCATTGCGGGGAGGTCAAGGGGCCAGCCCCTCGAGGCACCTAGTCACACCCTCCCTCCAGAGCAGAGAACCACAGCTTGCCTGTGGGTGATCATGGCCTTCTCGGTTCATATGCAGTCTGGGAGCCTGGGCCTGGTGAATGGGGCCTCCCACAGAGAGCCTGCTTCCCGCTGCACTTATCAAGATAAATCCTCTACAAACAAGTCCACAGACACCTAATCCAGACAGCCCCTCCATGTGACTCCCTAGGAGAGTCTTATTGTGTCCAGTTGACAGTTAAAACTATCACACCCATGAACCCACAAATTCATGAAAAAAGAAGCCATCATGTTAAAACTACAGAAAGCTTTAAAAAAAAAAAAAAAAAAAGGAGAAAATTTTAACATCAGACCAAAAATTTTTTTAATTTTTTAAATCCCCTGAGACATACTGACGTTTAACAGCAGCAGTAGAAGCCAGTCAATAATGAAAACCAACTTAGAATTTTGTACTCATTAAAGACATCTATCCTTAAAGAAGGAAGGGAATTAAATTATTTTCCAGGCAAACAAAAACCGGAACTATTTACAAGACAGCCACACTGTAAAGCATCTTGGCATGGTTGGTCTATCCGTGAGTAACAGAGCAACTGTGTAGTGCCCATTTAATCCCCAGCACCTCAAAAGAAATCAGTTAGTAATTAAAGTTTTAGGTATTATACTGATATCAATGGGTATGTTGCAGGAAAATGTAAACACTACACTATTGATGAGTCCGCACTGCAAAAAGGAAAGGAAAAAATAAAATAGAGGAGTCAGCAAATGGAATTTGGATGGGTATGTGACGCTGACAAGCTACCAGAGTGAGCTATCCTCTGTTTGTAGTAAGTAGACATTTTTAAATTCATTTTATGTGTATGAGTGTTTTGCCTGAATAAGTGTATCATGCACATGCAATGCCCAAGCAGGCCAGAAGAGGGCATCAGATCCCCTGGACATGGAGTTATTGATAGCTGTCAGCTACCATGAGGGTGCTGGCAATCACATCCAGGTTCTCTGCAAGAGCAGCCAGTGCTGTTAACCACTGAGCCATCACTCCAGCCCCATTAAGTAGAAACTATGTCTTGCTATACTCTGAAAAAAAATAACTAACCTCTACCTTCACATCAAATCAAATGCCCTGAAGAAAACACTGGCAAATTTTTAAGATATAATTCTAAAAATACAAATGCTCAAAAGAGCCACTTATAATAACAATGAACTGAGAAAAATAGTTGTAACATTTTATTTGCTAGAAATATGTTCAACTTCATGCAGAATGGACTCATGCATAGAAACAGGCTGTTCTGAGATCTGAGATACTGCTTTATTTGTTAAACTGCCTGTGTATTATTGACTGAGAAAACAGCTCGAGAATTCACATTGACAAAGGAAATACCTTAGTTTCTCTGAATACAGAAATGGCCTGTCAACCAGTAACTCCCAGTTTACATTTTATGAGTTGGGAATGTGCTGAAATGCCAAATTCTGATTATCACGCCACAATAAAATCAGGAATCACCTTTCATTAAACTATTAAAAATGTAATTAGTTGCACATTCAGGATAATTTAATTTCTCTGCACAAATCATACATCCCTTAATGACCCTTCTAGACTTGGAACTGTAAGCTTTTTCTGTAGATTCTGTGAGAACATTATTCCTGAATTATTAAGACCTAAATTCTTGTCTAAGGATATGTTATGGGGACTTCTACTGGTTCTATTCCATTGTTTTCAAAGGAACTCTCCATGAACAGAAATATTGTTGATAATGGTACTGTTTTATTTCGTTTTGTCTTGTCTTATTTGGGACTGGGCTTCACTATGTAGCCCAGGCTGTCCTAACACTTGCTACACAACCCAGGCTGGCCTTAGACTCAGGATCCTCCTGCCTCAGTCTCATAAATATTTGAGTTCCATGTGTGTACCATGATCGGCTGGCAATTGGTACTGATAAGGGGTCCTTTGAGAGTGTTCCTGTCTCACTCTCGTTATCCCTCTGCCAGTGCTGTTTATGTCTAGACATTTCTAGGGCAGGTTGCTCTGCTCCTTTAAAACCATAGATTCTATCAATGAATCAACTCAGGGATACCTCTGTAAATAAGAATGGCTGGGTGGTAAAGCAGACATTTGGCTTCTGAGTTTCATTGACAAGGCAGGTCACCCGCCTGGGCTAAAGCAAGAGCAAACAATGGGCCAGGGCACTCACTTACCTGCCGGAGTTTAGCTCCCACCATCGAGGCACTGATGTCAAGCACAAAAACCACATTCTTGGGTAAAGGAGGAAGGTCTTTAGGAGCAAAGTAGTGCACAAAGTAACCATTTAGAACCTGGAGGGGGATAAGTAACAAAGCTAGCACTCAGAGTAGGGAAAGAAATTAACTACCTAAAATAGTCTTTGGAACTTCTAGAACACAAAGACAGGATGAAAAAGTCTAGAGTCACATTCCACAGCAAAACCAAAATTATCTAGTCTTAATCCCTCCAAAAGAATCACTTGCTAATTATTACAGTAAAATAGAATCATCTTTTAAAACTATATTGATGAAAGACTGGGGGTGAGTGTTTGCTTAGCATGCATGTATCCCTGAGTTCAATCTGCAGCATCTCAAAAAACTATATATATGCATGGACATTACAGATCATGACAACCAATCAACTTTTACTTTGAATCCTCTTCTGACCTTCCTGAGAATCCTGATTCCTTCATTATCTATTTCTCTAAGCATCTTACGTATTGAGATATCCAGGTTATCTGCATTCTGCATGCACAGTAATACATTTTAACATGCCCACCTTGTCTCCTGAGCAATAAAACCAACAGGGAAATAAGCTACGGAATGGTCTCTTTTAATTAAAGCTGAAGAAGAGCTAAAATTCAGGCTCATCTAAAACACCACGAGGGGGAATTATATTATAGTCTTCATGTGCTCTCCAGATTACTGAAGCAGGAAATAGGTACCCTTAGCAGCTGACAAGGGAGCTTCACTCATCTTTTTAAATACATATTTTTGGTTTAAACAGTTTTACTGAGAACCAACATTGCCTTAAAGTAAGTATAGGAATCTACAGTTCTGAACCTTACAGAGTCTCAGGTTGTCTATATGACGGCATCAGGAATCCATTACCTGGATGTCACCAATGCTCTGCTCCCTCTTGACATCATATCGAATGACAAAATCTCCCAAAATCCCATTCTGGGCAATCTTAGCTTGTTGGACCACAGTGGGCATAAAAACAACTTTGGCAAAAGTTTCGTTTCGGTTGATAACAGTAGAAGGAGGAGGTCCCACATCGCCTACAAATAAGATAGAAGCATGATATGTAAGTAAACATTCAATACTTTTCCTGAAAAGAATTAGCTTTTTGCATTGATGCAGGGAACAAGACTTCACCTTATCTGTGGATTTGACACTCACAGCATCTTTTAAGAACATCTGTTAATATATCACAATGTAAGAAATATGCTACTAAATAGCACACTTTTATTGCTCGTTTATAAAAATTAAAACACATAAAGTACACAATATAGCAAAAAATACCTTCACATACCCATCCTCCAACTTTCACAGTTATCAACATGCTGACAATTCTTTGTATATGTTTAACCTCACCTTTTTTTTCTTGAGTATTTGAAATATGCTACTAAATAGCACACTTTTATTGCTCATTTATAAAAATTAAAACACATAAAGTACACAATATAGCAAAAAACACCTTCACATACCCATCCTCCAACTTTCACAGTTATCAGCATGCTGACAATTCTTCATATATGTTTAACCTCACCTTTTTTTCTTGAGTATTTGAAAATCAATGTCAGACATATTTCCTCCATAATGTGTCTCTATCAATATGAAGTTTTCTCTCATAATCAGAAAGCCATGGTGACAATTACCAACGTTAGTGTCCAATACGTTGCTGTCATCTAACTCAGTCTTTGTTCAGATTTCCCTGATTCTCTAAAAATGTCATGATGCAGTTGGTTGGTTCAAACCAGGATCAAAGCAAACTTCCCACATCACATCTGGTTTATGTTTATGAGTCTCTTCTCAAGTCTCTACAAGTCTTCTGTCTCCATTTCATGTGTGTGTGTGTGTGTGTGTGTGTGTGTGTGTGTATGTATTGTAAAACACTTGTCATTTGTTCTATGGAATTCCTCACTTTCTACATTTCATATTGTGTCTCTAACTAGCTACTCTCTTCTGTGGGTTTCTTACTGATATTGTAATACTGAGAGGAACTGTGAAATATTAATGCCCAGGCCTACATAACATATTCTCATTTAATTGATTGACACAGCCTGAGCATCAAGGCTAAAAAAAAAAAAAATCCTCCATGGGTCAAATGTGCAGCCAGAGTTGAGGAGCACAGATCACTTCAGCGTATTTACTGGTGCCCTGGCAGTCAAAGCTAGAAGCACATTAGATTCAGGATCCGTGCTATTGACACATAGGTGATGCCACTAGGGGCGATGCTGAGTACTTTCTGGAGCATCGCATTGGAAAGCACACAGCATCTCACTGTCCACTCCCAGTGCTGGTAATACTGATAGTGTACAAGTACCATTGGCCTGACAGCCTTACTCGCCAAGCTCCCCACAGGTCTTTCACTTGATAGTTCTTCTAATTATTGATGAATGCAACATCTACTATTTCATTGTATTTGTCAAGTGATGACTTCGAATATTTCAAGTCTTCCACCTAGAATTATTGTGCAAAGAAAACCTTTCCATTATCAATTATTTGGATGCCCTAACAGTTTATCCAGAAATATTATGGTTCTTTTAAAACATTTATTTTTAAATTATGTATATGTGTGTATGTCTATATGTGGCTATGTGCATGCAAGTGTACTTACTTGCAGAGGCCAGAAGAGAGCACTGGATCCCCTGGAACTGGAGTTACAGGCAATTGAGGCCCACCCAGTGTAGATATCAGGAACAGAACTTAGGTCTTCTACAAGAGTCCATGCTTTTAACCACCGAGAAATCTTATGACTTTTTATTGAAAAAAGCATATTCCTAAAGCTTTCTACAACATGAATTTTAAGATATAAATTAAGATTACAGGAAAATATTAGATAGATTGTATGTAATTAATGAAAAAACATAATGCTCAACCAAATAGCATTCTATTTTTAACACCTGAAGTTCATTTCCTATTAAACACAGAGAATTAATTTAACAAGCCTACTTTATAATTCCAAACAACACCAACCTTTGTAGTAACCAAAGAGATTTAAATTTTGATATCTGCATGCATCATGAAGAATATGAAAGCAAAAATAAGAATTCTTAATTATAAGTAAATATGGAAGCCTTTTGTGCCAAGTCAAATTTAGTTTTAAAATAGCTTAAATCATCTATCTTTTTAAGTCTATTCAAATCAGTACCATAGAACAAGTTGAACAGTAATGTCTGATTTCTAATTAGCAGCACATAAAAAAAGAAATTAGGCATAAGCCATCACTGTCATCTGTATTTAAGAATAAAGTTTAAACATTTCCTTCAGCATAACAGTTTTGTCAGAAATAATTTAGATGTGTGTAACTTTAACAAGAACTGAAGACTGGGACTGATTCTTCTATGATTTCCACATGACAAGTGCAGGAATCTTGGAAATGACCTGAGAGTTTACAAAATAGAAGATTTTATTTTTGTAGAAAGATGACTATGAAGGAAAAATTTAAAAAGCTGACATGCTTCTGACAGATGTACTCAAATGAACGAGGTAGGAAAACCAAGATGGTACCTTGAGCAGGCACTGACTAGTTAACACAGCTATATAAACTTCAGAGCAGTTTGACAGGAAGAAGAAAAGGGACTGAAAATGAGAAGACAATGGCAAATCGAAAGTAGCCTTGTCTGGGTACCATCATGCCAAGAATAGAACTCCAACAACTGCTATCACCTGAGTGCTCACAATAGAGTCCCAACAACTGCCATCACCTGAGCACTCAGAATCGTAGATGTGTTAGTTGCTCTCTTTGCTGCTGTGACAAAATACCTGAAAAGAGGCATATCAAGGGAGAGAGAGCTTGCTTTGGATGGCAGTTCAAGGGAGTACAGCCCGTCATGACCGGAAGTTGGTCACATTGCATCCACGGTCACAAAGCAGAGAGAGGTGAGTGGTGACGCTCGGCTCTCTTTGTCTTTTGTATTCATTACCGGACTCCAGCCCATGAGCTGGTGCCAACCACAGTTAGGGTGGCCCTTTCCGTAACCCAATCTAGACAAGTACTCAGAGACATACCCAGAGATTTGACTTCTAGGTGAGTCCAGATACTGTTGTTGACTGTATTAACCATCACATTGACTCAGAAGAACCTGTGTTCAGATACTGGTCCACTTTTTACTGGCTGTAAGACTGTGGGCAAGTCACTAAACCACTTGTGAAATGGATTAATGATAGTACCAATGTCACGTTCTTGAAAAGCTCCGGTGATATAATATACTTAGTACTTCTCTTGTTTGTGGTAAGCAGTCATGCCAAGCAGTGTATGCAGACTTAAGCATTTGCAAAGCAGGAGGAAGAATTCAATGTAATATTAGATACATGTCACACTTAGGATAATATATGACAATGAAAATGAAAGATGTACTGCGGCAACTTAAACCTTGGGTAAAGCTCACAGCCAGGTTGAGAGCAAGCACCAGACACAGGCAAGCACATTCTATATTCTTCATTTACATAAAGTTCAAGGTCAAGCACATGTATGTATATATGTATATATGTATATAATCCATCAAGCCTTGCACATAGTTTTGAGCACTTTATTCTGTGTATGCTCTAATTTTTTTAAATTTAATTTAAAAGCACAGTAAGTGGAGCAGCACTCAGTGGCAGGGAACATAACAATGTAATTTGCCAAGTGAACCTGTCTCTGTTCTTTTCCTTGGGATAAGCGTGCTTGCCTGGCCATTTTATGGGGATTAGGTGTATCCAGAGTGGTTCCAGCTGGCAGAATTGGGATTAGGGACAGAGTTACTGGGAAGTGTTTTCACTATCTGATCAGTGAACTCTAAGAAATATGCTCTCTTGGCACCAATTGGCACCAACAGCTCTCACCATAGACGTGTTCCTCCAAACCTGGAGGAATGGTGCATCAGAACAGCAGCATCAGAAACACCCGGGAACTTCCTGCAAATGTCAATTCTAAGGTCCTTCCCAGAAACTTCACATCAGAAACTGGAAAGAAGACCCGGAGATATAAACTTTAATAAGTCCTGCAGGTGACTCGTGTTTCTGACAATGTAAGATAGGGATATACTGTACACTTAGTCCTGTGTCTTACATGCAAAAAATAGCCAATCCCCTCCATTGTATGCAATTACACTTAGATTATCCCCAACATTCTGCAATAATTAGATTACACTCTTTCTAAACTACCAGCATGTACATGCTTTATCTTGCTTCAAATCTCTCACATAAAAATGCTTTTTCACAAGTGCCCTGACTTAGTATGTTTGTAACAAATGAAAGCCCTGGTGATTAAAAGTATAATTCCTTTCTTCATAGTTTATTTGACTAGGCCCTTTGATACAGACCATGCGAAAGGGTGTGTATTATTTTTGTTGCCTACTGACCTCCAGGATTTGTTCATTCATGATGAAAATTCATGAATTTCATCTAAATGGGCTTATTTTACATGCCCACAGAGTGGGTGGACTCTGAGTTTGGTTCCTCACTAAGAAGCCTAGCTCTTGATGCTGACTTCTGCCCACTAAGAACCAGACAGTAAAAGTGACCCAATACATTTCCTATTATATACTTTCAAAACTAAAGTTATGGGGAACAATATTCCAGAACAATATCTTTTTAAAATGATGAAGATGACGATAATGTTGGTGATGATGATGAGAGTGTGGGCACAAACATGCCACAGCGTGCACACAAGGTCAGAGGTCAACTTTCAGGAATCAGTTGTTTTCTTCCTCCTTGGATTCCAGTGATCACGCTTGAATCAGCAGACTTACATGGAACTAAGCCAGCCCACCTGCTCGTATCTCTAGAAAAAGCTCTGAACTCGGAAGAGGTAGCTCAGTGGTAAAGTGATTGCTGCGAAAACATGAGGGCCTGCGTTCAGATCCTCAGCACCGATGTAAAACCCTGGGGGTACCAATGAGTGCCTGGCGCCTCAGTGCTGAGAGGTCAAGACGAGAGGATCCTGGGGCTCTCTACCCAACCAGTCTAGTCAGCTGGCGAGCTCTAGTTTCAGTGAGAAATTCCATCTTTAAAAAAATAAGGTGGACATCAATAGAAGAGTCAACCTCCTGCCCCCTCATGCACAAGCACAGGTGTGCATATCTGCTCACACACTGGAAATAGGAAATCTTCTTCTGATTAGAGGAAGGGGAGAGTCTAGGTTAATACAGACTGCTTCCCAGCTACTCAGCGGAATCTCAAGCAAGTCAGCACCACTCGCTTTCCTAGCTGCGAATTCAGTTCATACTGCTGCCCGGCACACAGCACTTAGTAACATGGTGAGCTGTGTTGACAGGATCCTTCATCACGAGATGTGTTCTAAAGACAATGACGACTTCAGAGGACGAAGCCGAGAGCTGACTAGAAGAAGGCAGTCACCTGGCCTGCACGTCCAGTGAGAGTCCCTGCCCATCTTCCTCCTGTTTTCTGCCCTAGTTAAGATGACAAAGCAAATTGCACAGACTGCTCTGAATCAGGGACTCTGAATCTTGTCACTGCCCTCAAGAAAAGTTACTAGTTGCTCTCTGCATCCACTGACTCCTGCTCTCCAGTCACCAGCCTTCCCATGACTGTCTTCCTGTTTAAAGCCCAGACTTTTAAGCAAGAAAGCGGGTGTTACATAATGGCAAAGAAAGTAAGCTCTAGAGTTTGACACAGACTCAGAATAACTGGCTCAATATTTCTGAAGGCCAGTTCTACATCTGGGAAAGTAGAACAGTTTGCCTATCATAGCATCAATGTTAGGGTTTAATGAGATCATGCTACTCATGGGGCCTGGTAGACAACAGTTGCTTAAGAAAGGAAGGTCAACTTGGCTCTCAGCTCGAGGTCCCGTCCACAATGGCAAAGATTCCACAGTGACAGAAGCAGCTGGTCCCCTTGTGTATATGGTCAGAAAGCAAACAGATGAAGGCTGGTCCTCAGCTTTCTTTCTTCTTCTCTCTTTTTATTTAGTCAGGCACCCCAGGCCAGGATGTAGCACCACATTCGGGCATGCCTTCCTCCTCAGCTAAACGCCTCTAGAAAGCGCCACAGACATGCCCAATGGTGGGACTCTTAGGCGATTCTGAATCCAGTCAAGTTGACACTGTAGGTGACAATCCCAGTCCTCATCCTCCCTTTGTCTGAAGTCACTTCTTCCTTCCCTTACAAGAGACAGTATATTGGAAAAATATCTTTTGATGACAAATAGTTTTTATTTGTCATCAACAGTTTCTCTACTCCACAGAGAGCTTGATAAAAACTATCATTTGGGACTGGAGAGATGGCTCAGTGGTTAAGAGCACTGACTGCTCTTGCAGAGGACCCAGGTTCAAATCGCAGCACTTACATGGCAGCTGACAACCATCAGTAACTCCAGTTTCAGAGGAATCCAATGCCCCCTTCTGACCTCAATGGGTATTGCATGACATGGGTGCACTTACATACATGCAGTCAATATACTCAAACACATAAAATAAATAAAATATTTTTTAGCTATCATTTGGAAAAAACTAGCACATCCTTATGAATATTCATAATGGGGAATTCAGGTATCTACACAAAGAACAACTTTATAAGTGTGATGGAGTCTGTTGCTGCCCCAGAACTCCCTCAAAGAACACACAGACTTTTCACCCATGCAGTGGTACACACCTTTAATCCCAGCCCTTGGGGGGAATCACTGTGACTTCAAGGCCAGCCTAGTCTACATAGTGAGTTCTAGGCCAGCTAGGGTTACAGGGAGACCTTGTCTCAAAAAGATAAGAAAAAAAAATGCAAAATTTTCATGTAGATGCATGTGTACATTTCTTTTTCTGAACAGAGGATCCATAGCTTTAGCTACATGTGCATAGCAGAAGACCACATATCAAGAAACAATGCCAGATAGGAGAAAACTTCCCATGATTTGTTGGCCTAGGTAGTGTAAGAGATTTCTAAAATTATACAGGCTACTGCCACAGCCCTTGATTTCCTCCCAGAACTTGAAGGTGAGACCCTATTGCTGAAGACAGAACATACTTTCAACACAGGACTTGGAGCAATGGATCTGGAACTGACCTGGAAGTCACTTCCCTGAAGGCTCGCTCTCACAGCTCTGGAGAGCACCGTGCAAGGTGCTAAGGGAGAACACCAATCAATGGTCCAACACCAGCTTCAAGACCAATAATCACATCAATGACCAGCACAACACACAACATTCGTGCAATAGTGGAACTTTTATCTTGGGGGCAATCAACAGCTACCTAATTGGACTAAAAAGTCCACTCAATGGGAGGAAACTCATGTGTGGTACTGTAAACATAGCCAAATACACATGACTGGAGAGGTCATAGATCTTAAAGAGGACCCCAAAACTGCCACATCCCTAGATTAATTTCTTACTGTGTACAAAATATGTATCCTTATATTTACAGACAACTATATTTATAGTTACATACTCATCAAGAAAGCTTCTTTTGCACAAGACAAGAGACTATTGCGAAGTACCACAACTGGTCACACACAGACAGTGTCTGTGAATTGCCCAAGCTTAAGCAGCACATCCACAATGCAATCTCGACACCTAAGGCTCACAGAACATAGAACAAGGGATAAAGAGGACACTAATGAATTTCTCAGCTCTCATTAATGAATCTCCTTCATGCAACACAAAAGGTCAAAAATGGCCAAAGCACAGAGATTAAGAGACGGCAGAATGCTGGTCCTTGGACAGCACTCATATTAACCTTCACCCTCCTAGGGCTCAGGGACCACTGGGGAAAGGAGAGCAGAAGATGTAAGTGTCAGGGAGGAGGTACGTGACATATGGAAATAGAATCCTACTAGCTAGCTCCTGGGACCTGCTCACAGGAACCTATAGCAGTGATGTCGGCATGCACAAGACCCATGCAAACTCAAGAGGACAAAGACTCAGCGTGGAACTGGGAAATGGACAACAGACGCCAATCTTAGATGAAGAAATATTGACAACTGATTACTGCTGGATGAGGAAGAGCTGACCTACCTGGGGCAAGGGACTCTAGATAGGCTCACTAGACCTCAGTGGGTGAACTTGCTCTGGGGAACATCTGGGAACACTAGCTTGACCCGGTAGGCCTTGGCACGGATGACAGAGTGCATGGATTCCAGTTGGGAGGCTGTGGGGAGTTGCCGGTGGGGAACGGGATGTAAAGATGATTAGCATTGATTGAGATGTTCCGTATGAAATATACAAAAATTCAATTAAAAAATTTTAAACTATCATTTGGAAAAAAATAGCATATCCTTAGGAATATTCACAAAGAATAATTTTGTAAAGTACAATGGAATCATTTGCTGCCCCAGACCTCCCTGAAAGAACATGCAGAATTTTCATGTAACTGAATGTGCACATTTCTTTTCTGAACAGGGGATCCATAGCTTTAGTTACATCCTCCAAGGAGTCTAAAGAAAGCGAAGAATCATGACTCTACTCATCTGTCTAATCCAATCTTGTAAAGACAAAACACACATTAGATAGAATACAATATATATTGTGTATATCCTATATTGTACCATACACAGAGAGAACAAGGTTTGGGGGAAACCTTGTTCTATACTAGAACACAGATGCCACTCACAAATAGCATTCTCCTAGACAACCACACGAGGTGAAGGGAAGAAAACCCACTGCTATATAAAGTGTCTCTAAAGGGGAAAATATATGACTGGAGGCAAAAAACAAAAACAAAACCTGCTCAAGGACAGCAGCTGGAGGCTACTGCCCTGGGAGCCGATGAACAGAGGGATTTCCTGGCCTCCGTTTCCTGTGGGCTTTGAGTTTGGCTACTGTCAACCCCAAAGCTGCCAATATTCGGGGCTTTCACTAAAGGATTTCCAAGCAAACAGTGCCTGTTTTATTTCCCTTTGCAGAGAGGCTAAAGGGTCTGGATCTGTTTATGTAACCTCATCACCTGGGATCCAGTGAGACCCTTTGTTAAATTTAGGGCAGTCAAAAATACTATGACTAATTGGACAGTTCTCCCTTGGAGGTCCCAACATGCAGAAATCATACAAATCAAGTGAGTATTGAAAGCTAAGGTAATGAGGAGAAGGAAGCGGTGGCTTTTTGAACACTGGATCTAAGCTCACTTTCTCCTCTTTATTCAGTCTGAAACCCCAGCGCATGGACTGGCTGCCCACATTTGGCGCAGGTCTTCCCATCTCAGTAAACTCACGCTAGATAAATTGCTTAGGGACATGTCCATTCGCTTGTCTCCTAGATGACTCTGTAGCCTGTGAAGCTGACAAGCAGTACCAACCGCACATCAGTATAGGGGAGAAAATCCTTTCCAATAAGAAAACTTTACATATGGGCTAGAGAGAGGACTCAGTGGTTAAGAGAACTTGCTGTTCTTTCAGAGGACCCAGGTTCAATTTCCAGCACCCACATACATAGCAGCTAACAACTGTCTGCTGTTAACTCCAGTTCCAGGGGAATTCATTATTCTGTTCTGACATCCATGGGTACTGCATGACACAGGCACAGGAAATACACTCACACACATAAAATTAAAATAATGAAATAATTTTTCAAAAAAGAAAACTGTATAAAACGAGAGACTGAATAAAAAGGACCATCAGCATTCATCTTCCCAACCCCCACCCCCACTTTCCTGACTGTGGATGTGAACTGTGAGCAACCAATTCACACTCCTGCCTCCATGATTTCTGGCCAAGATGAACAGTATTCCCTTGAACTGTAAGCCAAAATAAACCCTTCCCTTCTTAAATTGCTTCTTGACAGCTGTTTTGGTCTCAGCAATCCAAGAAAAATAACTAATACTCTTGATGCTTTGTTTTTTCTTTTGGGAGAAAGCATCATATAGACATGATAGGATCATACAGCATAAAAGAACAATGAAAAGTTTTAGCTGAAGAAGTTCACACTCTACTCTGATAATCTATATTCACCGGGTTTGCTCAAATTTCTTAACAAGTTTGCTTTCTTCACTACTTATTCAAGATTAAAAAATATGTTATAAAGTATCCATTTTCGATATGTGTTGACTATGACGAGAGCTCAAAAGTGCTGAACATTTAACATGAAGGTAACAGACACATCCATGGTGGCTCAGCAGGTGGACAAAGCAGCCTTCCAAGATAACTGAAGAGGCTCATCCTGGAAATAACAATGGGTACAGCAGATGCTCTTGATAACTTATAACCCCCTGATTTTGGTACAGTTGTGACAGACAGTATCATACATTTGACATCCACCTCATATACCAAGAGAATGGAAGAACCAAAGATCAAAGTCCCATAGGAAGAATGAACTGCTCCCCAGTATCCAACTAGAAAGAGAAGGCTGGACTTCAGTGACCCTCTCCCATCTAAGCACCCTGTCCACAGACGGCCTTGTTAGAACAAGGAAGGTAACACAGGCGTCCACGCTGGCATGAAGAAGCAAAGTGAAACCAACTACGGAGCCAAGTGACTCATACCTGACTCACTTCTGTGCTGAACAGTGTTGAAAACTCTCACATAGCAACCTGGAAAATGTTCAGAGATTTCACCAAGGCCAAACAGAGCCACGCCCTTCCAGCTGCTGGATCTGGAGGAAGAACGTAGAACCAAGGTCTTCATGATGAGTCACAATACATCCTTTTAGTAAGGCACAGTTGCCAGTTTTAGAAAATCAAAATACAGGCTGTCCACCTCTATTCGAATTTATCTATAAATGATGCATAGCACATATGGATTGCCCACAGTTCAAAGGTAGCTGGTTATCTTGAATTTCACACAGTAGCCTTAGCAAAGGGGGGTTTAATCTAAACTTCACTTTTGGAAGCGATGTCTTCTAGAAACAAAGGAAGAACTATTAATTCTGTTGCCTAATCCCTCTATTATAAAAGTATTGAGAGCTAGACATGGATCTGGCAAAATGAAGACATGAAGTGTTAAACCCTAACCACACTTCAATTGCAGGCAGTTGTAGCTGCCTTAATTCACTGAGCAGAGCTTTAAAAGCATGCATTCTATGTCATGCACTACTCCAGGGCCCTGAAAATATAACCCCAAGAGCCCTAACAGCAAAAGACAGAGTCTGCTGTTAAGGGAATAAAGAAAAACATTCATAAAAATTTTAAATAGATCTGATTCAATGGTCATCAAGGAGCTCCTTAAACATATGGTACTGTCCTGATTCTCAGGTCACAGGGCTGTTTTATGTATGTCACAAAAGGGAATAAAGTGCTGGCTCTTTCTAATTAAGCTTACTCAGTTCTTAGGATTATTTGAAAGTCAGAATTTTATAGGAAGCTTTCATGGTGATGAGACAATTAAAACACAAACCATCTACCATGTCCTAACTGTTTAGACCATTTGCTTCTTCCATCTCCAGTGGCCACAGTGTGGACTAGAACTGGGATAGGAAGAGGCTATTGCTAAGGGGTATGTGAGTAGTTCTGTGTTGGCCTGAATTCCATAGCAGGGGGATTGCTAGTGGACAGGTGTATTAGTTTGCCTTCTGTTGCTGTGATAGAAACACTGACCAAGGGAACTTATAAAAGGAAGTTTATTTCACTTATGGTTCCAAAGGGGCAAAAGTCCATCATGTCAGGAAGGCATGGCGGCAGAGGTGGCTGGAGTGGACCCAGAAGCTAAGCACAGGCACAGGAAGCAGAGTACAACTAGAGCTCCAGCAAGGATTAAGAACTCTCTAAGCCCACCTCCAGTGACGTGCTTCCTCCAGCATGGCCACGCCTTCTAAGACCTCTCAAAACAGCGCCACCAACTGTGGACAAAATGTCCCAGTACTTAGAGCCTATGGAGGACATTCTCATTCAAAGCACCACAACAGGTGAACAGTACACATTTTAATAAAGACCTAAACTCACACGGGGAAGAAGGGGTTTGGTGGGGAAGAGCAGAATGCGACAATAATTGTGAAAAGGAGGAAATATGATCAGAGTATTTAAATATATATGAAATTATAAAAGAATTAATTTCTTGAAAAAACTTTAAAGCCAGAGTGTTCTGAGAATCCCATGAAATTAAAGAACAATTTCTCTTAATTTAAAAACTGCTGTTGTCAGTCAGAATCCTGACGTAGTTGATATCCATAAATTCAGCTGGAAAGCCCAAGGTAAAGATTTCCAGCCTTTGCTAAGCATGACAATGACATATATTGGATTTTTTATTTTTAGTTAATTTATTAGGATCTCACACATTGATACTGAATTTACATCCTTTCCTCCCCCAACTCTTCCCACATCCCCCAGTCCCTCTGAGTATTGCAACCTCTTCTTTGATTAACACTGTATATGATCAAGAATGACTAAACTTTTGAAGATAGTTATATGATACCTAAAAGACAGGGAGTGGCTCAGTGGGAGCCTGGGGCTGGGGTGGTGATGCAGTGACTATGTGTGGGTATAAAGATCTTTCGGCAGTGATACAAGTACTCTAAAACTGGACTGCACAACTCTGAAAATAGTAAAAGGCACTGAATTATACCCTTAAGATGAGCACTAAATACAAATTAAACCTCAATTTAAAAATTGGACGATGTAGTGCACACTCTTATCCCTAGGGAGGTTGATGAAGGTGGATCATGAGTCTGAGGCCCACCTTGGCTCTCCAGTAAGGCTCTTATTCCAAGAAAACAAAATAGAAAACGATGGTGAGGAATCATGGTAAAGGCCATAAAGGTCAGTGCTATGAGCTGAACAAAAGGATGGTGGATTAGTTACTTTTCTTGACAAAAAGCAGCTCAAGGAAAGAAGGATATATTTTGTCTCACAATTTGAGGGTACATTCTCATGGCTGGCACATCATGGAGATGTCCCAGCAGGAACATGAGGTGGCAGGTCACATGGTGTCTAACCAGGAAGCAGAGCCAGATGAATGATGGTACTCAGCTCTCTTCCTCCTTTTCACTGAGTCTAGGACCCCAGCCCATGGGAGCCACATTCAAGTAGGTCTCCCCTACTCAGTCTGACTTCTCTGGAAACACCCTTGTAGACATGCCCAGAAGTTGTTTCCATGGTGATGTTAAATCCACTCAAATCAACAATGAAGATTAATCATTGCACATGGAGAGCCCTGAACCGATAGCACATCTGAAATCCCTGCATTGGTGTCCTTCTAGAAGAGCTCACAGCGCAGCTGCGTCCCTGGCTTCATCTCCAACTCAGACATGTGTTGCAGAATAATGAGGCCCATGGAAAGACCACATATGTAACAGATTACAATAGAGCTGAAAAATGCCTATCACCTAGAGATGCCATGATCATTCCAAGATTATAGTGCAACCCATTTCTAACTCGTGTGTCATGATGCTGATGTGCACCCACCTACCACATTGCCATTTGTACAAAAGTATAGCACACACAATTAAGCACAATCCATAATACTTGGTTATAATATGCTGTTGCCTCATATATTCACTATATTATTAATTTTATAATTTCTGTATCCCTACGTGCAAAAAAAAAGTGTTCAGTGTAAAACAGTGGTAAATCAAAATCAAACTATTCACAGGATGTGGCTCCATTCAGATCTACTATGCAGGTTAATTGATTATTATAGGTTGATTATATTGCTTTTAGTCTGCCTTGCATTTCTGTTTTAGTTTTTTTAAATTTTATGTGTATATATGTCTGCATGTGTGTATGTATACTGTGTGTGTGTGGCAGCACCTGCTGGGCCCAGAAGAGGGTATTAGACACATCCCTCAGAACTGAAGTTACAAGTGGTTGTGAGTTGTCCAATGTGAGTGCTAGGAACGGAGCCTAGGTCCTCTTCAACAACAGCTAGTGCTCTTAATTGCTGTATTAGTTACTTTTCTGTTTCTGTGATAAAACACCCTGCCCAAAGCAACTTATAGAAGGAAGAGTTTATTGGGCTTACAGTTCCAGAGGGACCATCCACAATGGTTGGGAAATACAGCAGCATGAGGCAGTTAGAGCAGAAACCTAGCACTGACATCTTCAAGCACTCACAGAAAGCAGAGAAAGCAAGCTGGATGTGGGGCAGGCTCTGAATTCTCAAAGCCTGCTTCCAGTGACACGCTTCCTACAGCAAGGCTGCACCCCCTAAACTCCACAAACAGTGACAACAGCTGGGGCCAAGTATTCAAATACCTATTCCAATGTCCTATGGGACATTTCTCATTCAAACCATCACAACTGCTGAGATATCTCTCCAGTTCCTCTTTCTGATATTTCTATATTTAAGTAGGAAGAACCTTGGAAATTGAATTTACACCCCTTGTAGTATAGAATCTTCTATTTAATGAAAAGGTAGTACAGTACAATGGTTAAGAGTGTGAACTTGGAGTCAGATCTATACTTAGTGTTTATTTCTCTTAATAATTAAATATGAGACCATATGCATATATATATATTTATTCACTTATATAAGATTAATACTTCAAAAATAAAATAAGCATGACAAAATGTAACATAACAAGCTTGTTATAAAAATTGACTAATGTAACACTATTTGAAAAATATTTGGTCTGGCACCTAACACATAGTGATGCTTACACAGGATGCAACCTTTAAGGTGAGTGTAAATAGAAATCATCATGTTAAGTGAAATAAGCCAGCATCAGAAAGACAAATACTGGCCAGGCATGTGGCCCATGTCTTTATTTCCAGTACTCAGGAGCTGGATGCAGGCAGATCTCTGTCAGTTCAAGGCTAACCTGGTATACATAGTAAGTTCTAGGCCAACCAAGGCTATATAGTGAAAGACCCTGTCTCAAAATAAATAAATAAATAAATTAATTAATTAATTAAATAAATAAATAGAAAGATAAATACTGCATGCTATCTCTTGCATGCAAAGTCTAGATCAAGAATTTCATATATATGTACATGTGTGTTTACATATGTGTGTATAAGACAGGAAACTAGAGAGAGAGTGATGAGAGAGAAGAAAGGTCTTCATCGAGCTGGGAATAAAGGGGATATTGGAATATTTGTGATCAGAAAGCAGGAGAGACTGTCTGAACAGCTGGAAGGAAGGAGGGAGCCCAGGGAGGGCAGCTGGGGAGGAGAACAAATAAAGAACAGAGTATAATGACACATGTGTACGAAGGCGCCACAACGACTTCCATGACTTTGGTGCTAACATAAAAAATGAAAATTGAGAAAAAAACAGATTAAGTGGAGCCATTCAGACAAACTATAGACATCTGATTTCTTAACCACAGCTGGATCTATCAGAGGGCTGTCCAGCCTTGAGCCACGTTCTCCCAATTCCAGCTCACCTTCTGGTACAAGCCCAACTCTAGTTCAGTCTCTAGCCTGGATTTCTTTTGGAAACACACAGAGTGTTCAGACAAAATCACAACATCCTGTGCTCCTCACTGCCAAGGCCTCCATTTCCTGGGGACACCAGCTGAGCCGGAAAAGATGGGAATGAGGAAGCTTGTGCATGACTTGAGGACATGCCCATGAAATCTCCATGTTCTGCAAGACTGAGGATCTGCTTTGCTACAAAGAGCTAGGAAAACAACCTTAAAAATAAACAGACCCAAAGAGAAGAATGACCTGGAAAAATTCCTTGGAGAAACTAACAAGCCCCAAATATAAACAGTAAGCAAGTCTTCAGCCAACAGTCATAATTCATACCCTGTCCAAACAGAGACACAAACACAGGAACCACAACAGAGGTCTGAAAATTAGGCAAAACGTCCATCTCAGATTCCCTCAGAGCATCCTAAGGACACAATTACTGAGCCTGTGTGCTCATCCCAGATATACTAAACAGGCATTGCAGTCACGATAAGATCCCACCAACTCCCAGACTCCTCCACGGAGTAAATACTTCTTCCACACAGATGTCTCTAGAAAAATTCCCCTCTAAAATTATGATTACCATGAAATTAAATTTTAAAACATTCTGTGTGTTTTCTTTTATTCTCCAATTTGAAGACACTGCATTGACAGTATACACTGTTTAAAAGGCTGCAAAGTGACAAAGGCTAGTTGGGCACAGACACACCTTCAGAGGTACTGAAGATCTGAAAACACTTCCACAGTGAAGGAGTAAATAGAGGATTATAAAAATGATAGTAACCAAAACACTTGATAATTATTAAGCTCTCACTCTGGGCCAAGAGGTTCCCTAACACTAATGTTTCATAATCATTCTATGAGACAATTTTTGCCCCTGTCTTATAGATGTGGGAACCCTGTTTTACAGGATTTCGGGAATTTCCTTCCAGGTTATACCAATAGCTGAACAAACATCTATGAGTGGCCTCAGGGCATGAGAATGGAGGGCTGTATCTGATGCCTGTTCTGAATGTCAAGCACCTTGACAACAGCTTCCCTTTCTCAATCGGTTCTGGTCTGCAGGGGCAAGTTCAGTGTTTGGAGTTAACATGAACAAAGGGTGTGGGTCTCTCCAAAGCCAGAGAACACTCAGTCTCAGGATGAATGAATCCTTGAACACAGTCACTAACGACCTGTCAGCTAGGATGAGAAGGTGCACGGCCTGACAGCTTGCTCTCCCAGATGCCAGCTCCTGCGTATTCTTACACCACACTGAATCCACGTGCTCTTCCTCCATGAGCTAGTCCTCTGCTCTCCTTCCAAAGTCATTCACACACTCCTGCCAGGAAGCCTTCCTGGTCACTCTGGACACTCCTCGGCACTGAATTTAGATTATGAACTTTCACCTAGTCACTTTTCATCTAAGATTTTTCTGCTCTCAAATCACAGTTATCTTAAAATATTACATTTCTGTCCTAGTGTGATGTTTGAACATGGCTATTTTTTTTAATTTTTTTGTTTTGATTTATTAATTCTAATTTATGTGTATGAGTATCTTGCCTACATGTAGGCTAAGTGCACCCATGTCATGCAATGCCCAAGGAGGCTAGAAAAGGGTGTCAGATCCCTTGGAACTTGAGCTAAAGATGGTTGTTAGCTGCCCTGGGTGCTGGGAACCAAACCCAGATCTCTTTATCAAGAGCCAGTGCTCTTAAACACTGAGCCATCTCTCCAACCTCTGAACAGGTTATTTTATTATTCAATTTGATTTGACATTCAGTCATACTAGTATATTAAGTGTAGAGACCAACAGAAGTATTTAATATAAACTGCTACTTGGATTTAATGATTAAATTTAGACCAACTTAAATTTTTCATAATCATTTCAGTAAATGGAATACTGTTTTAACAAGCAGAATTTGAGAAAAACCTAAGTTTAATGATTCTAATAATGAGTCAAAATGTCTGTATTTTATATCCAGTCTGTGGAACAGAACTCATTTTTAGTACTGCATATTGAACCTAGGGCCTCACTCATGCTAGGGAAGCATTCTGCCACTGAGCTATGTTCCTAGCTCTTTTTCTCCTTTTCATTTTGAGAGAAAGTCTCATTATGTTGCCCAGGTTGGCCTTGACCTCACTCTATATAGTTCAGGCTGGCCTTGAACTTTCGAATCGCCTGCTTTAGCCTCTCAAATAGCTAGACTTACAGGTGCACGCACCATCTGCCCACCTCCAAACACACTTTTCATTATTTAATCTTAGAAAGATTAACTCTGTTGTAACACTGTTGAATAATTTTAAACGGATGCTTTCCAGGTTGGTGGAGTACCTCGATGGTAGAAGTACTTTTGCTTAACATTTTCAAAGCCCTGGGTTCCGTTCCATGTACCACAAAACAAAACACAAAAGCAGGTTTTTGTAAAACAGGCTGGCCCATAGCCCTACACCCCTGATATAAAATCACTATTTTATATCACTTTCTAGTCTTTTGTTATACCTAACATATTTAACATTATGTATGTTGTATGTTGATATGTTTTGTATTTTCCCCTCTGTCACATGCTAACCTGCTTTGAGGGGGTCTGTTTTGTTTGGGGGAGTATTTTGGTCATTTTGAGACAAGTCTCCCTGTAGCCCCAGCTGTCCTGGAACTTGCTGTGTAGACCAGATCACAGAGATCTGCCTGCCTCTGTCTCCTGAGTGCTGGGATTAAAGATGTGCACTACCCCACCAGGCTCACCAACCTGCTTTTATCATTTCACTTTACTAATTGCTTCTTTAGCATTAAATATTTAGGCTGATGGAATGTTTTCTGCAATAAATATTATCAGACAGCTTCCTGAATGTAATATTCCCAATATTGTAGATATTTTACCTAGAATTAATTCCTCAGAGTGGGATTACATGTCAAAAAAACATTTAAACTGAGCTTGGTGGTACAGCCTTTAATCCTAGCACTCAGGAGGCAGAAGTAGGTGGATCTGTGTGAGTCTGAGGCCAGCCTGATCTACATATCCAGTTTTAGGTCAGTCAAGCTACACAGTAAGATCTTGTTGCCCCCCACCCACCATTGATTAATTAATTTGCGCGCGAGCGCGCGTGCGTGTGTGTGTGTGTGTGTGTGTGTGTGTGTGTGTGTGTGTGTGTGTGTTTAGGGGCACAATTCTTTTACAGATTTCTCTGAAGCCAAGGTTCACCTTTGAGTATCCGGTAAGATCTGAGCACAGAGGCAGTTACTCACCTTCAGCCTTCCCACCGCCTTTCTGCCTTCTGTTTTGAAAAGGAAGCACCTCCAAGGACGAGATGCCCGATGTCTCCAGGACATTAACTTCCACAATCAGCCTCCCCACCAGCTGCCTGGGGCGCACGCTGATGGTGTGCTCATATTTCCCGAGCCGTCTCTGCAGAAGCTCCTCATAACTGAGGAGGAAGACTGCCTTGTCCTTGCTGGGAATCACTAAGGAAGCTCTGAACGTGTCTGTGCCCTTCTCCCTGTCAGGAAGACAAGAGGAGCGAGAAGTAAGGCTCAGAGGACGGAAATCCCTGTTCCCTCCTCAGGATACCTGTCACATGCTCTTAACCAGATGCCAAGGAAACCCATGGGCAAGGCCAGGTGAACCCTTAGAAAGAAAATATGAGGACTATGGATGGGCCCCAGTGTTGGAGAGCTTGCCTGTTGTGCACGAAAGCCTAGGTTCCGTTTCCAGGTTCATAATAAAAAGAGAGGAACAGTGACAATTCATTTTGATTTGGGAAGCAGTGTACGCCTATACCAGAGAAAGGTCACTACTACGGCTTGACCTGAAATGGGCCCCACAGGCTCCTGTCCTGGCACTGGTTATCAGCGGATGGCAGCTTGGGGGAGTTGTGGAACCTTCGGGGTGTGGAACCTAGGGAGGACATAGGTCACTAGCTACAGGCCTTTCAAGGCTGAGGGCTCGACCCAAGTCCTGTCTGGCTTTCTCTGCTCCTGATCATTGCCATGTATGGAACTCAAACATAAACTCCCACTGTGCAGACTGAGCACCTCCACCCCCAGGCCCTCCCCGCCTTGATGGATGAGACCTGCGAAACCATGAGCCAAAACTACTCTCTCCACCCTTCAGGTGCTTCTGTCTGGTGTTTCTATAGCGATAAGAAAAGAAACTGATGCAGCTAAATAGGAGAGAATTTTAAACCTGCTAACCTCCCTCATGTTTCCATGAGACAGACCCAGGAAGTCCATGGAAAGAATACAGTTAAGTGGGTGAACTGCTGGAACTATGAGCTTGGAAGTCAAGGGGTGGCCAAGAAAATGCTGACATCTTACATAATTCTAAATTGTATAATACATTAGATTTATGTTGTGCCTTGGTGGTTGTGTTTTTGAGGAAATAAAATAATTACTGCAATGCTGGGCATGATGGCACACACTTTTAATCCCAGCACTTGGGGGCGGGGGTAAGAGACAGGTCTCTGTGAGTTTGAGACAGACAGGTCTCTGTGAGTTTGAGGCTACTCTGGTCTATATAGTGAGTTTCAGGCCAGCCAGGGCTACATGGTGAGACCCTGTCCCTTAAATAAATAACTAACCACAAAGTATAAATATATAAGCCACTGCAAATGTTTTCAGTACTTAGGGTGTGGATTTGCTGACTTGGGACAGCAGAGCACCAACAATGGTCAAGACACCAGAACATTTCAGGAAAAGTTGGGGAAGGTCTATTAAAACAAGAACTCGACAACTGAAAACATTCTAGAAGAAGCTGTACTAACGAAGGGAATCAAGGGACTGGAGAGATGACCCAATGGTTAAGAGCACTTGCTCCTCTTGCAGAGGACTTGGGTTTGTTCCTAGCAACCACATGACAGCTCACAATTTCCTATCACTCCAGTTTCAGAGGATCCAGTGCTCTCTTCTGGCCCTCATGAGTACTGCACACATACACATGTTATGAACATACATACATGTAGGCAAAACACCCATACATAAAATTAAAAATAATAATAATAATAAATTTTTTAAAAGAAGAGAATCAGAGTGCCTGGAGGAATCTCAGAGAAACTAGGGTCTGAATTCTGGAGGATTCCATAGGACGGGAGTAGAAAAAGAAAAGACCAAATAAAGGAGAGATCATTACAACAGAACTTCAGAGTATCCAAGGAGGGTTTGAACCATGAGAACGGAATGGTGCTCGAGGGCATTAGGTGCATTGTTAGTAATACAAGCTGTGACTATATAAGGCGCTGACAGAGTACTCATATTTCAGAAGGAATATTATTTTGACCTTAAATTCTAGACACAGCCAGAATGTTAATCAGGTCTCACTCGGACACCCGTACTAAGGAAGTTCCCTCAGAACCTACTTCAGCAAAGAAAAGGAAAGTGAAAATCATGGCGGAGGAAAACAAGGAATAAAAGAAATAAAACGAAACCAGAAGAGATTGAGGAGAAAGACCAGTACCAATGTCTTCAACAAATCTACAAAAACAGGGCATTGCGTGGATCTGGACCCATCCATGTTTTAATAAAGTGTTCTCACGGCTCTGATCAGCACGCACCCTCATCTTTCGTTTATCTTTTGATTGATGCTGACCATGTTTCAGGGATGATGTGAATGTCATTGCTTTGCAGAAACATGGCTATAGAGATTCATTTTGCCATTATTTGAAATGAATTATGTGTCTTTCTAGAGGTTGATAGTGGCAAAATTAAATTCTGTCCCTAAGAGAAAAGAAAAGCAATTAGAAACTCCAGGAAAAACAGAAACTTCGATGTTATGGTCCAACGAAATTAAACTGTGGCATCATCCTGAACAATTCTGATAAAAGCAACTTGAGTCACAGCTGTAAACTCAGCAAAGTGAAGTTTTAATAACTTGCTGCACCAAGGGAGACCACATACCAGAGGCACTGTGAGGCATCTTGCCAAACAAAGAGAGAGGTGGGGTAATGGACTGGGGAAAGGAGGGAGAGTAGGTAGAAATTCAGTGAAGCAGTGTTTGAGTACTCTCAGAGCAAAGCAGGGCTGTGTGTCGAGCTATCAGTCATTCTGGGCTGGGGAGACTCGAGGTTCCGTGTGCTTGGGAACCATAAAATTAACGTAAAGACAGAACCTGGTATCTGAAAATCGCTTATCTGAAACTCTGGACCTTGTTTGCATTTCTGAATCACAGTGACTGCAGGGCTGAGGTCTTCCAGACAAGAGTGAACTGTTCCATTCTCACTAACAACATTTCTGACTACAAGGTTTGGGTTATGATTTTCAAGAACCAGTTTTCCCCAAAAAAACTCTTTGTATTAATAAACAAAATCATGTTTACAAACTCATACCCTTTTGTCTAACTACTAAGAGAAAAGAAACCTTCATATTGATCTGAGGGGAAATAAATTCTTTGTGTACTAGATGTCCCCACTGCCATTAAAGAACAGATGCTGGGTAAAGTATTTGCTGAACAAGCACGAGCCCCTGAAGCTGCATGAGCGGCAGGCGTGGATGTGCTCCTCAGCGGTAACTTCAACACTGGGGCAGGAGTGTGCATGCAGGAACAGCATTCTGGGGCCTTGCTCCAGCCAAAATGGTAAGCTCCAGGTTCAAGGACAGAGCGTATCTCCAAAAAACCCTCAAGGGTAAAGCGATAGAGGAAGATTCTTGAAGGCAACCTGTGTCTTACACATGTTCATTTATAAGTTAGCACACGTGGACATGCACGCAACATATACACATGCACAAAGTTCACTGGTTTTTAATGTCCAGATTTAGCTTCTATACAACAAATAATGCAGTTATCATTTCAGAACACTCTCTATGTGCTAATAGCTCTGAAAATTCAAAAATAAATGAGACGTAACAAAGAATGGGTGCCACAAGGAGGTGGAGTGAAGGGTGAAAAGGCACATCACCATCCAAGATGGCGGAGATACCTTAGGGTAGTTCAGTTAGGGAGAATGAAAATGTTGTTATAAAATTTAGACTGCAAAAAATAAAATAGGATTAGTACAAATTTCCTAAATCCTTTTCATCCATAGCAGAGAATCTATAGCTAACCCTTATTTTTTACTAGGAAATCAAGAAAAATCAAAACTATCATACAATTTAGAGCTAGTAAGGTCATTACAAAAATAGTTTTAAAAATGAATATTTCTAGAAACCCAGAACTGTAGAATGGGCACTGAACCTTCCTTGTTACTATAGATGCTTGTCTACTACATTTCCAATCAGGAATATTAATTGTTTTAAGGAAGAGAAGAGATGGGCAGGCAAAGGATAGAAATGTAACGCTCTGCCTAACTGGATTTTAGTTGCTTGATTGAACAGTACTTACTCACTGTCTTCTGTGGTTTTGTTCCTTTTCTCCTTTATTCTATCACCACTTTTCTTGTCTTTCTTGGTAATTTCACCCTGATATACCTGGTCTCCAATAATCCTGAAACACAAGTGACAGCTGTCTTACCAACTTGCAGCTCCACAACAAACTCAAGCATGGATCTCAGAACCATGACAACCCCAGAAAATATTTTTATGTGCCTCCTGGGTATGCAGATAGAATGCATGCCAGACTGAATACCAGTCTTGAATCACTCGTTTCATTCAAGTGTAATTTCCAACAAGCCCAAAGGGCAACACCCCACCCAGGGTATCTTTATGCTTCTATGGGAGAAAACCCTAAGATCTGCTCAAACACCCATGAGAACAGTAGCTTGCATCTTTCCCACATCAAAACAAACACAAGGAGTGGGAGAGATGGCTCAGCAGTTAAGAGCACACACGGCTCTTGCAGAGGACCCAGATTTAGTTCCCAGCACCCACAGGGTAGTTCACAGCAGTCTATAACTTCAGTTCCCAGGGCTCTGACACCCTCTCATGCCTTCGCAGGCATTGCACACACAGTACACTTTGATACAAGCAATCAAACACTCATACACATAATATAAAAATTTTAAACTTTAAATTAGTTTTAAACAAACCAAAATACCTATCCTGGTTTGTGAATCTTTAACTCTCAGGTCAGAGAAAGAGGAGATATACTCAATTTCCACCTCACAAATTTCATAATGCCTTATTGTTCAGGTCTCAACCTAATCATGGCCCGCTGTCTGCTACTTCCCTAAATTCCCTTACTAAAGGAGACCTTCTTGTCAGGCATGATGGTAATAACTGCAATTCCGGCACTCAGGAGGCTGAGGTGGAAGGGATGGTGAGTTCAACGCCAACCTAGGCTACATAGTAAGGCCTTGTCTCAAAAAGTAAAAACAAAAGCCTCTCTAAATTTGTATGTCACAATCACCTTTCTCCCACAGCACTCACTGCTGTCTAACATGATCTCATAAACTAATTAGTTTACTTGTTTATTTACTATTTCTCCTTTACTGGACTTTCTGAAACAGAGCAATATGTTCTCCTTCTCATAGAAATATATCCATCCCCTCAAAGAGTGCCTGTCCCAGAATGGACTGTGATGGAAGAAGAGACGGAAAGAAAAGGAAAAAGGATGAAAATAGAGAGGAGATGGAGGAAGGGGGAGGAGGGGGAGAGGAAGAAGAACAGAAAGAGAAAACAGGAAATAGAGAATGGGGGGGAAGGAACGAGGGGAGGGAGGAAGGGAGGGAGGGAGGGAGAAAGGGAGGTAGGGAGGAAGAACAAAGGAAGGAAGGGAGGGAGGGAGGAAGACAGGGAGGGAAGGAGGAAGGAAGGGAGGGAAGGAGGAAGGAAGAAGAAAGGAAGGGAGGGAGGAAGAAGAAAGGAAGGAAGGGAGGGAGGAGGGAGGGAGGGAGGAGGAAAAGAAGGGAAGAAGGAAGGAAGGAAGGGAGGGAAGGGGAAGGGAGGGAGGAAGGAAGAAGAGCACCTTCTGATCCGTGCACTGCTTACAGGACACAGATCCTCACAGTCAGCAGGCTGTGGCCCTCGGACTCTCGGGCTCCACCCAAGTCATCCACACAGAACTGCCCATCTTTGCCCGCATATCACCTACATGGTGAAGTTGGTGATGAAAGCTGCTGCCGGAATCTGCATCTGGAACTCAACATCCTGGTCCTGAGAAGCCCTGTTCAGCATTCTGCAGGACACTGTGGTGAAGGCGTAGCGGGAAATGATGGTGGACTTCACAGAGAACTCTGTCATCAAGGGCTTGCTTTTCTGTTGGAATTAAAACGCACTCTTCTCCGTGATGCATGAAAACATGATTCAAGGTATTTGGGACTAACCGTGGGTCCTTTCCCATGTCTTAGATTTGAGCACTCTTGGGAGCTGAGCCCTGTGTCCTTTCCGTACCTCGTCCATAATTTCCCATTTTCAATTCCATTCACTTTTGAGACAACTTTTATTGAACAATCAATTCTCCACATAGAGTCAACTCTTTGAAATTAACTTTAACAACAGGATACAGTGGTTTCCAATTTAACAGAAAAAATGTGTCACTTAATTAGCTCTGTTAGTGTTTGAAATTTTAGAAATTACATCTATAATTTCTACTACAAACTTTTAGATCACATTTACATGATCACTAAATTGTTAGCAACTTCAGAATGTGCCAAATGAAATGCTCACATTTTCAAATTTGTTTCAATGTTCTCTTAGAGAAAACTACAGCAAGGGCTTCCCTTCGGATCACAATCATATTACTATAAAGTAGGAGTTAGTATGAGCTCGAGCGACAGCTAGAGAATTAGAACCTAGAAAAAAGAAAGCTTAAGTCTACTGGTAAATTTACCCCAAAAATCTTCTTTTAAAAAGAAATTACATTTATTGGAGAGATGCCTCAATGGTTTAGAGTGCCAGCTGCTCTTGCAGAGGACCCAAGTTCAATTCCCAGCACCCACATGGAAGCTAAAGTCCAGCCATAACTCCAGTTCCAGGAGATCCAACACCCTCTTCTGATCTCTGCAAGCATTGTACAACATGGGTGCACATACACTCACGCAGGCACTCATACACATAAGATAGAAATAATACATCGAATATGTTTAATTACAATTATTTCTTTTATTTGTACGTGTGGATGCAAGCAAGCCACGATGCATATATGGCAGTCAGAGGACAACTTCCAGGAGTTGGTTCTCTCCTTCTCTGCTATGGGTTATGGGACTGAGCTCAGGCTGTCACCCTTATCTGCTGAGCAACCCCACAAAGGCTTCTTAAAGGTAAATAGTGGAGTAAATTTAGGAGGCCCAGTAAAACTATTCTTCATTTTTCCTAGTCTAGTGTTACATCCGGTAAGAGCTGGTAGAAGCTCAAAGAAGGAAGGAAACTTTCTCCAGGAAAGATGCTACTAACTACTAATTCTTTAATTCCAGGAACTGGCTGAGCAATTGACAGGCATGTTGAAGCTCTAATCCCTAGTGAGATGACATTCAGAGGGAAGAAGTAAGGTTAGATGAGATCATGAGGATGGGGCCCTCATGGTGGGCTTCGTGCCCTTATAGGAGGAGGTACTGGATCTGGATCTCACTCCTCTCTCTCCCTCTCCCTTCCCCTTTCACTCTGTACCATTCGATCCCTCTGTCTCCCTCTCTCTCCTGTGTCTCCCCCCTCCCGTTCCCCTTCTCTTTGTCTACCTCTCTCTATCTCATGTCTCTCCCTCTCCTCCTTTCTCTCTCTCCCCTCTCTCTGGCTCCTCCCCTATGCAATGAAAGTGCCATACAATACCCATCAAGAAGTTGAACCTCTGCAAGCTGGGATGAGAGCACTCACCAGAAACTGAATGCTAATAGATTTCATCATGGACTTTCCAACCTCTGTAACGATGAGAAAATAACTATCTGTTCTCTAAGCCTTCCAGTTGGTGCTATTTTGTTAAGGAAATTCAAGTAGACTTAGATGAGACAATAACCCCATTACAGTCTTGGAACACAGGTACAGGGTAGTCACTCTCATTCCTTACATGGAGCAAGTCAAGCTGAATGTTGATACATAATGGTGTATGCCATGGAGAGAGACAGAACTGAGTCCAATCTCAATGCCCCAGAGTCTACATATTGCCACGTGGTCAGATTGCATGAAAAGATCAACTTATTCAGCAAGATAAGTAAAATTTTAATTTTCATAATTTTAGCATAAGATAATTTATCCAATTCATGAAGACTTTTGCAGATTTCTATCTGAATTTCATTATCTTTCTTATTTGAAGGGAAATTAATCTTATTGTTGATGTGTCTTACAATTTGCTCAGATGTGAAGTTCGCCAATAAAAAGTTTATAGCATTCTCCATATCAAAAAAATCCTTATATATATGTGATATATGTGAACATGTATCCTGACGCAGGAACAGGAGCCAGGAGAATGGAGAGAAAACACGGGGTAAAGAGAACAAAAAGCCGGAACGACGCATAGCGGGGAGCAGTGGGGGGGTCCTCCTGGGAAGGGGGAGGGAGAGGCATGTGGGGGACCAAGGGGCTGGGGAGATGGGGGGGCGAGTGTGCTCAAGGGTGGGGATAATGCGGGCTCCTGGACTGGGGAGGGAGGAGGGAGGGTGGATGGAGGGAGAGATATCCACAGCTCAGGGACCATTGTGGAAGAGGGGGCAGGAAGATTGTAAGAGCCAAGGTTGGTTCACGAACATGGGAAACAGAGGCTTTCAGGCCACTGGAAGCTTGCTCATGTGAGCTTGTGGCAATGGAGGCCCTGAGCACAGGCCCATGCCGACCCAATCAGACAAGGCCCAGAGGGGTGCAAGAGAGATGGGCAGCAGTCCGGCCCTAACCTGAGAACTGCTAGAAACTGATTACAGCTGCTTGAGGGAGAGTTGACCTTCCTTAAGATCTCTAGGTAAGTTGAATCAACTCGAGTGGATGAACTTGAACCAAAGGGCATCTGGGTAAAATGCTTGACTGAATGGGACATGTATGACAGAATACGTGAGACCCAGTGGGGGGAGTGTGGAGGCATGGGTAGGGGAGGGGTCTAAATATGATTAAAAGCTGTTATATGAAATGTACCAAAGCCCAATAGAAATATTTTTTAAGAAACATGGTGATTTCAAAGTGTGGTCCTCACAATAGCAGCATCACCTGAAAACTTATCAGAAAGGCAAATTCTCAGACCTCATCCCAGCCCCACAGACTCAGTGGCTCAGAGCATTCTCTTTCACTGAGCTGTCCTAAGGGATAGATGCTCAAGTTTGAGAACCACTGTTTTAAGGTAACTTAAGGCACCTTTCCCCTGCAAACTGGGAGGCTTTGAATAAATCGTTAAGATTGCATCTGCCTCTGAGCTCCACAGACCTAACCAAAGCCAAAAGTAAGGGATATAACCTTCGAGTTCCGGAAATCATTTCCAAATTCAGCAATAACTGCATTGTGCAACTTCTTTTTATGACAATTGGGTCTCTTTAGAACAAAACTCTGTCTCTCTCCCCAGAAGTGCTTTGGATTAAAAAGAGATTCCAGATGTAGTTTAGCCACATGTTTCCGTTAACTGATCTCGTTAGAGATCTCTAGTACATTGTGTAAAGACAATGAGAATTAGGCTGGAGAGAGACAACAGTGGTTAAGAGTCTTAGCTGCATGACAACCCTATCAGGTTTTTGAAAATTAAAATGTGTATCTCATCATCTGTCAAAATAAGAACCCTACAGTGAACCAAACCACAAATTGAGATGAAGCATTGACTTTGATCTGTGTTATTTCTGGGAACAGATTTTCTTGCTAAACTAAACATGATTAAATATATTCATTCATCTCTAAATCTATGCCTGTGTACAAAAAAAAAAAATTCCACAGTTGGGCCCTTGGGAATTTAGAAAAGTCTGAAAACTACTATCCCAAAGAGTTTTGCTCTGATTTCACAGATGCATTGGAAAGCAAGCAGAAATCAATCAAAACAAAACAAAAACAGATTGAGGGAAAAAAAAAAAAAAAACAGTTTTACTCAAAAGCTAAACTTCTGAAAACATTATCAAGCTGGGCTGGGGGGACGCCTCAGTGGTTAAGTGTTTGCTGTTCTTGAAAAGGACCCGAATTGGATTCCCAGTACCACATTGAGCAACTCACAACCACATGTAGCTCCAGCTCCAGGGGGATCTGACGCTCTCTTCTGGCCTCCACAGGCACCTATACTCATATGCAAAACCCACACAGAGATCCACATATATACACACATGATCCAGCTTCATGGGCACATAGCCAAAACTTCATATTACACCAAATATAAATGAAGATTAAGAATCTCCCTCCTGGGACTGGAGGGACTGTTCGGTTAAGAGCACTGGCTGCTCTTGCAGAGGACCTGGGTTTGGTTGCCAGAACCCACAGGGTGGCTAACAATGATCTGTAACTCCGGATCCAAAGCCCTCTTCTGGTCTCCTTGGGCACTGCATGCACATGATGCACTTAAATACAAGCAGGCAAAACATTCCTACACATAAAATAAAAATAATCTTTTTTAAAGGAAGACTCTCCCTCCTACCCTGGGTCATAGTTCCCTTTCCCCAGAAGTAATGTTTAACAGTTTTTTATCCCTCTTTCTGCAAAAAGATAAAATATTCATATGCTTTTGTTTCCTCTAGTGTCATAATGTGCTGATCTTTCCTTATGAATTCCACTTTTCTCATACCTTCATAACAAACCAGCCAAAAGCTTAGTGGCTTAGAACAGCAATGGTCCTTGTGTTTCCTTACATGCTGTCTGCATGAGGAGAGTTTCTCCCATGAGGGAACCTAGGCTCCTTCACAGTTAAATGGTGCTGGAGTTAGAACCAGCAAAGCTGGCTGCTAGCTCACTATTTTATGTTCTCTCGAAGGTCCACATAGGCAGGTTAGGCTAATTGATAAGGTTCAGCAGAGGCTTCACTAACCACATGGCAGATGGTGGTGAGGTGGAAGCTCCTCCACCCCGCTGTGTGTTCCTGCTTCCAAAAGCAAAAGGTTAGATGGGCCTGGGACAGAAATGTAATCCTAGCTACTTATAACACTGAGGCAGGAGGATTCCAAATTCAGGATCTGCCTGGGCTACAGTGAGCTCAGGGCCAACTTGGAGAATTTAATGAGATCCTTGCTTAAAATGGAAAGTATAAAGAGGCTGGGGCACAGCTCAGTGGCCAAGCACGTGCCAAGCACATCTGAGGCTCTAAGTTCAACACCCAGTACTGAAGATAAAACATAATATTATTGTTGTCGTGCCTCACTGATAAAACAGTCATAAAAGCATCCTCAGTTTCCATGGCAAAGAGCATATGGTCCACCTGGGAGGGAGAAGAAGCTAGGCAAAGTGCCACCATCTTTGGAAAATACAACCAGTCATTGAATAAAAAGATCTCCCACTTCTTTTTAAGCTATTTATTTTTATTATTTTTATCTATGTGTACATATGTCTGTAAGTGAGTGAATGCCATGTAGATTCCAATGCATGTGTTTGAGGGGAGGACACTGGATCCCCTGGAGCTGAAGTTACAGGGGGTTGTGAGCTGCCTGATATGGGTGCTGGGAACCAAACTCAGGTCCTCTGGAAGAAAAGGAAGTGCTCTTAACCTCAGAGCCATCTTTCCAGACCCATCCTTCTGTTTTTTTAGACAAGTTATATGGCATCATGTTTTATGAATGCATTGTATTTTAATTGACCAATTCCCCACAATCCACCCATCCTTTGTATCTACTTTTTATTGTGTTTCAGACTCCTTCAGAAGCCTCTGTCCTCTGATTCATCTGCGGACTGTGATAGGCAGACCACATGCTTCTGTAAATGAACACTTGTTGGAACACAGCCATTCATTTATATAGTTCTAGGGATGCTTTGGTGCAGGTACAGCAGAGTGATGAGTAGTTATGTTGCATATACTATCTACTTCATTCAAAAAATTGCAGCCTTATTTTCTGCTATAAAAACATGTAGCTGTGATATCAGTTAGTAAAACATCTTGATCGATGTATGTTAGGAAGCAATCTTACATTATATGAATTCTATTTTATTTGACTTGTAATATTTAAAATTTTTTGACATTTAGAAGATATTTTGGGGCCGGAGAGGTTGTTTGGGTTTGGGTTTAAGGTTTTTTTGTTTGTGGGAAGGTTTATTGCTGTTTGGGTTTGCTTTTGTTTTTTTGAGACTGGGTCTCCCTATAGCCCCAGCTGCCCGAAACCCATCGTGTTTCATGGTGTTTCTTACCCTGATCCTTTTTCACTCGTTTGCACCCTGTACTCCTCTAGATTAAAAATGGCTGCCATTGGCTCATCCATGTTTAGAGGAGCATTGTCCCATTTGTTTTTTGTTGCTGTGATAAAACACTGACCAAACACAGCTTAAGAGGAAAGGCTCATGTGGTTTACAAGTTACAGTCCATCACCAGGGGAAGACAAGACAGGAACCTGGAAGGCAGGAACTCAAGCAGAAACCACAGAGAATGCTTCTTACTTACCCGCTTCCTCTGGCTGGCTCAACTACTTTTATTTTTTTAATATTTTATTTGCTACTTTCATCTTGCTTGTATGCCTAAATGATGTGAGTGCACCTGTGTCATGCAATGCCCAGAAACTTCAGAAGAGGACATCAGATTTCCCTGGAACTAGAGTTAAGGATGGTTGTTAGCCACCATATGGGTGCTGGGAATCAAAACTGGATCTTCTACAAAAGCAGTCAGTGTTCTTAACTGCTGAATCATTTCTCCAATCCCTCAGCTACCTTCCTTATACAGCCCAGGCCCACCTGCCTAGGGATGTCACCACCGTGGGAGCTGGGCTCTCCCTTATCAGTTAGCAATTAAGAAAATGCCTCACAGATATGACTGTGGTCCAGTCTGATCTGGGAAATTCTTCAGTTGAGGTTTCTTCTTCTTAAGTGACTTTGTGTCAAGTTGATAACTAAAGCTAAGTATGGCAAGCATTATCCAGAACAAGGTAGAAACAACCCAGGAGTCCATCAGCAGATGAGTGGATAAAGAAAATGTGGTATATGATACAATGGAATCAGTTGACCCTTGAAAGGACAGGACATCCTGTCATACACTTCAGTATGGGTAAGGCTGGAAGCTATTATGCTAAATGACAAATATGAAGCACAGAAAGCAAAACCACTGAATGAGACCACCAGTGAATACAGTAGCCGACATGACCAATAGGGAATTTTGCAAAGAGTTCTGGAGATGGATGGTAGTGATGGTCAAACAATAATATGGACATACTTAAGGATACTGAACTATATCTGAAAAAAGGCTAAGGTTGCAATTATAACTATTTTTACTACAACAAAAAATAAAAGGAAAGTGAAGTTGCTATAGGTCCTGAAGTGTGGGCCGGAGCAGGTCACTGGCCACACTGGCCTCTGTGGTTCTTTATGGATTTCCTTCCTGGCCGATTGTACAAGAGTTGGTACACTAATGGGGGAATCCAACTATGGGAACAAATACCACGAGGACGACAAGCCATTTTCTGGCCATCCCTGGTGAATTATCTATACTGCTGGCTTGAATGGCAAGCACACATTCTGGCATGCCGATGGAAGCATGGCACCTCCTGACTGGCATTGTGGGCTTCACTGCATGGCTGATGACTCCAGCAACAAAACCTGCTGCTCACAAATTCATCTGGGCAAACCATAAATTCTACATGAGTGGACTCCAGAACCGAGTATGTTCCTTATTCCACCCCTAGAGAAACAGATTCGAGAATGGCTCCTCCCTTCAATACCTTACAAATAAAGAACAGGTTCAACACACAAAATACAGGACTTTCCATGGAATTGCATTTTCACTGGTGACTATGAACTTCTCTTTGTTTCTTCTCCCATAGCCAAGTGAAGATTAATCCATTTCCTCCCTGGGCCTTAGTGGTTTTACATCACCTATAGAACATACTAGAAGTAACATTCAAGAACTACAAGGCCAGGTCATAGGAACCTCACAGTTTCCATCCAGGTCTACCAGAACATTCTTTTTTGAGTTATCATATGAGATGTAAATGACTCAACATTGCCCTGCCAGAGAGGCCACGAGTAGGCATCAGAGTAGCAGCCCCAACCAACCTTGCCAAGCCTAATGTGGTGGGGAGCCATTCAGAACCTTCTGTGTCAGCTGTCTGCTAGACAAGTACCACTGAGTGACTTCTGTCCATAGCATAAGATGACTCAGCCCAAATTCTTGCCCCCTCATCTGAATATTCTACACTGTTGTTATAGTCTCACATTTTTAAAAGAAAACTTAACACTTGACTCTTTTGCATAAAAGTAGGAAAGGACTTATTAAGTTTACATCTTCATTATACAGGAATTGATAGATCTCCAAATGAAAGCTCCCTTTTACTAGACAGCTCTTGTCCAGCTCTATTGATTAAGTAATTGAAAAGGTTTTTCCTTTGGTACACATTATATCATGCTGATTTATTCTTGTTTATGAGATAATTTTGTTGAATTTAAAACAGCATGGTGAGATGGCTCAGCAGTTAGAGAACACCAACACCCACATTTGGCAGCTCACAAGTGCCTATAACTTCAGCTCCAGGGACTCCAACATCCTCTTCTGGACTTCACAGGTGCCCACATACATGTAGCAGACTTTCACGCAGAGACACAGGCATATACACAAATAAAAATAAATTCTTAAGAAATAATAATAAAAAGTAAGTGTGAGACTCAGGACCAATGAGGTGGCTCAGCCAGTCAAAAGTGCCTACTGCCAAGCCTGACGACCTGAGTTTGATTCCTGGGATCTATGAAGTAAAAGGAGAGAACTGGTTCCCAAAAGTTACTCTCTGACCCACGCTTGTGTACCCTTGCACACACACACACACACACACACACACACACACACACAATGAAATGTAATAAAACGTGAAAATCCAGATGCCCAGTAAGATATTATCTCAGTATTTTTAGGCATGAAATGGAGCTAAAATTATAGTTGCAGCATAATTTTCCACAATATTACATCAAAAACAAGAGCCAAAGTTTATGGGCCCAAGAGACAGGCTAAAAAGAGTTTCAAGAAACTATTTTGGTTTTATAGCTTTTCCCTGGTTACTGTTTTCTCGGGAGTCCTTGCAGTTACTCAGACTTCACAGTCTCAGTCCTGCTACAGCACTCTCGATCTGGAACCTACCAGAATCAAGTATGTGCGGACTGCAAACAAGCCCAGCTGCCAGTCTCTTATCCCTGTCCCTGCTGTATTGCAAGCACATGGAGAACAGGAACCACAGCTATGGTGACTTCCTGCCTCCCTGCCTCCCTCCCTCCCTGCCTCATTCCCTCCCTGCCTCCCTGCCTCCTTCCCTCCCTCCCTCCCTGCCTTCTTTTCACAGGTCTCAGTTTAGAGAACAGCTTGGAGCGTGGGAGACAGCTTAGACAGCAAAGAGTTTACTACATAAACAGAAGACCCTGAGTACATTCCCAGAACCCACATAAAAAAGTCCTGTGTGGTGGTAAGCACTTATAATCCCAGCACTGGAGAGGCAGAGACAGGAGGATCCTGGGGCTAGCTGGCCAGCCAACCTAGCTGAATCAGTCAGCTCCAGGCCAGTGAGAAATTCTGTCTCAAAAAACAAGATGGACGACTGCTGAGGAACAACACCCAAGGCTGGCCTCTAACCTCCACAAACACATGCACCTATGTGCACATGCACCCACACATACACACATGTACCCACAAATACATACACGCAGACACACAAAAAAGAAAATGACTTAAAAATATTTGTGAAACTGAAATGAATTTCTGAATCTTAAACAATTAAAAAGAAATTTATGTCCACCCAAAATAAAAATGCAGCAAGCTAGTACTTATTAAGCACTTCTAAAGACTAAATTTCATGAAGGGTTTGGAGAAATATTACATTTGACTCCTTATCTCAAGTCAGTCATAATTGGAACTGGAAGGAAAGGAAAATATACATTGTCCATTGCTTTTACATTGCTTCTATACCAAGACAAAGGAAGAAAACATTTATGTGTTTTCAAAGAGGCACGCAGAGAGACACATACACGCAGACAGACGTCAGTAGATACACATAGCAGTGACAGAACCCCCAGAGTCCTGAGGAAAGATAAGAGAGGCTGTAGACGCTGCTCAGTGATGAAGCCCTGCTGCTCGCACACAGGAGGCCCCGAGTCAGTACATAGGCACCGCACAAAAGTAGAGTAAGAGTCCAGGACAAAGACAAGCCAGTGAGGTCTGTAAAATGTCGACGAGGGGGCTGGAGAGACAGCTCAGCAGCTCAGAGCATTGGCTGCTGTTGCACAGGACCCGGGTTTCGTTCCCAGGGCTCACACAGCGGCTAACAACCGTCCGTAACTCCAGTTACAGGAGATCTTACACTCTCTTCTGGCCTCTATAGGCATTCTGTATACGTGTTCACTCATACACATAAAATAAAAACAAGAATTTTTTAAATTATGTAAAAAGTTCCCTTAATAGATTCAGAAACTGCATATGACGGAAGAAGAGAAAAAGAATGTTTTTGGCCGAGTGTACAGCACACTGGTAGAGTACTTGTCTAACATGTAAGTCCTGGGTTCAATCAGCGGTACAGGAAAAAAATGATCTAAGGGCACAGAAGGCGTGAAATGAACCAGAGCACATTCCAGGGACAGTGGACAGTCTTTTTTAATCACAAAGGAGGATACTGTCAAAAGTGTGTAAGTAAGTGACAAGTGGACAATTAGTCAGGACATGGCATAAATAAATAAATAAATAAATAAATAAATAAATGTAAACAAAGCTTTGAATAGCACAGGTGTGTGAAAATTTGCCATCAAAGGAAGGGTATAAAAGAGCTGCCTCAACTTTTCCCGGTATAGCTCTTAAAAACCCAACATGGTTTCCATATCTATATATAAATATTTTGAGTTCTCAACTGGAAAATAGAGGGTAAAAAAAAATCTTCCTGTGACATAATATTAATTCTTCATTATTTTTTCCTCTAAAAGCAAAACAGATGGAAAAGTGATTCGAGGCAGGGAGTGTCTTAATTAGCTGCCTAAGGGACCAAAGGTTTTGCCATGACTCATGTGAGTGACTTAAAAATCAAGCCACCCAGAGGATGTCCTGAATTACCCAAGTGGCCATCTGGAAAAGTAACTGCGGAACGTGTGGGACGGCAGTTGATAGAACCCTGGCTTCAGTGCCATTTCCTAGAAGATCGTTAACTGTTTGCTGGCATGACCATACTTCAGAGCCCATTAGGAGAGGTCAGGGGCATCTTGTCTAGCCCCATTCCTCCTTGCTGTACGGAGAAGGCTGGAGTGTGACAGGTGACTCACTCTGGGTCTAATGACCTTCGCTGAACCTTGAGACCTCTTCTTTTGGAGAAAAGTTATGCATTGCATGCTATTACTATGGAAAGCTTCCTTGGATGCTGTATTCACTATCTGAGGGAAATCCTTTCCCCCTCTCTAGACAGAACAAGTTACCTGTTTATATTCATATAATCTACGGCAATACTTCCTTCTATTTAGAAAAAGAAACATGAAATGTACTCATCTTTACCTAGGGGGAATGCCCATCCTGTACGTGTCCTGAAAATGGTTAGAGTCAGAGATGGGGAGACATACACAGATCTAGGCAGCCTCCGTGAGGGACTGAGGCTTCAACAACCTGCTCTCCTGACCATAGTGTCTGTGTTCATGTTACTGCATTGTACTGTGCGGTTACATCAGGCCATCTCCGTGCCGCTGTACATCACGTACTTTGAGCACATTCCCCTGCACTCGCCCATACCTCCCCTTCCTCACACCCCCACATTATCAGCCCCTTTGCTCCCCTAGACAGTTTTGCTTTCTACTTTCATGTCATCTGCACATATATGATTTTGTTTGTCTATAAGGTCTAGGACCCACAAATAGAGAAAGCATGCGCTGTTCGTCTTCCTGAGAATGACTTGATTCACTTAATATGATCATCTCCAGTTACATCCATCTCCCTGCAGATAGCATAACCTGATGTTCTGGCATTTGAGACTTTGTTCCTGGAAAGACTGCCTACCCTCTTCCTGGGGAGCTCATTCCTAGAGACAGCAGGTGACTGTGCTTCTAGTACACCTTTAACACACAAACTAACCAGTGTAGGACCCACTCCTGACCGCTTCCTCTACCAAACTCTCACATAGCAAGCCAATCCTCTCTTTACCCCGAATCACCTCAGAGCCAGGTACTGGGCCATGAAGGACAGCTGCTATATCCCAGAGCTTGCCAGAATGACTCCAAGTATCCAGTCCCAAGCTTACTGGGCATTCCCACCCACTCACCCATTGCTTCCCATGAAAGCCCTAATACATTCTCTGTGCCGTGCTCTGCCATCTGCCCCGCCCACTGCCGACCAGGCCTGGCACTTCTCTATGTGGCTTTGCATGTGGCATAGGGACAGGCGAGGATACGCTTCTTGCTTCCTGTTCATCATTTCAGTGTCTGTTCATCTTACCATGTCAGAATAAAATCATTCCTGGGTACAAATTTGGAACACCTCTGCCTAAGGGCCACCTAGAAGGGTCCCTTCTGGGAGAAGGTTAAATGGCAATGGTGAGCTGTCTTAAGAAAAGTAGTTAGTGTCTGTGGAGCATGGTAGAAATTCAGATACAAAGATATACCTGCTTTTCAAAATGTAAGTGTGTGTGTGTGTGTGTGTGTGTGTGTGTGTGTGTCCAGGGAGCTCTGTAAAAAAGGGTGTATCTAGAAGCTAGAGAAATGGCTCAGCAATTAAGGGCACTAACTGCTCTTACAGAGGACCCAGGTTCGATTCCCAGCACCTACATGGCAGCTGACAACTGTCCCTAACTCCATTTCTAGGGAATCCAACACCCTCTTTTCAAGACACGAGTGCACTTACACACATGCAGGCAATACACTTATACACATAAAATAAAATTAATGAAATATTTTTAAAGGGTATTTAGTTAACTCTAAACATAATCAAGCTCACCTCTGTCCTAACAACGGTGGGGAAATTCCCACTGTTATCATCTGCTTTTATTCATTAATGAAAATGTGAAGCATTCTGAGAGCTGCATTTGGTGTGAGGTAGCTAGACTGTAGCCACAGTCCGAAGCAGATCACACCATCTCATCTGTCCTTGGGTCTTATCCTGCAGGTGGTACGGAGTTGTTGAGGGCATGCAGGTACACGTGTGATGTGACAGGTCTGCTGCTGGGGAGATTGTTCTGGGTCTAGCTGTATGGATAGAACTCATGTTCAAAACTGGTGATACAGGTAAAAATAAGACTAGGAAATAGAAAAGGTCTCTAAGAAAGCCTAAAGGATCACATGAACCATGTAAGCGATAGGGTCAGGAAAAGCTTTGTGACTGCTGGGCATGGTGGCACACACTGACAATTCCCAAGTTTGGGAAATTAAAGCTAGAGGATCAGGAGTTCAAGGCCAGCTACAGGAGACTCCCATCTTTTTCTTAAAAGGCTTTAAAATAACAAAATCTTAGAGGCTATAAAAGGAATTTAAAACTTATAGATGTCTAATATGCTATAAACGAAATAAGTAAACCAATGGCATATTTGTGGGGGAAATCTTCCAATTCAGAAGATGGATTGTATCTGTAGCATAAAGATCTGTGTTAAATTCTTAATTCATGGGACTAAAGCAAACAGTAGAAAGATGAGCTAAGGACTCAGAAAAATCAGTTCAGAGATGAACTATTCTAAATGACAATCTGTTTTTAAACATCCAAATCTGTTCATAGGCAGGGAATATGTACACAGCCTCCATCCTGTGTCACACGCCTACCAAATCTCATCACACCATGTTTCAGTTGACGAATGTGAATTTTCTGGTTGAGCTAGTCGTTTGTTTCACAACAAAGCTTTTATATCCTGAATGAAGATTTACAAACAAGTTACACTTAGAGTTTCTGTTTCTTTATGTGGGAATGTGAAATGCCATACTCTGTCTTTGATGTCCCGCCGAAATAACCTGGTCTCGTGGAGAAGCGGGAGGTATGTGTCCATGAGCACATATGTGCACACAGAGGTGTCCCATGTTATCATTCCTCTCCTTCTTCCCTTGAGACAGGGCCTCTCACTGAACCTGAAGCTAGAAAGGTCCATCAGTTCTCCTGCCTCCACCCAACAGTGCGGGGTTACAGGCATGCCCAAGGCTACACCAGGCATTTTATACCAGTGCTGGGGATTCTAACTCAGGTCCTCATGCTTACATAGCAAGCACTCCTACCCACTGAGCCACCCTCCGAGCCCCTCGTTTAAGAAAGAAAACTGTCCTTAAAGGAAACTTATGAAAGGATCAGCTACACTGCTTCGTCCTGGAATTCTATCCACGAAGCGTCGTGGGCCTCACATACAAACTAGATCCTGGTTCAAAAGAAGCAGAGCAGTGAGGGCCCTGACTTTTGAGTAGTCCGTGAATATACTTACCAGCCTCTGCAACAGCCGGAGTTGCCTGGGAACCCTGAGTGCGACCTGCAGAAGGAGAAGAGATATGAGACAGGACTGTGAGGGCATTCCCTGACGTGTGGTCTCATGGTGTCAGGTCCATCAAGTTCACTGTGGTGAATTCTGCCTTGTAAAACAGTTTTTATCAGAGTGTTTTTCCAGGCTAAATGAGAATCCATCCTTCTTGGATCCGGTTGACGTGAGGTCACACTACGTCATGTATGTGTGCCTAAATCTGTAACAGGGATGTAGATGAAATGAGAACAGGGAGATTGATGGAATGCTTCTGCTTGTCTCATCTCCATTTTGGCTTGACGTTAAGCTCCTTGCTGCTGTGTCTACTACAGTGAATGAAGGCATCCAGCATTTTTCTGGTAAGCTCCTTGTTCAGTGAAAATCTCCAGGAAACTCAGGCAAAACTGAAGTTTCCTTGAATTTGCTTAATTTTTTCTGAATGATGTCTTACTTTTCCCATAGGCAAAAGAGCCAGCCCAGTCAAAATAGTCAGCACAGGGTTCACTGAGAGACTCCGAAAATAAAGTGAAGAGCGATAAAGGAGGACACTCAACCTGGACCTCTGGTTTCCACATATGAATGCATGAGGAGAGAGAGAGAGAGAGAGAGAGAGAGAGAGAGAGAGAGAGAGAAGGGGGCGACCCTACATCCTGCACCCTTGGTCATCCCCTCTCAGTCTCTTCTCCCCCAGTCCTTGGCAACCCCTGAACTTGTCTATGTGGCTTGGTTGGTTTGGTCCATTCTGGCCATTTTACGTACATGGACTCATACAGCAAGTACAACTTTGTATTTCACATTTTTCACTTTGTATTTTGTTTTCAAGTTTCACCTAAACTATAGTAATAGGTGTTTTGTCCCTTTTCATGTCTGAATAGCTTTCCATTGTGCGGACATTCTACAGTTTGTTTATCTGTTCACCAGTTGACGGATTTGAGTTGTTGCTGCTTTTTGGCTAGCATGAATATTTGAAACTTGGATGAGAATTGAATTGTCACTCACAGGCCGTCCTGGGCTAGAGATACATTCTTATTTTTCTATGAATAAAATTCCTGGGTCATATGTAAACTTTTTAAGAAACTAAAAATCTTTTCTAAAGTGATTATACATTTTGTATTTCCACTTGTATGCGTGGCTTTCACTTAAAAATTCTACTTATAGATGAACATCAGAAGAGATGGGAATCAGTAGGAAAACAGAAAAGAATGTATAAGACAATTTTTGGCAAGTTTTAAAACAATTGTTCATATTAAAATAACCTAAAATATCCTTTAGAAGTAGTTTGGTTAAGATTATCATGATACTTTAGAGACTGGGGAGATGACTCAGCAGTTAAAAACATTGCCTCTCTTGCAGAGGACCCGGGTTCGGATCCCAGTGCCTACATGTGGCTAACACCCACCTGTAATTCCAGTTCTAGGGGATCCGACACCCTCTTCTGACCTCTGAAGGCACTGCATGACATGGGTGTACTTAAGACACATGCAGGCAATACACTCATACACATAAGATAAATATAACAAATAAAATATTTTAAAGCAATTCATTATTCGAAATAGCCTAAAATATCCTTTAGAAGTAGCTTGGTTAAATATATCTAATACACTGGGGACTGTTGAAAAAGTGCTTGCCACACAAACATGAAGACTTGAGCTTGATCTTTGGAGGCCTCATAAAAAGGCAGGCATGGTGTCATGTGCTTGCAATCCTGTTGCAAGGGAGACAAAGAGGAGATTCTTGGTGTTGAGGGCAGCCAGCGCAGTTTAATCAGAGAGTACCGGGCCCCAGTGAGAAGCTTTGCCTCAAAAAATGAGTTTGGATAGCTTCTGAAGAATGATGCCCAAGGCTGATCTCTGACTTCCATCTGCATGCGCACACACATAAACATACACATCTGCATGTGCACACACATATCATAATACATTGATTAATTATAATACAGATACTGAAAATAATGAGGCAGACCTATATTTACTGACTAACAAATACATTACCAAACTTTAATGTTGTTCATCAAATATTTTTCTAGCAGTTCTCTGCCAGAAGGCCTACCCACTGCAGACAGGTCAGACCACGTGACTAACTCTGGCCAGTAACTTATGGATATAAATAAAAACTGTCGCTTCTGGACCAAGTATTAAATTACATACATTCAATCCTCCAGAGCCGCCTGCTCCTTCTAGTAGAGAAATCAGCCATGTTTGTTAGGGACAAGGGCGTTTCCACCAAGCCCAAGTTCACAAATGACCACATGAACTAATTTTCTCCATTGCCAGCCCACCATGGACAAATGTATAAGCAAGAATGAAATGTTACTTAAGACACTCATATCTGGAGTTCTGTGTTACCAAGCATACCCCACTTTCTCCTGACTGATATATTCAGCACACATTTCAAAGTACTAACTCAGGTACCAAAACATTACGTTTAACATATAAGTGGTTTACTGTGTACACCAAAAACGCTGATGGCTATTGCTTCTGAATGGTTGAATTCTTTATATATATATGTTTCTATTTCTTCAGTTTTTGCTAAATTTGCATATATTAATTCCATAGTAGAAAACAAAGATAATTTCATTTTAAAAGCTAAGAAATGGCTCAGTGGGAAAAGGCACCTGCTGCCAAGTCTGATGACCTGAGTTCAAGCTCTGAGATCTACACGGTGGTCACAGAAAGTTGTCCTCTGACCTCCACATGTGTACATGGCACAGGCACACACATAGGCACACATAAGTAAATGTTAAAAAAAATAACTGAAAGTAACAGAAATTGCTTCATCCCCATCCTCTCTTTTATCCCAAATAATATATCATGAGCCACTATACAACTATCTGTTCAACTGAATGTGAAGAGAGAAACTGTATAGATTTAGGTTAACTATCACCCTGACTCCGTAACGGAGTCAGGCTTTCCCTTAGGAGAAAGCTGCTTCTGATTTCTAAATTGCGATGGACCAAAACAAGGTGGCAGTCAAGATCTTGGGCAAGGTCTTCACCAGCCCTACAAGTTTACCTCAGGCTTTTCCCTCCCTAAAATTGTAAAATAGGCTGGGGACCACTTAAAATAGCTACTGTCAGAAAGAAAGCCCAGCCCTTCGCTGTGTTACATTCTCTGCTTGATCTAAAGTATTTTCTTTGAAGTTCCCTCCTTTGGAAAATGCGTTTTCCAACAAAATAAGCAAGTTTGAAGGACAACAAGAGAAGTTGATTTTTCATGTTTGAGATGGCGTGTCTCAGGGGATCCACATGGCAACACTTCAGTCCAGGTTTAAACTCAAGTTGACCCAGAACCAAACCTTCCTGGTACAGTCAGATTCCCGGTACCAGCTAGGAAGGACATGGAAAGGACATTTATGTCATCAGCATTGTTGGCAATTAGGAACTCCAACCCTTTCTGGCTTTAAGGATTTCCCCCAACATCTTCAAAGGACCTGGCGGTGGGAGCTGCGCTCGGAGGGACTTCTCGCGTCAAGAGCTGCCAGAAATAGCAACCTCAGCGCTTCCACAGCCTGCTTTGCAACTCCAAATCATAGACTTAAGAGATGGCTCGAGTGCGGTTCTTTACTTCTAGAAAGCAGTTTTCTTCTCCAGCATCAGAACACAAGATGTTCAGACTATGATATTTACTAAGAAATTTAAGCAGCAGGTCAGTGAGATGGTTCACTGGATGAAGGTGTCTGCTGCCAAATCTGGCCACCCAAGTAAGCACCAGGTGCAAGCAGAGAACTGGCTCCTGAAGTTGTCCTCTGACTTCCACACACATGCTGTGTCATGCCTGTACCCACCCACATACACACATATAACAATATACCACATACAGAATTACAAATAAATAAATAAATGTCATTTTAATGTTTTATTTCTTTTGTATAATATTCATTTCTAATTAATTTATTTTGATTTCATATGTTAGTATTTTGCTTGTATGTATGTAGGTGCACCCCATGTGTACCACGCATGGAGGCCGGAAAAGGACAGCCGATGCCCTAGAACTGGAGTAACAGACAGTTGTTAGGAGCCATGTGGGTGCTGAAAACTAACCCAGGTCATCTGGAAGAGCAGTAAGAGCTCTCAACTGGAGAGTCATCTCTCCAGTCCAATAAATGTAATTTTTAAAAATTTAAAAAAGAAATACATCAAGAACCTTTAGTCCAGTGATAGGATGAGAGGAGAGGGGAGAAAAGGCAGAAAGAGAGAGAGAGAGAGAGAGAGAGAGAGAGAGAGAGAGAGAGAGAAGAAAGAAAGAGAGAGAGAGAAAGAAAGAAGAAAGAGAGAAAGAAAGAGAGAGAGAGAAAGAGAGAGAGAGAGAAGGGAGAAGAGAGAGAGATGAGGAAGGTCAGTCTCCATGAAAACATAATAGTCACAGTATAGGTACATGCTATAAGATGCAAAGAAAATGAAATGTCAAGTCCACCATGTTCTTGAGTAGCTGTGGAAGGCTTTTTGGTGGCCAGTATACACAGAACTAACTGTGTAGCATGGGCTGAGAGGGAAGAAAAAATTTAAAGAGAACTGGTTTCTCTAGTTGAAGTATGCAGAGACAGTCAATTGCACAGATCCACCCCTGCCTTTATGTGCTGTGGGCCCAAATCATTCACTACCAGGAACCGGAAGTGAAGTAAAAGCTTTCCTTTGGATACACGTGCAGCAGAACTACTGTCAGGGCTGGAGTTTAGACCCTCTGCTTCTACTCCACTGTCTATTAGTGGAAATAAGTGTTTAAAATAAAATCTTTAAAAATTTCAAATGCAGGGACTGGAGAGTTGGCTCAGCAGTTAAGAGCACTGACTGCTCTTGCAGAAAACCTGGGTTCAATTTCCGGCACCCATATAGTGGCTAACAACCATCTGTAACTCCAGTTCCGGGACAATCGACGCCCTCTTCTGATCTCTGTGGTGCACTTACAAACGTGCAGGCAACACACCCATACCCATAAAATTAATAAAAAATAATAATTTTTTTAAATCTCAAGTGCTTCTTAAATATCTATAATTTGAATGATAAGGGTTTCCTTTGTTCCCAGAATCTATCACCCTGTTAATCATGATTGAGAGAAGAAAAGAGAGATGTCGTCACAATATCACAAGTCAGTGCTCTGATTTGAATCCTCGATGTCCCCCAAAGACCTGTGTGTTGACAGACAACATGGTTCCCACATAGTGCTGTGGGACTGTGGTGGGATTTAACAGGTAGAGCTTAGTGGGATGTCTTTGGGTCTCAGAGGAAATAAGGGGCTGTGGGGTGCTAGGCTCTTCCTGTCTCTCCCTTTGGCTTCCCAGCCTTGGTGTGAATGGATTTGTTCCACCATGTGCCTCTGCTTTGTCTCAACATAGGTTTCAAAGCAATGGGGCCAATTCATCAATGGGCTGGAACATCTGAAACTGTGAACCAAGACGTGGGGCTGGAGAGATGACTTAGGGGTTGAGAGCACTTGCTGCTCTTGAAGAGGTCACCAGTTTGGTTCCCAGCACCCACATGACAGATCACAATCACCGTAACTCCAGTTCCAAGGGATTTGTATATAACCCAGGCACACACACGTAGACAAAGTAAAAGGTAAATAAATCTTTTTAAAAAAGAAAAACAAACAAGATGACATTATACCTGAGGGTCCAACACTGGAAGTTAACCTCTGGCCTCCATGTACGTGAGTGTACGTGCGCATTTGCTTATGCATACACACACAGAAGTAAATAAAAGGTAAGTGACAAAGAAAAGAAATAGAAAAAAAACGGAAAAGAAAAGAGAAAAAGAGTGGATTCAGGTACTCTCAACATCACCCCCAGATCCCTAAAAAAACTCGAGACACCAGAGTCTCGTTCTTTTGAAGCCAGCTTTGCTGGCTTAGATACAGCTCTGTTGGCCTTACAGACTGAAGTTTGACTGTACATTAAACAAGAGCACCCACGACTTTGAGAAAATACTTGTTAGAAGCACGAAGTCATGTACAGTTCATCACCCAGCCTCAGGATGCCCCCACCCTTCCTATCCGCCCTCAAGACAAGAGATCTGGCTGGTTTGGGAGTGACCACATCTCTGGAATGTCTCCCACAGCATCTCTTTCCTCATTCAGTTCACAGTTCCATCTCAGCAATCCCTACGTAAGGGAGACATTATGGAGCGGCCCTCAACCTGCAGAATCTTAAACTGACTTTACATTTTAGAGAATTAAAAAGAAACAGTGGTCTCAATCCAAATGCAAAAATGTGTGATGGGTGAGAATTTATGAGAAATTTAAAACTCAGGAAGTTTCTAATTTAAGGCATTAGAAATGGATCACCACAACAGATATTTATGACTGGCATGTGTTGAGTTAAATATGTCTGCCAGAAACATTAGATGAAACTCCCAGTACTTAGAAGATGCACGGAGAGCTCTAGCCTTGATGTTTAACACTCCTGGGCTCTAACTCAGGATCTGCACAGGCAGTAAGCTTGAGCACACCACTCCCTAGCATGGACTCCCTCGCTGCCCTTTATCAGGTTCACTGAGACCTTGTCATGGCACATAACCAGACTACACATACTTACTAGAAACAACTAATATCTCACTGCTTACTCCATGCAAACGCTTTGCTCTAATTGATTCAATCATCATGGAAGCCACAGCCTAGGATGGATGCATTTATTACTTTCAAAACTATTTGTTACTGGGCTCACTGCCGAGTCTGTCAACCTGAGTTTGATCTCTGCCACTTATGTGGTAGAGAGCACCGGATCCAGCAAGTTGTCCTCTGACCTCCACACATCATGTGCTAAATCATGCAGCTCTGCCCACATAAATAAATAAATAAATAAAGTCAAAATAAATAGAGACTGGAAAAATGCTCCAGTGGATAAGAGCACAAGCTCTTGCAAAGGGCCAGAATTTGGTTCCCAACACCCTGTAACTCCAGCTCCAGGGGATGCAATGCCCTCTTCTGGCACGTAATTTAAAATAAAAATAAATATACATATTTACTGTTATAGCTGTTATTAATTTGTGTTGCTAGAAATCTTCACAGAATTTGATGCATATGAGATAAATGGCGGTTAATATTATATAGTTATTAGACACTGGCAGAAGGAAGTTTCTAATTTAAGGCACTGGAAATGGATCACCACAACAGATATTTATGACTGGCATGTGTTGAGTTAAATCTGTGTGCCTTCCTTCATTTGTAACCATCCTATAAAGCTGGATATTTGTGGTATTTGTCAGGCTGACAAAATATGTAATTTGTTGTGCCTTGGTCATATAAAGACCACTGTAGAATCTCATTTTGTAGTCATAATTTGATAGTCTTTCTCTTAAAGAAAGCCTTGAACATTACCTTCTCGTCTCAAACATGAGTCTACCTCTGTCTGTGAGGTACAAACTGTTAATAACCCTATTCTGCACATGATGAAAGTGTGTCACACGGAGGTTAAGTGGCTTGCCCAAGTACACATGTCCTGGGCCCAGATTTGAACCTACTGTAGTTGCTCCATTGTTGACCCTAATAAGTCACTGCTTTACTTTTAAATAACACTCTTATGAAGCTCTCCGAGATATTTTGTACACTCAGTGACTGGTGGCTATTATAGTCATTGCTATTATTATTATTGTTATTAACCTTTGTAATAATTTTATCCTTACTTAAAGAAATAATATTAATTTATAGCATGAAATGGATAAACTAGCAGACAGTAGCAGACAGATTTTAGAAGAGACTTTCTTTTAATAAGAATTTCATGACAGATTCTTCTTAAGATTTTATTGCATTTATTTATTTACTTTGTTTGGTGGGGGAAGCCTCAGAGCATGTGGAGGTCAGGACTGGTGAGTCCTGGGGATCGAGTTCAGGTCAGGAGTTGGCTCCCTCCCCTCACTGGTGAGTCCTGGGGATCAAGTTCATCACATGTGGCAAAAGCACTTTTATGTGCTGACCCATCTCACTGGCTTCTTACAGATTCTTTTAGGGTAGTATTGCTTAAAGTATGATCCTTGAATCATCTGTCCCACTCCAACAGATTGATATTGGTGAGAAGAAGGACGAGAGTGTGATGTTTAATAAATTCCCCAGATGACTCTTTACTCACAGCATACTGGAAACCATTGCTTTTTTTAAACTGCATTGTGAGTAGTGCAATTTACAGACACAGTGGAGCGTAGAGTAAAGAAAGGAAATTGAATCTAAGGTGCAATTAGTATTTTTCCAATGACAGGCAAATGATAGGAACAGCTGGGAGGAACTGGAGAGATGACTCAGCAGTAAAGAGTGGTGACTGCTCTTGCAGAGGACCCAGGTTCAATTCCCAGTATCCACATGATGGCTAACAATCTTCAACTCCAGTTCCAGGGGATCCAATGCTCCCTTCTGGCCTCCACGAGCATTGCATGCACAGGTGCACTAGCATACACGCAGGCAAAACACTCATAAAATAAACTCATATATGGCATTGTAAATGTAACCAAATATACATGGCTAGGGAGGCCACAGATCCACAGGAAAATCTACTTCTGTCACATCCCTCGATCAATGTAATTTCTTAGTGTATCCTTATATCTACAGACCACTGTATCTCACCACTCATCAAAGAAGCTTCCTGCAATAGATGGAGACTATCACAAAGTTACACAACTGGCCAAATGCAGAGAATAAGTGACTATGAAGTTCCCGGCACTAAGTAACACATATACACTGCAACCTTTACACCTAAGACTCAGGGAACATAGCAGAACAGGAAGCAGAAAGAAAATATTAGTGCATCGGTCAGCTCTCATCAGTGAAGCTTCCCCATGCAACAGATGGTGATTAACCCAGAAAACCACAACTGGTCAAAGTGCAGAGAATAAGAGACTACCGTGTTCATGTCCCTGGGTAGGACTTCTCTATCAAACCTCTGCCACCCAGGGCCCAGGAACCATTACAGAAGAGGGGTGGAAAGACTGCAAAAGCCAGGGGTGGTGGATGACCACAAGGAACCAGCGGTTTCCAAACAGCTGGGAAGTTACTCATATGAACTCACAGCAATGGTGACAGAATGCACACAATCCATGCAAGCTCAAACTAGACAAAAACCCAGCATAGAAGGGGGAAATGGACAAGAACTCCAAACCTTAGCTAGGAAACTGTTGGTAACCAATGACTGCCGGGAGAGGGAGAGTTGTTTTCTATGAGGGAGTGATGCTAGACAGGCCGACCAGGCTCCAATGGATGAGCTCACACTAAAGGACATTTGGGGATAGACACTTGGCTTGATAGGCCTTAATATACATGACAGAATGCATGAAAACTGGTGGTGGGGGCCTATTCAGAGGTGCAGATAAGGGAGGGAGTCTAAGTATCATCAAGATGTATGAAATTCACAAAAAATCAATACAAATAAATAAGAATTGCCATGAAAGTTAATAGACATGATTAATTGCATTAAAATTTGCATCAAATTTTCATATCCTTATTACATTTTATTTTTATTTATTGTCTGTGTGCATGTGCATATGGAGGACAGAGAACAATCTCTGGTGCCATCCTCAGGCGCTATTCATGCTTTATTGGTTTGGTTTGGTTTTGGGTTTGGTTTGGTTTTGGTTTTGAGACAGGGTATCTCACTGGCCTAGAGCTTGCCAAGATTAAGCTAGGCTGTCTGGCCAGCAAGCCCCAGGGATCTGTCTTCACCTTCCTATCACTGGGATTACAAACATGCCACCATGCCTGGATTTTTTATTGTTGTAGGGGGTGTTGTTTGTTTGTTTATGTTGATTCTAGGAATTGAATTCGGGTCTCACGCTTGCAAGGCAAGCTTTTTACCAGCTGCACTATCTCCCCTGATCCCCTAATGCATTTCACAGAATACGTGATTTCAAAGAACATAATTACTGAGAACACTGACCACATTCTCCAGTTCTGTTCTAAGACTTTAGCTCATTAATCCTTTAGAATCTTTATATTTTCAGTGCTTGGAAAGGAAATCAGGGCCTTACATATGTTAGGAAAACATTTTACCACTGAGCCACATCCTCAGCCTGTGCATGTCTCTTACACCCTACATTTATCACACACACACACACACACACACACACACACACACACAAACACGCACCACAAACTAAATTTAAAACAGAAAAAAAAAAAAAACAGAAAAAGAATAGAAGCTAAAATGGCAACTTTTTGTAGAAATTTATACCTTCTAGAGACTTGGGGGTTTTTCTAAGTAATTTTCAAGGTAAATATTGTAGGGGTTGAATACAACAGGAAATCACTAAAATGTACCAAATGCATGTTTTTCTAAGAAGGAACATTTGGAGATGGTTAAGCTCACTTGCAGTTGTGCAGCAGGGCTTGAATTCCTCTCTAGTTCACAGACAGATTCTTTGTTTCAGTCCTCCCTTCCCTTCACACCCCCCTCAAAGTTTCAAGATCTTTGCCCTAAATTCCTGCATTCAGCAGTTCTACTGTAGGAGCCTACCAGCAATAGCTAATGTTAAGTGCCAACCCAGCTGGAAGCACATTACATTATCTTAATCCAGTTAATCTTCGCAGCCTTACGATTTTTCTACACTTTACAAACAGAGAGTTAAGGCACACAGCAATCTACCCAAGGTGACACAGCTGGTGGCAAATTAGGTTTCAAATCCAGGCAGTCAAGTACTAGTCACTAAATTTCTTCCATTTATTGAGTGCCTACTGTATACCAGGCCCTTAACACGGGCTAGGTGGATCCTTTCGAGTAAAAGAAACTTGCAAGCAGACCTGGCGGTACACACCAGCAATTCCAGCATTCAATGGACTTAGATGGGAAGATGGTGAGTTCAAGGGCAGCATGGGCTATATAATAATTTCCAGGCCAGCCCTAGCTATACAGAATACCATGTCTTGGGGTGCCAGGGGTGCTGAGAAACTGCATTCCAAAACTAAAAAGCACAAAACCAGACCACCCAGCTCTAAGTGCTAGAGTGGAGACCAGCCTCTCTCTGAAAACAAAATCTGTACTTTTCCCTACACCACCACAAAAGAATAGGGATTTTTACTGTCTAGCTCCAGTCCCTAAAGAGAATCCCCACACCTTCCTCTTCACAGATAAACACCTTCTTAGAGCAGGCTCCCTGTGAAAATAAACATTGATATTGGCGGGATTCTGTCCTCCAGCTCTCGTTTTCCAAACCTGCGCCTAGCTCCTCTCACTCCACGAAAACATTCTTTGAACTAAACAGTTCGTCTTTTAAATGATGTGTATTAACAGCGAAGTCCACTTCAGAGGTGACAGTCACTTCTACAAGATCTTCACGGGGATATTAATGTGAACCTGTTTTAAAGTTTTCAGAAAACCTTTCCAGTCCTTGGACACTGAATTGAGACTCTCCCATTTGCAGGTTTTATGCACCCGCGAGGCTAAAAGCAGGTTAAAACGCAAACTCTGACAAGTGCAGAGATAATCCAAGCTGTTTTGGTTCTTAATGCTGGCTTGGCCGTGGAGACCACTTGTAAACTGCTAACCACCGATAAAGACCGAAAGGGAAGTCGTGTTTAGATGGGACAAGCTGAGGTTTCCAGAAGTTTGGAGCTTTTATCAGGTCCCTACCAGGATGAGCGCTAACAGCAAATGGCCTCACACTACTATAAAGAAGCCAAGTTGCAATGAACTGCTGGGATTGGGTCCGGTTCCGAAATTTACAAGGAGAAATCTGACAGATAACGGGAGCCAAGCCAAAAACACTTAATTGGGGAGACTTCGAAGTCCCAGGATCCAGTCTACGGGAAACCTCAACCACAGGGCAGGCTCTAAGGGCCATGGAGAAGCGGTCCACGAGTGAGCGATAGATAGGAGAGCTCGAGTGCAGAAGGCTGGAGGGACCGCGAGGATGCAGAGGGAGGGGAAGCCTCCCTTCCTCGCGAGCCTGTCCCAAAGCCACGGGGCCCGGGGCGCTGGAGGCCAGTACAGCGCCTGACCCTCCGCAGCTCCCCCACTTACTTGCTCCGAGGTAGCGCCCCAGCTCCGAGCCCCTTCCTGGGACTCGACCAAGAGGGGCAGCCCCAGGCACAGCCCCAGGCACAGCCCCAGGCACAGCCCCAGCAGCGGGAACATGACGGCCGGAGCTCGGCGGGAGCGCGGGCACCGCAGCGGAGGACCTGCGGGGAGCTCGCCCAGCTGCTGGGAGGCAGGACGGGGTCCGGCCCCGCCCCCACTCCGAGCCCCGCCCACTCAGGGCCCCGCCCACTCCCACCATCTAGCGTCCCTCTGGCTTCCCCACCACTGTCCCTGGCCACGCCTCCTGCAAACGGTCAGCTCCAGGACCTGGCACCCCGCCCTAGAGTCCAGGCTGGGTCCCACTGTCCCAGGAGGAACGGACTCCAGACCCTCCTCAGAGCCTGCAAGCCCAGGCCGTCTCCGCTTTGCAGGCGGACCCTCTGCCTGCCCTCCCATCCTTTGCGGTGAACAGCTTAGAGAACAGACCCCTTTCTGTGGAGCCTTTAACTCTGATTGCAGCTGTCAGCACCTTCACCAACTCTTCCTTCCATGCAGAAGGCGAGATACAGCTTTGTGGACTTAACTCCTTTGGCCCAGAGATGCCGGATCAGGTCGTTCACCTACTGTCTAAAGCTGACAGGACATGGTCTTTACTCTAGGCATGTGCCACTGACGCTTACAAGTCAGGATTAAGGGCTGCTAACTGGTAAGATGCCCAGACCAAGCTGTCCGCTTTAACGCTGTTCTGGTATTAGGAGAGAAAGAAGAAGGCAGAGCGGGCTTTGTGTGGTAGCGATTCTGCGCTTAGGTTATCAACCTGGAAATGAGTGTCCTGAGTGTAAACTGCTGGTTTTGCTACCTTCTTTGCACAGGAAGGGTCACTGTCTATAGATCTTCTCTGCTTGGCGTTTTGGAATCTGAGGGCAGTCTGCTTTTCCGTAGATACATAATGCAGTTGGGGCTACGTGTTCAGTTCATCTTCCAAAGGTCACTGGTGTGCCAGGAGTGGATGCAGGGGCCATACTCAATCTTTTCCCTTTGCAATTGGTCTTTTAAAACCCTGCATTCACTAGCCGAGTTTCACAGACATAGTGTTAGACATATTCTATGTCTGACAATTCCTTCTAAATAGATAAGGTGAATAAAGGGGTTTAACAGTCAAGAACAGGGACATAGCTAGCATTCCTGGAGCAGTATCTATCCTGTGGAATATTAGGCAGCCAATAATAATCTTGAGATCTGTAGAAACTTGGAAAGTGGGGACTGGAGAGATGGCTCTGTAGTTAAGAGCACTGGCTGCTCTTATAGAGGATCCAGGTTGGGTTCCTAGCACCTACATGGTGGCTGACAACTGTCTGTAACTCCAGCTGCAGGGGTTCTGAAAGCCCTCTTCTGGCCTCCACCAACATTGCATGTATCAGTGCACTAAAACATACATGGAGGCCAAACACACATATAAAATAAAAATAAATACATTTTTTAAAATACAAAAAGTATTGATTATATAATCCAAAGGAAAAGGCAACAGATCACAAAACTGTACCAACAACTAACAGATTGTAATTAGGTCAAAATACAAATACACATAACTCTGAGAAACAAAAAATGGTATCCATGGGTATTCTGGTTTGAGCTGCGATCTCCTAGAGCATTCTTCTTACTATTGTTATCATTTGTTCAGCGGAGAAATTAAGAGAAGTTCAAACAAACTTCTTGTCATTAGCATTAATCATTTAATAGTCTAACCACCCAGTAATTTAAAAAGCATACAACCAACAAGAAGAAAAGCTGTCAATCCAGCAAAGTTTCCACAGTGAAACCACATAGAAACCTAGCAGCAAGCAAATTGTTTGCTCACAGTTCCATACTAGGAAAGGTAATCTCAAATCTTCTTCCATCAGTTGGGCTATTTACACACACACACACACACACACACACACACACACACACACACACACCTGCCCCAGGAAAGAGTAACAATTTGTGAACTGAACATTCACGTTGCAGTGAACAAAGTTGTGTGGGGCCCCAGCTAGAGGAGGCTCCATCTTCATCTTCCTGTCTTACATTCCACCTGTCTCAACAGCAAGGAGGGGCCCTACTCAACTTTATTTTCCTCTCTGCCTTTGTCTTTTACCAACTGTATGCTACTGAGTTTCATAGCAGTAACATTAAGAAGACAGGGTTTGCTTTCTTTAGCTTGGAAGTTCCTCACGCCTCTCTGGGCCAGTATACTGATGCTTTCTGGCTTCTTAGTATCTCAATGGGATCAGCAGTTCTTCAAGGAAAAGAATCTTTTACAACTTCTAGCACTCTGTTAAATGCACTGAAATAGTCTTCTGGTGAATGAAGCGAGACACAGGAGACACGGGGCAGAGTGGTTGGGCGTGGTGCTAGGGAAGGAGAGGCTGGACTGTTGTCCAAATTTGACCACTAACTAGCTACATGACTTGGGAGAGTTCCTGAACTTTATGTTACAGATAGTCCCCAACTTACAATGGTCCAACTTACAGTCTTTTGACTTTACAATGGTACAAAACAATACACATTCGGTAGAGACCATATATTGAGTTTGGAGGTTTTTTAACCCCCCTAGGCCAACTATTTTAGTTGATACTCTCTTCTGTAATACAGAACATCCACAGCCGTGTACAGCTTTGGATCAACCACAGGTGATCATGAGGGTACACAACCGATGCCCTAGCCAGTGTGCCAACCCACATCTGAGGAACTGTGAAGGCAGTTCAATATAAAAACCGTAAGCTTAGTTAAAACATTACAAAATATTTCTGTGATCTTTTTGTAATCAATTGTGTGGTTCTTTTTTAATTTATTCATTTTTATTTTATGTCTTTCAGTGGTTTGCCCACATGTATGTAGGTGCACTCATGTCATGCAATGTCCAGGGAGACCAGAGGGGGCGTCCGATCCATTGGAACTGGAGTTAGGATGGTTGTGAGCTGCCATGTGGATACTGGGAACCAAACTCAGGTCTTCTGATAGAGCAGTCAGTGCTCTTAACTGCTGAGTCACCTCTCCAGCCCAACTGTGTGGTTCTTAAGTATGAACTTTGTAGACACCAAAGACACAGAGTAAAAGGCTGGTCACATCTGCTACAGTGTGAGACATACAATGCCAGTGTTTTTAGACTCCGTGAAAAATTTTCAAGACTGTTGACAGATACTGACTTCATAAAGAAGAATGGGAGCAGGGATGAGCTGTCCCTCAATGGAGACATGTTTCGGTAAAGGCTAAGGTGCCCCCACATGCATGAGTCCTCTGATCTCGTGAGAGCAGGAGGAGACTAGGGGGATGTAGCAGACTAACAGAAGGAAATGGCAGGGGCGTGAAGAGGCGGCATGTGGGGTGAAAGTGTTCAGAGCATATGATGTACTCATGGGAATTGTGGTTTTGAGACCCGTTAGGAGGCACAATGAATAGATGCCAATAGGAATGAAATCTGAACTAGAATTGGGAAGATGGCTCAGTGGGTAAAATCTCTTGCTGCACAAGCATGAGGACCTGGGTTCAAACACCCAGCAATCATGTGAAAAAACAGGTGTGGTTGCACAGGCGTTAGTAGCCCCAGTACAGCCGGGGTAGAGTGGGAGAATCACTGGGGCTTGCTGGCTGCCAGCCTAGGTCTAGGTTCCGTGAGAGACTTTGTTTCAAGGGAGTGACGCAGAGGGTGACAGAAGAGGACACCCGGCAGCCTCCTCTGGCCTCCATGCCTGCATGAGCATCTGCATAGACGTTCTTTTACACTACAGACACACACGCACACGCACACGCACACGCACACGCACACACACACACATTAAATGCCAAGAAAGAAAGAAAAAATTTAAATATAATGTGATCCTATGAAGCTGTGCAAAAAGATTAAGGTATTTCCTATATATTGATATATAAAGATATCCAGTACTGGGTAATTCAGAAAAAAGTAGGCCTGGGGATGTGACCAGTGGTGGAGCACTCACCTAGCATCTGTGAAGGCCTAGGTTCCCAGTACCAACCTCAACATTAAACAGTGAGTAGTCGTACTCCCCATTATCACCTTGCCTTCGGAAGACTTCCAACATGTATGCACACATACGCACACACGTTAGACCTGGAAAATGTTTGGTAACTGAATAAGGATGACTGAGAATGGATGCTTTTCATTTTGTGCATTTCATTGGAGATTCTATTTAATCTTAATAGCTGGCTGATGGGATGAAAGATCTTAACGTATTGATCCTGGAAGACAGTGTTTTTAAAGAACAGCATAATACTGCTCCTCCATTGCCAGATCCATTCTCTCGTGTAGGGGAACTGCAATAGCAAGGACTAGGGGAAGAGACAGCAGTTAATACCATATTTGATGCTTAATCCTCTCACTAGAGCACTGCATTCCTCACAGACTGGAATTCTACAGAGTGGGAGAAGCAAGTTGCTACCATTTTGATACTTTGAGACAGGGTCTTACCATGTAGCCCTGGCTGACCCGGAACTCTTTTCATAGACCAACATAACCTTCAGCTTGTGGCAATCCTGCTGCCTCTGTCTCCAGAGTGCTGGGATTATAGCATGTATCACCGTGCCTGAAGCAAGCGCTGTTACAACCCAGCCCTGTCCTCACCCTCACCTCTGCGTCTCACTGCCAACCCTTGGTCCCTCAAGATCCCTATGCAAATTCTACTCTCAGAAAAAGCTACAACCCTTGCCTGAAACTCACACTAAAAAATTTTTACCCCCTTGAAAAAAAACTTTTTTTAAGATTTAAATTTTTTTTATTTTATTTTATGTGTATGAGTGGACTGCCTGCATGTATGTAAGTGCACCCATGTCATGCAATGCCCAGGAGGTCAGAAGGGGGTGTCAGAAGAGGATGCCCTGGAACTGGAAATTTTTAAGATTTCTAATATGTAGGGACCATGTTGCAGTGCTAGGGATCAAAGCTTGGGCCTTGTGCACGTTCGGTGTGTGCTCTACCGCTGAGCTTATACCTGCCCAGCCTTTGGTATTGGGGGACAGGCTGGCCCCAAAGTCTCAATCCTCCTGCCTTAACCTCTCCGGTGCGGGGTTTGCAGGAGTTTCCTATCATGCCTGGCTTGTGGTAATATATTTTAATAGATCCCCAAAGTCATTAAGAGGTACAATTAGCATAAATTTTTTCCTTGCTTTCCAGGAGTATACAAAAAATAAAATCAGAGCCAGTGCTGTGCCATTCCTTGGCATTAGCTGTGGTGAGCGGGCTGCTAAGGCTGCCCAGCGTCTACATTCTCGTGGAATTCAGAGCTGCACTAATAGTTCTGCAAAACTCTTTACAGTTTGTGCAGTCATTTGTCCCTACCGAAACATGCACTAAAACCTGAAAAGGCTTAATCCAAAGTGAAGAGTCATTTTTGTTTCCTTTTGGAAAGGTGATGGTTAATATTGTCAGCTGGACAGGACTGAGACTCTCCAAGAAGACAAGCCCCTGGATATGTCTCTGGAGTATTTTCTAGATCAAGATAATGAAGGTGGATTCATCCTAACTGTGGGTGGCAGCATTCTATGGCCAGGGGTCCTGGTCTGAATAAAAAGAAGAAAACAAGGTCAGGGGTGGTGGCATAGGCCTTTAATCCCAGCACCTGGAAGGCAGAGGCAGACGGATCTCTGCAAGTTCAAGGCCAGCCTGCTCTACATAGTGAGTTCCAGGTCAGCGGGGACTGCAGGGAGACCGTGTCTCAAAAAGACCCGGAGGAGGAGGAGGAGGAAGGGGGGGGAGGATGAGGAGGACGAGGCAAAGTGACTCTGACTCTCTCTCTCTCTGTCTCTCTCTCTCTATCTCTCTCTGACTCTCTTTGACTCTCTCTCTCTCTCTCCATGGATGCAGTATGACCAGTTACCTCACTTTCCTACCTCCATGCTTTCACCAAATAAATGGATCATATTTCATATTTTTTCAAGCTGGAAGCCAAAGTAAATGTTTCGTCCCTTGTTTCTTTTCAGGTATTCCATCACAGCAATGAGAAAATAGATTCCTAGAGCAACAAGCACTGACCTGGAGTTCTGGCCTTTGACATGCGATCATCACAGGAGACTTGGAACAGAACAGAGCATTTGTGAACATAGATGGGAGACGATGCATGTCATCTTCCACCTGCTTCCATATATAATACCACCTGGTTTTCTCTGTGACTCCAAAGCCTGATGCTAGAGTATCCAGCAGCACCTGAAGGTGAGCCCTAGGAGTAGTTCAACCTGAACAGCTGCCTGCCAGGTGTGTTTCAGGTGGATGTCGGGGCTCTCCGGAGAACTTTCACTGAAATCACAACTGTGTCCCCGGAAGAGCTTTGGCTATCACAATGGAGTGGTGATGCCAAGAGATGTATCACAGTAGATGACACTTGGGCCTAACTGGGAAGCATCATTTGGATTCCCTAAAAAGTGCCGCCCAGCTAGCAGAGAAGGAGCCCCTGTGCCATACAACATATGCAACTGGCCCCAACTGCGTAGGTACAGACTTGCTGAGCAAAGAATGCCATCGTTTCCCGTGCATCTCAAGGCCATCTGCTCATAGCAAACTTGACTCTTGCCAGTTCGTGAGAAGTTTTTAATGCATTTTGTTTTGCTCTTAAATTCTTTTGAGTGCATTACCCTTGATTACATAAGGCCATTTTTAACAATATCAATGTTACCCCATAACCCACCGTCCTTGTCTTTCTTCTCCTCCTAGGCTAGCCTCTTCGTACCCCTGGACAGTGCGGCTTTTACTTTCATGTCAGCTGTACATGAAAGCACCCACACATGAGAGAAAATGTGATACTTTCTGAGAATGGCTTAATTTACTTAATTTGCTTAATGTGATTTCCTCCCGTTGTGTCTTATGTTCCCGAAAACAACATAACTTCATTCTGTTTTATGGCTGAAAAAATTTCTACTCTGTACATACACCGCATTTTTAAAGAATCAAGTCAGTCATTTCTTCACCAACTTAGTATTCTTTATCTTGCCGCCTATCAGCTGTATGCGTTCTAAGTTTTATTATTTTCTCAGGACATGGAGCAAGGAAGGAAGAGAAGAATCTTCCTGATGTGCCTGATATTTCCCTGGGTCTGTGTGCTTGTGTATGTGTGAATCTGGATGCGTGTTGGTGTGTATGTCTTTGCATATGAATGTGTGGCCGTATGTGTGTGTGGCTGTATGTGTGTGTGTGGCCGTATGTGTGTGTGGCTGTATGTATGTGTGTGTGGCTGTATGTATGTGTGTGTGGCTGTATGTATGTGTGTGGCCGTATGTGTGTGTGTGGCCGTATGTGTGTGTGGCTGTATGTATGTGTGTGGCTGTATGTATGTGTGTGTGGCTGTATGTATGTGTGTGGCCGTATGTGTGTGTGGCTGTATGTATGTGTGTGGCCGTATGTGTGTGTGGCTGTATGTATGTGTGTGGCCGTATGTGTGTGTGGCCGTATGTGTGTGTGGCTGTATGTATGTGTGTGGCTGTATGTATGTGTGTGTGGCTGTATGTATGTGTGTGTGGCTGTATGTATGTGTGTGGCCGTATGTGTGTGTGGCCGTATGTATGTGTGTGGCCGTATGTGTGTGTGTGGCTGTATGTATGTGTGTGTGGCTGTATGTATGTGTGTGTGGCTGTATGTATGTGTGTGTGGCCGTATGTATGTGTGTGGCCGTATGTGTGTGTGTGGCCGTATGTGTGTGTGGCTGTATGTATGTGTGTGGCCGTATGTGTGTGTGGCTGTATGTATGTGTGTGGCCGTATGTGTGTGTGTGGCCGTATGTGTGTGTGGCTGTATGTATGTGTGTGTGGCTGTATGTATGTGTGTGGCCGTATGTGTGTGTGTGGCCGTATGTGTGTGTGGCCGTATGTATGTGTGTGGCTGTATGTATGTGTGTGTGGCTGTATGTATGTGTGTGTGGCTGTATGTATGTGTGTGTGGCTGTATGTATGTGTGTGGCCGTATGTGTGTGTGGCTGTATGTATGTGTGTGGCCGTATGTGTGTGTGGCTGTATGTATGTGTGTGGCCGTATGTGTGTGTGGCCGTATGTGTGTGTGGCTGTATGTATGTGTGTGGGTGTATGTATGTGTTTGTGGCTGTATGTATGTGTGTGTGGCTGTATGTATGTGTGTGGCCGTATGGGTGTGTGGGTGTATGTATGTGTGTGGCCGTATGTGTGTGTGGCCGTATGTGTGTGTGTGGCCGTATGTGTGTGTGTGGCCGTATGTGTGTGTGGCTGTATGTATGTGTGTGGCTGTATGTATGTGTTTGTGGCTGTATGTATGTGTGTGTGGCTGTATGTAGGTGTGTGGCCGTATGTGTGTGTGGCTGTATGTGTTTGTGTGGCTGTGTGTGTGTGTGTGGGCGTGTGTGTGTGTGGCTGTATGTATGTGTGTGTGGCTGTATGTATGTGTGTGTGGCTGTATGTATGTGTGTGTGGCTGTATGTATGTGTGTGGCCGTATGTGTGTGTGTGGCCGTATGTGTGTGTGGCCGTATGTATGTGTGTGGCCGTATGTGTGTGTGTGGCCGTATGTGTGTGTGGCCGTATGTGTGTGTGGCTGTATGTATGTGTGTGTGGCTGTATGTATGTGTGTGTGGCTGTATGTATGTGTGTGGCCGTATGTGTGTGTGTGGCCGTATGTGTGTGTGGCTGTATGTATGTGTGTGGCTGTATGTATGTGTGTGTGGCTGTATGTATGTGTGTGGCTGTATGTATGTGTGTGGCCATATGTGTGTGTGGCTGTATGTATGTGTGTGGCCGTATGTGTGTGTGTGGCCGTATGTATGTGTGTGGCCGTATGTGTGTGTGGCTGTATGTATGTGTGTGGCTGTATGTATGTGTGTGGCTGTATGTATGTGTGTGGCCGTATGTGTGTGTGGCCGTATGTATGTGTGTGGCCGTATGTGTGTGTGGCTGTATGTATGTGTGTGGCTGTATGTATGTGTGTGGCTGTATGTATGTGTGTGGCCGTATGTATGTGTGTGGCCGTATGTGTGTGTGGCTGTATGTATGTGTGTGGCTGTATGTATGTGTGTGGCTGTATGTATGTGTGTGGCCGTATGTGTGTGTGTGGCCGTATGTGTGTGTGTGGCCGAATGTGTGTGTGTGGCTGTATGTATGTGTGTGTGGCTGTATGTATGTGTGTGGCTGTATGTATGTGTGTGGCTGTATGTATGTGTGTGGCCGTATGTGTGTGTGTGGCCGTATGTGTGTGTGGCTGTATGTATGTGTGTGGCTGTATGTATGTGTGTGGCTGTATGTATGTGTGTGGCTGTATGTATGTGTGTGGCCGTATGTGTGTGTGTGGCCGTATGTGTGTGTGGCTGTATGTATGTGTGTGGCTGTATGTATGTGTGTGTGGCTGTATGTATGTGTGTGGCTGTATGTATGTGTGTGGCCGTATGTGTGTGTGGCTGTATGTATGTGTGTGGCCGTATGTGTGTGTGGCTGTATGTATGTGTGTGGCTGTATGTATGTGTGTGGCTGTATGTATGTGTGTGGCCGTATGTGTGTGTGTGGCCGTATGTGTGTGTGGCTGTATGTATGTGTGTGGCTGTATGTATGTGTGTGGCTGTATGTATGTGTGTGGCTGTATGTATGTGTGTGGCCGTATGTGTGTGTGTGGCCGTATGTGTGTGTGGCTGTATGTATGTGTGTGGCTGTATGTATGTGTGTGGCCGTATGTATGTGTGTGGCCGTATGTGTGTGTGTGGCCGTATGTGTGTGTGTGGCCGTATGTGTGTGTGGCTGTATGTATGTGTGTGGCTGTATGTATGTGTGTGTGGCTGTATGTATGTGTGTGGCTGTATGTATGTGTGTGGCCGTATGTGTGTGTGGCCGTATGTATGTGTGTGGCCGTATGTGTGTGTGGCTGTATGTATGTGTGTGGCCGTATGTGTGTGTGGCTGTATGTATGTATGTGGCTGTATGTATGTGTGTGGCCGTATGTATGTGTGTGGCCGTATGTGTGTGTGGCCGTATGTATGTGTGTGGCCGTATGTGTGTGTGTGGCCGTATGTGTGTGTGGCCGTATGTGTGTGTGGCTGTATGTATGTGTGTGTGGCTGTATGTATGTGTGTGTGGCTGTATGTATGTGTGTGGCTGTATGTATGTGTGTGGCTGTATGTATGTGTGTGGCCGTATGTGTGTGTGTGGCCGAATGTGTGTGTGGCTGTATGTATGTGTGTGGCTGTATGTATGTGTGTGGCTGTATGTATGTGGGTGGCTGTATGTATGTGTGTGGCCGTATGTGTGTGTGTGGCCGTATGTGTGTGTGGCTGTATGTATGTGTGTGGCTGTATGTATGTGTGCGTGGCTGTATGTATGTGTGTGGCTGTATGTATGTGTGTGGCCGTATGTGTGTGTGGCTGTATGTATGTGTGTGGCCGTATGTGTGTGTGGCTGTATGTATGTGTGTGGCCGTATGTGTGTGTGGCTGTATGTATGTGTGTGGCCGTATGTATGTGTGTGGCTGTATGTATGTGTGTGGCCGTATGTATGTGTGTGGCCGTATGTGTGTGTGGCCGTATGTATGTGTGTGGCTGTATGTGTGTGTGTGGCCGTATGTGTGTGTGGCTGTATGTATGTGTGTGGCTGTATGTATGTGTGTGTGGCTGTATGTATGTGTGTGGCCGTATGTGTGTGTGGCTGTATGTATGTGTGTGGCTGTATGTATGTGTGTGGCCGTATGTATGTGTGTGGCCGTATGTATGTGTGTGGCCGTATGTGTGTGTGGCCGTATGTATGTGTGTGGCTGTATGTGTGTGTGTGGCCGTATGTGTGTGTGTGGGTGTATATATGTGTGTGGCCTTATGTGTGTGTGGCTGTATGTATGTGTGTGGCTGTATGTATGTGTGTGGCTGTATGTATGTGTGTGGCCGTATGTGTGTGTGTGGCCGTATGTGTGTGTGGCTGTATGTATGTGTGTGGCCGTATGTGTGTGTGTGGCTGTATGTATGTGTGTGGCTGTATGTATGTGTGTGGCCGTATGTGTGTGTGTGGCCGTATGTGTGTGTGTGTGGCTGTATGTATGTGTGTGGCTGTATGTATGTGTGTGTGGCTGTATGTATGTGTGTGGCTGTATGTATGTGTGTGGCCGTATGTGTGTGTGTGGCCGTATGTGTGTGTGGCTGTATGTATGTGTGTGGCCGTATGTATGTGTGTGGCCGTATGTATGTGTGTGGCTGTATGTATGTGTGTGGCCGTATGTATGTGTGTGGCCGTATGTGTGTGTGTGGCCGTATGTGTGTGTGGCTGTATGTATGTGTGTGGCCGTATGTATGTGTGTGGCCGTATGTGTGTGTGTGGCCGTATGTGTGTGTGGCTGTATGTATGTGTGTGGCCGTATGTGTGTGTGGCTGTATGTGTGTGTGTGGCCGTATGCTACCTTTTCTCCTTCTAGGAGCCACTTTTATTTTTGATCTTATCAAAAATAGAGAGCAAAGGGTTGGGATATAGTTGAGGGGTGGAGTGCTTGCCTAGTCTCACAAGGTCCTGGGTTTGACCCACAGTTCTGAGAAAAATGGGGAATAATGAGAAGTATTGCTTCTTAGCATCCTTTATCCACTTCTCACGGCACGTGTATCAGAGGACAATGTTGGCCTTGGTGCTCCTGCCTGGGCACTGCTCCGTTCTGTGACTAATGGTGTGATCTGACCCTGTGATGTATTTGGCATATGTGTCTTCTCTCTCTTCTCACTCTCTTCTCTCTTGCTTTCTCTCTCACTTCTCTCATCTCTACCTATTTCTCGGGTCAGACAGATTATTGCATAGGTGTCCCAGTGTGGGATACACAGGTATCCCATACATAGGTATCTCAGTGTGGCCTAAACTCAAGACCCTGCTGCCTCCCGCTACCCAATGGTGGATTACAGGTGTGCAACACCTTGCCCCACTAGCCTTTCTTAGTTAAATATCTTCAAGGTGTTATCACCATAGGAAACAGCAGTATATGTCCCTTTTCTACTGAGAATGTTTCTAACATAACCTCATAACCACAAAAGGGAAAAACAACTTGTGTATTGCATGCTGGTACAATGCTAAGTGTTTTCCATGACTTACCTTATTTGCTCTTAAAGATAATTTGCACAGCACAAAAATGCAGCTTCAGAGAAATGCAGGAACTTCTCCAAAAGGACAGAGCTGTGAACAGTGGAGCCGGGATTTAATAAATCCAAGGTTATCTGAACTGAAGAACAGTTACCCAGCTTTCATTTCCTCATATGGCTGCTCTACTTTCATTACATATTTGCTCTGTGTTATAGTAGATTCCAGATCCATTAGAGTCGCTACATTCTTAAGGCCACTGAGTATAACAAAGTAAAGGCTACTCGTTATGTCACTTTGCCTTAGAATGCAGTTGGTTTTTACTTATTTATTTTTTTTACTTTCACTTTGCCATGGTCTAGCACATTTTCAATAGAAATTCTGGGCCTGGAGAGAGGGCTCAGTGATTAAGAGCACTTGCTGTTCTTGCAGAGAGCCTGGGTTCAATTCTCAGCACCCACATAGCAGCTAACAACCATCTATAACTCCAGTTCCAGGGCTCAGACACCCTCTTCTGACACTGCATGACATGGATGTGCTTACATACAGGCAGGCAGTACACTCAAACTACACACAAAATAAAAATATTAAATCAAATATTTAAAATAAATAAATAAATAGAAATGCCAACTCCATTTCTCTCATATCAAGGATCTTGCAAGAACCCAGGTTTTTGCTCAAGCCTGTAATGCTACCACTTAAGAGGCAGAGGCAGAACGATTGAGTTTGTAGGCAGCCTGAACTACAGAATGAGTCTGGGGCCCACCTGACCTATGAAAACCTATCTCCAAAAATCATAAAAATTCTAAATAAGAATGAATCTTACAGGGCTAGGTATCTGAGTATGTAGTTCAGGACACAGCATGCACTTAGCATAACTCAAGTTCTGTTTCAACTTTAAGCACACACAGAAAAGGAGAGTCTTGTTATGATGATCTTATAACAGGAAAGTACTTGTGGTATATTTTGGTATGTATAAATGATGCATTAATAAGCAGAAGAAGACAAAAAAGAGACTCTATGTGTTATTAAAGGTAAATTTAGTCACTCACTGCAGCACAAATGCATTGCCATACAGTTCTGGGGTTGCTTCCTTTGGGCTCAAGGGCAGAATCCTTTCCTTGTTTCTTCAGCTCCTACAGGCTTTCTGCGTCCCATGGTTCCCATGGCTCCTGGATATATCATTCTATGTTTTGCTTTCCTATTGCATTTCCTCTCGGACCTTCCTGCACACTCACTCTCTCTCTCTCTCTCTCACTCTCTCTCTCTCTCTCTCTCTCTCTCTCTCTCTCTCTCTCTCTGTCTCTCTCTCACCCTTGTGATCATTGGGTCAAGCAAGATGATCCTGATGTCATCTCAGGATCCTTGACTTAACCTTGACATCTGCAAAGTCCCTTTTGCCATGTCAGGGCATGGGTTCTAGGATGAGGACAAGGACATCTGTCATTCCCCTTCCGCCACCTGAAGACTGGCTCAGCAAACTGTCCTAAAACCTAGACTTTACGCTTCTGAGAAGAGAGAAAAGAGAAGCAGGTCACACAGGGGTGCCTTTCTACAGATCCCAAAGTTCAAAATACTACTCATGGGGCTGGTCTGGGGAGATGGCTCAGCTGGTAAAGTGCTTGCCTTGCCCAAATGAGGACCTGAGTTTGAACACACATTAAATAATAATAATAATAATAATACAGGCATAATGGAGTACTTGTAATCCCTCAGGGGAGCAACAGAAGGATCCCTGGGGTTCAGCTAGCCTAGCCTTCTTAAGGAGCTTCAGTCCAGTATGAAACCCTGTTTCAAAAGAGCAACATGAAGAAGGGCTTGGAGGATGGCTCAGTAGGTAAGAGAGCTTCCTGCACAAGCGTAAGGACCTGAGTTTGGATTCCAGCACCCGTGTTAAAAGCTGGGCATGGCTGCACCTGCAGCTGTAATCCCAACTCCGTGATGAGTGGAGACAGGAGGGTCACTGGGGCTTGCTCGCCTCTGGCCTAGCTCTGAGTACAGTGAAAGGCCTTGTCTCAAGGACTGAAGCTGAGAGCGACAGAGTAAGACACGAAACATTCTTCTCTGGCCTCCACAGTCCCTCCACACACACATATGCATATACACCACACACACAAACACCAGACTGTGTCTCTGTCTCCGTCTCTCTATCTCTCTGTCTCTGTCTCTCTCTCTCTCTCTCTTTCTCACACACACACACACACACACACACACGTAGATGATAGATGACACCCACATATTACAAAGGCTTGCCATACCTTGTTGTAGGCCATGAGTTAGAGAAAACAGCCAGCTTATAGTTTGATTCCATCTCCAGAGAAACCAGCTCTAGGAGAATTCCACCCCCTGTGACCACCTGTAGGTAATGTTGATCAACTCAGTCTTTGATCTTTGTAACTAAGCTCCACAGGAGTATCCTGGGGCCTGACCAAATGGCTCGCCTTCTTCATCTCACCTGAGCTGAGCTAAAAAGGAAGCCCTGGGTGCCAGGGTGTCAGCACTCTCCTAGTTCAAAGCCCCTGCCTCCCTCTTTTAGTGCCACCTTCCTGATATGCAGGCTTTGAAGGTTAGAGATAGTGTCTCTCTGTTAATTACCACATTCCTGTGTGGGTGCATCTGTATTCCTCCCTCCCCAAAGCTCTGTATAAATACCCCCTGGAACAATAAAGGTGCGTGGCCTGAAGAGAGAGATTTCCCAGGTCATCTGTCCTATGTGTCTGTCTTGTGTGTCTGTCCTGTGTGTCTGTCCTATGTGTCTGTTCTGTGTGTCTGTCTGTCTTCACTGTCCTGCATGTTCCGTCTGTCTGTCCCCATTCATTTCAGGTTCCTGGAGAGTCTCAAGCTCACTGCTGTCCCAGTGGCCAGGGCAATACCTAACCTCTGTGAGGATCATGGAAAGGCGTGTCTTCCAACAGTTCTGTCCCTTTGTCCATCATACTCCTCAAGGGCGGACACTGGAGAGACTGAGATTAGGCCCCACCTAAGCTTCGTTTCTGTTAGTGCAATAAAATATTCTGAGAAAAGTAACTTAAGAGGTTAGTTCAGGGGTTCAGGGATTCAGAGGTACAGACCATCATGATGGGAAATCAAAGCCACAGGAGCTTGAGAGAGTTCATCACATCGTGCACACAGTGAAGAAACAGAGCAATGGATGGATGCGTGCTGATGCTCAGTCCCCCACCCCATTTATACAGTGTAGCATCCGCTGCACAGGGAACAACCCAGGCCACAATTAAGATGGGTCTTTTTACACCAGTTAATGCAATCAAGATCATCCCCCACAGACTTGCTCAGAGGCCCATATCCCAGGTGATCCTAGATTATCAAGCTGACAGACAGTTAACACATCACAGGATCTCTTTGGAGAAGGTCATCATGTGCCCTCTAGTGTTGCTAGTCCTCAAATATGTGAGCACCAGCTGAAGATTATTGGGGATGTGTGCATGTGGGCTCTCAGGTGCAGATGACTACTCTTGGGAGAAAGTTGCCATGGGACACTTCACTTCTAAGAGAACTGTATGAGGACACTGGAAGAGATCCCAGTTGAGCAGGAGGATCCCTGGAAGTTGGAGTGTGCATGTGTGTAGGCCTGTATGTGTGTGAGTGTGTGAGCATCGGCATGAATGTGCAGAAGGATGTGAGTGTAGGTGGGTGAACTTGCACTGAGGAATGTCTGGGGACACTAACTAACATGATGGAATGTCTAGGGACACTAACATAATAGACCTTAACACAAAGGGCAGAATATATGAATTCCAGTCGGGGAGCTATGGTAGGTTTCAGTGGGGAGGAGGATATAAGTTGATTAAGATGTTCTCTGTAAGTACACAAATGTTCAATTAAAAATTTACAAAAAAATTCTGTGTCATGGGGCTCCTCAGGGTGATTCTCTTTGTACCACACTTCTGTAGGACTAGAGCATTTTGTTGGGGACATATTCTCTTAGTTTTTCATGTTGTTTCTGTTTTCACATTGCCATTCAGCCATATAAGTATCTTTTGTTGGTTGTGTATCTGATAGAAAATTCTATTCTGCCTTTGTTCATTTGGTTCTGTTTATATTGCTGATGAAGCTTGGTTCCTTTTTGTTCAGGTATGAAAAAATCGTTGGTGTGTGCTTCAGGTTCTTTAGGGATAGTAGGCTGGTTTGCGTGGTAGGTGGGTCTGTGGTAGGCAGATCAGGAAGGGGGCCAAGGGCAAGATGGGGGAGGGGACAGTCTTTGGAGGGTCTAACAAAGGAAGCAGGAGAATTGACTTAGTCTGGGTACAAGGGACTGAGATGCAGTGGAAGATCTGAACTAAGAAGGTAGTCCAGCGATCTGAGGCTGAAGAGCAGGAGTATGCGTGGGCCCAGGCTAGAAGGGGGACAGGGTGTAGGTGCGGGAGGGAGCTCTTCAGGCTTCAGGGCACTCAAAAAGCAGTGGGCGGGCTCGGACTTACCAGGCTGATAGGCAGGCTTGTCTGTGTCAGGCAGATCAGGAGGCCAGGGGACATGAGGTAAACAGCCTGTCGATGGTCCATCAAGCTACACTAGAGGATTAGGATAGTCTGGGTTAGGAAGCTAGTCAGAGATCTGAGGCAGAAGAGCAGGAGTGGGCCTGGGCCCAAGGCTAGATGGAGGACAGTGTGAAGAGAGAGTGGAGGTCTAGTCAGCCTGTCTTGAGTCCCTCCATTTAAGAAGATCAGCTCTTCCTCACCCAGCAGTAACCAGCTGGTAGTAAGACTTTGACTAAGTTTGGGGCCTGCAGAAATTTCCACAGTTCTATACTGGATTTTTGTCTGCTTGAGTTGCATAGGTCTGTGCATGCTGTACACATTGCTGTGGTTCATATGAGTAGGTCCCAGGAACCTGTAGGACTCAATTTCCATATGATCATGCTCTGGCTCATTCACAACCGTCCCTGAGCCCTGGGTGGGCAGGGTTTAATATGAGCCTGTCCAAGGACCAGCGTTCTGCAGACTTTTATTCTCTGTGTTTCACCCATTTCTGATCTTTTGTGTTCTTGGCCCTCTGTTGCATGAGGAAGCTTCACTGATGAATATTGAGAGATGTGTTAGTGTTCTCCTTACCCCTTGTTCTATATTCTGTGAGCCTTAAGTGTAGGAGCTACATTGTAGATGTGCCACAAAGGTTTGAGAAATTCACAGACAGTCCCTATGTATGACCAGTTGTGGAACTCTATAATGGTCTCCACCTGTTGAAAAAGAAGCTTCTTATATGGGTGGTGACTGGGATACTTGTCTGTAAATATAAGGATTCATAGTTTGCACATGGTAAGAAATTACATTTGTCTAAGAAAATGGAGAAAAAGCCTTTTCACTAAGATCTATGACCTCTCCAGCTATGTGCATTTGGCTATGTTTACAGTACCATACAGGAGTTTCTACCCACTGACTGGACATTAAGTTTGATTAAGTTGCTGTTGATTATCCCCCAGATAAATGTGCCACTACCACACCAATGTTGTGTTCTGTGCCAGTCATTGATATGGTTATTATGCCATGAAGCTGGGGTTGGGCCATCGATTGATTTTCTCCCCTAGTAGCTTATGCAGTGCTCTCTAAAGCTATGAGAGCTAGCCTTCAGGGAAAAGTAGCTTCCAGGTCATATCCAACTCATTGCTCCAAATCCTGAGGACACAGATATTAAAAGAACAATTATAAACATGAACAAAGAACTTAAAGAAAACACAGACAAAAAAACTCAAAGAACTCAAGGAGGATAGGAATAAACTTACGTGGAAGCTCAAGAAAATACAAATATGTGACTGAATGAAACAACCAAAACAATTCAGGATTTGAAGAGTGAATTCACCAAAGGGATAAAAATATTGAAGAAACACAAGCTAAAATGAACATGGAATTGAAAAACTTAGTAAGTGAAATTAGAAATAACAGACAAAAGCCTCACAAGTAAAATAAATGAGATGGAAAACAGACTATCAAGACTGGATGACAAAGTTGAAGAACTGAATTCCTTAAGCAAAGACTATTAAAAAATTTAAACATAGGCATGGAATATGCAGGAAATGTGGGATGAAATCTATATATCACAAACATAGAGGAAGGAGAAGAATCTCAGGCCAATAGCACTGACCAGAACTTCAACAAAATTATAGAGGAAAATGTCCCTAAATTAAGGAAAGACATAACGTAGAACACCGATTAGACAGAACCAGAACAAAATGCCCCAAGGCATATTATAGTAAAAACACTAAACATACAGAATACAGAGAAGGTACTGAAAACTTCTACAGAAAAACAAAAGGAGGAAAACCCATCATAATTGTAGCTGACTTTTCAATGCAAACTATGAAAGCCAAAAGAGCCTGGATCAAAGTAGGCTCAGTTCTAAATGACCATGAATGTCAATCCAGAATACTTGACCACAAGACTATCTATCATAGTCGAAGGGGAATGGAAAATTTTCCTTCATGTGAATAGGCTGAAAGAATTCATGTCCACCTAACCAAACCTACAGAGAATATTCGAAGAACAGAAAGGACCAAAGATAGGAATGACTATCCCACGAGGTTCCAGAAAGAAAGCAAAGGAGGATATAATTACGAAAACATAAACTAGGACTAAGAACACAAATTAAAATGACAGTAATCAATATACATCTTTCAGTAATAACTCTAAATATCAATGGCTGCAACTCTCCAGTCAAAGGACACAGGTTGGTAGAATGAATTAAGAACCAAAATCCATCTTTTTGTTGTATTCTAGAAACTCATCTCATCTTCAAGGATAGGTACTGCCCGAGGGTGAAAGGAAGGGGGAAAATGCATGGCAGTAAGAATCAAGCAGACATTGCAATTCTAATATCTGACAAAATAGATTTCAGATTAAAACTACTCAGGAGAGATAGAGTCACTTCATTCTAATCAAAGGAACAATTAGCCAAGGACAAATTACAATCATGAACAGATATGCACCAAACTCTGGTGCACCCAATTTCATAAAAACAGTACTATAGGACTATAAAACATAGATTAACCCCAACTCAGTAATACTCGGTGACTTCAATAGCCACTATCTCCAATAGACAAGTCAACTGGACAAAGAATAAATAGACATCTGAATTAAATGACATCTTACATCAAATGAACCTAAAAGATATCAACAGAATACTCCTCCCAAGCACCAAGAATACACTTTCTACTCAGCAACCCATGTAAGTTTCTCTGAAACTCACCATATACCACGGCACAAAACAAGCCTCAACAAATACAAAATAATAATAATAATAATAATAATAATTTCATGCATTCTAACAGATCACAATGCAATAAAGCTTTTAATCAAAAGCAATAAAAGTAACTACATGAACTCATAGAACTAAAACAACACATTCCTGAATGATGAATGGGACAAAGAATAAATTAAGAAAGAAATAAAAGTATTCCTGGAACTAAATAAGAATTATAACACAACACAACAAAACCTCTGGGACACTTTATAAGGAATCATAAGAGGGAAGTTTATAGCTCTAAGTGCCTATATTAAAAAATGAGAAAGAACACAAATAAATGACTTAAAAGTACAACTCAAGACTCTGGAAGGCAAGAACAAACCAAAACCAAACCTAGTAGATGAGAAGAAATAACAAAAATCAGAGCAGAAATTAATGTAATAGAAACGAAGAATCAATGAATCTAAGAGCTGGTTCTTTGAAAAGTTAAACAAGATAGACAGACCCTTAGTTCCAGTTAATGAAAAGAAAGAAAAAGCAAATCCAAATCAATAAAATCAGAGATAAAAGGGGAAACATTGCAGCAGACACCAGAAAATTATAAGGGGATAATTTTAAAACTTATATTAAATTTGAAAAACTAAAAGAATGGATGAATTTCTAAATTCATAGAAACCACCAAAGTTAAGACAAGAAGAGATCAACAGCTTAAACAGACCCATAACTAATGAGGAAACTGAAACAGTAATACAAAACCACTCGACTAAATAAATCCAGGCCCAGATGGTTCCACAGCAGAACTGTACCAGACCTTCAAAGAAGATCTATAACAAATACTTCTTAAATTATTCCAAAAGATAGAAACAAAGGGAGAACTGCAACTCCTTCTATGAAGTCAGTACCACTCTACTACCACAAGCAGGTAAAGACACAACAAAAAAAGAAAACTATGGTCCCATATCCTTAATGAACATAGACACAAAGGTTCTATACAAAATAACTCACAAACCGCTTACAGGTGCACATCAAAAAGATCATCCACCATGATCAAGTTGGTCTTATTTCAGAGATGCAGGGGTGGTTCAATATACATTAGTCAATAAATGTCATAAATCATATAAATGGACTTAAAGACAAAAATCACATGGTCATCTCAATAGATACACAAAGAGCCTTTGACAAAATCCAACATGCATTCAAGTTAAAAGTCTTAGAGGAATTGGGCTGGACCCCAACATAATTAAAGCTATATACAACAGACCCATAGTCAACATCATTCCAAATGGAAAAAACTAGAAGCAGGACCAGACAAGGCCATCCATTATCTCTACTTCTTTTCAATATGTGCTTGAAACTCTTGCCACAGCAATAAGACAAAAGAAGGAAATTAAAAGAGTACTCATTGGAAAAGCAGAGGTCAAATTACCACTATTTGCAGACAATATGATATACATAAGAGATCCCAAAAATCCTACCAGAAAACTGCTAGAATTATTAATACTTTCAGTGTCAGGATACAAAATCAATTTTTAAAAATCAGTAGCCTTTCTATATTCCGATAACAAGGAATTGGAAAAAGCATTCAAGGAAACACTCCCATTCCATTCTAGGAATAAACCTAACCAAAGACAATGAAGATCTCTCCCATGAAAATTTTAAATCTTTAAAGAAAGAGCTTGAGGAAGACACCAGAAGATGGAAAGACCAACCATGCTCATGGATGAATAGAATTAATATTGTGAAAATGATCATCTTACCAAAGTAATCTACAGATTCAGTACAATTTAATCAAAACTCCCCATGACATCATTCACAGAGTTAGAAAAAAAGTCCTAACATTCATATGGAAACACAAATCCTGAATAACCAAGGCAATCTTGGGCAAAAAGAGCAATGTTGGGTGGATCACAATACCAGATCTCAAACAATATTAGAGAGCTGTAGCCATAAATCCAGCATGGTACTGACATAAAAATAGACCTATAGTAAATGGAATACAATAGAAAATCCAAATAAGAGTGTATGCTATTTCAGCCACTTGATAATTGACAAAGGGACTAAGAACACACAATGGAGGAAAGATGGTATCTTCAACAAATGGTGTTGGTAAAACTGGATCTCCACCTGTAGAACAATGAAATTGGACCCTTATCTTTCACCATGCACAAAAGTTAACTCCAAGACCTCAGTATAAATCCTGACACTCTGAACTACTAGAAGAAAACATGGGCAGTGTCCTGCAACATATAGGTATAGGAAATGACTTTCTAAATCAAACATCAATTGCTCAGACATTGAGGTCAATGATCAACACATGGGACCTCATTAAACTAAAAAGCTTCTGCACAGCAAAAGAAACAACCAAAGAAGTAAAGATGAAACCCACTGAGTAGGAGAAAATCTTCACCAGCGACACATCTGACAGATGAGTAATATACAAAAAGTATACAAAGAACTCAAAAAGCAAAGAAACAAGAAAATAAATGACTCAATAAAAAGATGAGTTAGGGACTTGAACAGAGTTCTCAAAGGAATAAAAATGGCTAAGAAACACCTTTAAAAGTACTCAACATTCCTAGCAATTACAGAAATGCAGATCAAAACCATTTTAAGTTTCCATCTCACCCCAGTCAGACTAAGATCAAAAGAACAAAAGACACCAAATGCTGGTGAGGATGCTGAGAAGGGGGAACACTCATTCGCTGCTGGTGGGAATGCAAACTTATGCAACCACCATGGAAAGCACTGTGGAGAGCCCTTAAAATACAAAGATGAATCTAGCCTGTGATCCAGTTATATTATTCCTTGGCATATACACAAAGGTCTCATTCTACTGTAGAGATAGCTGTACATTCATGTTTGTTGCTGCTGGTTGTTTTTTTTTTTTTTTTTACAATGGAATGGAAACAACCCATATGCCCCTCGACTGAGAAATGGATAATGAAAAGGTTGTACATTTACACAATGGAGTTCTACTCAGCACTAAGGAAAGATGGAATTACGAAATCTGCAGGAAAAGGGATGGAACTAGAAACTGTTATACTAAGTGCAGTGGCACAGTGACTCTGAAAAGCCAGAGGTGTGTGTTTTCCCTCATTTTGAGATCACAGCACCAATCCCTTATATGAGAGGTAATATTCTGATATAACAGCAGGAGCCAGGAAAAAAGAAAGGAAGCACGAAGGTAAACAGAGAGAAAGAGCCTGAAAGACAGAGATAGTAAGAAACAGATGTTACCAAGGGGGAATGGAGGTATTCAGCTGGAAAGGGAAGAGGGAGGGACATACACAGAACCATGCGGACAAAGGGAAGAAGGAACTCAAGAGATGGAGGAAACAGAAGACAGATATTATCAAGGTGGAAATGGCGACACAAACTGGGGATGGAAGAGGGAGGTTAGACGGGGAGAGAAAGGGAAGATGAAGCTTAAGTGGTGTAAAAAGCCAGAGGGAAATGTATTCATTCAAAAACCCTCTTAAAAATACACATGCACTATCTGAACATCCGTGCATGTGTGTAGCTGAAGGCTACATAACGAGGAACACAGAGTCAGACAGGAGAAACTTCCCTTCGAATTGTTCATCAGGATGGTACAAGAGACTCCCAAAATAACATAGGCTATTGCCAAAACCGTTGATTGCCTCCAGAACATGAAGGGAAGACCCTATTGCTGAAGAGAGGACACTCTTCAGACACAGGACTTGGAGCTATGGAGCTGGAACTAACCTGGAAGTCATCTCCCTGGAGACCAGCTCCCATAGTTCTAGAGGATACTATGCAAGCTGCTAAGGGAGAAAAATCAAGCAATGGTCCAAGCCAGCTGTAAAGCCTAATTACCACAATGACTGGCATAGAAAACTACCACTATTGGTGCAGTAGTCATACTTTTATCTGGAGGATAATCAACAGCTATCTAATTGGACTTTAAGTCCTCTCAGTGGGAGGAAACTCATGAGCGGTACTGTAAATATAGAAAATACACGTGGCTGGAGAGTCAGAGATCCAACAGAAAGCCCTATCTCTGCCATATCCCTAGACAAATGAAACTTCTTACTATATGCTAAATATGAATCATTATATTTACAGACAAGCGTACCATATACAACTCATCAAAGAAGATTCTTTTTGCAACATATGGAGGCTATTACAGAATTCTACAACTGGTCACACACTAAGAATGTACGTATGAGAGAGGCCCAATCCTAAGTGACACACCTACAGTGGAACCGCTATACCTAATGTCCACGGAACCCAGCAGAACGGGGTGGAGAGATACTAACCCAGCCCTCAGCCCTCACCAGCAAGCCTTCCCGTACAACAGAGTACAGTGCACACAGACAGCCACAGCGGCTAAGCTTTAAAGAATAAAAGACTGCAGAGTACAGATTTTTGGACAGGACTCCTTTATTAAACCTCACCACACACAGCTCAGGGGCTGTAAGAAACAGGCAGAAAGATTGTAAAACACAAGGTTGACGCATGAATGTGGGGAAACAAAGGCTTCCAGGCTACTGGGAACTTGCTCGTATGAACTTGCAACAATGGTGACAGCATGTCCAAGACCCAGGCTGACTCAATCAGACAAAATTCCAGCATAGAATGAGGGAAATGTGCAGCAGACCCCAACCTTAGCCTAGCAACTATTGGTATCTGCTAGGTGAGAGTTATCTTCTTTAAGATAGGCTTACTAGACCCCTGTGAATAAACTTACACTGAAGGACATCTGGATACAATGCTTGTCTGAATAGGACTTAACATAAGACAGAATGCATGAAATCTGGGAGGGACATAACTGGGAGAGGGTGTCTAAGCTTGACTGAGTTCTATTACATGAAATACACAGAAACTCGATAAAAACTATTCAAAAATCTGTAAAAAATAAAAAATGTCTTGACCCTCTTATAGCCTGAGAAACTCCAGTCTCCCTGACTCCGCATCCTGTTCTCCTTCTAGCCTTGGAGACAGGTCTACGTTTGCTCTTAGCACCCAAGATCTCTGGACGACCCTCTTAGTCCAGACCCACCCACTGCGTCCTTATCCCCTGCACTCAGACCAGCTCAACTTTTCAGTCCAGTTTGTCAGAGAGACTTCCCAGGCTGTCTCCACCCTGAGGCTGCCTTTGGGCTCCTGAGGCTTCTTCCCCGGTAGGTTTGATCCCACATGCTGCACCTTGACTCCCCTACAGCGGGAGCAACTACAATTTCCCTGACCCCCGTTCTCCTTCTAGCCTTTTGATCTTAGCTCTCCAGATCTCTGGACTACCATCTTAGTTCTGCTAGGCAATGAGTACTGTGCTCAGTTCCCTATATTGGGACCACCTACAGCCCCGCCCACTGCTGCAGGGCTAGGCTTCTTTACCTTTTAATAGGATCCCGGACCTTTGCAGACTTCCTGAGAATGCCTGAATGCAGGCTCTGCCTAGCAAGCGTCCCAAATTGTGCTGTGCCAGCTAGCTAGAGGGGCCAGACCTTAAGAGAGAGCCTGAGAACATCTAATCTTCCCTGACCTGTGCTTTCAAAGGAACTCCTGACGGCTAGACTAAAGTAATCTGGTCCCTCCAATACAAAATCAAAAGAGAGAACCTGAAGCCTAGACCAACCAGCATTGCATACCAAATAAGAAAACAACCAAATCACATCAAGTATACAAACAGAATGAAAACTTCAAATCAACAAAGGCAAGTTTGAGTTTCATACCAGAATCACAAAAAAAAAGAAAGAAATCCACAGACCAAAATCACAACAGAAAAATAATAATATGGAAAACCAAAATAATATGTTCCCACCCAACACACCAGTCCTAGAGAAGAGCTCTACAATGATATATTCCCATCCAACACTACCGGTCCTATAGAAGAGCTCTACAATGAGAAGCCCCAGACACAGAGTTTAAAAGAACAGTCCTAAACATGATCAAAGAATTCAGTGAATTTAAAGAACATGCAAGTAAGCAAATCAAATAACTGAAAGAAGACAGGGATAAACCGGACTGAATTCACAAAAGAGATAGAAATATTGAAAATACTCAGGCTGAAATGAAGAAGGAAGTGAAAACTCAATAAGTCAATTTGAAACAGGAGAAAGCCTCTCCAATAGAATGAAAGAAATGGAAAATAAAATATCAATACTATATGATAAAGTTAAAGAATTGGACCACTCAAGCAAAGATTATGAAAAAGTTTAAAAACACAAGAATAGAATATGCAGGAAATCTTGAACACCATATAAACACTAAATTTACACATCACAGGCATAGAGGAAAGAGAAGAATCTCGGGATAATGGTATTGACCAGATCTTCAACAGGACTGTATAAAAAAACTCCCAAAATTAAGAAAGACATTCCCATACACATCTAAGAAGCACATAGAACACAAAATAGACAGGACCAGAAAAGAAACTTCCCATGCCATATCATAGTAAAAACACTAAATGTACAGAACAAAGACAGAATACTGAAAGCTGCAAAAGAAAAACAAAAAGTTACATGTAATAGAAAATCCATCATAATTACAGTTGACTTTTCAATGCAAACTATGAAAGCCAGAAGAGCTTGGACCAAAGTATTTCTAGTTCTAAATGACCATAGGTGTCAACCCAGAAAAAATGTCTGTTATAGTTGAAGGGGAAAGAAAGATCTTCCATGGCACAAATAGGCTGAAAGAATACACATCCTTCAGAGAATCCTTGAAGCAATGCAAAGAGCAGGAGAAAGGATTGACTATACCCAAGGGGTAACAGGAAGAAATTCTTCTGTTATTATATAATTGTGGAAACCCAAGGTTAGACCAAGAATGCAAACAGTGATTAAAATAACAGGAATGAATACACATCTTTCAATAATACTTTAAATATCAGTGGACTGAACTCAGTCAACAGACACAGGCTAGTTGAAAGGATTAAGAAGCAAAAGCCATCTTTTTCTTGTCTGCAAGAAATCCATCTCACTTTCAAGGACAGACACTACCTAAGGTAAAAGAATGGGAACGAAATTCCAAGGAAATGGTACTAACAATCAAGCAGATGTTGCAATTCTAATACCTGACAAAATAGATTTCAGTTTAAAACTACTCGGAAGAGATGAAGAGGGTTATCCCTTCATTCTAATCAAAAGAGCAATTAACCAAGAAGATATTACAATCATGAGCATATACACATTAAAACTCTGGTGCACCCAACTTCATAAAAACAGCACTACAGGACTTTAAGACACAAATTAATCACAAATCACTAATAGCAGGGGACTTCAATACCCCTCTGTCTCCACTGGACAGGTCAATTGGACAGAGAATAAACAGAGTCTGAATTAAACAATACCATACATCAAATGGACCTAACAGACATTTACCAAATAGTCCAACCAAGCACCAAAGAATACAATTTCTATTCAGTACCCCATGGAACTTTCTCCAAAATCAGCCACATAATGGGACACAAAACAAACCTCAACAACAACAACAACAAAAATGAAATAAGTCCATGCATTCTATAAGACCACAATGCAATAAAGCTTAAAATCAACACTGGACCCTTGTCGGTATGCCCAGAGGTTAACCTAATCTAGATAACCCTTCACAGATATCCACAGAAAGCTAACCTAATCTACATAATCCTTTACAGGCATTCTAAGAGCTAACCTGATCTAGATGATCCCTCCCAGGCATGCCTTGAGTTGTTGGCTACATGGTCCTAGATCCTATCACGTTGACAATCAATATTAACCATCACACTTTTATTAACCCTTTTATCTTTTCGGTTGTTTTATAAGGCAGAGCCTTCAAACATCTCTACATTAAAATTCTTAAATTAGCACACAAAAGTATGAGTTCCATTAGGACATTTCCGTCATGTTTACCATTTCATCCTTGTGCTTTGCTCATATTTGTCACCCCCATTACTTTCTCCTGTACCCCCCAAACAATGCCACTTCTGAGTTCATGTCTCATATGCAAATCACCCCACTTGACAGGAGACAGAGAGGTGAGGAACTAGCCCAGCTCCTATACAGTGAGTTTCTTTGTAAAGTGAAGACTCATGTTAAAATAACTCCTACTTGTATGGTAGGTGCCATGCTCCAGCCACTTTTTTTTTCAACTTTTTGAGATAAGGTCTTCCTGTAGTACCAGCTGGCCTGGAATTCGCTATGTAGATGAGGCTGGCCTTGAACTCACAGAGATCTGCCTGCCTCTGCCTCCAGAGTGGTGGGATTAAAGGCATGTGCCACCATGTCTGGCATAATAACAACTCCTACTTGTATGGTAGGTGCCGTGTTCCAACCGCTTTGGAAATGCTTTACAAAGTTCACTCCTCAAATTAGCTGTGTGAGGTAGGAATTATTATTCTCCTTCTCATCTTACAGATAAGGTAACGAAGCTGAAGAGAGGTGAAGGTGTGAGCCATAGGTCACAGCTGATAAACCGTAGCCCAGGATTTAAAGTCAATCTGGCCACAGCAGCTGCTCTTAACCACCATGCTCTCCTGCTTCAGGTACACATAACATCTGGCAATATATCTTAAGTATAGACAGTGTTCAGTGAGTACTGGGTAGTTGATCGGCTCGTTAGTTTGCTATAATTATCTCCACACTTTCTGTTTCATGAGCACAGTTTCTGAATAATACTTTAAAAGAATTTATACTTATATACCTCTCCTAGTATCATTTCTGTTGCTGTGATGCAAACTAGGAGAGAAATGGTCTATTTTAGCCCAAAAGTGCATGTTATGGTCCATCACTGCTGGGAAGTCACAGCAGCAAGAACTTAATTCACCTAGTCACATCACATCCACAGTCAAGAGCAGAGAGAAATAAGCACATATATGCTTAGTACTCAGCTAGCTTTCTCCACTCTGATACAGTCCAGGGTTGCAAATCAAGGAATGGGGTCACCCCCTTTCGGGTTGGGTCTTCTTACATCAATTAAGGCAATCAAGGCAATCCCCCACAGACATGCTCACAGGCTAGCCTGATCTATACAATTCCTCACTGGAGCTCTCTTCCCAGGTGATTCCAGTTGTATCAGGTTGATCATCATCACAGTCCCCTTATATACCCACTATACCTATATTATATGAATTTTTATATACAATGTATACAGTCATCACACACATACACATACCTACATGTGTTGTAGAGTGAATTGCTTCTCCGAGGGAAAAGGTGGACAAACATCCCTCTCAGTGGTATCACCCAAGACCACCTTGAGCAGAAGATGAGCTGGGAAAATCCTATGCCCCACCTGCCCGGTCTATTGGCCTTGGATGTGAGAAGGGGAGGGGCTAAAGGTATTTAAACTGGGGGCGCCAGGAGGCCGGCCCTTTTTCTCCCCTCCCCCATGGGCCATTAGGATCTGTTCACTGGAAAGTCGCAAGATCCCAGCCACGTGCACTTAATAATGGAACTTGTGGAGGGGAACCCTTTGGGTTGCAAGCAGGGAGAGAGAGACAGGTTAAGTTAGTCTGCCTCTCCCAGAGAGAAATTTTAATAACGTGTATATAATCAGAATCCATCTGTATTATTTTTTACTATTTTATTTCTGAATCTTTTAAATATTTTATTTACTGTTTTTATTTTATGTGTATGAGTGTATTGCCTGCATGTATGCAGGAGACCTATGTTGTGCAATGCCTGAAGAGGTCGGGAGAGGGTGTCAGAACTATACTTATGAATGGTTGTTAGCCACCATGTGGGTGCTGGGAATAGAACCTGGGCCCCTCCTCTACAAGAGCAACAAGTGATCTTAACAGTGAGCCATCTCTCCAGCCCCTGTTTTATTTTATTAATTTTTTGTGTATGAGTGTTTTGTCTGCATGTAGGCAAGTGTGCCACGTGTATGCAATGCCCGTGGAGGCTGTCAGATCTCCTGGAACTAGGATTACAAATGACTGTTAGCTGCCATGTGCATGCTGGGTACAGAATGTGGGTCCTCTGCGGAAGCGCTGAGCCATCTCTCCAGCCCCAATCTCTAAGAGTTTTAATATGTGACTGTTTAATATGCTTTTGGACAGAAATGGCTACATATGTTGCTCTTGTGACATTAGGCGTATACTAATGACACTGCAGTAGGGCCCTGGTTATATTTGTTCCAGTAACAGTGAGCCTTTCAGCTCCCAGAATGAGACTCTTTTTTACTTTCTAGTGCGGCCTCCCCTATTTTTCACAAGCCCTATACAAAAGCTCTAAATTGACGAGCCCTTTCTGCCACCTAGTGGAGACAGACACATTCTTAAAAGCATGCTAAATGACTAACTGTTGGAGTCTTGATTTCCCCTCCCCCACCACCTCCCACCCCGCAGATGAGTGAGAACAAGAGCAACCTGATAAAATGAGAATTTTTCCTAAATGCAGAGCTAAGCTAAAATACCCTTCCAAACGGTGAGGATCCTTGCCCCTTGTTCCTGACCCAGTTCAGCTCATTCCTGCAGAGCAAACTGCTGGTCTTCTGCGGCTCACTGCTGACCATAAATGTGTGTGTTCTTTTCACCATGAGGAAGATGCTCCGGGCAATCAGTGTTGCCTTCTCAGTGCCGAGGGAAAGAGACCCAATTGTGACGAGAAGAGCAAGTCTGTGATTTACAGGGGCTCACCTCCAGCGAATGTCGCTCGCCGCTGCTAATCACATATACGCTCTTTGGATGTGCTATTCCTTACTGGGCTGTCAAAGTTCACTCCGTGGTGCTCCATTTTTATTTGTGTGTGCGTGTGTGTGTGTGTGTGTGTGTGTCCGTGTGTGTGTCCGTGTGTGTGCAGGTAATTGAGGAGGTGAGAAGAAGGCATTATCAGACACCCTGGAACTGTAGTTACAGGTGGTTGTGAGCTGCCTGATATCGATGCTGGGAATTGAACTCAGGTCCTCTGCAAGAGTAGTATGTGCACTTAACTGCTGAGTCATCTTTGCAGCACCAAATTATTATTGTGTGTGCATGTGTGTATGCAAGTGTATGTGAGGGCAGGCACATGTATGTGCCACCGTGGGTGTGTGCAGCTCTGAGGATAGCTTTCAGGTGCCAGTTCTCTCTTTCCACTGCGGGATCCAGGCATTGAGCCCAGGTCTTCAGGTGCTTCTCCTTGCAGAGCCGTCTTGCCACGGGGTCTCCCAGGCCCTCCAGTTTGCTAACTACTCTAGGTTGCTAACTACTTTATCCACTTCGCTAACTTTCCTGTCGAGGTCCTGAACTGATTCCTTTACGTTATTCATCTGAGTATCTGAGTTCTTTGAGTGTCACTAGCCCTTTCTTAAGGTGAGACTCCGAAATCTTCCAGCATTTTACCTGTCTCGCCCTTGGTTTGAGGTGTCCTAAGCATGCGGAAGTGTCATATGGCCGACTTTCTCTTATTTTGTGTTTCTTTGTTGTGCTCAGTACATCTCTCGGGGAGGATGTGTGTCCTACACTTGTTCCCCCTTGCCCCACTCTTTTTGCTGGCTGAGTGGTCTTCATAAAGATTTATGTTCCCCCTGCTATCTGGGGGCAGGAGTAAGCCCACTGCAGGAGCAGGAACCAGGATTGACGGTAGCCCTGGTGTGGACATGCAGAAGACAGGCCTATGTGTCCTTGACAAGGTTTAGAGAAGACTACGCTAAGGAACCGACTGGAAAATGGAGCTTAGAATGTTTTTTTATTTTTATTTTTATTTATGTGTATGAGTGTTTTGCCTGCAGGTACATAAGCGAACCCATGTCATGCAGTCCCCATGGAGGTGAGAGGAGGAATCGGATCCCCTGGAACTGGAGTTACAGATGCTTTTTATCTAACGTGGGTGCTGGAAACTTAACCCTGGTCCTCTGCAGGAGTAACCAGTGCTCTTACGGCTGAATCATCTCTCCAGCCTCTAGTTTATAAGTCTTTAGAGCTAAAGGCATTCATAACTAAGCAGTAAAATAAGGAGGAAATGAGAAAAGTGGGGAAGGGTGTAAACAGTGAATGACAGGAGGGCTGGAGAGACGGCTCAGTGGTTAGGTGCACTGGCTGCTTGCTGTTGCAGAGGACCCCAGCTTGTTTCCCAGAACCCACATCAGGCAAGTCAAACTCCCTGTAAGCCCAGCTCCAGAGGATCCAGTGCCCTCCTCTGGCCTCAGCTGGTACCCACACAGATGTGGCAAACACATTCAAATAAATCTAGATAGAAGATATAGCCCTAATTCGTATTTTTCTCTAGTTGGGGTAAACATGGATTGTCCCTCCTCCCTGGGTGTTTTTGTAGCAGACTCTGGAATGGAAGGAAGACTGCTAGTCTCGATGGTTCAAACAGGTGGGGCTGGACAGGCGGCTTGGTGGTCAAGAGCACTTGCTGTTCTCCCAGAGGACCCAGATGTATTTCCAGCACAACTCCAGCTCCAGGTGACACAGTGCCCTCTTCTGGCCTCCATGGATCCCTTTACACAAGTGCACATTCCCAACCACAGACACATCTATGCATTAAATAAAGAAATAAAAGGTAAGCAAATTAAAAGAACTCCACGTTCCTGAATAAATGGACAGCGCAGGTTTGACTCGGTGAATTTTTTTTTAAGGAGGACATGACGTTATGAGTGAGTAAGGAGGTGAGAGGTGACTCTGGAAAGAGTTAGGGGGAGGAGTCAGGGGTAAATATGACCAAAATACATTGTATTCATATGTGAAACTCTCAAAGAAGTAATAAAACATTATTTTAAAATAAAAGAGAGGCAGTTTTTCTAATTACTTGTTTGCTCATCTGAGTAACTGGCCAGCTGTCTGGAAAACTCTGTCTCCTTGTGCTCATCCTCCTCCTCTGGCTCTTTCAGTCTTCTGCCCCATCTTCTGCAATGATCTCTAAGTCTTGGGAGGCAGAGGTTTGATACAGGTGTCCTATTCAGGGTAAGCACCCCACAGTCTCTTATTCTCTACATGGGACTAGTTGTGTGGATTTCTGTTAATCAGTCTCGTTAAGGGTGAAGCTCTTAATAAGTTGATCATACTCCAGTGAATAAACTCACACCAAAGAGCATCTGGGGACACAAATTTGACTTTATAGACCTCAGTATATTTAGATAGATAGATATTATATAGAACATGTACATGAAATTGGATAGGAGTCGTAAGGGGGGGGCAGATAGGTGAGGGGATCTAAATATGACCAAAAGATATTGTATGAAATTCAGAACGACTCAAAAGTTTTTATTTGTTTGCTCTAGTTTAAGAGTAGAGTAGTGTCGGGTATGGTGGCACACACCTTTCATCCCAACAGCCAAGGAGGCAGAGCCAAGAGGATCTCTCTGAGATCAAGGCCAGCTGGGGCTATGGGAGACGCTGTTTCAAAAAAGAAGAGTGATGTAAACAACACTGACCCAGAGCAGCTTTCTTTTGGGGCTGTGTCGTGGGCTGCCCTCTTCGTACACTCATCTGGAGAAACTAGGTGGATGGAGGGTAGGTGCTCTAAAGCAGACAGGAAGTAGAAGCTTTTACTAGTTTTCTGTTGAATCCTCAAAGCCCTCAGATCTCATCTTTCAGTGTTTACTCTGTAATGCAGGAATCCTCCCAGGCCCTTCCCCAAATCTGGTTTTGCAGCCTCTGCTCCAAGTTTTGACACTCCGATGACAGAGACAGCATTACTAACAAGGTGAATGTCAGGAGCAGCTCAGTCAATGGGCCTCAGCTATGTTCCGCAAAATCTTCATGACTCTCTCCATGAAGCACTCGCTTCCACTTTAGAGTCTGATTGAAATTCTGGGGCTGGAAAGAGGGCTCAGCAATTAAGAGTACTTGCTACTCTTGCAGAGGACCCAAGTTAGGCTCACTGCAGCCATACCCGGTTCTCACAAACACCAGTAACTCCCGTTTCAGGAGATCCAACATCTTCTTCTGGTCTCCACAGGCACCAGGCATGTACAAGGCACACGTACATTCATGCAGGCATTCATACATAAACATAAACATAAATAAATCCTTTTTTAATCTCTGAAACTATTCCCTTAGAGTCAGCACCCACTGCCTGCTTTTCTTGTGGTAGATTAAAAATATCCCCAGTTGGCTGGGGATGCAGCTCTGTGATAAAATACTGTCTAGCTTAAAGATGGCCCCCAAATTCTTATCAGTTCTTCTAGCCAGAGTTGAAATTTATTTCCTCTCCTTAAGTCAGGGCTCTCCTGTAGACATGGTTTGTCTGATTATATGCTGTAAGCATGTGGAAATCTAGGGCTGAGATTGGATATCTACAGATTTCATTTTTGCCTATTTGGGATGTCATTTTGAGACTCAACTTGCAATGCAAGTCATATGGGGATCCCAAAGAGAATAGAACTTGGATATTGTGGCTCCCAGCCCCAGGTGAGCTCCCAGCCCACAGTCAGCATCATGATATATCACCCAGCTGAGACTCTGGTTGACTCCAGGCCCAGCCAACACTCCAACAAGCAAAAGAACCTCCACCTAAGTCCATCAACCTACAGACTCAGGAGAGCTATTAAACTGTTGTTTTGAAAAACTTAATAATGCAGTAACATAACCGGAACATTCCAGGGACCAAGCTCTGGAAACATGGTAATTAGTTCCACACACACACAGGGTACCACCCTGTCCTGGCCCAGTGAATGTTGCCAAATTGAACCTCAAAGGAACATGCTGGCAGATGCTCAAAGTTCCTGGGGTAAGCTCCAAAAGGGCCTGTTTGCATCCATTTGAACTCCCTGGGCCCTCAGCCTTCACTGCAGGACTGGCCCGGCTGGTTCATTCATCTGCCTTAGAGACTGGCCATCTGCCCGCCTCCTCCAACATGTGATTTCTCTTCCTGGATTCTGACATTGTTCCTCCATCCTGGCCTGGCGTCGCCATAAGATAATAACTCCATAATAAGCTCCTCCTCAGACGTTTATGACGGCCATTACATCCACCCCAACTTCACCTTTTTGAACAATATTTTTCTTGAACTGGATATTCAGATTATATCCTTGTGACAGTTTTCAAATCTCTATTCCACTGGCCTCCAGTGGTTTACTTCTAATTTATTAAAGTCCTTCATCAAATTTCATTCAGAACTGGATACAGTGCCCTCAGAGGGGTCTACAATAAGGAATGCGTGTTGTTTCCAGAAGTCATGTTGCACATACCTTCATTCTCATCATTCAGATTATTTCACATATATTTTATTCATACAGGTTCAATGAATTATAGAACCCTGTTTCTCCCCACTAAATTCACCCTTTCACATTATTCGCTATCTACTTGTACGTGTGTGTGTGTGTGTGTGTGTGTGTGTGTGTGTGTGTGTGTGTGTGTGTCGGGGGGAGGAGCCAGAAGACAACCCCCACTGTCATCATGAGGGACATTTTCCACTTCCTTGGAGACAGGTCTTTCACTGGCCAGGAGATCACCAATGAGGCTGGACTGTCTGGCCAGGGAGCCCAGAGATCTTCCTGAATCAGCACTGGGATCAGATGCACACACCATCACCACCACCACCACCCAGGCATTTTCACATGGGTTCTGGGGAGCCAACTCAGGTCATCATGCTACAAGGCCAGCGCTTTCATTCTATTTTTCTGGTTAGATTTGTTGAAACAACTGGTCCTATAATTAACCAGATGAAAACTCATTGCATTTTTAATTGTCCGTCTCATCTATAAGAAGCATATTGAAAACAAGCTGTACTTAGGACAAATCTGTATCTCAGTTTAAAGACATCACCATAAAGAGAGGTAAAATTAGCTCAACTTACGTTCTGTAGAGCACTATATAATCACTGTTTATTTAGTCAGTGAATGGCTCTGTGTTGTTTGCAAGTTCCCTAATCAGGGAGCAGAATTTAGCTATGATATATGGGTATCGTTTTTAGGTTATGTATGTGTTGTCAACTCCTATGGCTGCTGACAAGGTAGCTTGCATCTGAGTACTTGATGGGGTCACATCTCTGACTTGAATGCAACCCCAGCTTCATGTCCCTTTGCAGATCCCTTGATTCCTCTTGTTTCTTGAACCTTAATATATTGGCAGTACTTTTTGTGCTTGGTTTCGTTTCTCAGATTCTATCCCATATCCAGTGAACAGTCATCAGATCTCAGACACACACACACACACACACACACACACACGCACACACACTTCTGTCAAACTGTTTCTTTTTTATTATTTTAATTTTTATTTTGTATATGAGTGTTTTGCCTGCATGCATGTAAGTGCACCTGTGTTGTACAATACCCTCAGAGGCCAAAATGGGCCTCCTGGAATAGGGAGTTATGAACGGTTGTTAGCTGCCATGTGGGTTCTGGGAACCAAACTCGGGTCTCTGCAAGAATAGCCAGTGCTCTTAACCACTGAGCCATCTCTCCAGCACCCACAAATTACTTCTTTTTAAAAAGGTATCAACACCATCTTTAAAATAGTTTCTTGTGTATTTCTTCAAAACTGAATCCTCCTCAAACTCCTGACCTATAATTTCTAGAATTCAAGATATATTTTGAATATTGAAGAAATCCGGTAGTCACAATTTTTTAATGTTTTTAATTAATTTTTTAGGTGTGAGTAGTTTGCCTGCGTGTAAGTGCACCAGTTCATGCAATGCCCATGGAGGCCAGAAGAGGGCCTCAGATCCCCTGAAACTGGAGTTTTGGACAGTTGTTAGTCACCATACGGGTGCTGGAAACTGAACTTAGGTCCTCTGCAAGAGCAGCCAGTGTTCTTAACCACTGAGCCTCTCTCCAGTCCCTGATATTCACAATTTATAGTCTCTCAATTCACAACATCTTTCAGTATCCCAGAATGTAATTAGAGAAATTATTCATTTAAAGTATTTTGGTGCAGGCTTGCCAGATTCACATTTCTTTTGGTTTTAATTCTCTAGCGTATGTACTATTCGTTGCAACTTGATGGTCATATTCCAAAGAAAGATAAGCCAAACGAGCTGTTAGTTGATCTGAACCCATTTTTCCTGGGCCTTCAGTATGCTGTTTTTCTTAATTCTGCCCCATGTGTTCCAAACACAGTGAGTGAATGTGTGTGCGTGTGTGGGCGTTTGGGCGCACTAAGGTACACACTGGCAGAAGTCCAAGGCCAATGGTAGGCGCCTTTCCTTGATTGTTCTCCACCTCCATTTTCCTTCTTTTCCTTTTTCTTATTGTTTGAGAATTTCATGCGCACACCCTCAGGCCCGCCCCTCCAGGCCCTCTCCTATCTCCCCACTGCTATTCTCTCCCAGTTTCTTGTGCTATTTTTGTTTGTTTGTTTTAAACAACTGAGTACATGTAGTTCTTCCAACATGTTCATGGTTGTAGGACCATGGGTAGCTTCCCAGGGTCCATACCCTTGAAGAAAGCTGACTCTCTGTCTCCCAGAAGCCATCAATTGCAATAGCTCCTCAGCTGGAGCATGGGAATCCATGACCTCCTCCCTCTCCCATGCAGGAATTCTGTGACAGCAGGTCTTATGCATGCTGTCACAACCACTACATTCATATGTGCAACTACCCTACACTTCTCCATTGTAGTCATCCGCTGCCTCGGACACGTAGAGTCTTTATTCTCCCTCTTTTGAGATGATGAGATGATCTCTTAGCCTTGGATAGGTGGGGGATGATTCAGATATTTTATTTAGGGTTGGCCACTCCACAGTCTCTTATTCTCTCTACTTTGACCAGTTGTAGGTCTCTGTGTTAATTGCCATCGATTGCAAAAAGAAGCTTCTCTGATGAGGGTTGAGAGATACACTAATCCATGGATAAATGATAAGTCATTAGGCTTCGGTTTAATATTTTGTCCATTTAGCAGAATACTAGCAGTAAATTTCTCCCTAAGGCCTATGATCTGCCTTGACATGGGTTCTAGGCCCCGTTACACTGCCAGACATGGGTTCTGTCTTGCAGACCTGCCCTTAAATCCAGTCAGGTGTATGGTTGCTCCCGTGACATTGATTCCGCTATTGCACCAGGGGTTGTATCTTGCCAGGCTGTCGTTATTGCAGTTCACAGGATCCACAGCTGGATAAGACTTATGATTACCTGGTAGTGCCTGGTACTTTCAAGCACAGTGAAAACTTGCCAGCAGGGATGAAGCTTCAAAGTCAGTACCAGCTTGATCTTTCCTACTTCTATGATTCAAGAAAGTAGTGTTTTTGGTAATTAGGTCTTACTCTCAAGTTCTAAAGGGTAACCAAGAGCAATCGCCTATAATGTTTAGGGGGGGTCTATGAGACTCCAATGGCCAAAACTACAAAAGAGGTAATCCATACCTGGCTCTGGGCCTTTTCTTCGATAGTCTATGTTGTCTAGGAAGGGCATTGTCACACACACACACCATTATAGAGTAACTCCATCTAAATTTTTTATATATGTATATGCATATAACTCAGAAAGCTTCTACAATAGCAGGCTTCCATATGACTTTCTCTATGGTTTTTAGTCTGAGTTTTCCCTTCTTGTACTCAGTCCTCTAGTCTGCCCTCCCATTCCCCACCCCACTTAATCCTTGCTCCATTATTCCCGATTACCCCTTCTACCACGGGCATTCTATCTCTGCTCTCTTGAAAGACGGTCCCAACCCCATGATCCCTTATTGGCTTCCTGACTTCTTTGGATACTCCAATGTAAACATACATATCAAGATTCAAAGCTGGCATTCACATAGAAGAGAGAACATGTGACATTTGTCTTTCTGGGTCTGGGTTCACTTAGTATAATGCTTTCTAGATTCATCCATTTACCTGCCACACCTCTATTTCTTTGAGATAGGGTCCTGAGTGAATCTGAAACTCATTGATTTGGCTAGGTTTGGTGGTCAATGAACTTCAAAGATTTGTTGTCTCTGCCTCCCCAGGCCTGGGCTTTCAGGAGCATGTAGTCACTTGTAGGGCCACTGGCCTCCCTACGTGACTTTTTCCATGCTAGCTCCCTGATCAGGAACTAGCTTCAGCACGTCAGCTGGAGTTTCTATAAGAACAACTTCTGCAGTTTCTGTGAGAACAACTTCTGCAGTTTCTGTGAGAGCAACTTTTGCAGTCTCTGTGAGAGCAACTTCTGTTGTTTCTCTAAAGGACAGCTTGACCTGAACAACCCGACTTTTTAGAGGCATTACCTCAGACCCTTTGATGCCAAACTTAATTGTTCTGAACCAGGCACCGTCACCTACCAAGACATTCTTTGGGAACCTGAACTTTTTACCCCCAACCAATTTCCCTTGGAATTTTTTATTATCAATCATTTATTCCCAACCAATTATTTTGGAATGGTTTATTATTAATCACTGACATTTGCTAGGTGTATATATGTATGCACCCTGCCCTAATAAATTGGAAGCTTCTCCACCATTTCTGGTGTCTGTGTGTTGTGTGTTTTGTATGTCTTAATTCCTCAGCCCCACGCCGGAGAAGGACTCGGGTGCGGTTGTAACGCAGGCGGTTACAGTCACTCCCTGCCATTAACATGGATTGGGGGACTCTGAACTTAGGTCCTTGTGCTTACACAGCAAGCACTTTACTAACTAAGCCGTATCACCAACCTCAAATACTGTTTTTAAAATGTATTTTGAAGACTGGAGAGATGGCTCAATGGTTAAGAGCACTGGCTGCTTTTGCAGAGGACCTACGTTCAGTTCCCAGCACCCACATGGTAGTTAACAACCCTCTGTACTCCAGTTCCAGGAGATTTGACACCCACTTCTGCCCTCTTTGGGCATTGCATTTACATATATGCAGGCAAAAAAAAAAACATTTACAAGCATGAAATTTTTAAAAATAAAATAAATTTTAAAGTGCATTTTGGTATGGTTTTCACAAACCTCAATTCATTCCCTCTTCTGGACCTCCAACACTGTTATATTCCTGCTAATAATAGTTGCTTCTTAGTTTGCAGTCAAAACGATGGGTTTCATAACATTTTGTGCACGTTACACTTTACTCATACGTGCCCCGTTACCCTCCATTGACCCTCCTCCCCATCACTGGTCTCCTTCCTCCCTCCCCAGGGGTCTGTTCTCCAGCACTGTTCTTACAAGTGATATCCCTCCTTTGGGTTATGATGTCTTCATTCTACCTGTCCGTTCTTGCTCCCTTCCCGTTTCCTCTCATTAGAAGGAAGGGAAGAATTGTTTCTCCCCTGACACTGGACTGCGTGGAGTTAGCTAGGGGTATTAGTGAAAGTCAGTAAATAGTGATTTTTTTAAAAACTGATAAGAACCATTTTTTCCTTGGCTTCACCCATGTTATTTTTGTGCCCTTTGGTACTCTTAGGAAGCAAGATAATGCAGGCACACAGTACTATCTGGAGATCAGAATGCCTTGGACTGAACTTGCTTTAATAATACTAAACACCTAATAACCAACACCTCATAAGTATTGAATGTGCTGCAGGCATTGTCAGAAGTCCTTCAGGCGTTCTTGTCGGTGAGTGTAACTTGTTAGTCCCATCAGTTAGTTACAGATATTGAGGTATGCAAAGATTCCCCAAGGTCATGAAGGAGCTAGGGGCCGGAGAGGATGGCTATGTATGTGATAGGTAGTAAGGCTCTGGGAACAGACTGCTGGGTCAGACCCCATTGCCATCACCATGCTGTACCGGTCATTCTGCTTGGATACCTGCAGGATGGCCCTGGCCACACAACAATGACTCTGACCCCCACCTAAATGAGCACTAGCATCTTTGTGGTTCAGACATCCAAATACACTCCTTGCACCATTTTACACCCTGGAAAGAGGCATAGGGAAGAGGTACCTTCCCACCAAGCAGAGCACTGATGCCAGATGTTAGCATCAAAGTTCAGTTCCAAGTACCCACATGGTGGCTAACAACTGTATTTAACTATGTTCCAGGGGATCCAGCACTGTCCTCTGGCCTCCACAAGCACTGCATGCATGGGTGCACTTAAATACAGGCAAGCAAAACACTTATGCCCATAAAAATATTAATTAATTGGCTAATTAAGAAAGAAACTCAGAACCAAATTGGGCGTGGTGGCACACACCTTTAATCCCCACACTCAGGAGGCAGAAGTAGGCGAAATCTCTGTGAGTTCAAGGCCAATCTGGTCTGTACACTGAGTTCCAGGCCAGCTGGGGCTACAGAGAGACCCCGTCTCAAAAAGACAAAAAAGGAAAGAAAGAAACACAGAAGAGAAAATGGCTCAGCAAAGCCAAGTCTCATTAACTCAAGAGCCACAAAGAGCACCCGCTCCACTCTCTCTAGTTCGCATTTTTGACTCATAATACAGCTCCTTCTTTTCAACCATTTGTCTCCCAAAACATTTTTGTGTTATGGATCTAAATGCCACTAACCTATATATACACCTGCTTAACATAGAAGGAAAGATGTGGCTAAATAGTAGAATGTCATCTTTAATTCAAAGGGATAATCCTTGAAGAACTTATAACAAAATCTTTGACTTCACTTTAGAAGGAAAGGAGTCACAGACCACATATATGTAGCAACAGACCTTCTCTCGTTGGTCCTAGTGAACAAGGAAGTAAGAGTCAAATGTGACTATTTGTAAGTTAGCTCAGCTTCAGCTTGGGTAAAACTGTACCCAGGCTGGGGAGAACACTCAGTAGGTAAAGTGCTTGCTGCAGAGCATGAGGACCTGAGTTGCCTCCCCAGAACCCATGGAAAAGCAAGTATGATGGTGCACAAAGGTGACCCAAGATTTCTGGGACAGCAGAGACAAGTGGCTCCCCTGCGCTTGCCAGCCAATCGTTCTAGGCAAGTTCAGTGAAAGACCCTATCTCAAAATAAAGTAGAGAGCCTTTGAGGAAGACATCTGATGTTGATCACCAGCCTTCTCATATGCATGTACAGGCAAGTGCACATGTGTTCACACACACAAACAGCACACACACGCACACACATACACACACAAATAAACTCTTTCGTAGGAGGAGAACTAAAGTTTACAAATGTGTAACTGCCATTGCTTATACCATAAGGACACATTCAGAGTGATGACTCAAATGTACTGACAGTTCTCAGAAATCTCCGTGTTCAATGTTCATTCAAACATCTTGAAACAGTGTGATTTTTTTGTGGATTTTCTGCTGATTCTCACATATTTGAAAGTCAATAATCATGTGCTCTTTGTAGTAGATGACTGTCATTTTATAAATCTTGACTTTTTAAGACAGTGAATACCCTCAATTAGCCACGTTATAGCTGCATGGCATGGAAGGTGGGGGAAGGGTCACGAGTTCAGGACCCAGTGACCTGAACACACAAGCCCTCCTGAAAGGGAGCCCTGCACTTCCCAACATCAAGAGAGAGCAAACACGGTGTTTTTTCCTGAAGACCTTGGGATCTGGAGGCAAGCAGCAAGCAGAAGGGAAGTGTGATCCAGACTGCTCTGAATTTGGTTTCTTCTGAGAGAATTCTGAATATTGAAAAGATGACTGACGAAAGGAACCAAAACACTGAAAAAAAAATCACAATAATTCTTGAATTGCCAGAAAGTCTCATCTCAGAAGAATACCAAGGTACAGGGCAATCTTCGTGTGTGAACTCCTGTGAGGTGTCCACTTAGCTTGGCATGTCTAGCCCATGCCAGACAAGGGAAGGAGGATCTATGCATGTTCTCCCTCCCATTATACCCAAGTTATGTTTTCCCAACAGATTCATCATTATGCAGATTCTGAGGCTAAGGAGAAACCTGGGTAGAAATACAGAGACAGATTATTTCCATGTGAACTCGGTTTTAAACGTAACAGGGAACAACTAGACAACACATTTTGCATGGGTTTCTCTGCCCTAAGGGCAAGACAGCCTCTCCTGTGTGATCATCCTATCCAGAGCATGAATCTCTTAAGTGCCATCTGCATCTAAGAGACCATGTTTCGTGTTTGTGACAGGGACTGAATAATGTATAAATTCTCCTCACTGCATAGGCCCCCTTGTTCTGAAACTAGGGAGCAGCTCGGTGTGCTAATCTTACATGGGAACCTGCTGGTCAACAATGCGAAAAATCAAAGAGATGAAATACATAGAGGTGATTTAACTATCTGGAAGGAACCAAAAAAAAATTGCAATATAACAAAATAATCTATGATGAAAAATAAATGATTGATCAAACCTTTATTTACCATCTACAATGCACAAGAAAATAGGCTGCTAGAAAAAAAATTTTAAAAACAAAAAATAAATTAAAAAAATTAAAAACCAGTTAACAACATTGGTTGTTCTCGCAGAAGACCCAGATTTGAATCCCAGCACCCACCTGGTGGCTAATGACCATCTGTCACTCCAGTTACAGGGGTGCACACCCTCTTCTGTCCTCCACAGGCACTGCACAATGTGGGCACACTAACACACAGGCAGGTGTAACCATCATACACACATTAAAATAAATAAATAAATAAATAAAAATTAGGCCCCTGCGAACTGAACTGAGATTTAATGTCACAAATTGGAAACATAGAACTAACTTCGTGGAAATGAAGGATTAATAACTATTAAACTCTATGTTATTGCTGGCCAAATATTTTTACATCAAAATCTACATTCTTCTTTAATAAGAACATAATTTGTAGAATATTGTTTATTGAGCATGTAGCATATGCCAAGTATTTAAAGCAGTATCATATTTAATGCCCCCAAAACTCTGTAACATAGACCATGCAAGTGTCCTAACTCAAGCTACTGTAACAAACATGACATGGGCTGAGCAGATTAAATAATAGAAATTTATCCTCAAAGGGTATCTCAGAGGATGGACATCTCTAAGCTCAAGGCACCAGCCAGTTAGGTTTCTGTGAGCCTCTCCTTCCTGGTTGGTATACTGCTGCCTTTCCATGAAGTCTTCGGAAAGAGCCTGAGCAGTGCACTGCTCCACAGGTCAGGGTCTGCCCTCAGGACCTCACTTACCCTTAATTACTTCTCTAAATGTAGCTTTACTGGTAATCCAGCCTCCGACATACAAATTTGGGGAATGACATAAAAAAGTCCAAAGTAATGAAAGATCGTCTCATCCCATAAATAAGACTCACTGAGATCAAGGGGACTGCCTAAGTTCTTACAACTAGTAAGAAGTGAAAGCAAGATTATGGCCTAGGAAGACAGTCCCTCAACCACAACCCTAGAGAAAAAAGCATAAGTTGCCCATAAGCCCACACTCACTCTGCATCAGTCGTCATGCGTTCCTGACTGTTTGTTAATCTATATTATTTTCTTACAGTTGTCCTGCATGCTCTCATTAATCAGCATGCTGCAATCACTTCTTATCAATAACTTGCACATACACTTCTAATCAAAAGTGAATACTTGAAAAAATGACCACTAGTCATTTCATATGACAAGTACCAGTGCTTTGTGTGAGTACCTCACAAACCACCCCACCATCTCAAGCCATCCTCACTGACTCAGCCTTGGCATAGAACCTCACTATCTCAACAGGAGGACCAGTCTCCTAAGTAGACCCTTCAGTTCTTGCTAATTCCATCATCAAAGTCACACTCAAGGTGATCTTTATAAAATGTGAACCCCCGCTGTCATGCGCTCCCCCACCTAAAAGCTCTCCATGGAGTTCCCTCTGCCTGGAGTTGAGTTCAGACTTCTCTGGCCTGATGCACTTGGCACTCTGAACTGATCTGCCCCCTCTGTCTCCTTTCACTCCATCTCCTGCCATGTTAATAGACTCCCACTTCCTTGGGTGCCCTGACAGCTCTGCAGATGCTCATCCTGCTCCCTGAGTCACAGTGCCCCACCATCAGCCTAGGGAAAGCACTCCTGCCTTTGCAGATCCAACTGATGAAGCGCAGTCTTCTCTACAAAGGTGCCTACCCTTCGCCAGGTCAGTGGATCCCATCCCTACATTGGACATGACCTTCCAGCTTGCCTCTTGTCTGGTGTGTTTTCCATCTTCCACTATCATATGAAGCTACTAGAAGGTGAGTTCTTCCTGTGATTTACTATTGTGTATTTGATACGTAGTATGATAAAGCCTCCAGGTATGCTTATGGCACATGAGCTAATTTATCAACTAACTGAACTATTTGTTTAACCCTTCCCCTGTACCTGTCAGTGTGCTTACTGTCTACCTTTCATGGATGTAAACTACGTGTGTCACACAATTTTCACTTGGCATCATTTCTGAAAATTTGTACTCCATGTGCTAACAACATAGCAGCAATTTTATAATTCATAGTTTGTATCTTTACCATATGATTCACTAGAGTGATGGAACCACTGTATCAACAAGGATTGAGGGGAGCAGGGAGGGGCACTGTTACCTTAATGAAGTCTTTGGTTCATGAGCATATTCCCTGAAGAGTGGGCCCTGGCACCCTGAATCATCTTGTCCTGTTCTTTAAACACGGTAGATACTTAGTTATCAAAGAGAGAGGGGGGAAACATTAACCATGAATTATTTGCTCAGAAAGCTATTGTGTTTTTTCTCTTACTTTTCCTAAATGCCTACCTCTCTCATTTAAATGAAATACTTTTGTTCTAGAGATGTGTCAGTTTAGCTCTTATTGCTGGTTTGTTTCTTGGTAGACCTCCTTACTTGAATCTGTAAAGAGGATGACAGTTATCTTCAGGTCTCTCTGATTTAAAGACCAATTCAAATTAACAAACTAAAAGGAAAAGCACAGCCCTGGGCCTGTGACTTTGTCCCATGACTTGTCCCCATTACCCAGCGACTGCCCCTGGCTTTGCTGTTTGAATAACCCCTAGCTGTCCCCTTTCATCCCCACAGCTTAGTCTGAGCTCCAGAACAAATATTTGTCCCAGTGTTGAACAAAGTTAGAGCACTTTCTTTTTTTCTTCCTTTTAAAAATGAACTGTGCCCCTCTGCTGTTCCTTTGAACTTGATTCAGTGGAAGGAGAGAAATTCTCCCCAGAGCATCTGTTTTGGAGAGCTTGGCACAGTGGTCAAGCAGAATGCAGCGACTCACGTGCCTTCTCATCTGGTTATTTCTTTTGGAAGGACAACCCTTCGAAATCCTCACAAACGAACTCTCTGAAGTAAGTACTTCCAGAAGATTTCTTGCTAATGGCCTAACCTCGGAGTCAGTAAACAGTTAAATGTAATTGCTATTCAGTGATCCTGTTCTGTGTAGAATGGAAATTCAGGAGATTATTCACTAGAATGTGAGTGCTTACTGATGAAATTCTTGGAATGTATTTAACTCTTAAGACATTATCAGGTTTTTACATCAGATTTAAGTCAAGTTCAATGGCCTGATATCCTGTTATAGCATATATGGAGCATGGTTACTCAATCCTTACCTAAAAAGGTGGGTGTAATAACAGACCTAACCCAACAGTTGGATATGAGAATGAAATGATGTGTGTAAACTTCTTAGCACAACACAAGGACTAGCACAATTATTAGAATTATTATAAAGAAATACCATTGCTACTCCTTTACTAAGTCACTATTAAAGCATCATTGTTTTGTTACCTAAGTGAACAATTACTTTTGTAATATGGACACTGAATCTTCCCATAGAAGACAATGGTGGCAACCGGGCTGGCAAAGCGCAGGAACGATTCCCATGGCTTCAGGCCTCCACTTTGGAGCTGAAGTCATCCAGATGTAAGGAAACTCTTGGACTGAGCCATTCTAAAGATCACATAAGAGCTATTTTTATACCAGCAGAGAAAACGTGTTAGGAGACTGTTCTAACAAACACCAAGGGCTGTGGTGCTTGATGAGTAGATTGTATGCAAACATGTCAAAGATGGTGTTTTTTCAGGAGGGGAAAATCACTCTGTATAGAAACATCATATTTCCTAACACACTGAAAACCACCAGAATGTGTGGAAATCTCAGACTGTTGTGTTCGTGCTTTGTCGGCATTTCTAACTGGCCTTCCTTTTATACCTACATCTGTGCAGTCCCCCATGGTTAATTCCTGCCATCTCTCTCAAGTACTTCCCCAAGCACCTGCAGTCATTGAGTTGCATGTCTGGCCCATCATTCCTAGGCAAACTCAAAACGGAATTCTCACTGAATTCTCAACAAATTCAAAGTGGTTAATTTCAATGTACTTATCTCTGAGATTAAACTAGCAAATATATATATATATATATATATATATATATGAAAGTATTGTATTAAAAATGAAATAGTCCAACAGATGAAAGAGCTTAAAATATAATGAATAATAAATTACAATGAACAACATCATGAATGTTACCAGCTGCCTCCTCCTGTAGAGCATTTCTCACAGACATATGCATCCCTGATTATTTTTCAGTTTGCAGAATATGACAGCACTGTGGAACGGGCCCTGGACAAACTTCAGTTTGTCCCAGAGAACCGGAGGCATCAGGTACAGTAAACTTCACCTCCACATGGTGAAGACAAGTGAAAGAGGTTATGACTGAAGAAGTAAGAGGACTAAAGATGACACTCAGTTTTCTCAAGAACTTTATTTTTCTAGCTTATTTTTCCCCATAGCTTTCCAGAAGCTTCTACCCATCATGACCACCTAGAGTTTTAAAAGATTCATAGCTTCATTTTTTTCTTCAAAATTTAAGATTATAAAATGATTTTATTGTCCTAAAAGAAAGGATTTACAGTTAGGAGGGCTTTGGGTGTGTGTGTGTGTGTATGTGTGTGTATGTGTGTGTATGTAGGTATGCATGCACGTGTGTGTGTAGGTATGCATGCACATGTGTGTGTGTGTGTATACACATGTGGAGGTCAGAGGACAACCTTGGATCCCTCCCCATACTTAAGCCCAGGTCTTTCCTGGCCTGGACTCACCAAGTAGGCTGGGCTGAGGTGTTTCCACCTCCTCAGTGCTAGAATTATACAACAAGCAAGTCACCACACTAGGCTGGGTTTTCGTGTGAATTCGGGAGCTTGAATTTAGGTTCTGGTACTTGTAAGGCAAGCAATGTACCTACTGAGTTAGCTCCTAAACCCAGGAGGGCTTTTCTTAACCAGTGGTGACAGACACTTCACTCTGCAAGCACACATTCGCCTTCCTCTGGTCACTTTGTCAAGGGGAGAAGCTCTAGAGCACTTTGGTCCAGAAATCTAGACATGCTTGAGGCTCCGTCCTGGAGGCTACTAAGATGACATAAAAATCTCCTGATCCATGGGAGTGAGTGCTCTGTGATGCCAGAGCCCACATGCTGAGGTATTTAAGGAAGTAACACTAATCTGACAGGTGACCGGCTTTGTCTGTATGAATGTTTGACTTTCTAAAGTCCAGCTTTTGTAGCTCAATAACATTAAAATCCCAATAGACAGATTCATGTCAGTTTTTAAAATCTAGTCTCTGAAGAGAAAACTTAGTCACTGAGCAGTGCTTTCAAAAAGCCTGAAGAGCCAGGCACAGTGACGATGTTCCCAGTGTCTGTATACCCAGCACTTGGGAAGCAGAGGTAGAAAGATGGGACATGAGCTTGAGGCCAACCTGGGCCACATTGTGAGTTCTAGGACAACTTGGGCTGCAGAGTGAAGCCCTGCCTCAAAGACAAACTGTAAGGGTCTGGTGTGATGGTGCATGCCTTTAATTTTAGCACTCAGGAGGCAAAGACAGGTAGATCTCTGTGAATTCAAGACCGGTCTGGTCTATATAGCAAGTTCAAGACCAACCAGGCTACATAGTGAATCCCTGTCTGAAAAAACAAACAAATAAAAACAAAAAAAAGACAAACAAAAAGTCCAAAAGAGGGCAATCTTTGACTTCTCTTGAGTCAAATGGCATCCACTGAAACCTCAAATCACACCGTATCAGACAAACTGAGCTCACATACAACAATGGACTTATTTTATAATCTCTCAGGCATTGAAATATTTACCCATCACGCTCAAAAGAAGGTGATAGCCTCAGTCCATGCTCACAGGACTGGTATTCATGTGACTAATTCCACAACATGGTGCTTGAAGGCATAGAAGTTTCCAGGTGCCAGTTAACTGTGTGTGGCTCCAGGTCTAAACTCTAAAGGAAAGGGTGTGCTGTTCTCAAAACAGTAAAACTGACTAAGGGATCAGAAATTTTCATCTAGGAAGTTCTGCCAAAGTTGAGATCTGAAAGTGTTGGTGAAATATCATAAGACAATGCATACACAAGCAGAAAGGACAGGAAAAGCTGTTCAGAGAAAGTCATGCCTGGGAAACCGTTTCCAGAATATTCCACATTTATGTCTTGGCTCCAATGAATAAACTATAGCATGGCACTGAAGGAAAATACTTTCTTGATGGAGAAAATGGTTTTTGTTCTTGAATAATAAGTAGCACGTGGCTGAAGAATGATTGTCTAACTTCCTTTCCACAGAGAAGTCTTTCTGAAGACTCAGGAGAGAAGATGGTAAGTTTGCTTTGGTTGTGTTACACATTGATGTCCGAGCGATTTTTCTGTTAACTATTACCTGAAAATCAATCCAGCTGTCTCCTTTGTCTTCGTCACCAGGAGTATTTACCTGACTTTTGAAACATTTCCTTGCCCAATTCTGTTTGGAAGTGTTTCTGAAATTCAGCATTGAAGAGTGTAGTGCTTCAGACCAAAGGCTGCTGGTAGCTGAAAATGCTGTCTCAGTTTCTCGTTTGATCAATGACTTAGGCGTTACCCAACAACATGTATACATCCCAACTTGACAGCTTTGATTTTTTTTTTTTTTTGGTCTTTTTGAGATAGGGTCTCCCTGTAGCCCCAGCTGACCTAGAGCTCTCTATATAGACCAGGCTGACTTTGAACTCACAGAGATCTACCTATCCCTGCCTCCGGAGTGCTGGGCTTAAAGGTGTGTGCCACAAGCCCAGCAAGAGCTTTGATTTAAAAATGTGACACCTGATGCTGTAGAGAGCAAAAGAGTGGCCATAAAGAGCAGCTCTTAAAGGTGACATGGCTCAATTTCCTGGAATGTTCAAAGTAGACCCTGCTGTAACAGGAGAACCCCCGAAGGAACTGGTTTGTATTGGCTTCCTGTTCTGAACTGAGATCTACTGGAAGACAGAGGAAGGGCAAATAAATTGGCCTGGATTTTATCTTAGTTTGAGATGGGCTGGGGATAACTAGTTGAAAGGTTTAATCTTTGACAAAAGTTTGGAGGATGTGACTTAATACTGAAATAAGCAATTCTCCAGGAGGAAGGAAAAGCAAAATCTAATTGGTCACAAAATTGCTGTGCTGAAGGCATATTCTAAAAGATGTTCTTCATGTCTTGCTTTTGATCATAGTGACATTTTGCTTTTTGCTTTTTTTTATTGTTTTTTTTACATTGGGACTGCCTTAAGTCTGAAGAGTAAATGAAAAAAGTGATCCAAAGTATTAGACAAATAATTGCAAAATCTTCTTCCAGGACAATGCCTCAGTATTCTTGTGCTTGTTTCAGTTTGGGGAAAGAGACAGGCTTGAAGACGGAGTAGTAATAAATGAAACCAAAGAAAAGGTGTAGCAATATGGAGCTTGGGATGGAGCATATATCGCTCGCTGCACAGCACCCCTGGCTGCATCTCACTCTAAAGACAAAGCCAGGATCCTCTTCCAGCACCGTGATCCTGTCTCTGCATCAGAAATTATCTCCCGAATTTTCTCAGTCCATCTTGCTTCCCACACCCATTTTCTACTTAGGTTCTAAAATAAGGGAAGAAAGACGTGATGAAAGGAAAGAAGGAGGGAGGGAGGTAGGAAGACAGGAAGGAAGCGGAAGGGAAGGAGGGAGGGAGGCGGAGACATCTCACAACAAAAACCAACTTCTTCCCTTGGGGTATTGCAAGAAGTTAGAAGAGTACTTAACAATTCTCTACTTATGTATTTACCAAATACCCTAAAATTGCTCCCACCCAGTAAAATGTACTGCTTGTCGCCCCACATACATAGTGGCATTCCATGTGGCTTCTGTATTAGTACACTTAAGCTTTCTTGCCATTTTCAGGAGGATGTTGATCAAGTAACTCTTTATAGCTACAAAGTCCGATCCACTATTACTTCTCGGATGGCCACAACCATCATCCAGAGCAAGTTGGTGAACAATTCTCCACAGCCCCAAAATGTCGTGTTTGATGTTCAGATACCCAAAGGAGCCTTCATCTCCAACTTCTCCATGTGAGTAACTTCTACACAGAATCAGAAACTAGCTATTGCTCCATCTTAGAATCAAAAGTTGTCCTGCTATGATGGACTCAGTGGCTCAGTGCTCTGATAGATCTCACTTCCAGAACTGTGGGCCTACTTCATGTCAAGTCACTTGGGATAGGTCTTATTTCTACTCAAAGCATCAGATTTATGAAAGATTTGTTTTCTGTGTGTGTATGTGTACATGTTCATGTGCACATGCTTAATACATGTTCATGTGTGTATACCTGTTCATGTGCATGTGTACAGTACATGTTCATGTATGTGTAAAGTACATGTTCGTGTGTGTGTTTAATACATGCTCTTGTGCATGTGTGCAATACATGTTCATGTGCTTGTGTTTGTGTAGCAGCCAGAAGTCAGTATTGGCTGTATTTTCTCAGGCACTGTCCATCTTTTTTCTTTGCGTCAGCATCTCTCGCTGGCCTAGAATTCACAGAGAGCTCTAGAGATCTGCCTGTCTTTGCATCTCCAGTGCTGGGAATACATGTGCCACCATGTGTGGGCTCTGAAGATCAAGCTCATGCTTGCCTTGCAAGCACTTTACTAAACTGAGCCATCTCCTCAGCCCCTGCTTTTTATTTGTGATATGTTGAAGCAAACTTAAGGCTATCTCTATGGTAACCACCTTATACATATTTGCATTTAAATATGCTTTCTTTTTGAAAGAAAAATACATAAAGTTTCCTCTAGCTTGTAAGATAGCATATATGAGTGTATTTTCAGTAGATCAGTGTTGTGTGTCCATCATTTCTCTATTGAGAACCAGCAATTGAACCCAATTTTTTGTCCAGTGTTTGACTTCCTCTACTATACTCTGACAAAAGGGGTTATCAGACTGGACTTGACTTTTTCCTTAGTGATAAACTCACTGCATTCCAGGACAATATGGCTGACATCTCTGTTAGACTTATTTCTTATACTTAGTTTAATATTTTCCATTTTCTTCCCACATAGAATGCTTTTTAAGTCCCTTACAAAATGTATACTGAAGTGCTCATGGATGAAATATGCTGTCTGTGATTTGTTTCCAAATAATTGAAGTAGGAAGCATGTGAATGTAGGTGAATTAAGATTGTCCGTGTATGCAGAATGGTATGACTCAGTGACGATTCATGGGTGACCTCCTCTGATGTTCTCCTGTTTTTTTATAGTTTTGAAATTTTTCTTAATTAATAAAAAGAATTTAACTACCCTATTATCATTCAAATGGTTAAGGCCAGTTAGCCATTTGGGGCATTTGTGTGTCAAGGCTGAAAACTCACTGCCACTGAAATGGTTGGCATGGGTACCAGTCTCCTGACCATCTGCGGGGTCATCTCCAGAGTGTCCCCATTGGTCAGTGTCCCTCTTGGGCTGACTAAAACACGATATGCTACCCTGTGTACAGCTTAGCTGCTGTTTTTTATTAAGACGTTAGATTGGGTTACTTCTCATATGTTTGTGTCTTTCATACACTAAGGTCATCAATGATAGTTGTGAGTGGATGAAATAAAAAGTCAGTTACCAAGTATTTTAACTGACAAAAACCATAGATTCACGTAAACTGCATTTTCTTTAACATTTTATTTTATTTTATTTTTATTTTGTGCACGTGTGTGTGAGCAAGTGGGTGTGTGGAAGTGTGGGTGCCTGTGTATGTGCCCATGCCACGGGACGCATATAGAGGTCAGAAAACCACTTACAGGCATCAGTTTTCTCCTGCTATAAGTGTCCTAGGGATGGAATTCAGGTCAGCAGGCTTGGTGGCATGTGCCTTTAAAACACTCGGCCACCTCGACAGCCTCCATGTCAAGTGTATTTTCTGAAATGGAAAAACTAAAAGGTACGTGGGAAAAGTGTTATACATATTGGTATGCTTTGACTTGACTATTACTGTGAATTTCTATGTGCTCATGTTTAAACCACAAAGCCAGAATGTATTCTAGGTATCTCTCTGTCCAGCTTCCCTTCATTCGTTTTCCTTTTTCTTCCTCTTCTTATCCCATAAATAAATTGGGGCAAGAAAAGTTGAAGTATATATTTATTTTAGTCTCCCTTTACTTGGGCTGAATTTATAGACCCAATTAGCTGTGTAGACCTCCAGACAAAACAGAATATTTTTCTACCTTTTTATCAAGGTCCTAAACATATTTCCATGGAAGGTGGTTTTGTCATCAAAGACTTGTTCACCTCTGGGCCTTCCTATGATTTGATGAAAGATACTGTTCTGGACAAGTGGACTCCTGTTCTCACACCTGTTCTGTGTGACCTTGAACAAGCCAAATATCTACTTCAGTCAGATTTCTGTCATGTGAAGCATAAAGTCTAGAAATGTTTCTCAACCCTGCATGCTATCAGCATCTGGAGAGGAAACCCGGGCTGCTAACTTTCCGTTGAGCACGTCTAGCATTCCTGGTGACCTGTAAATGCCAGTGGCTCTTTACAGTGTCATCATAGCACCCAGAAGCTCTCCCATCTATGTCTAATGCCTCCTTAGGACAGATGAACACTTAAGCACTGTTAAGTTTCTACATAAGATGCTGGAATTCTGTTCTTCTGACCATCTCTTGGTACGGATTAGGCACGAGGCAACTAAGAGTAAGATGGATAAAGGTAGAAATATAAAAAGAAGATGGTTTGGGGGTCCTCAAGGGAGGTTTGGGGGAAATAAACAGAGACTTTAGGAAGGGTTCACCATGGACGTTCCTCATATTTTCATCCTTGCAGGACAGCATCCAGCCTTGTCTTAACCAGTTGGTGCTGCCATAAGAAAATAGTACAGGGCTGGGTGGGTGTAAACAACAAAACTCACTGTTATTTCTCGTAGATCTGGAGGCTAGCACGATCACCACGGAGGTGCCAGCCGGGCCAGTGTCTGGTGCAGTCTTACTGATTCGTAGATGGCTGCCATTTCTGCTGCCTTCCCATGGTGGAAAGGAGCAAGAGAGCTCTTGGGATTCTCTTTGATTAAAAATCATTCTCATCCTGCTTATGAGGACTCCACTCTCATGACCTAATTGCCTCTTAAAGCCCCCACCTTCCAAATCCGTCAGGTTAGGGTAGAGAACTCACTCTACGAACTTTGGCAGTGCTGGTTAATTGCTTACCTCTAGTTATGCTTCATTCTTTATGCTGGTTCATTGCTTACCTCTAGTTACGCTTCATTCTTTATGCTGGTTCATTGCTTACCTCTAGTTACGCTTCATTCTTTATGCTGGTTCATTGCTTACCTCTAGTTACGCTTCATTCTTTAATTCTTCTTTGTCAGAAAAGTGATCTGATAAATCAAACGAAAATTCACTGATGAGCGACTTATCAGCCACCTCTCCCAGTCACCATGTCCTTCAAAGATCTCTCTTCCTGCTTCCTATAGATTCAGAATGATTATTGTCTACATTCATGAAATCTATCTGGTTGTTCATCATTTGTTAGATTTCTGAGACTACTTATCTGGCCAAATGTTGACTTCTGTCTTGTTCTAGGACTGTGGATGGCATGACATTTACGAGTACTATTAAGGAGAAAACCGTGGGCCGAGCTCTTTACTCACAGGCGAGAGCAAAAGGCAAGACAGCTGGATGGGTGAGGTAAGAGTGGGCGATCTGGGCTTGCCTTCACATTTTCATGGCTGCTCCCTCCTGCCCCATCCCCCAGGGCACACCAGGCTCCAGGGAGCCATGGAGCCCAAGCAAATGGCAGATTCCTATGGTTCAATGGTTGAACTGAGTGTCACGATGTCTATTTTCCTAAAGCCCAATTTTCCTCCACTGGGACTTGGGATCTTTTACACAGGTTATTCTTCCTGTCCTTGGCTTGCAAGAAGATAGATGCGAGATAAATAAACACTAGTTTGTTTGTTTTTTTCCTAGAAAGTATGGAGATGAACTACAGAAAGAGTGTGCTGGTGATCCAGTTGCAAACAATGCACAGAAGGAAAGGCTTAGACTTTATTTTAATGATTTATTCTGCCTTATTTTTATGGGGTAGGGCCTTCTAAATATCAATTACTAAACTTAGATTCTGGGTAGTTTTTCCTTTGTAATCTTATGTAAGACCCACCTCAAAAAAAGCAGCTTTGGGGCCTAAGGAGATGGATCACTCAATAAAATATTGCCTTGCAAGCACGAGAATCTGAGTTCAAATCCCCTAGAACTCATACAAAATAGCTGGGCGATGTCATGCACTTGGAGTCCCATCAGTGGGGAGGCAGAGGCAGGCATAATCACTGGGGCTTGCTAAGCCGCCAATCTAGCCTAATTGGTGAACACTGTTCCAAAAAAGTCCTTCTCTCAAAATAAGGGAATGGCACTCAGATAAAACACCTGGGGGCTCTGACAAGATGGCTCAGAGGTCTTCTTGTAGAGGATCTAAGTTCTGTTCCTAACACTCATGTTGGACAGCTCACAGCTGCCTATAACTTTAGCTCCAGCAGATCCGAAGTCCACTTATGGTCTCTGTGGGCATCTGCATTCATGTGGACAGACTGCCACGCAGGAACACACATGCATATAATCAAAAATAAAGCAACTCTTTTGAAAATGAACAACACTTGATGTGCTCTGGCCTCCACATGTACACGTACACACACATTTACCTACACACACACACACACACACACACACACACACACACACACAATGAAACAAGTAAAATTTTAAAAATAAGGCAAACTTTCAAACCAAAACTTCAAAGGACTCTTCGGCCTATCACCCTTACGCTGTGTACCTGGCTGTCAACTCTGTACCCAGCTTGGTTTGAGGCAACATAAGAACAAACACTCTCAGGCTTGCAGAACAAGCAGACAATGACACAGCAGCCATCATATGGATCGTGGGCAAGTGCCAGTAGATATGGGGTGCAAGGCACTGTGGGAGTTCTGAATGCCAGGTGTGTGATTCTTCAGGGATGCCCAGAAAGTCTTCACATGGAGTCCAGCTGGTGGAGAAGGGAGAGAGTTCCCAGCAGAGGGACCATCTCCCGCACTGCGGATACCACACAGCCTTTGTGCCTTCATGAATTATGGCGCCTTCTTTGTTTTGTTGCCAATTTCTCTTTTTAAAAATATTTTCTTATTTTATTTTCTCTACATGAGTGTTTGCCTGCATGTATGTAAGTGCACTGTGTGCATGCAGTACCCACAGAGGCCAAAGAGGCCACTGGACCCCCAGGAACTGGAGTTATGGCTGGTTGTAAACCACCATGCAGGTACTGGGAACCCAACCAAAGTTCTCTGCAAAGGCAGCCAGTGCTCTTAACTTCTGAACCATCTTTCTAGCCCCTGTTGTTGCTTCTTAATATAGGTTCTACGTATGTAGCCTGGCCTCAAGATCCACCTGCCTTGCCCTCCAGGCTCTGGGATTAGTCAGGCGCTATCACACCCGGCTTCCTTTTGTCTCCCTTACCCTTCACTCACACTGCACTGTCTGTTCATTTATTGATTCCACGTCCTCATAACAAGATCTTTTCTGGAAACTAGAGTTAGCAACAAACCTACAAAATAAACTTCCACTTCTCATAGAAACGTAACTTCTCTCAGATGTGTTCTGCCTGGAAACTTTGCACCAGGTCGTACTCAGCTTCCCAAAACCTCGTTAGGATTTGTGCCCACACAGACACATGTACACACACCTGCACAGGCACACACCATCCATTCACTCTCAGTCCTATTGCTGGACCTCACTGGAAAACTCTGCTACATTCTCTTTAAAATCCCAAAGCAATTGTCACATTGGAGTCAATGTGTATAGTGACTAAACAAGGCCTTACATCAGAAATGCAAATTCATTTTGATAAAACAATAAATTTTGGACCCTAAAATCCTTCAAAACTAAAAGTATTAAAGAACTGTGTTTGGAGACATCTAAACTTGGGTTTGAGCCCAGGCTCTGCAATTGACTAGTGGTGAGCTGTCTTAAGCAGGTCACTTATCCTCTGTGAGCCTCACTTAATACCATCTGAAAGTTGAGCATAATGGCATCATCTTGAAAACTGCTCCATTAGAAATGACCTATGTTGAGTTCATCGCAGACTAGGGACCAGTCAATGGTAGTCTTTGGCAACTGACACTCAAACCATTGAGAAGTTAAAGAAGCAATAGCTCAGGCAAGAGAAGAGACTGAAACTCTTGGTGGGATTAAATATTTCTACAAGTTGCACTTTCCCTTGATGTACCAAGTTCATGAGCAACTAAGAAGGTCTGAGAATGCCAAGATGAGAGCTATCTGGCTAAATTCTGTGTCTTGCCATTCAGTCGTGTGTATGATCACTTGTGTTGGGGACTCTCATATCTAGGAGCAGAGCTCTTGATATGGAGAACTTCAATACTGAAGTCAACATCGCTCCTGGAGCAAAGGTACAGTTTGAACTTCATTACCAGGAAGTGAAGTGGAGGAAGCTGGGATCGTACGAGCACAAGATTCACCTGCAGCCAGGACGACTGGCCAAACACTTGGAGGTGCGCTCGGGTTCAGAGTGAACAATGATGCCATTCTCTGACAGCTCCTACCTCTACTTTGTTTCTATTACCACTACTCTGTCATTTTCATCTCCTTCACTACAGAATTGTGTGCTATACTGAAAACATTTGACTTGGAGTCAGCCAAACACTGCTTCTCTATAGATTTCAACATAAGCTTGTTTTCTTATGTGCTGTAACAGTGTACTAGGTTGCCATAACAGTTCACCACAAACAGTGTAGCCTAGAAGCACAGAAATTTGTTCTCTCACAGTCCTAGAGTAAAGAAGTCTGAAATCAAGGTCTGTGCAGAATGCATATAGATTCCTTTAGACATGAATTCATCGGGGTGAAATTTTAGCTCCAAGTTGAATTTGAGAGTATGCAGTGTATACACTGGTTCTTGCTTCTTTGGTCTCTCCCCAATGCTGGCGTTGCTTGACGTGTGGCCTTGTGGTCATGTCACTCTAATTTTTGCTTCCCCTCCAAGAATCTCAAATCTCCTTCTGCCTTTTTCTTACAAGAACACTTGTGTAGTGGGGGATGCCTTTAATCTCAGCACTCGAGAGACAGAGGCAGGTAGGTCTCTGTGAGACTGAGGCCAGCCTGGTCTACATAGCAAGTTCCAGGTCACTGGGGCTATAGGAAGACCCTGTCTCAAAAAAAATACACTGTCATTTTATTTAAGGGTCTGGCAGCATAGGATGGTCCTACCTCAAGGTCTTTAGCTTAGTTACATCCCCTAAAGCCTCTTTAACCAAGTATGTTCACATTTATAGACTCAAGAGATTTGAATAAAATGCCCTCTGAGGAACCACTGTTCAACCCATGAAACTGTTCTTTAGGGTCCAGTTATCCTGAGCCTGTCCTTTCTTGTCTGTAATAAGGGAACTATAATGAACTTACATTCCTTACTTATACATGAGCTGCTTAGGGAGATATTTGGAGCTTATTATAAGATAAATAAGCAAATGGGAGCTCAAAGAGTATTAAGTTGTCTTGTCATCTCACCACTGAGTGCCTTTACTGTCATGTTGAACTCATGTTTTATTGTCATATCTTCCTTTAAAACAGAAATGCTCTTTACTTTGTTGGAATCTTTGTGACATCCTAGAAACGTTTTGTGTAAGAGGCAGTGCAATACCAGAAAAGTCCCAGGCGTGTACACAATACTCTGAAAATGAGAATGTAAAGCAGACAGTCTGTGAATTGCTTGTAGACATAGAAGATGAAAGGGGATTAATGTACCACAGTGAGATTTTCCTTTCTTTATTTTATGTGTATGAGTGTACTGCCTGCATGAATGTAAGTGCACCCATGTTGTGCAATGTCCATGGAGGACGAAAGAGGACATTGGATCTCCTGGAACTGGAGTTATAGATAGTTGTTAGCCTCCATGCGGGTGCTGGGATTCAAACCCCAGCTTCTACAAGAACAGCCAGAGCTCTTAAACCATTGAGCCATCTTTCCAGCCCCCCAACAGTGACATTTTCAATGCAATGTGAAACTCTACGTAACTGAAAAATAATATCCATGGTTATTCCATTTTTAGGTGCTCTAAAAAGCCTGAGACTGGATACTTTCTTTATAGGTAAAAAAAATAATGTTTGTTTGGCTAATGATTCTAGTGCCTGGAGGATTCAAACCTCTTAGTGGACTCCTGGCTGACTTATCACATGGCAGAGAAACAGAAAGGCGGCCAGCTCTGTGCAGACGGGGGAAAATGGATGGGGTGATCTTGCTTTATAACAACCTCTTGTCTTGAGAACTAATTCACTCCACAAGACTGGCATCCATTCCTTCTGAGATGGTACTCTACTCCCTTGCATTGGCTTCTCTTTCTCTCTCTCTCTCTCTCTTTCTCTCTCTCTCTCTCTCGTCTTTGTATGTGGTATTCATGTGCGTACACAGGTGTACTCACCCGTGTCTGGGTCCTTGGAGATTAGAGGTTAAATTTAGGTATCTTTCTCTAGTCTCTCCACCTTTTGTTCTGGTTTGTGCTCATGTGGCAGGCCAGGGAGCCCAAGTCCTCCTGTCTCCACCTCCGCCCCAGTGCTCGGTCACTGGTTTGTACTGTCATGCTCTGTTTTACTTGGGTAAGAGGGATCTGAACTTAAATCCACATGCTTGCATAGTAAGCACTCATCCCATTAAGCCATTCCCCCGGCTCAAGGCCCCACCTTCTTCAACTACTACCACACCAGTGACCAAGCTTCCAGAATATGAACACTAACACCAGGTTGTGATGGTTCCTGCTAACTGTCAACCCGAAAAACCTGACAATATCTAGAATCACCTGGAAGATGGGTCTCTGGACATGCCTGCAGGGGATGATATTGATTGCATTCATTGATATGGAAAGTCAAATATTAATTATGGGTGCCACCATTTCCTGGTTGGGGATCCTGGACTGCATTAAATGGAACTGTATTAAGGGGAACTGAGCAGCACTTGCATTTGCCCTTTTCTGCTTCCTGATTGTGGGGTGTGATATGACCAACTGCTCCAAGCTCCCGCTGTCTGGATGTCCCCGCCATGATGGACTGTCCCTTGATCTGTGAGCCATGATGGATTGTACCTTGATCTGTGAGCCATGGTGGACTATCCCTTGAACTCTGAGCCAAAACAAACTCATTCTCCCTTAAGTTGCTTTTGTCAGGGTATTTTTATCACAGCTATAGAAAAAAAGAAATTAAAACATGCTGAAACCAGAGTCGATAGAAAATATACCCTGGGGAATGAGGTAACAGAAACAGACACTGAGTTACTAGAGAGTAATCCTCTCATTGGAGGTGAATCATACCCAAGACACCTAAAATTTTTTCAGGAGTGATTATGGAACCATGCTGGGAAAACCTGAAGATGAGAAAAGGCATCAATAGGATCCATAATAACTTTACTTCCTGCTTTAAAAGCCTCTAAAGACTTTTGATACTGTACATTTCTTTACCATCTCTAGGTGGATGTGTGGATTATTGAACCTCAAGGAATGAAATTTCTTCATGTTCCTGACACATTTGAAGGCCATTTTGATGGTGTTCCTGTCGTATCTAAAGGACAACAGAAGGTACCTTGTTGCTAGCCATCTGAGTGGCCACTAGGCCCTGGTTCTGTCCTACACTCTGGAGAGTAAAAAAATCATCTGGTATTGAGCTGAGATCAAAGTCTAGGGAGTCTTTCCCTTGAATATAAAATACAAAACAACACTCCCAATTATTTTGTTTCATTTTGGCCAGTCCATTTCGGAGCCTTATATCTCATGTCATCCATTGACCAGTTGCTAGAGATAGCTTTCCATGGTGGATTTTCATGAGTCAAGAAATAGTTTAATTCTCTTTCCTTAATGTCCAATGACAAACAACTACGAAAGGTTGAACTCCTCTAAGGCCATTTCATAAACTCTTTCCTGAGCTGATAGCCATTCCTTCTATGGTATGGGGGGAAATATTCTTAATCTCTTTTTAAAATTAATTTATTTTTATTTTATGTGTATATGTGTTCTGCCTGTATGTAAGTGCACCTGTGTCATGAAATGGGTGCTGAGGCTAGAGGAGGTCATCAGATTTCCTGAAACTGGAATTATGAATAGTTGTTAATCACCATATATGCTGAGAACCAAACCCAGGTCCTCTGCAAGAGTATCCAGTGCTCTTAACCACTGAGCCATCTCTCCAGCTCCCAAATCTCTTTTTTAAAGACCTAATACCTGGCAAATAGCACCACACTCTGTTGGGTGCTCTCATCAAAAGCTCTGGCTCTGCCGCTTCCATGAGGAACTGACCTGATGATGCTAATTGCTTGCCCCTAGGTAGCACTCCTTGTCCCGTGTGCATGAGTGGGTTCAGCTGCCAAGCATTCATTTAGCTTTGGGACCAGGTGCAAAGATCAGTTTTGGATATCCCTGTCCCTTCCAGGCCCATGTCTCCTTCAAGCCCACAGTAGCACAGCAAAGAAAATGTTCTAACTGTTCTGAGACTGCAGTAGATGGCGAGCTGGTGGTGGTATACGACGTCAACAGAGAAGAGAAAGTTGGGGAGCTTGAGGTAAGTGTGAACAGGCTCCAGGAGGACAGCCCAGACGAGGCTAAAGAATACTTCCTTGTTGTACAAGCTCCCTGGCTTGTGTATGGTCTCTAGTTGTCAAGGCAATTGTTCCCGCCCAGGGAAGGGACGTAGGGTCATACATCTCTGATTTGCAACTAAGAATTCTCCTTTGTGCCAGAAAACTAAATAAAAGGGGCAGAAGGGTTCAGCTGGTAAAACGCTGCAAAGCATGAAGACCCGAGTCTGATTTCAGAATCTGCATGAAAGAGCCAGGCACAGTGCCATGCTCTCCTTTCATTTCTGTTGCTGTGATAAAATACCCTGCCAAAAAGAAACTTGGGGGAGAAAGGGGCTTACTTGGCTCATGATCCCAGGTCATAGTCTGTCAAAGCAGAAGAGTAAGTATCTTGAAGCAGCTAGTCACGTCACATCCACAGTCAAGTACAAAGAGAAATTAATGCATGCGCGCACTTGCTTTCCCGTTTGTGCTGAGCTCAGTTTCCCTACTCTTAGTTAGTTTAGGACCCCGTGTCTAGGTCATCTGCATCCATGAATTAAGACAATCCCACAGAAGACAGGCCCACCAGTCAACCAGTGTAAACAACCCTCACTGAGACCATCTTCCAAAGTGATTCTAAGTTGTGTCAGGTTGACGATTAAAGCTAAGCATTATATACAGTGCTTGCAATCCATACTGAGCCCAATTCCCTTAATGGTAGGTTAACCCTAAACTCATCCTCAGGTACCAGTATGGAACTTGTTTCTTTGGAGAAGATGTCTTCATATGAGTTAGATGCTTCTTCGTTAGTTTTGGAGGTCTTTTTACTTTCCCGGTCATAACACAGCACACCATCCTGAAAACGCTCGTTAGTTCTCTGTATCCTCACTGGTTGAGACCCTGATTCATCGTTGGTTCGCAGAGTGTTTGAGAGAGCCTGGATAAAATCAAATAGAGCAGAGTGGAGTAGAATGGAAACTGTGAAGAAAGCTTAGCGCCACTGAACAGGAACAAGAAGAGCATCTGAAGAGCAAGAGGGATGAATGCCAAGCTTCCGTCCCCATTGGCATGAGCACTGTGCCTCCTCCTCTGGGAGCCCACCTTCCTCTGCAGGCCCCCAGGCCCCCGTCCCTAACTTCCAACACTGGTTATCATCTGACTCACATATATATTCTGTTTTTCAGGTATTTAATGGATATTTTGTGCACTTCTTTGCTCCTGAGAACCTGGACCCAATTCCCAAAAACATCCTTTTTGTTATTGATGTTAGTGGCTCCATGTGGGGAATTAAGATGAAGCAGGCAAGTACTCCTGTTTACAGTAGTGGATGGGATTCCCACCTTCTTTGATTCTCCCTTAGCACTGTAATAGTTCGATGCTCCCCCTGATTCTCCACTTTGGAATAAAACTCAGAAACTGACTTCTTATTGAGGCTCTGACCTTTCCCCAAGGCTCTGCGATTACTGTATGCTCCTTGTTGGTATCCACATCAGTGATTTCTTGTGGAAATCCTTTGCTCCCTATTTCCTTCTCGTCCCTCTTTCCCTTTTTCATTCTGTGTCTCAGCTTTTGAAAAGTTTCATCTCTGTATAACCTCTTCCCACTGTTAGCATTCTGAGCTTAATGTTTGACATCTTACCATGAGGGACAAGTCACATTTAAAATCATCATATGCCTATCATTTTCTATGTGGTGTATGTATGTGTACATGTCTATACAAATGTGCTTGCTCTGCATGAGGAGGCCAGAGATCCACTTTAGAGGTCTTCCTCTATCACTCTCCACCTTGTCTTTTGAGACACTGAACTTGAACCTCACCCTTTCAGTTAGACTGGTTGGTCAGCAAGTATCTGAGTATCTACATGTCTCCCCTCCTCCAGTGCCCCGGGGTGCACATCCCCATACCTGGCTTTTACATGGGTTCTGAGGATCCAAACTCAGGTCCTCATGCTTTCAGAGCAAGCACTTTACACACTGAGCCATATTACAGCCCTTATGCCTATCATTTTTATTACATTGTTATTCCTTGGGGGTGGTTATCCTGTCTCATATCTTCCAGTTCAAAGCTCACATTTTTTATGTGTGTTTTTATGAGTGTTTCGCCTGCCTGCACGAAAATGTGCCTGTGTTGTGCAATGCCCTCAGAGGCCAGAAAAAGGCGCTGGATCCTCTGGAACTGGAGTTACAGACAGTTGTTAGTGATTATGTGGATGCTGAGAAACAAACCTGGGTCTTCTGGAAAAGTATCCAGTGCTCTTAACTACTGAGTCATCTCTTCAGCCCCTAAACAGTCGTTTTTTTACTACTGTTCTATAAGGATTCCAAAAGAAGTCCGTGTCTCTCATGAGCCCTTCCTGCCTTTGCTTGTCCTGAACTAAGATCCCCCAGGAATGTTGGTACTGATATTTGGGATGGGAGATTCTTTGTTTGGGTGGCAGGGGCTGGGGGGGGGGGGTTGTTGTCCTGTGCATTTCAGGGCATTGAACGGCATCCCTGGCTCTATCCACCAGAATTCAGAGCAGTTTCCATGGTAGTCATGACAATTAAAATGAGCTGAGGAGATGAAGTAGTTGGTACATCCCCTGCTATGCATGCATGACTACCTGAGTTTGATCCCCTTTACCTACAAGAAAAAGTCAGGCATGGTGGCATGTGTTTATAGTCGCAGTGCTGGCAAGGCAAAGGCAGGCAGATCCCTGGGTCTCACAGGCCTGCCAGCAGAGCATAACCAATGAGAGAAAAGAAAACAAGGTGGATGGCTCCCAAGGAAGGATGCCTGAAGTTGACCTGGCCTCCATATGCAAGTACCTACACACGTGTGGGCACACAGGATGACTCACAGACTGCCCACTGCCCAGTGTCTCCTGAGAGAACAGTTACCTCAGCTAAACTTCATTTTTATTTTATGTGATGAGTGTTATGCCTGCGTGTCTGTAAGTGTGCCTGTCATGCGCTGCCCATAGAGGCCAGAAGAGGATGTGGGGTACTCTAGAACTGGAATTATAGACAGTTGTTAGCCACCATGTGAGTGCTGGGATTCAAACCTGGGTCTCTTCAAGAGCAGCCAGTGCTCCTCACTGCTGAGCCATCTCTCCTGCCCCAGTTGCCCAAGTTAAAAAAATCAGAACTCTAAAACAGCTGCTGCTTGTTCTTCTCTTTCTTCATTCAGCAAATATGTGTGAAGTGCCTACTTATGTCAGGCCACATTAAGGGAGTATCCAAAAGTTGTAATGCTTAACTTACACTATGATTGGTCAAATAGGAAAGGAAACAATTACAAAGATATTAAGAAGACAGGAAAAAAACGAGTATCCGAAGTCCAACAATACATGTTCAGGACGTATAAGAGACAAGTCTTTGCGGACCAAAGTGACTTACAAAAGTTTTCTTTAAGTTTATCTTGACTCAGTACTTGGAGGATGACTAGGACCAAGAAGAGGTCCTAGTTTCTTCTTAGTCTTGGAGTTCATGTAATGAAACTGCTTTGGGTTCTTGTTTGGATTAGACTGTGGAAGCCATGAAAACCATATTGGATGACCTAAGAACCGAGGATCGATTCTCTGTGGTTGATTTTAACCACAATGTTCGAACCTGGAAGAATGATTTAGTTTCAGCTACTAAAACACAAACCGCAGATGCCAAGCGATACATTGAGAAAATCCAGCCTAGTGGAGGTGAGTAGATTTCCCTAAAGCCTACAAGGAAACTTTCAGAAAGTTCAGTCTTGGTTCACTAAGAATCATTATTCCTGATGAGTCCAGTAGTGTGCTTGGGATCCCAGAACTGGGGAGGCTGAGGTAGGAAAATTGCTGAGTTCAATGGCAGCCCATGCTATATAGTGAGTTCAAAGCCAGCCTGCACTACATAGTGAGTTCAAGTAAACTACATAGTAAAATTCTGTCTCCAACAACAACAACAATAGCCATGAAGAAGTAATGGCCAGTCTGCAGTGGGTCAGTCTTAAATAACACATTTATTGGTAAGTGGTGAATACTGTTTGTGGAGAAATAAAAACATATAACTTAGACATGTCTTTAAACATTCCAACATTTTACAAAAAGAGGTTTATTAAGTCGTACTACCCTTCCTTAGTAGTTATATGGCATAAAATAGAGCTGTTTTCCACAATGTCTCAGCAGGATGATTAGATTCCTTAAGTTTGGGGTTTCACACATGACAGACTGGTGCTTTGAAGAGCTTATTCATCTTTAAGCAGATAATTTGAAGTGAGCAACTTGCTGCCCTGAGAAACCTTGATGGACATAGCAAAACTGATCACTTAAAAAGAAATCAAATGATTTTGATATTGAATAAATTATGCATAAGTAGTTAGTAGATAAACTTGAATTCAAGCTGTGATTTGTGTGTATGTGTGTGTGGGGGTGGGTGGGAGAGAGAGAGGGAGAGAGAGAGAGAGAGAAATCACATTATATTACTTTAACAGGCACAAATATCAATGAGGCGCTCCTGCGAGCAGTCTTCATTTTGAATGAAGCCAATAATTTGGGATTGTTGGACCCCAGCTCAGTCTCGCTGATCATTTTGGTTTCTGATGGAGACCCAACAGTAGGCAAGTATCAGTTCAAACTGCTATTGACAAATATTTTTGCTGTTGCTTCTTAGGAACGCAATTTGCTCATTGTGGGAACTCTTAATGACATAGGCTTGTATTTCTAAAATACTTAGAGTGCCTACTTGTGATTGTTTTTTAAAATGTAGTAGATTCAAATTTACTCACTGAAAGCTAATGAGAGATGAAAGGCATTGTAGAGCTGCTTCTCTGTTGCTGTGCTTTAGCACCATGGCCAAAGCAACTTATAAAAGAGTTTGTTGGTTATGGTTCCAGAGGAATAAGACTCCTTCAGGGTGGGGAGACTTGGCAGCAGAAGTGGCCAGGGCAGAAAGCGGAGGCCAGCAGGCACAGGAGGCAGAGAAAGACAGGCTAGCAGTGGGTGAGGCTCAGGCCCAGTGACGCTTCCTCCAGCAAGGCCACACCTCCTAAACCTCCCAAAACAGCCCCACCAACCGAAGACAAGGCATTTAAATACTTGGAACCAATGGAGGACATTCATTCAAACCACAGGCATCAAAAACAAAAGAAACTCAAAGGAACTAGTTAAGTGAACAGAAATGTGCAAAAACAGAAAAACATCTGGAAATAAATTCCCAACCAAACACATTCAGGAATTTCAAGTATCTCATAAATGGTTGGATGCTGATCCAGTTCAATCAACAGTGCTCTTGAATGCCTTAGTTTCTCCTCCTCGTTACGGTCTCAGAAAGTGAGCACTGAGCTCTTGTAGTACATTGTAAGAAGTGTTGATGCGTACAGGGGAAATGCATATCTTTCCTTAACTATAGCTATGCAAAGATGGTAGATGGCGATTGTGGATGACATATTTAACCCAGTTCCCACCGGAATGTAGTCTCTATCATTCTCCAGTTGCAGCCATAAAAGTGACTGCTAGTCTGGGACAGCCTTTAAGTAAATCATTTTTCTTATCCACAAAATAGCCCTGACGTCTCCCGGCTGCTGTTACCTTCTGCTCTTCCACTTGTGTCTTGCATTGACAAGTACTGGGAATGATGAATGCTGAACACTGTCACAATGATTGTGCTCTGCAGACAAGGACAGGGTCTAAGCAATGCTGCCACGCTGAAGGGAATAGAATGTGTGAGGAAATTTAATTACCAGAATAGCAACTGGAGCAGGAGGCACAGCCACCTTATTAACACCGAGATGGACCTGAGCAGTCGTGATTTATTTGTGATAGAGCTAATGTTCCTCCATTCATACCTGGAAACTTTCAAACTTTAAGTTTTGAATAAAATCTTAAGGAAAAATGGCAACAGAGTTTAAAAGGTTAAGACTGTTTCTCACACTGGTCCTTTAACAGCTCAGTTTCTACACTGGAGTTAGTCTCTGGTACTAGCTTCCTGAGACCGTTCATGCATACTTGTTTTGCTCTATGTACATACTTCCACAAATACATATGTATTTATATACAAACATATATGCATGCCTTACATATCAGGACCCCCTATGTGCATCCATTTGCCTTTATTTTCCTCCTTCAACACCTTTGCTGGGGGTTGGGGGAGATGGCTCAGAAGGTAGGAAGGTAGGTAGGAGGACTTGCTATGCAAAACATGAACACCTGAGTTTGAATCCCCAGCACCCAAGTTAAAAAACAATAAAAAGATGGGGCTGGAGAGATGGCTCTGCAGTTAAGAGCGCTGACTGTTTTTGCAGAGACCAGGATTTGATTCCCAGCACCCATCTGGCAGCTCACAACTGTTCATAACTCGTATTCCAGGGGATCCAGTGCCCTCGTCTGACCTCCGCAGACACTGCACAACACAGGTGCACCTACCTACATGCAGGCCATACACTCATACACATAAAATTAAAATAATAAAATATTTTTTAACTGGGCATAATTGTTCATGCTTGTAACTTCAGTGTTTGTCAGTGGGTGGAGACAGAAGGGTCCCAGGAGCTGGCCAGTCAGCCTAAACCATCCAGCAAGTTCCCAGTCCAGCGACAGAACCCTGTTTCAAGGCCAAACGGTGGAGAATGATAGAGGAAGACACCTAATGTCTGGCTTCCACATATATGCCCACAGTTGTGAGCATCCACACACTCCATATACACCACACACACACACACACACACACATGCACATACAATGTCTTTGAACATGAAAATAGAAGGGGGCTAATTGGAAAGAGAAAAGGGATCAGCAGGAGTAAGAGGCGTACAGAAAAGAGATAACGGGGTAAATACGATCAAATGCATTATGTGCTCGGATGGAAACAGCCAGAATATTGCTGTGCATGGCAGCCTATGTGAGTACATCTGTAAAACAGGAAAAAGAAAAAAAAAAAACCTTTCTAGAGTCTGAAAGGATAAATGTATTTTCATATCTTAATGAAACCTCTTATTATGTATGTAGAATTAACATATGTTAATTAAGGTGTTAAAACGTTTCTGAGATTTTTCAAAATCAATACGTAAAGAGTAACTGTATTTCCCTGCTCAATCGCACCATAATCTAATCAATTTCACCGTGTGAATAAACATTTAGGTTTTTCTAGTATGTTGGAATATTCAAATAATGCTGCCACCTCAGTTCAGCATGTGTGAGTTTCCGTGTGTTTGGAAAACAAAATAAAACAAAGATCTTCCTAGAATTTAAGTTACTGAGTCAAAGGGTAAATGTATTTTTAATTTTGATACATTTTTCTAAACTATCCTCATTGGATGTTCCACAAATGTTCTTACATGGGTTCCTCTTTCTTCTCTGTCATTGCCAACTTCAGGAGAACTGAAATTGTCCAAAATTCAGAAAAATGTGAAGCAGAACATCCAGGACAACATCTCCCTGTTCAGTCTGGGAATAGGATTTGATGTTGACTATGACTTTCTGAAAAGACTGTCCAATGAAAACCGAGGCATTGCACAAAGAATCTATGGGAACCAGGACACATCCTCCCAGCTCAAAGTAACATTTTCTTGTAAATTCTCTTCTCCCTTCCCCAAAATCATCTCACTCCCTATATCTGATTTCCTCAGAAGATGCCTGAACTGAACTCAAAATTGTTATAGTATTTGCTCATAAAATTCAAGAAAGTAGCCAGGCGTCATGCCTTGACTCTCAGCACTTGGAAGACAGAAGCCAGCCTAGTCTACATATCGAGTTCCAGGCCAACTGGGGTTATAGGGAGACCCTGTCTCAAAAAACAAAACAAAATTCAAGGAAGTGTTCAATTGCCTTTTCACATATTCTCCTCTACTGATTTCTGCATGAACAGCAAGACATGATACAGTAAGGCCTGAGCCAGTTCTAGTCCTCAGACCAATGGCCTTGTGAAGCCAGCTTTGCAACCCCATGAGCAATTTCTCAGTCTACTCCCACAGTTACATATTTCCTCTGTGAAGTGCATTGACATTTGGCATACCATTTTATAATGAAGAATTGGCCAAACTATGTTCCTATGTTCTCTCTCTCTCTCTCTCTCTCTCTCTCTCTCTCTCTCTCTCTCTCTTTGAGATAGGGTCTCTCTGTATCCACATGTGGCCTGGAACTCACTATGTAGAACCAGACTAGCCTCAAGTTCACACAGATCTGCCTGCCTCTACCTGAGATTAAAGGTGTGTGCCATCACATCAGGCTTATGTCTAAGTTTTCTTACACATAAAATGTACATGTCAGTGAGTGTGATGCCTTAATCCCAACACTAGGAGGCAGAGGCAGAGGCAGATGGATCTCTGTAAGCCTGAAGCTAGCTGATCTGCATAGCAAGTTCTAGGCCAGCCAAGGCTATATAATGAGATGCTTTCTCAAACACATGCACACGCACACACACACACACACACACACACACACACATTCAAACTCATTATTGTTTACTTAGTTCTTTTTTAAATAAAATCACTTTATTCTCCTTAATTCACAAATAGAAACATTACGCAGCTAATTTAAGGAAGTCACTCAAACACTTGCCCAGTACCAAACTCTGCATCTCAGTGAACTTCTGTGCAGTTAGAATGGCCATTTTTAATCAGTGCAGTTTTGCTTAGGGTCTTATACTTCCACTATTCATTTATGTGCCACAAAAAAAAGAAAGAACTATGACGAGACTGAACATAGAAAAAGAAATAATAGCTTTCATGACTTCTGTGTTTGGTGTTATTAAATGGAGCACCAAATGATGCCAGCACCAGGTGCCACATTTAAAGCTTGGGCTAAACAAGAGATCTGGTTCTAATATGGGTGATTTCAAGCTGGGTAATTTTCGTTGTTATGTGTGTCTAGGGTTTTTCATGCTGACCATAATAAAGAGGGGAAACAGCTGGCTCCTCAGTTGTAGGTAATTTCCTATCAGCTCTACTGTCTGTATCCGAAAGCTAATAACTATGGAAATATCCATCATCCCAGAGATCCATATGAATAAATTAAGAGATAGCTGCTAATTATGTGAAGAGCCTCAAAGAAAAGTACTTTTGATCTACAAAGGTATGAAAATAAGTATTTGGTTGTTGTTGTTTTCTTTTCTGTGCATTGTAGAAATTTTACAACCAGGTCTCTACTCCACTGCTGAGGAATGTTCAGTTCAACTATCCCCACCCATCAGTAACAGATGTCACTCAGAACAGTTTCCACAATTACTTTGGAGGTTCAGAGATTTTGGTGGCTGGAAAGTTTGACCCCAGTAAAATAACGGAAATACAGAGCATCGTCACTGCCACTGCGGTACTTCTGTTTCCTTGCTCAGCCTAAAAGTACTAACTGGTCCCTGAAGCACAGTCAGAGTCTCTGCTAACAAGCTAATGCCCGGCATTCCCAGCTGCATTCCCAGCATCACCTGCGGGGAACAAAAGCAAGAACTGAAAGGCAGGGAGGAAAAGAGCTCTCCTAGCTTTTCAACTATTCGCTATATCCTCGCTTTTCCACCCAAACCCAGTCGCAGTCTCTGGCATCTATGCACCCAGTAGAGGCTCTAGTCCGTGTCTTCCCCTGCCCAAGTATATGCACAACAGGTACTACAAATATGAATTAACTATAATCCCCATCTGCTGGGTGCTCATCCACTGACCCTTCCATTTTCCAGACTAACACGGAATTAGTCTTGGAAACTCTGAGCCAGATGGATGACTTGGAGGATTTTCTATCAAAAGACAAGCATGCAGACCCTGACTTCACCAAGAAACTATGGGCCTATCTTACAATCAACCAACTGCTGGTAGAGAGGTAAGGAGAGAAGATCCAAGAAGATCAGCAAAGGTGAAATGTTCACCTAGACTATTTGAAGTCAGGGCTAGGGATGTAGCTTAGTGGTAAAGCATTTGCCTAGCGTGTTCAAGTCTCTAGACACAATCCCAGGTAGTGCAAGCAGAACAGCAAAAGCATGCCTCAAATTAATAGAGAGGTTGGATTATTACTGACATCTCTGGCTCCTAGCACTTTAATAAATGCTTGGCTACCTTTCTACTAAAACATAACATAAATCAGGAATGTGTGAAATGTATTAACTCTAGGTGTACAGTTTAATGGATTTTTATATACATAACCTATCTAACCACCATTTAGTAGAACTGTAAAAGGCTCTCCTTTCTCCAGGGGAAACCACTGTCCTGACATCTAACACCATCAATTGTTTTGCCTGTTGCTAATTTTTACATAATAATACAATCAGTTTCTGACTTCTTTCAGTCAGTATGACGCCTCCTAGATTCAGCCACACATAGTGCTGTATCATTAGTCTGTTTGCATTTACTCTCTTTTTGTTTATGTTTTTTTGAGATAAAGTCTCAGTATGTAACCCTGGCAGCCCTAGAACTCACTATGTAGATCAGGCTAGCTTTGAAAGGTCTGCCTGCTTTAATGATACCTGCCACCATGGCCACCTCACATCTACTCTTGAACAGGTCCGAGGAGAAATTTATGACTACATGATTATGATGGCCCATAATGAAAGATTCTCTAATACTTATTCATGGCGCCTCTGGCTTCTCAGTCAGCTGCATCTCAACTCTCTAACATAAAAACCTATTGATAAAGTGACACATGCTTCCTTGACCACCTGAATCACAATTTCATGGTGATACTCACTAAAAGTTATAATTTAAAAGCTCCCACTCCACTGATTAGATCAGATTCTTGGGAAGATGGAACAAGACAAGATCATGGGGACTAAGTTACAAAAACTATAACCCATTGCATGACTGAACTCACAGAGAAAATCCCTGATTCTGATAAGATTATTTTTAAAAATTACAGCCATATCTGTAAGCTGTGGCTTTGAAGGAAGCAAAAAATATCCCTGCTCATTGGACGGAAGCACGTCGGCCATACTTAAAGGCATAGAGAAATTTGCTAAAGAAGTTAAATTTTGTTTCCTTAAGTCCTGTAAAAAGATCAGAGGTTGCCAAAAGTTCAGAAGAGGAAATGATACATAATGCTCAGAGGATTTTAGGGTAGTGAGCATATACAACACTCAGATTAAACCCTAATAAAAGCTATTGATTTATATTTCGACACATGTTCATAAGTTATCATGGATGTACCAACCCCTCTAGTATAAGACAGTCATAGCTGAGTGGCCTGTGAGTTGAAAAATTAAATCTCTAAATAATCCCTTGAGGGGCCAGTGAGATGGCTAAGCGAATGAAACTGCTTGCTGCCAAACCTGCTGACCTGAGTTTGATCCCTGGGTCCACATGGTAGGAGAGAACAAAATCCCACAAGTTGTCCTCTGACCTCCATATATGTACTGTGGTACCCATGCATTCACACACACACACACACACACACACACACTACAGTTAAAAACAAATAGGAACCCAGTTAGTTCTGCTTCTGTCTTACCTAGGTGCCCTCGCTCTCTACCCGGGTCTTGGCAGAAGGGGGAAGAGAGGGTATGGGGCATGAGTTCACCCATAGGTATAGTGATGTTCTTCAATGTCTATTTTCTGAATTTAGAAGTCTGGCTCCTACAGCTGCCATCAAAAGGAAAATCACAAAAACAATCCTGCAAATGTCTCTGGAGCATCATATTGTAACCCCGCTCACGGCCATGGTGATTGAGAATGATGCTGGGGACGAGCGCATGCTGGCTGACTCCCCGCCACAAGACCACTCTTGCTGCTCAGGTCAGTGCTTTGGATCCTGGTGGGGCAACAATACCAGCCACCTTCTTGTCTTATGTTGAAGTCCCAGCGTCTCTGCTCCCCCATCCCACACCACACCTCACTCCCACACCTCACTCCCAGCGTGTGTCCAAACTTGTTCCTTCAACTTTGGCAAGTGATGAGCACCTGAAAACCCAGAATTCCAGAATCTGAAGCAGGAGGATTGAGAATTTCAGGTCACTCACGGCTTCATAGTGAATTCAAGACTAACCTCACTAGAGGTTAACAAGAGCCTGTCCAAAAAAAAAAAGGCAAAGTAGAGTCTGGTGAGATGGCTCAGCAGATAAGAGCACTGACTGCTTCTGCAGAGGACCCAGGTTCAGTTCCCAGCACCCACATGGAGGCTAGCAATATCTTTAAGTCCAGTTCCAGGGGATCCAACATCCCCTGCTGACCTCCGTGGGCATTGCATGACATGGGTGCACTTACATACATGCAGGCAATACACGAATACACATAAAATGAAATAATTTTTAAAAATTAGATGTTGGGCCTAGTGGTACACACCTTTAATCTCAGCACTCAGGAGGCAGTGACAGGCAGATCTCTATGAGACTGAGGCCAGCCTGATCCACAGAGTAAGTTCCAGGTGGGCTTGGGTTACTGGAGACTCTGTCAAAAATAAAATAAAATATTCTTTAAAAGCAAAACAAAGGAAAAATTTTAATGCTGTATCAGCTTACAGTGTGAGTCCTTTAACCCTAATAAAGCAAAGGCTGGGAAAGCATCTTACTCAAGAGAGAATTCAGTACTGAGTCAATGGATTCATCCATTTCTTAGCACAATACCATTTTAACTCATGCTTTGGTTCCTGGGAACTTCTGGTGGAAGCACAGAGCAAATGTATTAATTTCTTAGGATAAAGGACTAAGGAGATGGTTCAGTAGGTAAAGTGATTGCTTTGCAAGTCTGAGGGTCTGATTTTAATACCCAGCATGCACCTAAAAATCTGGGTGTGGTAACGTGTGTTATCCCAGCACTGGTGTTTGTTGACCTAAATCAGAGAGGCATAGGTCCTGGTAAGAGACTCTGTCTCAAAGCACAAGACAGACAGTTCCTGAGGAACAACGCTGAGATGGCCTCTGGCCTCCACACACATGTGCACCCGCATGCACACACGCACACACACACTTTGTAGAAAAGAGTGTATATTGAAGTTGAGAATCTAAAAATAACCTTGAAAATGATCCTTGCTGTCTGTGTCCTGTAGGAAGGTTCTAGAATGACAAAGGGCGTGTGGATAGCCAAGGCTAAAAGGACCTCTGATTTGTTAGTCCCTTTCCTTTCTTGGTTCTCTTGATACATAGTCCTGCATGGTCTTGAGAATAGCCTCCAAACACTACAGAGATCCTCTGAGTTTTTAATTTTGTTCTGGTGGGTGCCAGATCGATCGCTGTCTATCTAGCCTTGAACTGGTGGTCCTCCTGCCTCCAGTTCCTCCGTGCAAGGGTTGCATGTGCCACTATGCCTTGCAGAGTGTGGTTCCTTCTACTGCAGACCCATGAACAGTCTTGGATGCTGCAATAGCTGTACTGAAGCCTCTTGCAGTGAAATGCCAGAGGGAGTAAGAGGAGAGGGCATTCTGAAATAAAAAGAGGGCAAGCGTAGGTTGTAACTGTGGTAGAATGCTTACTTTGCATGTGAAAGACCCTAATTTTGATCTCCAGCTCTGCATTTTAAAAAGTGGGAGAAGAGAAAAGTCTTAGTAGGAACCATCAGCCTTAACCAGGAACCACCAGCCTTAGCTAGGACACACCAGCCTTAGCCGGTACCAGCAGGTGGGGAAGAGTGTAAAACACGTGTCCTTAAAACTGTGCACAATTCCCATGAAGAGTGACCTTGGGAACTAATGAATGCAGGCTCTTCCACACAGGTGCCCTTTATTACGGCAGCAAGGTTGCTTCAGGTTCCATCCCATCTTGGGCCAACCCATCTCCAACACCAGTGATGGCCATGCTTGCAGTAGGAGCTAAACCACTTGAGTCCACGCCCCCTCCACACGTGATAAGAGGTAAAATCATTTCCTTCATCTAAACCCTCCAGGACCCTGCGCACATCTCTGTTGATTAATAAAATCACCATGTTCTGAGGAACTAGATAACTCTTACAAACATCATTGTCTTCTATTGAAAGAAAATAGATCTGTGTATTAGCTTGATGCAATTGCCATAACAAAATACCCAAGACTGGAACATCTAAATCATATATACATTCATTAATCTCCATTCCTTTGGCTGGAAGTTCAAGATCAAGGTGGTAGCAAGGTGGATTTTCATTCTGGACCATCTTTCCTTGAGTTGTATTTGGCTGTCATGTATGTACCTGGGTGCTCCCATCATGTCACCTCTGCACACACTCAAGAAGAAATAGAGGAGAGAGAAGGGGGAGGGAGTTGCAGACAGGGAGAGAGAGGGTGTGTTCTGGTGGATTTTTTTACTAGGGTACCAATCTCATCACTAGGGCCTCATGACTTCATGGAAACTAGTGTTTTCCCAAAAGCCTCATTTCTAAATGCCATCTCATTGAGAATTCGTTCTCCATACATGAATTTGGCAGGGAACAATTCAGTCCCCAGCATTGTTTCCAGCTGTATGAGACAAACCTTCTGGAATAAAAGAGATGCTGTTCTCATGGCAACGAACCAATGGAGCATGGCTTTACTTCCATGACAAGCTGATAGGTTATCGATTAGATGTGAAACCATATATAAAGGAGTACCAGGGTTTGCCCAATGAGTGGATGTTATTGCTGAGTAGGTGTTACCAATTTATCATCTAAAATGCATCAATGTTTCCTGCATAATGGTACAAGGGAGGTATCTAGATCAGATGTGAGCGTCTGAAAGCCAGTTAAAAGCCTTGTATTCTTTGGAGTTTGGGTATGGGCCCGATAGCTTAGTTTAGCTGACCTTCCTTATTAGAATATTGTGTAATGGTAGCACGGAGATTTTTGAAGTCTTAGGTTTAGGTTCAAGTCCTAAAGTTCTAGAAACAAGAGGGCTTACACCTCTATTTTTTACTCTATCAAAGTAATTCTATTGTCAGACATGTTTCTATATGTATGGAGGGATGCTTGGTCCTGTGACTGCTGTCAACCTCTTTGTCCAAGCTCCCTCTCAACATATGAGACAGAGGCGCCACCTGGCGGGAGTAAGATTAAACGCGTCTCCTCTCCACTTCTGGTCCCCGGTTTAGTTTCTTGCAGATTTACCCACCTGTCAGTCACTGAAATGACCAGTTTTGCAAAAGATAAAGTTTACTCAGAAGCATGAGGAAGAAGGGCACTCAGATATTAAACCCACATCCCCTAGGGTTTGAGGATAGCTACAGGACAAAGAAACAGGGTGACTCCATGTGTGGGGAGATATGAGTGGAGGTGAAGGAATCTGAAATGTCATAACTCTGTGGAACACACGTTTAGAAAATGGAAGTGTTAGCCTCATCTGAGAATGTAGTGTAGGCCCTCTGAAATCATAAGAGCACCCATCAGACACACCTGGGCTAGACCAAGGAAAGAGTCGGTGGCTTCAACAAATGAGGTCTACAAGTCTCTGAGAAATGAGTGAGTCAGCTGCTATCATCATGCCCCCCCCGACACACACACACACACACACACACACATCAGGGTGTTATCCACAGTGAAGCTAGATACTAATATTATATTGCTCAGCTGTGTGACTTGCATAATTAGTGCTTATAAAGTTGACAGAAAGAAAACTAAAAGCAAATGCAGCTGGAGATTGGCCCAGATATTTCCCCCTCAATTTACCAGCCTGCCTAAACTTCTGCCTTGCCCAGAGATCACAACTGCCTGGCCATCATTCAGCCCCTGAAAAAGGTTGTATGTGCTTTTCTTTCTTCTCTTTCTTATAGAAAGGATTTTCAGCATTCAGCAAGAGTACCAGTCCCTTTCCCTACAGGAGTGCCAAGTACCAGCACAAATAGAGTTGTTTGAAATGGAAATGGAGGGGTAGCTCCTGTTGGAAGTGCAGTTTTCTAGACTCCCTAGAATAGATTCTCATATCAAAATATCAGAGAGAAATAGCGGGAGAGATGGCTCAGTGGTTAAGAGCAGTGCCTATTCTTGCAGAGGATCTGGGTTCAGTTCCCAGCACCCACATGGCAGCTAACAACCAGATCCAGGGGATCTGATTCTGATGCCCTCTTCTGGTCACCATGGGTATTGCATGCATAGCTGCATTCATACACATAAAATAAATACAAATAACTTTTTAAAATAATAATATCTTCAGATGGGCCTGCAAGATGGCTTAGTGAGTGACTGACTTTGCTTGCTGTTAAGCCTGATGACCTGAGTTCAAGTCCTAGAACCTACATGATAGGAGAGAATGTCCTGCCTCAAATTGTCCTCCGACCTCCACACTGTAGCATGCAAGTAGACACACACCCAAAATGATAACAATAAAATAACAAAGATATAATGTAATTTTTTAAGAAGAAGAAAAATATCTTCAAAACCAATTTCTAAAGAATTTTGAGCCATTGATGATGATAGAGGCCAGTGATATTAATACTTGGGAGACTGAGACAGGATCATGGGTGCAAGGCCAGTGGCTATACAGGGAAACCCTGTCTTTAAAAAGAAATTAAAACAAAATATAATTTTAAAAAAATATTACTTATTATTTTTATTTTATGTATAGGAGTGTGTTGCCTGCATGTATGTAAGTGCACCCATGTTGTGCAATGCCTGTGAAGGTCAGAAGAGGGAGTTGTATGCCGTGGAACTGGAGCTACAGATGGTGATTAGGCATCATGTGGGTGCTGGGAATCAAACCCAGGTCCTCTGTAAAGGCAGCTAGTGCTTTTAACTGCTGAGCCATCTCTCCAGTCCCAAATTATAATAATAAAAAAAAAATAAAGATAAATTCCAGACTGGGTGAGCAGCACACACCTGTAATCCCTGCACTTGGCAGGGTGGAAGCAGGAGATTCATGGGTTTGAGGTCAATCTGGACCACTAGCAATACCTTACAAAAAATAATGGCTGAGGGTATCAGTCAGTGTTATAGTATTTGCCTAGCGTGTGCCCTAGGTGTCATCTCCTGGCACAGCAAGGAAAAGAAAAAAATCCCAAGAGTTTATCTACACACCCAAACATCATTTCGTAATAAAGGAAACCAGCAAGGACTTTGAGTGAACATGTTAAGTGATCTTGTCTTGCGGCTTCGCCTTATCTGTAAAAGCATTATTTGTGGGCCCCAAACGATTTGCTGTTCCTGTTTTGTTGTTGATAAAGTTCCTTATAGCCACACTTCTGGAGCGGAATCTGTGTGGAAGGGTACAGTGAATGACTCCCAAGGGCAGGGCACTGCTACAATGCACAGTGTATGAGCCGCTTGCACTCTGTAAAATAAAGCTTTTGCAGAAAGCTAATGTCAACTCTTTTAAAGTCCTCTTCCCAGTAGGAATGCAAGGCTTCTCACACATTTCTAGTCTCTGCTGTACAATGTAAAAGGCCGCCCTTAAACTGGGCTGTCTTGGAGTCAAATTCTGCCCACATGACTATGGGCCATACTCTGAAATTTCACTGGGTATGGGATATGGGATTTATACCTGCAAGGTGGTTATAAGTTTCTCATATGTCGTAGTTCAATAAACTCTAGCTACCGTTTGGCCCTAGGTCCCCAAAAATGTATAAAGTTGCTATGGGGATCCTCAATTACTTTTAACCTTAACCAAAGGTAAGACTGTGGACTAACTTAAGCATGAATTCTATTCTGCTTGCCTAGAATTACATCAACCCTATCTAGCAGATCGGATATTGTTTGTCAGATCTGATCAGTGGGATCTGTGTTAAATAGGCAAAAGTAGTCACTGTCCCTCAGAAAACAATTTCAATAACTATCTCAAAATACCATATTTATATACAAGAACAAAAAAATTAAGTTTTTAAGAAGCATTTGTTTTATACTTTGCCAATGTCATCTAGTACCTAGCTGTGACATAAATCAATGAACCAAGTATTTGTTGATCACCAAGCATGAACTTGATGGTTTGAGGGATGAAAGGAAATACAAGGAGCTAACAGCAGATGTTGCCTATTCCCCGCCTGATACAGGGTAAGTCTCCTGTACCCCTATAATCAGGATGTTGTGGCAAGAGGATCAAAGTTCCTGGACAGCTTGGCTACATAATAAGATCCTATCTCAAAAACTAACAATGACAAAAATCATCTTCCTTTTTATACATATATTTTTTCATTTTCTTTGTATGTTTTTCAGTGGAAAATGACCCACATTTCATCATTTATCTTCCAAAAAGCCAAAAGAATATTTGTTTCAATATTGACTCTGAACCTGGAAAAATCCTTAGCCTGGTATCTGATCCAGAATCAGGTAAAAAAAAAAATGCCTTTTAATTAAATAACTACAAAATTGTGATGCTTTCCTGTGCTACCTGGGATTCCTTTCTTTCTCACCTTAATGAAAGTTCTAAAGTTTAAAACTTTGATACTGAGAAATTAAATTATAAATATAGTTTTAGGCTATTATAGTTCAATATATATATTTAGAGTTTGAACTTGCTGATGTTATTTAGATTTGACTACTTTAGGATAAAATATATTAACAATAGTGTGGGATATATAAAGAAAACTATTTAAATTATAGAACAAAGTAATTTTATAAATATGGTGCCCACCCATGCATGTAAGTGGGTGGAGCACAAAAGAGAAAGACAACTTTTCTTCTGCAGGGATTTCAGTCAATGGTCAGCTTATCGGTGCCAAAAAGCCTGAGAATGGAAAACTAAGCACCTACTTTGGAAAACTGGGATTTTATTTCCAAAGCGAAGATATGAAAATAGAAATCAGCACAGAGAACATCACCCTGAGCCATGGCTCTTCTACGTCCCGCTTGTCCTGGTCTGACACGGCGCACGTTGTGAATCAGAGGCGAGTTATACCATCTTGATTCCCATCTGCCCTTGAAACAAGTGTCATTTTAAATACAAGGAAGTGGAGGCTCAGGGAAATTCTTCTCACCCTCTATGCTGTTCCTGATAGCAGGTAACATGTTTCAAAGCTCACTGCGTCTCAGTGACTAGCCTAGGGCATGGCATACAATAAGTGCCCAATACATGTATATGTGGAATCAGTAAGCAGATCCATCTATTGAAATCTATAACTGACTATATCAGAGAGTATGCTGCTACAAGCAGCATGGTTGTGTCTTAGGTACAGGATCTTCGGATTTAGAGCCTGTTCATTGATTCTTTACAGACACACACAGTTCACATGGTGATCTCTCACTGGAGGAATGGAGAGTTTATACTAGGGCTGAGGATGACTTGCTTAAAAAATACTCTGGGGCTGGCAAGATGGCTCAATGGGTAAAGATGCTTGCTGTCAAGATGGATGACCCAGTTCAATCCTAGGACCTATGTAGTGTAGAGAGACAAGCAACTTCTACAAGTTATCTTCTGACCTCCATTCATATGCACATATGTGCACACAATAAATAAATAAATAAATAAATAAAGTGATTTCAAATGTAATATAATGTTTGTTCTGGAATCATCTAGTAACTAGTTCCATGTTGACTTTCACACTAGAGTGCTGGTCTCTGTGAAGAAGGGAAGATCTGTGACTCTCACTCTAGATAAAGAGATATCCTTTTCTGTTCTGTTGCATCGTGTGTGGAAGAAACACCCAGTCAACGTTGACTTTCTGGGCATCTATGTTCCACCCACGAACAAGTTTTCACCCAATGCACATGGACTATTAGGTAAAATGCTCAACCATCGGGCTTACGGTGGCTGTGATTAGAAGTTGAGAAAGTGGCAGGTGAGGACGCAAGATCAGAGAACCCACCATAGCAGGCTGACAGGATGTGGTGGCTATGACCATGTGCCATCTAGAGACAACCACATATGGGTTACAGTTTCACTAACATGGATGTGGCAAGCTAAGAGAAGGGACAAACAGCTTAAGGTTTATGCTGATTTCTTTTTCTAACAAAAGAGAAGTGACCTGGTTCAGGAGGTCTGTGATAACAAACAGGTGTTTTAAGAAGAGTTTAGATATGAGCATGTCACATCTCAAAACAACCTGTTCCTGTGATTTCAGTCACACTCTCCAGTGCTGACCTCACTTGCTGCCGTCAAATAGGCAGTAATTTATCAATGATCTAGTAGATCTGCCTCGTGGATAAAGGGATTCTGGAGAGAGGATAAAAATGTCTCTTGGACCCAATGACAAGTCTCAGATTACATATTTTTAAAAGTCTGAATCTTGTGTCACTAGGCCAGTTCATGCATGAGCCGAAGATTCATATCTTCAATGAGAGACCAGGAAAGGATCCGGCAAAACCAGAGGCAAGCATGGAAGTAAAAGGACATAAGCTGACTGTCACCAGGTAAGCCTTGAATGCCGGAGACAATAACAGAAAGCAGAGGAGAGCAAGCAAAGCCACATTTATCTCTGCCGAACTTGACAATTCAGTGCAAACGGACACTTCAGAGAACCCGGCTTAAATGCAAATAATGACCATATAGGTGTGCACATGCATCATGAAATGCCAAGGTTAATCAATCTAGTGTTCTCATCTGTATACATTAGCAGCTCTGTAGACACAAGTTGAATGATTGAAAAAGTTGAAATCAGAAAATGCCCCTTAAGCACAGTGCTAGAGAAGATGTATTTTTTATGTAAGGGCTTCTTTTATAATATGGGTCACTGAGTGATTTTGTGCAGTTTTTCCTACACAAATCACATTCATATGCTTCATTTTAGAGTGAAAATTTAGATATTTATAAAGCATTGAGTCTGAAATTCTTTTTTAAGTTTATTTATTTTTATTTTATGTGTGTATCTTGCCCGCACTTATACAGGTTCACCATACGCCTGAGGAGGCCAAAAGGTGGCTGACCCCCAGCAACCCCCAAATAATTGTTATCTGTCATGTGGGTGCCGAGAACCAAACCCAGGTCCTCTGCAAGGGCAGCCAGTGCTCTTAACCACTGAGCCATCTCTCCAGTGAATGTAAAATTCTTATAAACCCTTGAAAAATTTTCCAGTCGTGTACAGCTTTCTCCCTCATGCCTGATTTGATATCATTTTAAAGCATTTTGTCTTTTTATTTTAAAGAGCAGCTACTTTTCCTAATTAGAAATTATTCTACTGAAATGCCCATGGCTTCCACATAAACAAAACTCAACTTTACAGTAATAGTGAAATTATAAAATTGTATGTGTTACCACAAAATAGACCTGTGAACTAAAAACGTATTAGATTCAGGCTGGACTGATGGCTCAGTGGTTAAGAGCACTAGCTGCTCTTGCATAGGACCCTGGTTGGATTCCCAGCACCCACATGGCAGCCAACAACCATCCATAACTCCAATTCTAGGGGACCCAACACCCTCTTCTGACATCCACAAGCATTGCATGCCATGGTACACTTACATACATGCAGGCAAAACACTAAAATACACATAAATGTTTTAGCCCAGCATGGTAGCTCACACTTTTAATCCCAGCACTCAAGAGGCAGAGGTAGGAGGGTGAATATCAGTGAATTCAAAGCCAGCCTGGTCAACATAGCAAGTTCCGGACCAGCTGGGCCTACAGAGTGACCCTACCTCAAAAAGACAAAAAAAAAAAAAGGTTTTTAAAGAATGGGCATCTGTGGGCATGAAGAGATAGTGAGGCCACTAGTAACAGCCTTATATGATGCTTCATAAAGACTAAAGGCAAATGCTGAGCCTCAGTTTCCTGTAGCACCCAGTGATATGTAACTGAAATTGAGCCAAAAACCCACTCCATATGTTTAAAGCTCACTAATGACAATGTGCCATATGTATTTAAAACATTAACTTCCTGGTCCTGCTAGTGGAGGTTTTGAATTTGCTCAGGAACAGCTGACATCAACCTTAAATAAAACAGACATCTGCAAGGTGAAGGCAAGAGGTGCCTTGTCTTCATTCTTGAGGTAGCACAGGTTAGCCTACAGAATGAATTTTATTTTTCCCTTTTCATTTGCATTAATTTGCTAATCTTTCCCTTGCTGGAACAATCCATACAGAAGGTCTGGAGAAATGGCTCAGTGGTTTAAAGCACACACTGTTCTTGCAGAGGACTCAGGTTCAATTCCCAGCACTCATGGTGGCTAACAACCATCTGTAATCTAATTCCATGGGATCCAACACCCTCTTTTGACCTCCTCAGGAATTGCACAACACAGGTGCACTTACACACATGCAGACAAAACACTCACACACAAATCTTAAAAAAAAAAAAAAAAATCCACACAGATCAACTTCTATAAGGACTACCCAAGGACACATGGATAATTCTGTGTCCTTCCAACAGCAAATCCCAGACTTGGACATCTTTTCTAATTTGGGGAGCAGAGGGTGGTAGAGATGGTAATAAGGGCACACAGAACAAGAACGGGCTCTGCATGGCACCACGCATGGTCTGCTTCCTAACAGAACACATCATTCCCTTTCAGAGGACTACAGAAGGACTACAGGACCGACATAGTGTTCGGAACCGAGGTTCCCTGCTGGTTTGTGCACAACAGTGGAAAAGGTTTCATTGAAGGACATTACAAAGATTACTTCGTACCCCAGCTCTACGGCTTTCTCAAATGGCCCTGAAGGTTTATGGTTTGGGAACTATGTGTAAATGCACATCTTATCCCTTGACACTTTTTGCAGTTATTCCTCAGTTTGAGTAATTAACAACAAACTTGGGTATTCTATTTGTTTATAAAGCCTGCTAACCCACCTGAAGAAAATAAACATTTTGGAAAGAAGCCTCATAATTTTGATGTGTTTAGATGATGAGGTATTTGATGAAGGTGACACACAGGAAGTGGCTTTCGTGTGTCAAGCTGCCATTAAGACCAAGCTCAGGATCTGGTTTACTATGAAAATCCACCTACTGTTGAATGTCACCCCAACCTTATAGATTAACCAGATATTCATTATTGTTATACAGGAAGGCCAATTATAAGAAGGCTTTGAGTGAATATAGACAATAAGTAGGGGCCACTATGTCATAGCTGCTTTGTAACCAAGGTTTATACTCAAGCCCTCTCACCCACTGTTGGGATACCCTTATCAAGAAAGTAGATTCAGTCAAGATTCCCTCCTCCATGTTGGCTCCTGAGGTCCCTTTCAGGTTTGAGATAGATTCCTCACATTTCTTGGGGGGTTGGTGGAGGGGAATAGATTTATTAAAAAGATGAGCTCACTTGATTATGGAAAGGTCAAGTCCAAAATCTACAAGGTAAGCCAATAGTAACGGAGATCACAAAAACCTGATGTTCCAGTTCCAGGGCCACCAGGCAGAAAGAGCCAGTACAAGCGAAGCCTGTTGGCAGTCTACCAAGAATTCTCTCCTATTTAGGCAGGAGACAGCACTTTTGTCTGCTTCAGCTTTTACACTGACTGGATGAGTGCAGCCCACACATCAGGGAAGGCTATTTGCTTTATTCAAGTTCACCAATTTCAAAGTTGACCTCACAGGAACAATCAAAATAACATCTGGTCAACTATCTGGGCATCCATGAGCCAGTCAAGTTGACATGAGGGCCTTAGTTGAGCAACCACATGCTATTCACGAAGCCATTCTCCACATTAGACAATACAACTGGGCAGGTAGGTGACTGTTTCCCAATCACCCGGCCTGCTTGTCCCTGGCACTATTTCAAGTCCATCTGGGAATCTTGTCTGCTTCCAGATCTTCAAATACTGAAAATCAGCAGCACTAACTGGGTTCCATGGATTATTAAAAAAGAGTGGAGTTACTTGAAAGAAAAGGAGACATATTGGGAGACGGATAGGGGATGGAAGGAGGAAGTGGAGGAGAGACACAATTAAGACACATCTACAAAGGTTTTGAATAATAAAAAAGAAAATGGCTCATGATTTTACTATCAATAGCTAACTACACAGTATTAAAACTACTAAATGAATTCTGGGAAAATCAAACTTCAAATTCTCCAGAACCCCACTTTGTCTATGAATGAACTATCACACAGATTTAACTGTGTGACCCCAAAGTCTTCCTTAGCACTTCCCGTAGAACTTTGCTGGAATTTTAATATTGTAAAAATAATATCATCCACAGTCTAAGCTTTACCTTAGACTTTAATAAAAAATAAGGCAGTAAATGTCCTAAATAGAGGGTAGTGACATTTATAAGACAGAATAAACAAGCACCATGTTTGGAGCAGATTCAGAAGATTCAAACATAGATTTAGGTGACAGGGTGCAAATAGTTTGCACATTTTAAACTTTCCTTAAAAATATCAATTCCTGGGGCTAGTGAGGTGGTTCAGTGGTTAAAAGCACTGAAATGGTTAAAGTGGCCCATGCAAAGGACCTGGGTTTGGTTCCCGGTACCCACAGTGGTTAACAATCATCCATAATTCCAGTTCCAGTGGATCTGATGCCCTCTTTTGGCCTCTGTAGGCATTGCATGTATGCAGTGCCCTTATACACACACACACACACACACACACACACACACTCACACACACACAGGTGAAATATTCATACACATAAAATAAAAATAATTTTTTAAAAATCAGTTCCTGCTGGGCATGGTGGCACACACCTTTAATCCCAGAACTCAGGAGACAGATGGACATGGAGATCATCCTGCTCAACATAGAGAGTTGAAGGTTGGTTGGGCCGAGAGGGAGGCCCGTAGCAGTATGCTCTGTTCACTGTTGAGCCATCTCTCTGGCTCCGGGAGTCAATTTTTAAAAGCCATATTGGTGAAATTGTACTTTGAAATTACTTTAAAGGCACTTTTAATGAATCTTAAAAAAGGTTTATAAATCTTCATTTTTAAAAGTAAGAAAAACTCTTTTCTAAGATATCCAAATGCATTTGAAAAGGCAAAGGATTAGGTTTAGACTGATTAGAAATAGTAAAGTAATGCAATGGGATTATTCTGTGATCTAAGATAACCACGGTGCTGGAGAAGAAATGGTACTGCCCATTAGTTACTAAAACCCGTCCGCTACAGTACATTCTTAAATAATCCAATGCATGCCACTTCCTGTTTCAAAAATCTTTTAATTCTTTGTGTATATGAACCTTCGTGCCTGTATGTGTGCGTGTGAGTGCACATGCATATGGAGGCCAGGTGTTCCTAAACCTCATTTTTTTCCTATTTCTTTTTAACGTCCCAGACCATGATTTTTATCCCTAGAAGTTCAATTGGGTGATTTGCATTTTCTCTGGGGCACAGATACACTGAGCCAGTAGAAGAGTAATGGAACATTGACTGGTAACCTCTTAGTGCCTGGGAACACGAAAGGACCAACACCAAGGACCAGGTGCCCAGGACCACACGTGGAGTCAAGACCAGAGCTGGCCGTCAAGCGAGGTAGGAAATCCAGTCTCGATAATCAGTCTCCCAAGACTAGAATCTGCAAATGACAGAAACCTCCCGGTCCCCAGCAGAAACCCTACAGAGGGACAAAGCGACTGCCATGCACAACCTGAGACCTCGGGCGAGGAGGTATGGGGAATGGGGCTACTCAGAGAAAGTTGAAACTGCTGCCCAGCTTTGGGAAGTCCTCTGCCTCTGATCTGCCGCACCATCAGCCCACCAGCAGAGGAGTGTGGCTCTGTGACTCACAGTTGGGGATCACAGCTCCAGGTTCACAGGAGGGGAACCTTCAAGCTCATTTAAAAGTGTATTTATTTATTTTTATTTTATGAGTATTTTGCCTGCATGTATGTGAGTGCACCACGTGTCCACAAGAATCCCCTGGAACTGGAGTTACCCATGATGGTGACCCTGCATGTGGGTGCTAGGAATCTAACCTGGGTCCTCTGCAAGAGCAGTCAGTGCTCTTAACCACGCAGCCATCTTTCCAACACCCAATACTTATTTTTTTACACACTACTAGTGTTCAGCCGAAATCTCCACTACAGAATCACTATCTTTTGGTCTATGTAGCCTGTGTTCAAATGCTTTGCCCAAGTATCAATCACAGCTGTCATTAAACCAATTAAATATTCACATTTTATTGTCAATAAGTTTTCAATTACTGTGTTTAAAAATGCTTGCAAGTTGGGGCTGGAGAGATGGCTCAGTGGTTATGAGCACCAGCTGTTCTTGCAGAGGACCCGGATTCAAATCTCAGCACCCACACAGTAGCTAACAACCATCTGTAACTCCAGTTCCAAGGGATCTGACACCCTCTTCTGTCCTCTGTGGGCATTGCATAACATGGGCGCACTTACAAAATGCAGGCATAACATTCATACACATAAAATAAAAATAAATAAATAAATAAAAATGCTTGTGAGTTAAAATTGGTTTTCTTTGGATCAGAAAACTGTCAATGCAAAGAAATAGCTACATGAACTGAATTAAGCAGCATCTCATTTTATAGTAAAAATGAACTAAAAACTCTGAGTTATTTTGATCTTTACTGGTTTAGGGTGTTTTCTTAAGGGTTTTAAGTTATTTTTAAAAAACATGTATGAGTGTTTTGCCTGCTTATATTAAGGAGGCCACAAGAGATCGTTGAGTCCCCTGGAAATGGAGTTAGGGACACTTGTGAATCCTGTGCAGGTGCTGGGAACTCAAACTGTGTCCTCTGTAAGAGCAGTAAGTGCTCATAACCACTGAGTCATCTCTCTGGCCCCTTGAGGTATTATTCCTTCTGCAAATATGAATATGGGTCAACACAAAATCATAAACTTATTTAAAATATGAGATTTCTTTTGTGGTTTTTTTGTTTTGTAACCTGACTACATGGCTCTCAAGCATGAACTCTGTAGATGGCATACTGCTGCAGACACCCCCCTGGGTTCAATGTATAGCTCAAGACAATTTTGTCCAGTATAGCCCAGAAAAGCCAAGAGGTTGGACACTGCTCCAACTACATACTACTCTGTGACATCTTTTCTCTAATCTTATCCTAGTGAAAGACAGTTGATGCCAAAGATTCGGCAAAATCAACATCAGGTTGGCCGGAGTGTTTTACAGTTTGTTTGTTTTTTACTGGCCACATCTATTCAGTAATTTTTTTCTTAAATAGCCATTAATGGAAAATTCAAGCATGTGTCCATTTGTGTAATGACTCAGGATGCAACCAGTATTTCTAGGGTCACTTTAATTGAATTTTAACTTTCATTTCATTTCACTTGAACAGTCATTTGTATCAAATGTATGAGATACAATTGTATTCTAATTCTATACTTTCATTTGACCAAAGTAGGAATCAGAGTATATACACTCAGTAGTCTCTTATAATACCAGCTAGTAGTCTCTTAGATTAAACAAAGTTGATGGGAATTTCGGTTTGTGTTTGTTTGTTTGTTATTTGTTTGTTTGTTTGAGACAGTGTCTACCTATAGCCCCAGCTGGCCTGGAATTCACTATGAAGACCAGGCTAGCCTAGAACTCACAGAGATCACCTCCCTCTGCCTCCCCAGTGCTGGGATCCAAGCTGTGCCAACCACACCTGGCTGGTGGGGAGTTTTAATAGATTGCTCAATAATCGAGTTTCTCTCTATTGGCCTATCATTACATCTTCAGATCAGTGAACAGTATCCATTTCTATAAAAGATGGACCTCATATATTTACCTGCCTCTTGGGTTCTCACATGTCCTGTGACCAGCAACCTTGGCTCACATAACCAGAGAAGGACACTCTGTATGATTAAAACTGATCGAATGTGGGAATTAAATGCCAAAGCAGGAGATTAGTAAGTATGGCCACAGAGCCGTGCTTCGTGAATGCAGATAAAGCGGACTGTGGGACACTAGTCTCATCCCAGGCTGGCAATGCTACTCATCTGATATGAACTCAGGCAAGTTAAAAGAAGAATCCTTTTCACAGCAACAAAAAGGCAATCTGCAGAATGGAGAAATATTTGGAAAAGATCTATCTGAACAAAAATTGTTATACAAACTCCTGGGGCTGGAGAGGTGGCTCAGTGGTCAAGAGCACCAGCAGCTCTTGCAGAGGACCCAGGTTCAATTCCCAGCACTCACATGGCAGCTAACAACCATCCATAACTTTAGTTCCAGGGGATCCAATGCCCTTTTCTGACTCCACAGGTATTGCACAACATGGGTGCAGCTTACATACATGAAGGCAGTACACTCATACATATGAAATAAAACTAATAAATATTTTTGTTATAAAACTTCCTAAAATTTAATAAGAGAATGACCTAATTAAAAAATAGGCAAGGGAGCCAGGTGTGATAGCACATGTCTTTAATCCCAGCACTCCAGAGGCCTGTGGGTGGGTCTCCATCTCCAGCACAGCTGTTGTGCTCCAGCCATGCCAGAGAATGGAGGACGATCGAATGGGACCTCAGGTGGCTCAGAGTACGGCGGGAGGAGTTCCCTCCTGGGAGACTATGTCGGTGGGTAGTTCGTTTTTTAGAGGGGCTTATATAGGGAGGCCTTCCTGACCGTTACAGAAGGTGGGAAAGGTGGGGTGTTGGGGTAAAGGCGGGAAGGTTGTGGAAGTTCAGGAACGAGGAAACGAAACCCAAAAACCTGGTTCTGGTCTCAGGTGGGGGAAAGGAAGATTCATATCTACAGTAGCTTCCTGGAGCCAGGTTATCACACAGGCAGAGCAGGTCAGACACCTGCCATCCCTTTAGGGTATCAGGAGTTGCTTGCCTTGCTCAGTAACCAGATCCCCACAGAGGCCTAGTTCAAGACCAGCCTAGTCTACAGAATAAGTTCTAGGCCAGCTGGAACTACAGGGAAACCCTGACTCAAAAAGACCAAATAAATTTAAACAAACAAAAAAACAGGCAAGGGGATGGAGATGGCTCAGCAGTCAAGAACGTTTACAGCTCTTACAGAGTACCTGGGTTCAATTGCCAGAACCCCTATAGGACAGCTCACAACCACCTGTAACTCCAGCTACAAGGAATCTGATGCCCTCTTCTGGCCTCTGCAGGTGTATACACACACACACACACACACACACACACACAGATTCACCTATGTTCATAATTAAAATCTTTTAAAAAGTAGGCAAAAGACCTAAAAAGACACAATCACCAAACCTGCAGATGGTAAATAACCATATGAAAACATGCTCAACATAATCTGTTATTAGAAAACTGCAAATTAATCTAAAATATACATATTGAAACAGCCAAAGTCCAAAACACCAGAACCAAATGCCAGCAAGGACTTGAAGGGAGTCTCTCTCATTTCTTCCTCATGCAAATGAGAATAAGTACAACCTCTCTGAATTCAGCTGAGAGGTCTCTTACCAAGCCAAACACTCTCTCACATAATCTAGCAATCATACCCCTTGATCCTTCTATGAGCTGAAAACTGTTTGCACAAACATCTATATACAGGATAGTTACAGCAGGTTTATTCACAATTTCCAAAACCTAGAAGCAACCTTTGGTAGCTGAATGGACAAACTGTAGGTCTGGATGATGGGACGCTACCCAGGTTCGTTCTCCTGGACATTTCCTATGAAGCTGATAAACCTTCCTATTACTATTTCTCATACTGTCTCTTCCACTTCCACAACCAGCATATTTTCTTCCTTCTAATGGCAGTTGTTGACCACCTCAGTTCAGTTCAAGAGTGTCCAGGGATTGGCACACAACTTGGGTCTGACCACTCCAACCACTTTCTTTGATTTGTCCAAGTATGGACAAAATTCTAGGCCTCTCCCTGAATCACTAGAGAAGTCAGTGTCTTTTTTTACTGGTGCTGCTTACAGGTAAGGTGTAAGCCTGGGAATACCGGGAGACATCCAGATCTTGTGAGAGTACCAGAGAATAGAGCCAATGTCGGGAACACTGGGCACAGAAGGCAAGCCTTGAGAAGCCCGCTCACCTGCTGCTGTGCCCACTTCTTTTCAGTTATGTACCTGCTCACTTCAGCAGCGTGCTGTGAAGTTCCTTTTCTGGATAGGGATGGGCATGTGCGCGGAGGAGCTCTGTCTTTTGGATATCACAGCAACACACTGCCCTACTTTTTTAAAAGACAAGAGTTCTGCACTGCTGGAATGCATGTGTGACGTGACCCTGTAGTTCTACCTGTAGGAAGCGACAACACGTGTCCAAGTAAAATCGCTGGCATGTCACAGCAGCATGCCACAACAGCCACAAAGTAGAAACAACCAAAATGCCCATCAGTGAATGGCTACACATGTGGTACAGCCATGTAACAGAGTCACTCGGTAACGAAGGGACATGAAGTTCTGTTGGGCACATGGGAGGCAGAGGCAGGGGAATCAGGAATTCAAGATCATCCTTGACTACGTAGTGAGTTCAAGACCAGCTTGAGCTATGTGAGATCAGGGCTCAAACCCATCCCTTCCAAAACAGAAAAATGTCAAATACTCCTGCATGATTCAACATGAGTTAACTCCTGAAAACAGTATGCTAAATGTAAGAAGCTAATAATAAAAGACCGGGTTATATATTATCCCGTTTATGTATAATATATGTGCACATGTGTGCACATGCAGAGGTCAGAGGATGATGTCAGGTGTTTCGCTCTAGTGCTTTCTGCCTTACCCCTTGAGACAGGGTTTCTCACTCAATGTGGAACTCATTATTTTTGCTCTGGGTATCCACCTATCTCTTCCCTCCTCAGCACTGGGACTGAGGAAGCAGGTGGATTCTCATCCTTACGCACCACACACTGTTACACACTGAGCCATTTCTCCAGCACCCTCTTTCATATAAAATGTCCAGAACAGGCAAATGCACAGAGACAGGAAATGGATCAATGGCAGCAGGAGAACGGGGGACTACTGGGAGAGGTGGACTGTGTACGGTGCTTCTTTTGGTGAGGATAAGAATATTCTAAAAAATTAGATAATGGGATGGCTATACAAGTCTGTAAATAGAATATGCTGGAAACCACTGAATTGTATTCTTGGTAACTGTATGATAGGTGAATTATATCACAATAAAAGTACTGCTACACGTCTAGTTTGGCTGTTTAAATTGGAATTATAATTCAACTTTACTGTTCCACTACTAAAAATATATAGAGTACATGAAGGATATCTTCCAATTATATATTCCAAATTTTCACATATGAAACACTTCATAACACCATTCTTTAATGATAAAAACCCAACAGAGATTCTTACAAAGGGGAAAAAAACAGTTAAAATTACAAAGTTTTGATACTTTAGGAAACATAATTAGATTTTTCTATAAGCTTAGTTGAACAACTGTACAGTAATATTTAAATAGATTTTTTTTTAATACAAAATAAAAACTCTAACACAGTAGAGTCTAAGAGTGCCTTGGCAAACATCAATTTGATGCTTCAGGGTTTCAATGTGTTGTTAACAAATTTTCAAACTCAGGCAAGTTTAGATATATCTTCATACTGAATTCCTTCAACTCTGCGTCCTTTTAAAGGTCCCTACAAATAAAAACAATTTAAGAAAAGGTTAGAAACACATATCAAAAGACAAATAAATAACAGCACACTTATGGTCACAAATACTTTATCTGCATCTCCGGAGTATCGGTGAGTGTGCTAGGACTTCAGAAAAGAATCATCTCAAGGGGTTAGGGAGATGGCTCAGCAGGTGAGACCACTGGGTATTTTTGTGGAGGGACTGGGTTTGGTTCCAGCACCTCATGGTAGCTAACACCCTCTTTTGGCTTCTGCAGGTACTGCATGCATGTGATGCACCTGCAAAACACTCAAACATAAAATGCACATAATATATAAAACAATAATTATCATCTCATGGCCAGCCTGGGCTACGTCACAAGACTATCTCACAAAAAAAAAAAAAAAAAAAAAAGGAAGAGGGACTGGAGAGATAACTCAGAGGTTAACACTTGGCACCCACATGGCAGCTAACGACTATAGATGGCGATGTGTTTTGGTGACAGATAAACACACAGTGAAGCAGCAGCTTGGAGCTCAAAGAGGTGAGGACACCCCGAGCCTCTCACAGAGCGGCCAATACACCTCTACGCTGACCAACATACCAGAGTTCTTGTCAATACTGTACAGATCTCACCTACCTGAAGTTCTTATTAAAAAAGCAGCTCATCTCTAAGGTTCCTCCATTAACTATCACTGTCTTGCCCTCACTAATGTAACAATGCCAAACTGAGTTTTACAGTAGCTGGGAGGAAAAGGACATGAAATTGTTCCGTTTGTGTGTAATTCTGTAAAACATGGAAACGGAAAAGGAACACGCTGAAATATTAAAAGGCTTATCATTGGGCTGGGGGTTATGGGAAATTTTCCTAATTATTTCCTTTAAATTGTGTTTGTCAGGTTTGACATCATGAGCATGTTTCTAGTAACTGAAAAACAGAACATGCTTCACCAACAGCAGAGTCACTGGAGAAAGCAAGGAAGAGAGGACCAAGAAGCCGAGCTCTCAACTACCTAAGCCAGTACAGTGAGCCAGAAAGAGAACAGAGGCGCCGTGTTAAAGTGCTTGGAAAACTTTTGTCTTTACATAAACATACTTACACTTTCAATAACTATAGTAGCTGAAAAAGTCTTCTCATTGATGGATTCTAGGGTACCTTCATTTCCTCTGTAGCCTCCATTTAAAACGAGAATTCTTTTTCCTTTAATAGAAAATACAAAACAACGCAAAGAAAATGTTGATTTTTTTTCTTCTATCTTATGACAGCAAAATGCATCACATATTGAACACGATGAAAAGAAAAACCTTTCTTAGAAATTCTTAATCACATAACACGAAATGTCAGCACTGTCTGAAAGTACGGCACGCTCACCCTTGTCCCTGTCTGGGTCTCTCTGTCCATGGTGGAACTGAACTGAGGGTTCTATGCGTGCTAGAGAAGTACTCTCCCCTACTTTGATTATGCTAACATTATTACTTCATTTTTCTCAACTGCTTATTATAGGGACATATTTGGATTTTAGATCACATGGTATAGAAGTAATTTGAAGAAAATGTTCAGAGATGAGCAATTAAAAAAAAAATGTATGGGGGCTGGAGAGATGGCTTAGTGGTTAGGAGCACTGGTTACTTTCTCAGAGGACCAGGGTTCAGTTCCCAGCACATATGTATGACAACTAACCACCATCTGTAGCTCCAGTTCCAGGGATCCAATACCTTCTTCTGGACTCTGCAAGCAATGCATGATACGGGTGCACTTACATACATGCAAGCAGAACACTTGGACACATAAAAAAAAAAAAAAATTTAAAGAATATATGGCAGATATATGGGTGAATTGAAAATGATTACAAATGAAAGTCAAACTGAAAGGAAAAAAGCACAACCACATACCATCCCATCACACATTAACACATTATACACACACACCACACATCATACATACATACCACACACCACACATCATAAACACACATCACACATCATACAAACACCACACACAACATACACAATAATACAACATAACACATACATGTACACAAATATACCACACACAATACACATCAGACATACACACACACACACACACATACACACACCACACAAACAAAACAAAGACATATGGCATGATTTTATTTGGATAAAATTCTAGAAAAATAGAATTTATGCAGCTGGGTATAGTGGCACATGTCTTTAATCCCAGCACTCAGGATGCTGAGGCAGGTGGATTTCTGTGAGTTCCAGCCCAGCTGGGGTACAAAGAGACCCTGTTTCAAAAAGACCAAAACACAGGGACTAGAGAGAAGGCTCAGTGGTTAAGAGCAATCGCAGTTTTTTCAGAGGACCCAGGTTCAGTTCCCACATGGTGGCTAACAACTGTCTATAACTCCAGTTCCAGGAGCTACAATTCCCTCTTCTGACCTCCGCAGGCATTGCATGACATGGATGCACTCACATACATGCAGGCCACACATTCACTCATACACATAAAATTAAAAAAAAATTTTTAGAAGACCGAAAAATACAAATTAGAATTATAAAAAAGAAATGAATCTAGTGACAGAAAGCTAGCCTTGCTGCCGCTTGGAAGACCAGGGAACTGGGAGAGGCTGAGAAGGAGGGAAAGGGAACCACAGGACAAGCTCACTGTCCACCAGAGCGATGGTTTCACAGGAGTAATTCATTCCCATGCTAAATTGGTCAAATTATATTTTTACACATATATAACTTACCATGGGACAGTTATGTACCAATAAAGACCCCCCCAGATTTTGTAGTCTAAAAGAAGAGTTTTATTTTAGGGGGAAAATGAAGAATGTGACAAGCACAATTTTCAAGCAGGCATCACCACTATAGGTGCAGTGACACTTCCAGGAGACTCTGGGTCAGAGGCAAGCTGGTGACCAAGTAGCATGTATGCTGAGAACTGGGACCCAACAGACCGAGACAGTTAAGGAAAATAGAAACAAGTAAGAAACCTGGACTTTCAGTTGACTATCTCAGCCGGCTAAGCAAATATTAACAATACAGCTAAGGGAGTTGATTTTTATTTGTAAATTTCTGTGTCTTGCTTGAGAAGAAAAAAAAATGTATTCTAAGAATGGAAAATTCATTCTTTCCATAAAGAGTCTCATCAGAGGACTGGCAAAGTATCATGTCACTTGAAGTCTAATGGGGATCTGTTATAACGGCAGGTAGTTTCTGAAAAGAAAATATATCTACAACCATCAAGTAATGTTCAGAGGAAACTACAGGTTTAAGAATGGAATCACTCATTTTGTTAGTTTATGTATTAAATGTTACCTGGTGCTGGAATTACTGTCTCTAAATGAGTCTGGTCAAGTTTCAGCCTGTCTCCAGAATCAATCATCTTTACAACAGCTGTGTATTTGTCAATTACTTCCTGTTATAGAAGACAAACACTTTATAATGGGAGAAATATTTCTTTGTTAAAAGGACAAAAATGAGAAAAACAAACTCCAATTCAAAGAATGGATCCTATACAGGGTTTCTAGATTCCATATACAATTTCTCATTCTATGGTTCTTATTTTAAAAATTCAATGAAGTTTAGCTAAGGGTTTCATGTAGAAAAAATAAGACTGCTGATCTTAAGATAAAACAGAATAAATACAGAAGAACCATTTACACACTCACAGGCTGGGTGCTAGAATGAACCTGTATTTAGGGAAGACTAAAGTTAAGAAGGAGCAGGAATTTCAAAGCCATAAGAACAGTCCAAAGAGTCTCCAAGGAAGGACTTCCACAAGGAAGTCCTCTGAGATTCTGGGCATGATAGAGCTGCCCATCATTAACAAAGAAAACACGTTTTATTGATTAACTAGCAAGGCACATACACTTAATTTTTCAAAGTAATATCGATGAGATTTTATTCACGCTCACTGCCCCAGTAAGTAAACAGACCAAGGTTAAACGTACACACCATACTGGAAAAGAAGTATTTCTCCGAGTTATTAAGTAGAATTTATTTTGTGGCATAATCAGAACCTCAAACACAAGACTTCTGCTAACAAGGACTTAGTTTTCCAGAGATGATAAAATAGCTTAATTCTGTGCAAAGGCCACGTTACTTTATGTCCTCACCTTAACAACACCCTTTTTCTTATGGTATTTTTCTCCAAGTTTTTTGGTTATAATTTTCACAACAATTTCCTAGAAAATAAGAACAAAAATTAAAATGTGGGAAAAGATATAAATTTCCTTTTGTATTTTACTTTTTCCTTTTAAGTCAAGTTCACTGAAAACCATAGTAAAATGCAACCATTCTACTAAGAAACTGAATTCTAAGTTTTCCTAATGCTGGCAAACAGTTCATTAAAAAACTCCTTTTTAAAAAATGACTACCATGAAAAAAAATATGTTTTTTAAATGCTTGTTTTCCACAGGGAAGGCATCTTGAAATCTAAGACTTATCTGGGGACCCCAATTCTATTAGCTGTCTTTCACAGACAGCATCTTTCTCTCCAGTCAAGACAGTGAACAACGCCATATTGGTGGTGTGCATGGCTGATAAAAGACTAGATCACAAGTCTTACAGGAATTATAAGCACCTGGGCCTTTGGGCTAATGCGCAACAGTTCTCATAAGATCGTTTTCTCACTAGATTGCTTTGAAAGTTTTGACACCAAAAGAGCGATAGCTAAAGTACTGTTCTTTTGAGCATCTTGTCTCAATGGGAGAGAAGTCCAGGCTTATTTCATAGAAATAAATTCTGGATTTGCTGTTCTATAGTCGTTTTCATGATTTGGATTAGCTGTCAAAAACCTGCTAATAAAAAATGCACTGGCTAAGTGACTGCTTCATACAAGGTTCAGTAATTCCACAGTTGACACTGCAAGAAAATGTAATGAGTTCTCATGAAGCCACACTAAAAGCAAAATTACTGGGGCTGGAGATGGCTCAGTGGTTAGGGACACTGGCTGCTCTAACAGAAGATCTGGGTTTGGTTCCCAGCTCCCACAAGCTCCTGTAACTCCAGTTCCAGGGGAATCCAACACCTTCTTTTGACCTCCACAGGCATTATATGACACAGGTGCACTTAAACATATGCAAGCGATATACTTATACACATAAAATAAAAATAATAAATAAATCATTTTAAGTTGATGAAAATTTAGTAAGAACACTAGGAGTAAGACAGTTAATAACAAAAAAAATGTTTCAGAGAAAACTTGGTCTTACTCTTTTAAGTTTTTATTCTACCAAAGTGTCTTTATTTATTTACTTTATTTAACGTGTGTGTGTGTGTGTGTGTGTGTGTGCGCGTGCTTCTGCCATAGTGCACATGCCACAGTTTGAGAGTGTAGGCCAGAGGACAACTTTCAGAAGTTCTTTCCTTTCCCCATGTGGGTCCCAAGGATTGAACTACAAACACCTTCACCTGACTAGCCATCCTGCTGGATCTACAAAGATTTTCTAACAGAAGCCAAGGGGTGCCCAAAACACCTTCTCTGAAGTAGACAATATTTCTGCACTGAACATCCCAACAGCCATCATAGGTTCATACTCCAGTGCTCTGAAGACTATGAATTAATTACATCATTGCACTTGCCTTCAAGACATACCTTCAAAACGTTCCATTTCTGAGTTTAAAAACTGAAGTCCTCCAACTCTTATCTCTAAAGACTGCTGGGTATTTTAACAAACTTAAATAACAAAAACTATTTCAAAGAAAGAGTGAATAGTGCACCAATAGCTGATCATCACTTTAGCAACACTTCCATATGAAGTGTGAAAAATATGAACTCATAAGGTCAAAATGGACCAAGTAGGAAACTGCCTGAAACTGAAAGTGCTGCCAATAGGGGAATTTAGAGCTGGGTGTGAGGCGCACACCTTTAATCCCGACAGAGGCAGGCAGATCTCTGTGAGTTCAAGGCCAGACTGGTCTATACAGTTCCAGGCTAGCTGAAGCTACAGGAAGACTCTGTCTCAAAAAGATCTGTCCCCCCGCAAAAAAAAAAAAACAAAAAAAAAACACAAAAACCAGAAAGAGAATGTAACAAACACTGGACTGCACTGTCTATTAAGCACTAAGGCTGTGTTGTCTCTTGATTTTTCTATCTTTTTCTTGGTTTTTGTTTCACTTTAAATCCTTACTTCAAAATGTGTTACTTTTTCCTGGTACTGTGATAAAATATTCTGACAAAAGAACAAGAAAGGTTGGCTCTGGCTCACAGTTTGAGGACACAGTCCATTGTGGTGGGAGTCCTGGTGGCAAGAGCTTAGGTAGCTGTACCACTGCACCCACAGTCAGAAAGCAAAGAGTGATGAGCCCTGGCTATGCAGCTAGCCGTTGTCATGTTTAAATTTTTTAAAATCTATTTTAATTGTATGTATTTAATTATGTGTATGTGTGGTGAACACATAATGCAGAGGCTTCGGATCCCCTAGAGCTAGAGTTACAGATAGTTGTGAGCTACTCAGTGGAAGTGCTGGGAACCCAATGGGGGTCATCTGAAAGTGTGCACTTTCAGCTGCTGAGTTCCCTCTCTCCACCCAAGGCTGCAGACCAAGAAATGGCACTTGCTACTTCTATTAGTGTGTCTTCCCACTTCAACCAATCTAATCAAGCTCCTCATGGGTATGGCAGAGGCCAACCTAATTAGATAATCCTTCAGAGGCAGGTGGGCCCATAAGGGTTGTCTTCTAAGTGATTCCAAATCTGGTCAAGTTTCCAATTAACAGTAACCATCCATATAAGAGCACACATCAAAATCACATGGGAGGCAGGTAAAAAGTCTTCATTTTACCCCACAAGATCAGTTGACAGTAGTCTGAAGCATAAAACAATTTCTAAGAAACTCTGAGTTATTGTTTTTTTTTTGTTTTACACAGTTTTTATTATATTTTCATAAATAATATATTAAATAATTACCATATTATGTGAATCTACTGATATTCAACTGCTAACTGCTCAGGGAAGGCAAATCAGAGTAATTCATGGATGACTTTTCCCCTCAGGTTCTTCACTTACACAAGAGAATGGAGGTTTTTCTATCCCATAAGGTCATTCCTGCGTCTACAATGACTAGATCAAGGATCAAGGGCACAATGAGAGCACAAGCTGCAGAAACAGACTGCCAGGACATCCTGGCTCCTGGTTTACTAGATGACCTTCAGGGGACTGCACCCTCATACCTCAGTTTACACATCTATCAAGTGAGCAGAACAGCAATGGCCTAGAAGAGCTGTTGAGAATGAACAAAATGAGCAATACAAGCTTACTTCCCTGCACACCACAAGCGTGTTTGTCCATGACCTAGTTCATGACCCTTCCCTTGACCATGTGGCCTCCCACTGTAGAGGAGAACCTAAAACATAGCTGCTCCTGAAAAAATGACCTTGAAGACTTAAATTAGAAAGTGGGCTTCTTGGCTATCAAGATTACTCTTAAGTAATCTCGAAACTAACAGTAATTAATAGGGGCCAGAAGAGGGAGTCAGACCCCTGGGACAGGAGTTAAGGAAGTTGTCAGCCCCCATGTGGGTGCTGGGAACCAAACCTGGGTCCTCTACAAGAGCAGTCTGTGCTTTTAACCACCGAGAAATTTCTCCAGTTCCTCCCCTTAGTTACTGAAGAATAACCAAGGAACTCTGAAAGTTTTTATAACTACAGAGTAAAATGAGGCATCTATAAATATTTTAACAAAAATTACCCTAATTATTTTAAAATAAGACATTATTAAATACAAATCTTCCGTGAGCTTGTCAAAGTACAATCTACTTTTTTTTCCACAAAGAGTCTAAATAGCTATTTTTATAAACTGTAAGTTGAAACTCAATACCACTATTCACAATTCTAACATTCAATCCAATTTCTGAAAACACAACCTTTGTCTAATGGTGATAACTGAAAATAATTCCAGTCTCAAAGTCAAGATATCCAAAAACACACTCAGCACTAAACTCAAGGCACAGTGCTGCTCTATAAACACGAAGCAATCCAGCATCACCTGGAAATTCAAGGATCCAATGCAAAGAGAAGTTATATAAACTATAGCTAAATCCACTGTGATGACTCATCCTCACCGTCAACCTAACTGGATTGGACCACCTAGGAGAACACCTCTGGGAGTTTCTGAGGGTGTTTCCAGAGACCTTTAATTGAGAAAATGACTTGCGCTGAATGTGGGCCATGGGCTTGGGTAGGAGACTGAATACAAAGAGACAACGGAAGAAGCCAGCTGGATGCCAGCACTGTCTCTTTGTTCTTGACTGTAGATGTAACTGCCTCATGTTCCTGCCACAAGCGTTCATTAGCTAACATACCATATCCCTTCCTAAACCATAAATCAAAACAAATCCTTCATTCCTTAAGTTGTTTCTGAGAAAAGGAACTAATACATCTACTCATATAATTTGCATATATCTGAGAAATTTATTTATACCGAGTTCTATTTAAATTATTTATTAAACATGAGCACAAAATTTAAGAAGCTCCAATTGAATACTTACGGGCTGTAGCCAGTAGTCTGTTCGAGCAGTTCTTTTCTTTTCTTCTTCAATCTATAAGACAGAGAAGACATTCATTAAAGTTACCTTTACCCAAAGAATAAAGTATAATTTTTAAGCTCTGAAAAACAGAACCATCCTTTGTAATTAACTTTGTGTGTGCTCATGTGTATGGAGGCGCACATGCGTGTGGAAGCTAGATGTCCAGTGTCTTCTGATCCCTCTCTGTCTTTTCTTTCTCCCGTCTTCTTTTATTTATTTTGATAAAGTTCTCTCACTGTAGCTGGAACACATTAAGATAGTTAGAATGGCTGACTCTCCATTCAACTCTGGATGTATCAGTGCTGAGTTTAGGGACATGCTGCTGTACCGGCTTTTTATTCCATGAGTGCTGAGGGTCTGAACTCAGGTCCTCATGCTTGCACAGCAGACACTTTACCATCTGAGCCACCTCCCAATCACTGTCATTTATTTTAAAAACTTTTTTTTTTTTTTGAGACAGGGTCTCCCTGTAGGCCTCGATATGGAAATGTGGAATTTGATATGTAGACCAGGCAGGCCTTGATCTCAGAGAGATCCACCTGCCTCTGCCTCCCTAGTGCTAGGATTAACAGCCTGTGCCACCACGCCTGGCTTTTAAAAGAAAAATATGATAAAGCAATTCAACTGACTCATAAACAAGCAAGGCCATCTGCCAGCAGTAAAAACAAACAAACAAACAAACCAACCTCTCTGTTTCCTCCTGTGGGACTATCAGGAGCTGGAAACAGGTAATTTTTCACAGCAAAACTATAAAACAGGACCAATTCAGCCTAGCATGGTCGAGACATTGTTTGAGCAAAGCAGAGCTTTCTTGTTTGATAGCTCTTGAATGAAGGAAAGAAGAGTACTACCAAGAGAGAAAGAAATAAAGAAGTGGCCAAAAGTACTGCCTGACCACTGAAGCTATCCACCACACTTCCTTCTTTTTCAGCTACATAGAGTTAACTCTGATACCAACTCTCAATGGAATCCATCAATTATTTATCTGTATGAGTGTTTTGCCTGCATGTATCTATGTGCACCATATGCATGTAGTATCTTCAGAGGCCAAAAGAGGGCACTGGATCCCCTGGAATCCTCTCCATTTATTTATTTCATTTATTTTTAAGAAAGGGTCTGATGCTAGCTAGCTATCACATGGGTGCTGGCAACTGAACCCAGGTCATCTAGAAGACCAGGAAGTGATCTCAATCACCAAGTTATCTTCCTAGCCCTCAAAAGTGTAATTCTTCAATTAATTCTAAACCCTTGTTAAAATTTTCAGTGCACACCTGCAAGACGGCACAATGTTTAAAGGCCAAGCTTGATGACCTGAGTTCAATCCCCAGGGCTCACATAGGACCTGCATGTTTGCCCTCAGAAATCTACATAGGCACACACACAATAAACAAAAATATAATTAAAAAAAAATTTTTTTCAAGTCTTCAGCGTTCCAATATGAACAAAGACTATTCTAAATCTTGCAAGGATTTTATTTTAAATAGGAAGATTTGGCTTTCCTTTTAAATGTTAAAACCGTCGTCATGGTGAGTAAGACCCAACCCACCCTTCTGTAGTAGTAGCACCACATGCTTACTACCGTCCAGCTCCAAGAGCCAAAGCAGTCATGCCTCAGGGAACGTCAACAAGTCTTCCCAGTCTCTACCTGTTCACACCGCCTAGCACCTGGTTTTATATACTTATTTACCTATCGATTTGCTTCTTAACTGAAAAGACTCCCTTTCTAGAATGCGTGCTCCATGACAAGCAAGGACTGTGGTTCTGTCCCTACCACACAGATCCAGGATTGCATACAATGCAGTGATGAAAGAGCATTCATAGTGTATTCACTTTATATTTTTAAGATTTTGGATTTCTCTGCATAGTGTAAGAACTAGTAAAAGATTAAACACTTATCTTCTTCACAAATAAAGAGATGCTAAGACTACAAGAAATAATATCGAAGGAACAACTTGAACCTTGTGTATCAATTCCTTCTCCTCTCTTCATCCTCTTATCCTCTTAAACTTATTATATAAATTTATTGACAGAGTAACGCTAGAATTAGAAAAGGGTATGAAGGACTATATTAAGAACCATCTTCAGAATTTCCCTAGTGTGGCCCTACCTCCAGATAACTTTTTTTTTTTTGGTCATTTTGAGACCGGGTCTCCCTGTAGGCCCAGCTAGCTTGAAACTCACTATGTAGACCAAATTGGTCTTGAACTCACAGAGATTCTCTTGCCTCTGCTTCCGGAGGGGTGCTCGGATTAAAGGCTTGTGCCACCACACCTGGCAATAACATATATTTTTAATAATTCACCATATAAATCTAACCATCATGTTAAATCTAATTAAAAGCATGCCACAGCTTTTGGCAGCTAGGAGGTGGCAAGACATGGTACATCAAGAGAATCTTGATCTCAGTCAATTACCAGGAAAGCCCTGTTAACTGAACTCCACTGACCTAATTGTACAGACAGTTACAAAGGCAATTTTTAAGGCAAGAAAATACACGTATTTGCAAAGCTCCAATCTGGTCAGATGAAACAAGGCTTCTTTGCCTTCACTATATATAAACTCTTTCTAAGGGCTGGAGAGATGGCTCAGTGGTTAAGAGTATCTTCTGTTCTTCCAGGGGATCTGAGTGTTTCCAGCATCCATGTTAGGCAGTTCACAAACTCCTGTAACCTCCCTGGGTCCAGGTCATCTGACGCCCTCTTCAAGTCTCTGATGGTGCCTGCACTGACATGCGCATACATTCATACAGACACATATACATGACTAAAAATAATTTTAATAACTTTAATAAATAACTAAAGTACTTATCTTACTTCAACTTGAATGGCATCTTTCCTCTAAGTGCCAAAGGGTCCGTGGGTGGTTCATAAAGCGTACCTCCATGATTTCATCCAGTGCAGACTTCTTTTTCTTCTTTTCTTTAGATTGAGCTGAGCCCTGTGAAGATTCTTTTCGCTTCACTGATGCTGTGCTCCCCAGAGTCTTCAGTGCGCTCGGTCCCAAAGAACTGGTGAACAGAAGAACTGGGCTGGTTTATAAGAACTACTCACAGACAAATATCTGGCTTATAACAGCACAGGATAAATACTGCAGTTAACCTGGAGTGGACCAGTCAAAAAAGGGCTTGTCTGCAGTTCTCGAAGACTATCAGCACTATGAGAACACTGCCCTGCCCTGCTTAACTCCCCTTCTCTTTCTTACCGTGTCAGCTGGTGCGATACTGTCAATGTGCAGGGTGATAGTGGCCTAGGCTTCAGGGTTGGGAGGATCAAGGAAGCAGCTACTTCCTTTAGTAACTTTAGAACCCACTTACGGTAATAATATGATCCTGCTCAATTGCAAGGATTAAATGAGATGTTTTAAAACAAGTGGTAGGAGTCAAGTACATTGCTGTCAGTTCTCTGTTTATCTAGCTTTTTTGTGTGCTGGGAACTTATTCCAGGGTCTTGAGAACGTAGACAAGCACTCTATCACTGAAGTATATCCCAGTCCAGTCAACACACTCCTACTGCTCCTGACTGCCTAGCAGTGTAAGTGTATACTCTACATTCTTTAGTGCCAAAACAGAACTGTCACCAGAAGACCACTCGCGTTTTCATTCCTGACTTCCTCCTCACACCTCAAGCAACCTACCACTGATACCATTGGTATCTATACCATTTAGTGTATTCTAGGTTTAGATCTACAAGAAGCATCATAAATCAACAGAATAATCCTTACCCATAAACTTACACCATAACCTCAGAGAAAAAGCATTTAGATGAGTTAACCATATTATCTGTCATGCTAGCTATATGTTAATATACACGAGAGAGAGAATGGAGCAGATTTAACAACTTTACTAATGATATCAAGGCTTGACATAATGGTGTCTATCACAGGCCAAGAAGATCCTTAAAGATACAAGACATTCAGCCTGCAAAGGTTACCATATTTGGAAAGGGGAACTTGGCAAGTCAAACTAAGTTAAAGGTTTGAGCTGGCAAATCATCCTGAGTGCCCTGAGCGCCATCACTACTATATAAGAGTGAGGCACAAGGAGACTGCGCATGCGGTGGAGAAGCGGTGTGCAGACACACGCTTGAAGAGGTTGTTCCTGAAGGCTGGAAGGGTGCAACCACAGGCCACGGGAAGCCACAGGCACTGGGAGAGGCAGAGGTAGGTCTTCCCCCAGAATCTCGGAGGGGACACAGGCCTGAAAACACTTTGCTTTTGGTAACAGTGATCTGAAAATTCAGCCTCCAGAGATGGGCATATTTCTTTGTTATATCCTATGGCATCTATGGCAACCTATTTCAGTAGCCATGGAATGTACTATGAGAGTAATCGGTCATGGGCAGAGGAACCAACCTTGACATCCATCTAGAAAACAAATGACAAAAGAGAATGAAGAGAAAAACCTCCAAGAGTGAACATTTAAGTTGCTAGATCAACCATTCTATACCTAGAACAGAGATGGTGAAGGCTGTGAAGGGCACTAGAAATGTAGTCACTGCATCAACCACATTGATGAAATAAAAGAATCGAGCCATGTGTTATGAACGGTATGCATACATGCTTGCCAGAGACCATTAAGACTGCTAGAACCATGACCTTGTGTAAAAGCCACCACAACCTTGTACAAAAACCACTTCTGCAAGGACATCTGCCCAGAGATTGTCCACCTTTTATCAGCAACTATTATTTTCACGTATTTTATGCACTCTCCTCCTCTCTGCCTTAAAGAGTGTAGTGTAACACGTCACCACTGCACAACTATGCCACTCCCACGATCATCATTTTTCAGGCTGGGTTCTTCTTTTTGGTTTTTGAGGCAAGGTCTCACTGTGTAGCCCTGGCTGGCTAGAATTCGCTATGTAGACCAGGCTGGCCTGATCTGCCTGCCTCTATCTCCTGAGTTGTTGGGACTGAAGGCGAGTCAACATGCCTGGCTAGTCAGGATTATTTCTGAGCTCAGTCAGTAAGGTGCCTGCTGTGTAAGCATGAAGATCTGATCTTAATACCCAGAATCCATGTAGAAAAGCCAATTGTTGAGGGCCTGTTGTTTGTAATCCTAGCCTGGTAGGTACAGACAGGTGGATCCGTGGGGCTCCATGCCAGCCAGCCTAGTCCATAAAAGATCCTGTCTCCAAAAATAAGGTGAGGGCTGGCAAGATGGTTTAGAGAGTAAAGGTGCTTGCTACCAAGTCTGAGGACCTGAGTTCAATCCTGGAACTCACATGGTGGAAGGAGAGAACTGACTCTAATGAGATTTGTCCTCTGACTTCACCTATGCACCAAGGTACATTCATATCCCTCCTCCCCCGACGCCCCCCCCCACCACACAATGTAAAACACAAGCAAAAAACAAGGTGGATAGCTCTTTAGGAACAATATTCAAGGTTGACCTCTGACCTCTACATGCATGTGTACACATATGCACATGAATATGAATACTAACACACACACTCATGCACAAACAAATATATCACCATTCTCTGGGAACTCACACGATTCTGAGTGATGACATAGGTTAATGACTTAAGTCTCTAATCTTAGAAAATGTAATACAGAAAATATAAAACAGAAAATGTCCTTCTATTATGTAGTCCCAGATAGTACTGCAGTGATGTAGAAGGAACCATTCAGTGGAGATGGATTCCCAGAGAACCACAAGCTTGTCTACACAAAGAATTTAATCTGAATGAGACTTTCTTAGCTGGACAAAGTGGGGTGCATCTGGCAGCCTAGCTACATGGGAGGCTGCAGCAGGAAGATCAAATGAAGTTAGCCTGGGCAATATAGACAGACCCCATTTCAAATAATACTAATATAATAAAATGTCCTCCAAATATAGAATCATCTGGCTACAGGGAAGTAAGACAGTAAGTACTGCTAAAAAGCAAATAAACTAATAAAAACCCAGCAGCCAACAACAATCAAATACAGAGACTCCAACCAGGAAAAAGGAGTCACAGCACATTAAGTCACAGTAGTCAGTATTTCAAACCTCTGAAGTTAGAAGACAGTCATTATGACCCACCTTGACTTGGAAGACGTTGCTCCTGCTGAACTACATGCTCCTTTATTGAGATTAAATGTAACTACAAAGAAAAAATGTTATTCTGTATATAGTTAAATGTAAGGGAAATTATAATAAAATACAGGTAAAATTCAATGGGTAGTCACATATGAATTCATGAGCTCCTTATTTATTGAGTTAAGGTCTCACTATGGAACCCAGGTTGGCCTGAAACTCAAGACCTTTCTGCCTTAGCTTCCTAGTGCTGGAATTAAGGTCTGTGCCACCATACCCAGCCCTACATATGAACACTTAGAATCAATGAGGCAATACACTCTTGTTCTGAGGCCACAGGTTCCTGTGTAATGATCTCGGCAGGTACTGGAAACAGAAGCAGGGCCTTGCACATCATACAACTTTGACAGCTCACAAAGGCTGCCTCCCACTCCACCCTTTTCCCTTGCTAGAGTACCCAGCTCTGTGGAACTGTCTACACATGCTATCCGTGGTCCAGGGGACATAACATCTTCAGTTTTGGGGTAAATTCTGGTTCTCTAACACAATCGGGCAAACCCTGGGACTGCTTTCAAGGCGGGTGCATGATACGGTTCTGCCCAATAACATCAAAAAGGAAGTGCACTGGAAGGGGGTATCTTCTAGAAGGTTCCTCACTCCTAAGGGGCCTCTAGAAGGGATGCTCTCTGACATCCTTTGGAAATGTTGTCAGGAAATGATGCTGAAGCGCATCCAAAAGGCTCATAGACCATCTCACCTCTGGGACTCTTATCATGGCAAGATATTTCCCTATCATTTAAGCTAATTTTTTATTCAATTTTCTTACTTTTAGTGGAAGGTATTCCATCTAATTCATAGTATTCCTTTTCCATTTTATAGATAAGAACAATGTGACCCTGACAGATTAAACCTCTTCTTCCCAAGCATATTGTCAGCTTTTAGCAGAGTCAATACACAAGAATCCGAAGGTTTAAAAAAAAGAAAGAAAAATTAAAACAACCTTTCTCTTCATCATTTTCTCTGCTTAATTCCGTAAAAACGGGGGTCTCCTGAAAAACAAACAAAATATTTTGAAGATTTAGTTTATAGTAAATTAACCAGCACATTCAGCAGGATTAAAGTATGACTCATTATCTCTGTTGCAAGCAGTTCAGAGGTAAAATTCTAAAGTGATTATAAACTAAGAAAAGATGTAAGGTGTACTTTGCATTCCTAACCCCAGCATTCAGGAGGATGGAGAGTTTGAGGCCAGTCTGGGGTACACAATAAGACCCTAACTTGAAGAAACACAGCAAAAAATTTACATGAATCTAAAAGAACAAGTGAGCTGGCCCAGTGGGTAAAGGTACTTGCTGCCAAGTCTAACAACCAAGCTCTATCCCTGGGAACCATGTGGAGGAAGGACAGAGCTGACTCCTGCAGGTTGCTCTCTGACATTCATGCAATGTTGTGGGGCATGTGTGTGTGCGCACATACACAAAGAAATAAATGTAAAAAAATTATTTAAGAAAATATTTTAATAGTTGCTATTCTGTACCAAATTGTGATAGTTTGCCAACATTTTCATTTCTATTACAAATTAAACAGAAAACAATAAAAAGAGATGGCAATAAACTTAAAGAATCTTAGCCACAGGACTAGTTTAAAAAAGAAAAGCCTGGCTTTTTTAAAAATATATTTCTTTCTTATTGGCTTTACCTCTCTGTGGGACACCGTTGTCTTCCCTGCAACTGAGCCTCAGCAAATCAGATTCCAGTAATGAGTTGAGCAGCAAGAGAACAATAATATGTGGCCTCTGTATGCACAAAATGTGATGCTTGGCCCCTGGAGGGAACTGAGAAGAAAGTCCCAGAAAAATGCAGCGCCTTGAACTGAACTTCCTGCTAGGTTGACCAACTGATTAACACTTCAATGACAGCAGTTTGGAATGTTGCTGATCCAGAGCTTATTTACAATTATCTTGGGCAATCTTTAGACCCCAGGTAGCCACTCCTAGCCCACCTGTTTCAGACCTTAACTAGTGACTAATAAAATGTATTAGCTTAACAAAGAAACAGCTTCCTCCTTCCCACCAATCAAAAGACTAAGAAGATCAGGAGACAGCATCTGAGACCTATATGAGAACCATCCCACCCTTGGCTATGACTTGCCTACTCAATGTATCTAGCAATGTATTTGAGCAGTGTCTTGATTTATGACTTTTCCTTGTTCTGTTACTATAGAAACTTCATGGAACTGCTTCCAAGCTGGAACATGGAATTTGGAGTGACCTGAATCTGTGTTCCCAAGCCATGGTCACTCATATTTGGCTCCAGAATAAACTATCTCTACCACCTTAAAAAAAAAAAAACTATATTATGGGATAATTTAGTATAAAGAGCCTTGAATTAAATAAACAAGTCAAGTGTCAAGTCCATGACATCTTCTGCAAACTGTGCATCCTCATCACTCAGAAGCTTTCTGGCACACAGACATATAAGAACTAGTTGTTGCAATACGTGACATGGTGCTGTTATTGACATCTGGACCCCTTATCATTACCTTCCTGTTTGTCTGCCTGGTTTTCACCGGGTCTTGAAACCTCCTCAGCTCAATATTCTAGTCTGCCTTCACATAGTCTTTGTCTTCCCTGGGTTGACACACCACACCACACAGTTTATCTCCAGCACTGCAGTAACTACAATCACAGGAAATGATCTATCCATTTATCTTCCCATTAGGTCCTGTCTGCATCTTAGAGATAAGGAGACTGAGTTTCAAAAGATTATTAAGTATAAGATGAGGAACTAAACCAAGGTTTGTTTCAACTCCAAATCCTGTGCTTTCATACTCTACCACACTTTCTCCTCCTCATTAAGGAAAAGTCAATACTCAAAAGGAAGCCATCTCCCTGTTTCAACTTGGCCTGGCCCTGGACCGAGGCCGCCCACCTGCTCTTTGCCTTCCAGACCTCTTCGCACTTGTTCCTCAATAAACTTGGCAGTTTTCTCCTCATCATCCAGGTCTTGCTTCTTCTTTTTTTCTAATTCCAGTTGCCGGCGAATAGTCTCAGGGTCTCTGTCTATGTACTGAATGTACCAGCCTTTTGGTGTCTCGTCTACTTTACACAAGCCTTAAAAAAAAAAAAAAAAGCATGACTTTATATACAGCCAAAGCAAAATGTAAATGTGATGTTTCCATTTCTGCATATTCACTCATTCAGTCAAGTATGACCAGATATATTCAAACACAAACCTCTGAGACATATCAGGTTTTCACACTTAGACAGCTACACTGAAGCAACATTTAAGCAAGAAAAACACATGAAAATCCTACATAGCAACTACTCAACTACATTTAAAGATTTAATAACCAATTAGTACAGAATCATCTCTTAATTTAAAATAGAGTAACATAACATACTGAGTAAACAAAACATTGACACAAACACTCTCCTGTCTTCTTTATTTCTCATCATATGAAGATCAAAAATGGAACAAAGAAACACAAACAAAATCACCTGAGCACAAAATCCCAGTTTCCCAAAGAAGAATGGATATAAAGCTGGGAGTGGTGGTTCCGGCCTACATACCCAGCACTTGGGAAGGCTAAAGAAGAGGACAGTCATGAGCTGAAGGTCATCTTGTGATACCTAATGGATTTGAGGGTAGTCTTGGCTACCATATGAGCCTTTGTCTCAACCAATAAAGAAAGAAAGAAAGGAAAGAGAGTGCGAGGGAGAGAGGGAAGGAGGGAGGGAGAGAAGGAGGGAAGGAGGGAGGGAGGGAAGATGAAAGGGGAAGAAAGGACGGTAGAGACTGCTAACTTCAAATTTTTTTTGTATCATATTAACTTGTTGGGGGGTGGGGAGGTACACATATGCCATGGTGTACACACTGAGGTCAGAAGAAAATTTTCAGAGTTGGTGATCTCAGAAGTCAAACTCAGGTCATGAGACTGCTAATAACTTATAAACTAAATGCAAGTATTATGGTTTGGATATGCAGTGTCCCCAGAGACTCTTGTTCAGAACAGGGTATCTAGCTAATGCTAAGTGATTGGACCCTGAGGGCGCTGACCTCATCACAATGTGGTGGTGCTATTGGGAGGTAGTAGAAACGAAGAGGCAGGGCCTGGCTGGAGGGCACAGGCTACCGGACAGCGCTCTGGAAGGGAACATTTATCCTGTGTACTCGGAAGGGAACATTTATCCCAGTCCCTCTGCTCCTTCTTTGGCTCATGGCTGCTCTGCTTCATGGCATACCCCCCAGCATGATGTCCTGCGTCACCATAGGCCCAGGAGGAAGGAAGCCAAGTGGCAAACTGAATTCTCTGAAACTGCAAACCAGAACAAACCTTCCCTCCTTCAGGGCGACAGTCTTAGCTATTTTGTCACAGTAATAAAAAGTGCCCAAAACAGAATATTTAAAAGATAAATCCTTGCATGGTCAAAAAAAAGTATTCTAGCTGGGCATGGTGGCTCTGTAATGTATAAGCCCAGTAATGGGAAGCAGAGACAGGATGATCATGAGTTCCAGGCCAGTCTGGGTTATATAAGATCCTGTCTTAAAAATTAACTAAATAAAACAAAGAGAAGCAACAGAAGAAGTATTCTACATTCAACCATGATAGACACGTGATAGACGTTTAACCGGGGACAGCATGCCCCTCCTGCAGGCTTTTAATTCCCCACACATCATCTTTTTTCCATGAATTTAAACAGAAACTGATACTGACTCCACTCCTCCCACTTATTCCCAAGATGCCTGTCCAACACCCTCTTACCCTCTCTGCCCAGCCACTTAGTAAAATCAGTCAGTGTCTCCCACTGAGTGGCATTCATATGGATGTGCTCTCTGTGGCTGATGTATTCATTGTAGACAATGTTGTTATGGACTCTCTTGGTGCCTAAGAACAAAATGCATCACTGTTGAGCCTGAGGCAATTACACAACAATAAAGTTGTTATTTGTACAATACTTAAGATGTTTACCAAAGCGTCTCCTGAGAAGTTCTAGAAAGTCATTTCGGAATTCCCTATTGAGGAAAGAAAGGACAACATTAAAGTACTTTCTTCAAATATATAGTGCCATCTTCTTGAAAGTTAAGTAATCATAAACTTTAATGACCCAACGACACATAAAACATCTACATCACCATGTGCCATAAACCTTTTTTTAAAGGTGTATGAGTCTATTGCTTATATGTATGTAAGCGCACCCATGTTCTGCAGTGCCCGCACTCAAAAGACGGCATTGGATCCCCTGGAACTGAAATTATGGATGGTTGTTGGCTACCATGAGGGTGTTAGGAATGGAACCCAGGTCCTCTGTAAGAGCAGCCAGTGTTCTTAACCAATGAGCCATCTCTTCAGCGCCACGTACTATAAACTTTTAAAGTGAGCAAGAAAGAACCTCAAAAACTAGCATTCAAGGATTAAGGCATCAAGTTGGAAGTTGAAACACTGTTTTAGTAAAGCACTCTAGAGAGAGCTCCCTGCAGGGTTTTTGTGCTAATGGTTTAATACAACCACTCTGTCCAGGTGAACAAAACACACGTTACAACCATCAAGCAGCTCCAATAAAGTCAACTAAAAAAGGAATATAACAAAAAAATCATAAGCAAATTAGAGGGAGATGCAGGGGGTCACAATATGGGCAGTGAGCTATAAACAGGACTTTCAGGGGTGAAAAGAGAAGGCCATTCCCAGCTAACACAGAGGCACAAAAGTCTGGCATGTTTTAGAAATGATGCTTTCCTCCTTTGGCTGAAGCCTAGGCAGAATGGTGTGAGGGAGAGAAGGCATGGCTGAAGACAACAGGCTTATTTTTAAATTATCTTGAATGTCATGCTATATAGATGTAGGCAGGGAATATAGAATATCTTTCCAACCTAAATAACTTAGGTTTGAAAATTAATTTACTAAAATCTTTAATTTGAGAGATAATCATGGTTTATACTGCCATAAAGATAAATGAAATCCTAACATAAGAAAATGGAGAAGTGGAAATCATGATGTTAATCAAAATAAGCCAGATTATAAAGGCAAATACAGTGTCTTCACTCATCTTAAGGGGAAGTATGCAATACATGTGACATGAAATCAGAAAAGCAGACTACTTGGAAGGGAGGGATGAGACCAGTAGCAGGAAGTACAGAGAGGGGCTGACAGCAGAAGAGACGGGAGTGACCAGCGCAATGGCACTTGTATGGAAACGCTGCACTAAATCATATTATTTTTCATGGTAAATTAAAAAGTTAAATAGATAAGCAGACATCTACAGACAACCATGGCAGGAGAAGAGAGGGAGGGAGGGAAAGGAGGGAGGGAGGGAAGCAGGGAAGGTGGAAGGGAAGGTGGGAGGGACGAGGGACGGGAAAGAGAAATAGAAAGAAAGAAGGAAAATAAATCAGTGGGCAGCTGGATGGCCGAGAACAATAATTCTCAAATTATGTTCCCCAAACAAAATCTCTAGCTCCATCCAAGATCTACTGAACCAGAAGCTGGGTGTGGGGCCTGCCATTCTGTTAAACCAGTAGCTAATTCTGTACATATGACAGTGTAATAGGACCAGGAGGGACCAAAGGTACAAGCTGGCAAACCAGTGAGGAATCACGACAGTAATTCAGGTGAGACATGCTGAGAACCACTACCAGGGCAGAAAGAAAGGAAAAGACTGAACTCTAAAGGACATTATGCAGGAGAATGGACAAGAGGGGATTCCAAGTGGAACAGAGGGTCTCTTAGCTGACACGAAGTAAGTCTAGTAGAGAGAACATTGGGCCCAACTTTAGAAATGCTGACTTTAAAAGAACTTTCGGAAATACACAGTAGTTATCAAGGGGAAAAAAATCTGTAACTCAAGACAGATGCTAATGAACATCAAAATTTAAGAGATATATGAACATAAAAGTAATAGTTAAGAGAATAACGTGATGTGTGGAGAGCGGAGCAGGATGAAAAGATGACAAAAGGAACCTTGAAGAACATTCTGGCATTTGAAGAGCTGAGAGAGGAAGAGAAAGAATAACAGGAATGGAAGTAGGAAGCCACGAAAGAGCATGAGAGAGGATGTCAGCAAAGACTTACACGCACTATCCACTGAGCAAAGATCAGGAGAATGAAGACGGAAAAGCCACAGGCAATCCTCCAGGAGCTCGAAGGGCAGAAGTCAGCTATAGTGACAGCAGAGTGACCTGGAGGTAGCAGGGAAGGCTGAGTGTCTAGCTCCTGTCAAAATGCTCTTCTTCAAAGTGTGACACATGTCTGATGGCATTCAAGAGTTTGTGGTGGTTCACAGAGAAAACTTTTTTTGCCTTTGTCACTGATAATTTAAAAGCAATGGAAGGAAACTAGGCTTGGTGGCAGACACCTGGAATTCCAGCACTCAGGAGGCTCAGGAAAGATTGCTGTGAGTTTGAGGCCAGCCTGGACCCCATCTCAGTACCAGTCAAGGCTTTGTAGTAAGACCCTGTTTCCAACCTCCCCGAGAGCCCCTGTCCCATCAAAAGAAAAAAGACAGGGGGAGGGGGTGATGGAAGGTAAGCCTGCCAGAAGCTTAGCCCAGCAGGCAAGGTCATGGGCAGTGAAAGCAAAGCACACAGCGGTGGGTGGATGTACTCCGCATGATGCCAATCACACAAAAGCCAGGCTAGTTTCATCTAGCATGTCCGTGAGGAAGCAGTGAAACTTACTGGCTGTATTAAGTCACAACCTTCAAAAACCCCTTCTAAGACTATGATGAAATAGAATTACTGACAACCTGCTGCTGCAGCTGTATGTAACAGCTGCCACGAGAAAAGCACCTGTGCAGCCAAGCTGTGAGTTGAAGCACTTTTTTCCTAGGATATGGCAGTGCAATGCCACATTACACTGATGCCTAAATAAAGACTGAACGAAGTTCAAGAGATAAAGATATCTTTAAATTACTTACTCTGAAAAATAATCCATAAACTGCTGAGGATTTTCTGAAGCCAGCAATAGCTGTCTCTGATGAGATTCTGACATACAATGACACTTGAAGCCATTCTACAGAAAATGGAGATGTGGTAGTTAAATTCTCATGTATCGCATCACAACGGTGCCTAAACAGAAGTGGTTAATTAGGCCCCCAACCTTCTCTTCAATGATACATGGCTTTTAAAAGAGTCAAATCACTAGCCATAACCACTCTCCAGTTTTTGTGTGGTGTGCACATATATATGTGCATGTGTGTGGAAGACAGAGGTCAACACCAAGTGTCCTCCTCTTGGGCTCTCCACCAAATTTCAGACATGATCTCTCACTGAGCTCACAGGCTACATTAGCTGGCTGGCAAGCTTCTGGGATCTTCCTTCCAGATGACAGGCACAGACTACCATGCCTGTCTTTCTTACATGCATGCTAGGAATCCAAATTCAGGTCCTCATGCTTGCAAGGCAAGTACTTCACTGAGTCATCTCCCCAGCACCCAGTTTTTATTGCTTTTACTTTCCATAGAGTTGAGTTTTGCAACTCTGCTAATCAAAGAGCAATCTCTGAGGTAAAAGAAACTGAAAAATAATTCTGCAAAATACACACATGAAGAACAAATGTGCCTGGGCAGTGATTTCAATTATTATTATTATTTTTTTTTAGATTTAATTTAGTCACTTCTTGCTGAACACCTAGTTTGTAGAGAGTGTTATGCAAGATCTTAGAGAAAGGAAATGAGGCAAAATGGCTCACTACTGAGTTTCCACTATGGAAACTATTTTCACTCACTTTCTTCTACTTTAGCTTCTTATCCAAAATACACTGATGCTTATATTATAAGCTTTGTTAAATATATTATATGTGTACTTTTAAAAATGATTGTTATCAAACATACAAGCTGGGGCGGGAGAAAGCAGGCTCAGTGGTTAAGAATGTTTGCTGCTTTTGCAGAGGACTAGAGTTCAGTTCCCAGCACCCACATGGCAGATCACAAACATGTAATTCCAGTTCCAGGGAATCTGATGCCCTCTTCTGGTCTCCATGAGCAATGCACATTCATGATGTACATACATACAAATGCAAGCAAAATATTCATACACAGAAGCTGGTAAGCTAGAAAGCTAGACACATGGGCATGATTTTAAAGCACTGTTCTTGTTCTCACAAAGGGGAAATAAAAGACCGGTCTCACTATGCAGTCCTGGAACTTGATATGCAGACCAGGATGGCCTTGAACTCACAGCGAGTGATCCATGGGTCTCTGTCTCCTGGGTGTTGGGGTTAAAGGCATGGTGCAGTATGAAGCACATGGCACTACCTCCTATGCTATTCCTCCAAATGTTTAACCTGAACCTAATCCAGTTGGCAGAATTATAAGAATTAGAAAAAGACAGTCAAAGATATTCAGAAGGAAACAATTCAACATTACAGGGATGCAAGAGGACAACTAAGTGACCTTAGTCTCTCTAGTAAATCAATGTTAAGGAAATAAGAGTGAAGTAGGGGAGATTAGATCCTATCCAACATTTCTTTTAAGTTGGATTTTTTTTTTGGGGGGGAGGGTCTCAGACAGGGTCTCTCTATGGCCCCAGTTACCCTAAACTTTACATGTAGACCAGGTTAGCCTCGGTCTCACTGAGATTCACCTACCACTGCCTCTGGATTTCTGGGATTAAAGGGGTACACCTGTGCGTCCAAGTATGGGTACCTGTGGAGGCCAGAAGAGGGTTTTGGATGGCTGGAACTGGAATTAGAGGTCACTGCTTCCTGCCTGACATGGATGCTGGGAACTGAACTTGGGTCCTCTGCAAAAGCAATACTCACTCTTAACTGCTAAGCATCTCTCCAGCCCTGGCTTCTATTCTAAACCTTGAGAGAATTAAGGGTCCTAATACCACAGAGCACAGTAAAGAAATTTTTAAATTAATTTTGCTATGCTGATGACATACTGACAAACAATGAAGTTATATGGACAAGTATTCTTATGTTTTGAGTACATATTTAGGGATTCAGAGGTGACATACACTGATATTTATGTAACTTAAAACACTTTAGACCAAAAGTAAATACGGAGAAATACTTAAAGTTAACATATGGGTGATATGGATTGAAATTCATATACTGAAACTCTAACCACCATGGGCAGCAGTGGAAGTGAGGCCTTTGGGAGGTAATTATGTTTAGGTCATGAAGACAGAGGCCCCTTGTTTATATCCTTTTAAGAGACAAACTTGTTCTTTCCACCCTGAACACAGAAAGAAGACTGCGGAGAAGGATCAGTCATAATTTTGGTTCCCAGCTTCCACACCATAAATGTCTGTTGTTTAAGCACCAAGTCTACAGCATTCTATTATAGCAGGCCAAGCAAGAGCCACTGTACTAGCTTCGAGTCTTCCGGGAAAGATTTCATCTTGACTTTAAACAGAAAGGGAATGAAAAGGTATAACTACCAGCGTTATTCAATGTGAGTCCTACCTAAAAGATCTGACTTCTCACACCTCTGAACTAAATGATTCTTGCTCCCTCTGCTTTCTCCACCCCACTCCACCGTCCCACACTCCCACACTCCCGTCCAGTATGCAGAAAAAACGCCACACCACTGACTAATTCTTGGTTCTTTCCTAGGGCTCCATCATCTTCCTGATTAATGGGAAAATTGTACTGCATGATGCACAAGGCTTTTCAAGATTTGCCTGACTCTATGGGACACTTTACACTCATTTAAAACTCAACAACCTTACAGGAGGCACAAATATCATTTTCACTTTACCAATAAGTAAAAAGTTACTGCCCAAGACCATACCACTATTAAGCAGTACAGCTTGCCTTCATAATTTGCACATACTCCAGGTAAGCCCATAACTTAAACCACAGTATTGGGCCTGGCACACTGAAAGTGCTCAATAAATGCTTGTTTTGATTTCTTTCCATAGAGAGTTGGAGCGTGGGGTGAGGGGCTCGAGAGATGACACAGATCACTTGTGTCCGGCTGGGACGGGAACCTGCAGGATGGATGGCTACCCTGGACTGAGGCGCTGTAGGGAGGAGCGGAACCCGCGTCCTCCTCTTCATTGGGGACTCGAACCCGAGTCTCCAGTAGGGTCTTGCGGGAGAGGCCAGACCAGGCCCACTCACCTCGTCCCGGCACTGCTTCTGGCACATTTGGCAATACCAGCGCAGCTTCTGGAGTCCTTTGGACTTGATCCTGTTGGCGATGGCCTTGGGGGTAAGAAAGTCAGACTTGCCCATGGCGACCAACAGAGCAACAAACCTTCAGGGGAGCGAGCTCCGCCAGCCGGAAGCGGAACGAGACTGAAGCAGGATAGGTGGGACAAAAGCTGACATCAGGAAATAGATGGGGCCTGGGAAAGCCGGGCTTCAACTCCCGCGAGACTTGGGCGGACTGCAGGCGCCGGCGAGGAGCGCGGGTGCGCTGCTCCCCGCGCACGCGCAGTGAGGCCGTCTGCCCGACCTTCAGCAAGGTTCCGTCATGTTCTGCCGGGCGAGCGTCGCTGGGCTGTCGGCCTGGGCCTTGCAGCCGCAATGGTATGGCAGGCTGCGGGAGGACCGGGAGGGATGCGGGGGCTCGGGCCGGTGCGAGGCAGGAAGGAGCGGGGCCGCAGGGCTGCAGGGAGGACGCTGAGTCGAGCTAGGCCCGGGCTCCTGCACACGTCCCGGGCCTGGGCTGCGGGAAGCAGGCCGCCGCCGGGCGGGAAGGGTGAGTGCAGGGGCCCCAGCTGGGTCGGAGGGGACAAGGTCACAGCCTCGTCCCCCGAGACTGGCACGGTGTTCGGGACCACGGGACCCAGACTTCCGTCTCCGTACAGTTAAGCGTCGGGGAGTCTTGATTTCGCTCAGCTCTTGACTTCTGCCTGGTACCGGCACCGAGTCTTGTAAAACCTTCAGGGTGAAGGGGAGACTCGAGAAAGGGCCTACGAGAAGTTAAGTTGTGGTTTTCGGCCTTGACGCCCTGTGAAACTTTGCACTGCTGAGCAGCGTGAGCCTCTAAAAGCTGATGGTTTGCTGAGCACTTGTGTCGGGCACCCACTGTGTCTGAGCCAGGCTCTTTGCTGGCTCCTGGAGAAACGAAGGGCGACCACATTTGGTCCCTGTGTTTGCAGAAGAGCATTAAAGATTTTGTCTGTTGGAAAGACATCTGACTTTGTCATCACACTCTGAGGTTGAATCTGTAACCCTGCAAGGTCATAAAACTGTCCCAAGGTTCCTCGGGAGGAGGAGGAGACAGGTGGGCTTTAATGAAGTGACATTGGTTAAGTGCTCTGTGGTTAAAGGATGCTGTAAGTTTTGATGACTTTAGATTAATTCTTTGGTCAAATAGGCACATTAGAATTCCTAGGAATGGCAGATAAAAATTGGTTTATCATGGGAGCTGGAAAGACAGATGGCTCAGCTGTTAAGAAATTGGCTGCTTTTGCAGAGGACCCAGGTTCAGATCCCAACATCCACAAGGCGGCTAACAACCTAATTCCACTTTCAGGGGGATCCAGTGTCCTCTTCAGACCTCTGTGGGCATTGGGTGCACTTACATACATGCAAGGCAATACATTCATACACATAAAATTAAAATAATAAATACAAATTTTTAGAAATTGGTTTATGGGTGGTGCTTTATAATAGTGAAATACTTTGAGAAACTTTTAAACAGGGCACATATTATTAGCTGTAGACTTTGTCAGAACAGTTCCTTGTTTTCAATCTGGAGGATTTCTCAGTAGTTGCAGTAGTAAACTAGGTTTTTGTGTCCTAATTTTATTTAAAAGAACTACCTACCAAGCATTAATTGAAATAGTCCTTTCCTTAAGCACAGGCTTTACAGCAATATGCAAGAGTTTCAGGCTAATGAGGAAATTAAACATCTTGTGAACTTAATACATGTAGATTTTAGTGACTTAAATCTTGGAAAGCAGGTTGTTTACCTAATACTGGAAAATAATATTAATAGGAAATGACAGCAGTTGAATTCTCCATTGTGTTAATCAATCAGTAGACATTTGTGGAATGCCTACCTTGCACCAGCTGGCACCCTGCTCGTGTTAAAATGTGAAGGTGAACAGACATTCTAAGTTTCCTGGAAATTCCAGCCTGCTGGTAGTACTCCACAGGCACCCGCTCTTTTCCATTCTGCCCTCTTGTGCATGTGATCGCTCAGTATTTTTAGAACCTGAAGTTAATACAAGGTAAAATGTTTTCCATAAAATTCTAGGCATAACTTTATGAAACACACGAGGTCATTTGAAGAGGTTTCAATAAAAGCTTCCTTTAAATAAGACCTCTCAATCTCAGGTAACTTCTGCCAGGGAACTAAACCAGAACGTCAGTCAGCAAATGCAGGTCATAGCACTGAGTTGAACCCCTTTGGAATGTTGGATTTAAATGGGTAGACTGAAGATTTAGGGACCTTCAGCAGTCCACTGTGGATTCCACATTCCCTTCTCTTGTAACATTCCATCCCTCTTGGTGCCTGATGTCTTCCCCATCTTTGGCCCTTGTTTTCCCATTTTAGTTGCCTTTTGAATGCAGAAATTAAGACCTTTAGGTTTCACATTCCACAGAATTGGAAAGAAGAGAAAAATGCCTTTATCTTCCCAGAACCATGAAAAGCATGACCTTGGCTCTGTTTTGGTTGTTGGAATCTTTAGAAAGTGCAGTCTGTGCATGTTACAGTTTTGGTATTCAGAGAAGAATTTGAGAAAAGGAGTTCCTGATTTTTTACTGTTTTCATATTTGAGGAGAATTTCTTTTTATTTCTTTAGTGTTCAACTGTCCCTAAAATGGAAGTGTTCTGTAAGAGGGTGTCCAGGGCTGTAAATAGAGACTTGAAAGGCAGATTGCCCTCTGACAAGAGCACACATCTGCTGGTGAAGGTGCACTGGGGCAGCTGGCTGACCTGATGGGCCCTCACCCCACTCCGCCTGGCTGTGTGCAACCTTGAGTGAGTCTGTACCACTAGCTCCTTGGCTTTGAAACACAGGCAGTAACAGTCGGTAATTAGCTGAGTGAGTGTGAGGCCTAGATGAGTTCCAGTGTCGAAACCTGGCAGTTTCAGTATTCTGAGTCCTTATGCTGGGACAGGCTCTAATTTCAGGAGCTTTGAGGTGCTCTCATATTATACTTCACTTAGCTAAAGATGACTGTCTACATTACAACTTTCCCTTTAGAATAATCTGACTACCAAATGGCCATGAGCTGCTTGAACTTACAAAAAAAATATTTGTGTATAGTATAATGCAGGCTTGAAAGTGGAGGTCAGAGCAAAAAAACTGGGAGTCAGTCCTCTCCTTTAATTGTGGGTTCCAGGAATTAAATTAAGATCGCTCCTCCAGGAAAGTTTGATGTACTGCATTTTACACTGAGAGCTTGCATTGAGAAGACAAGGTGCTCACTGACTGCATCATGTCCCAAGACACCCACTGAAGATTATTTGAGAAACGTTGACATGTACCAAATATAGTGGATAGAGACTTAAATAGTTTGTGGCTAAGTTCCGAGTACCTTTTTTTATTAAAAAATTTTTTTTTTATTTTTACTTATTTTTTATTTTATACATGAGTGTATTGCCTGCGTATATAAATGCACCTGTGCCATGCAATGCCCACAGAGGCCAGAAGAGGACGTCAGATCACCTGGAACTGGAGTTATAGATGTTGGTTAGCTGCTGTGTGGGTGCTGGGAACTGAACCCGCGTCCTCTGCAAGAGCAGCCAGTGCTTAACCGCTGAGCCATCTCTCCAGCCCCCCCCCCTTTTTTTTTGAGATGGCCTTGTACTCATTAGAGATCTGCCCGCCTTAGCCTCAAGCATTGGGATACCTCACATTTGTCTAGCACCCTCCATGATTTAGTATTTATTGCCTTCAATTCAGTATGTCTGCCTTCTTTGGCAGACAGAAACTCTCTTATGTATTTTATGTAGAAAATGTGTTTGTAGACTTCAGTCTTTAATCCCAGCACTCGAGGGCAGAGGTAGTGGGTTCTCTGGGTTCAAGGACAGCCTGATCTATGTAGTGAGTTCCAGGCCAGCTAGTACTACATGATAAGACCCTGCAGGGCGGGGCGGGGCGGGGCGGGGGAGGGCAGTGGCGACCAATGCGGGAACTAAAACATTGTGTTCCTCCAAATACCTAATGTGATTCAGACTTGCTTCATCTACTACTCCATCTATAACAAAGAGCTCGTGTGTGTCTAAAACCACACTTTTAGTTATGACCTATGACTCCATATGACTCTAGAGCATTTGGGATAAACTGACTATATTGGGAGAAGAAAGGCAGCTAGAGCTAGTGTGACTTCTCCAGTGCCATTTCCAGAAAATACCGTTACAGGAACAGCTATGGGTATCCATGGTCTGTGTGCTGAAATAGCAGTGTGTCAATGTTTCCCTGCTTTTACTTTCCACTCAGTGTGTCTGTTTTCACACCCAGACCTAATATCGTCTGTATGGTCAGTTTCCTCATTTATTTTCTTTCACCTGAGTAATACCGGTATTAAACTGTGTAAGTCCAAAACTTTTCTGTATTGATTTGGCTTTATTTTGCTGTTTTGGTTTTTTGCTGTACTGGGGATTGAACCGTGGGCCTTGAACATGCTGTACCAGTGCTCTACCACTTGAGCTACATCCCCTAGCTTATAAAGCAAGAGATTTAGTTTTAAAACAACTGAGTTATGACTCTTTACTTATTTTTAAGCATATAAATGCCTAATTGCAAAAGTGAGACAGAAAATATACATCATTCTGTAATCTCCTTTTTAAATTTATAATTAAAAGAAAATTACATTTTTACAATATAGTTTTACATTTATATGAAAGTTGAGCCCTTAGTATGAGGCGTTCACATCCCTGTCTACCACTCTGGAGGGCTTCCTGTTTTTGACATATTGTACTATAGTGGTGTGAGTAATGTAGTTAATGAACTTCACTGATACCTTATAATGAACTATAGTCTGTAGTTCCTCTAAGATTCATCCATTTTGGAATACAGTTTTATAAATTTTGGCAAATACTTATTGACATGTATCCACCATTTGGAGGGGGAGGGCATCAAGATGGCTAATCAGGTAAAAGCTCTTATTGCCAAGCCTGATGAGCCAAGTTAGATTCCCCAGAAGAACCTTTAAGGGTAAAAGAGAGAACCAACCCCCACAATTTGTCCTCTGATGTCCATATGTGCACCTTGACCTACATACATACTCATGCAAAAGTACTAATGAACCTTTAAACAAAAGAGGTTTATGTTTTAAATATGCCTTTTATCCATAGATACATTTTTGCAAATTCTTAATTTTTATTAAATTCAACTTAATTTTTCCTGCAGTGTATCATGCTTTTAATAACCAAAAACTCATTGCCAAAACCTTTGTTACCTTCTAGAAGTTTTATAGTTTGCCATTGTCCACATAGGTCCATGATCACTTGATTTTGTAACAGGAGCTATTTAGCATTTTGTATACGAATGTCTAATATTCTGGCACTCTTGTTGAAAATAGGACCCCTTCCCCATTGAATTGGTTTTTCTGCTTCCCCATTAAGACCAGTTGACTATCTGTGTGTATGTCTGTGCTCTCTGTTCTGTTAGTAGTTCCTGAGCCCTGTCCATTCTCTCACCAGTACTCGTTACTCTTAACTACTATAACTTATTAGGAAGTTTTGAAGTCATGTCTTCCAACTTTTTTCTTCTTCAATATCTACTCTAGATCTTTTGTCTTCCCATATAAACTTTAAAATCAGTTTGTTGATATCCACGGTAACGTACTAAGGTTCAGATTAGAATTGTGTTGAATCTGTGTTTCAAGTAGAATTGATTTTAGCAATATTGAACTTTCTTATCCATGAATATGGAATCTGCTTGTTTGAATATTTTATTTCTTTCATCAGTATGCTCTAGCTTTCCTCATGTAGATCTCACATGCCTAAGTTCCTTTTTGATGCTTTTTTTTTCATTGGAAATATACTTAAAATATGTTCTTTTAACTATTTTTGAATGTACAGTTGTACAATCTTCAAAATCCAGTTGTTGGTAGCTGTTACAATAATTGGCCCTCCTTATTTTTGGCTTCTCCACCTGAAGATTGAGCATATTATGATGTATATATAAAAGTCTTGGCATCAAGGATTTGGGTATCCAAAAAGGAACCTGAACCAAACCCCATGGTTGCTGATGGTTAACTGATAGAAAAGCAGTTAGCTTTTATGTACATAAAATAACCTTATGTCCTGCAACCTTGCTATAACTTATTAGTTCTAGAATCTGTGTGCATGTGTGTGTGTGTGTGTGTGTGTGTGTGTGAGAGAGAGAGAGAGAGAGAGAGAGAGAGAGAGAGAGAGAGAGAGAGGTGCACATCATGGGGATGGAAGTATACAGAAGCTGGAGGCGGACATCGGGTTCTGACAGAACAGATTAAGACAGGGTCTCTCAGCCTGGAGCTAGGCTGGCAGCCAACAAGCTGCAGTGATCCTCCTGTCTCTACCCTTCATGGTGCTGGGGTTACAAATGCCAGCAACCACAGTAAGCATTTTTTAATATTTAATGTAATATTTTATGTGTATGAGTGTATTACCTACATGTCTATAGGTTTACCTGTGTTGTCCAATGCCCACAGAGAAAGAAGGTGTCTGCTCTCTTGGAACTGGAGTTACAAATAGTTATTAGCTGCTATGTATGTGTTAGGAACTGAACCTGGGTCTTCTGCAAGAACAATCTGTGCTTTTAACAGTAAGCATTTTATATGGGTGATAGATATTCATACTCGGGCCCTCAGGCTTGTACAGCAAATGTTCTTACCCACTGAGCATCTCCTCAGTCTGAAGTATTTATTTTCTCTCCAGATTCTTTGGGAATTTCCACAGACAGTTGTGCCATCTATGATTTTTTTTTTCCTTTCTTAACTCTGTGCATTAGCTGTGACTTTAGTATAGTGTTGAACAGCAGTAGTGAGAGGAGAGGATATCTGGTTCATCCTGTCTTGAGGGAAAAGCTTCTGGTATCTCATCATTAAATCAGGTTTGTGTAGATGTTCAGTGTTGGGTTGAGGAAGTTATCTGCTCCAGGTTTCCTCAGAGGCTTTGTTGTGAATTGATATTAGATTCTATTTGGTGCTTCTTCTGCCCGTGTTGATAGTATGGTGTTCCCTCCTTAAACTGTTGGTGTACTGAATTATATTATATTATATTATTTTATTTATTTATTTATTTATTTTTGAAGCACTAAATGAGCATTGTGTGCCTGTCATAAATCACACCTGGTCATGGCATAGAGCTCTTTTTAATATGCTTTTGAATTTAAGTTGCTAATACATTATTGAGGATTTTGGCATCTGTATTCATGAAAGATGTTAATTTTTAAAATTTTTACTACTTTTAATGTATTTATCTAGATTCAGTATTATATGAATACTTGCTTCATGGAATCAGAACGTTTTCCCTCTGCCTCTAGTTTTACCTAGTCTGATTTGACTGTTTTTATTTGGTTGGTTGGTTATGGTTCTTAGTGTCAGCTGCCGTCTCTACTGATAGTTTTCATTTTATATCTTAAACTCTCATAACTTCTCTTTTCGCACTAGACATTTCTAACTAGCCCCCTGGTCTTTCTCACTATATTTTATTCAACATTCAGTACCTCTTTCTACCCTGTTTTTTTAATGGTGGTCATGATAATAAAGTCCACCTAGGTCATTCAGTTAAAACCTCTGGGATCAAGCTCACTGTTTCCTTTCCTCTGAGAATTTGCACTCAAGTCTCGTCTCCTTGATTTGCCCACATCACATTCCAGGTTCTTCTGTATCTTGAATGTAAGCTGTAGCCACCCATGTCTCGTGTACATCGTATTCCAACCTCATTGCACAGTGATGACAACTGCCATCAGAAAACTGACGTGTGAGCTAAAAAACATTTTTTTCCTTAACCATCTACTTTCTGATTGAATTTGAGGTCCACTCCATAGGAGGGGTTTCAGTTCTTGTACTGTAAATGTGGTCAAAGGTCCATGATTAGGGAAGTCATAGGGCCCAGTAGGGAAGCTTCTCTTGTGCTAAATGGGCATGATATCCCTGTCAAATTGCCTTCTAAATATTCATGTGTGTGCTCATAGATTAGTGCTGCTGTCAGCCTTGCTCAGAGAAGCTTCTTGCAGTGGAGCAAATAACAGCAAAGACTCGTACAACTGGTCAGGATGCTGAGAATAAGTGACTGTAGCATGCCCAGCACCAAAGGGAACATCTGTATCACTGCCTCCATGGCTCAGGGAGCATCTCCAAAGAGGACTGAAGTATTGCAAGCTCAGGGAGCATCTCCAAAGAGGACAGAAGTATTGCAACAGCCACAGAATCCAATAGAGTGTGACACAAGGCCATCTTCTGGGCATGACATCACTTGGCTCCTTCAACTGTCCGTGGGGGTGGGGACTTACAAGGCGACACCCCTACTGAAGGTTCTATTGGCAGTTAAGAGTTGCTGAGGGAAGGGAAGACATTTTCTTCAGTAGTACAGCCAGTGTTTCTATAAGTAACTCCTCACCCTTGCTCCTGTAAGTAACTAATTAACCTCATTGGTACTTGGGAAGAGGAAGGGAATCGTTAAGAGTGGGAAAAGGATAAAGGAGGCAGAATGTGATCAAAATGCATTATGTGTACAGTAAAATGTCATAGTGAAACCATGATTTTGCAGTTAGTATGCTATAATAACTTTTAAAGTTAAACCTTGATTGAACAAATTCTGCCTCATGTAGATTGGGGTGGGGCCATGTAATCTATAGGATTGCTTTGTGGTTCTCAACGAAGTACCCAGTCCACTCCTATAAAGGCAGACGCTGTCTTGTTTTTTTGGTACGACTTAAAAACAAGGAAAGAGAAGGAAAGCGGCGCGATGGAAGAGGAGGTCACTGAGAGCTGCGAGGAGGTGGCTGATGGGAGGGGGGGGAGGGCAGTTGGAAAAAAAACTGAAGATCACACAAAGGGACAGGAAATCCGGAACTCTCAAAGTGCCCACTGAGCTTCAAGATGAGCCTTCCTCATCCTCAAGAGGCCCACCAGCCACGGTGTGTTCAGCCGTGTGTTCAGCCGCCACAACTCCACAGCATGTCAGCGATTCTGGTCAAGTCCCGAGCACAGCGCAAAGCCGGGAGGAAGAGCAGGAGAAGCCCATTCCTCCTCCAGAGGCCAACCAGATCTCCCAATCTGAAGACAGCAGGCAGCCCATTAATGGGTCCTGATGGGTCACGAGGCTTCAAACAGCGAAGATAAATGCAGGCAAGAAAGGATGCTGCTGCCCCGGCCGGATGCTGCCGCCATTGGCTCCTGGATTGTCTGCTACAGGTCGGACTGCTCTAGCAGACATCAGGACTTGACCAGGAGCAGTGACCGGACTTACTTGCTCTGTGAGCCCCTTGCCCCACCCAATGTGACCTTGAACCCCATGCAGTGTGACCCCCTAACCCCCTTCCCACTGTGATTGGCATGTTGACAAGGACCGCCCCAAATCAGTAGAAAGGGGAGGGTGGGGGCACCTGCCAAGGACGCAGAGCAGACCATCAGACAAGGCCACTTGGGGAGAAGCCAGTGCTAGCAACAGCAGTTTATCATGTTTTCATTGATTTCAAAACTAAAGACAGTTCCCACCCACCCCCCAGTGCATGTCTTCATCACTTAAAAGTAAGTTCCATTTGAAAAAAAAAAAAATGTTTTTATAGAAATAAGAAGACTTTGCTGTATTGTAAATGGTCTATGAAGCATTCCTGTGATTACTTATATATATATTTGCTTCAAAATGTATTTGGTAATTTTATAGCAGAGCAGGAAATCATTAAAATATGAACACTTAAGACACTATCAGGGTGGACAGATACGTAACAGGAAAGCTGTCAGAATCTGTTGTGCACCCCATTCTCCAGCTCATCACTGGAGCTTGTTTGGGTTCTGTTTCCTTTTATATCTCCACTGTCATGCAGTGATAGTGATAGTGATAGGTTTCGCTGACGTTTTCCTGCCCCTGCATCCTCGTCCTTTATTCGTATTCTCAGCCCCTCCCTACCCTCTTGTTCCTAAGTAACCCTCTTCTGCTTTCATGTCCTGCGTGTACACATGGGTACCTAAAACTCTGGGTTGTGTCTCTGAAAGCATTTAAAAGCCTTAACTACTGAAAGTAATAGTTAAACACAAGCTGTATCAGTCAGTTCCCCTCCTACCCATCTCTTCTGTCTCTTGCTGCTTCCTAAATGGACCACTGTCCTTCAGACTGTTCTGCAATAGCCTTCCCCCGCACCTTTTATGCACAGCCTTACTGACTCTTCCCTTTTTTCTTGGAGCTTTGCCTGCCAACATTAGTAGCTTGCTTGGATCCCAAAACTGAAGATAGTATTTATTTTAAAAGTTCTTACTGGGGTAGATGCCGGAGCCCGCCGGCAGAAATCGAACTGTACCTGAATTGGGGAGTTAGGATTGAGAAAAAAAGAGAGAGAGATAAAGATAGTCTCAGGAGGGCGCTCAGTCAATACTGAGGCCCAGACTTTATTATATCCAATGTAGTTATAGTCTTACAAACATATGAGGAACAATACCACCATCAAGAGTTCAAGCAAAAACAAACATGCATTTACATATGTGAAAATATTCAAGCCACTCACATCTACTAAAAATGGGTCCTCAGCCTTGGGCTCAAGGCAGACTCCCATTCAGGAGTCACAAGATTCTTACATATCAAAGCACCCTGCTCCCACAGCACTTCCGTGACTGTTCTGTCTAGCCCTGAGCTAGGGCATAGCTCAAAAACAGGCAAATGGCTCCCGACAGGTAGAGATCTTTTTATTTTTCTTTAATATTTCATTCAAGTTAATCATTTTTACTTGTGTGTTAGCAATTTAATTTTTAAAGTTGACAAATACTAAATTTTCTATCAATTTGGATGTTCATGAATCTTGCCTCTGAGGTGTTTCTTGTGTTTAGACATATTCTTGTTCAGTAGGGCTAACTGTGGTTGCTGCTTAATATTTATTGAAATAAATGTACCTCCCCACACAAGATCAGTCAAATGTGGTTGACATTAAGGTTTTGTTACCTTTTTTTTTGAAACAGGGTCTCTGTAGACCAGACTGGCCTGTAACTTGCAGAGCTCCACCTGCCTCTGCCTCCTGAGTGCTGGGATTAAAGGTGCATGCACATGACACCACATTCTGAGACATTAAGTATTTTTAGAGGTTGCTGTGCACCGTGGAAGTCAGGTTGGGTTTTAAATTTAAACTTAGATTTTAGTTATAGCTAGACAGCTTCACAAGGGGAAGGGTTTTACTACCCTGGAAATAACATAGAGATGAGGAAATGCAGATAGGTATTGCTGAGTCTTCAGTGAGAGGGCTGTGTTGAGAGGATTGTGGGTATTAGTACTGCATATAAATATGTAAACATTTCTGTTCTTAGATATCAGAGTCCTGTATTTGATTGTTTTTATAGTATATTGAAGCATTAACTCCAAAAATTCTTGTTATATGTCAAAGCTACTAGTAAAAGGAAAAAAAAAAATCTGAAATCTCTTCAAATGTTTTTTATCCCTAGGATCCAAGTTCGAAACATGGCAACTTTGAAAGATAGTAAGTATCTTGTTTGTATCAATATACAAATGAAGACAAACTAAATTTTGACAAATAAAAATACTTTTAAGAACATTCCATTTGGGTTGGCAAGATAGCTCCGGAGGTAATGGTGCTGGGACTCACGGTAGAAGAGAGAATCAACTTCCACAAGTTGTCCTTTGACCTTTTCATGCATGTAAAAGTTTAGAAAAATGTGTATCTGCCACATTGGCCCATTGTGTATTCTTCATAGTTGACAAAATTAGTTTACGTTATGTACATTGGACTTTTTAAGCATAGTGTTAGATGACACATGAGAATATTTTGTCTTTATTATCTGTAGAATGATAAGGCTATAACTAGAAAAACTATGCTTCTTGAGTGTGTTTGTATAAAAACAATTTAAAAATGTTAGGGAATATGTAAATAAGGCCACTTTTATTGTCGGGTTTGAACTTTGACTAGTTCCACATCTTGGTGCTTTTTGGGGTGGTCTGTTCGTTTTTCTGTCTTGCACTTAGAATGATTTTCTCTGAATTCACAAATGAAACTATAACTTGTTTGACTAACATAGGACTTCCAATTTTTCAGTTACCAGGCGACTGAAGTCCATCAAAAACATCCAAAAAATTACGAAGTCTATGAAAATGGTAGCAGCAGCAAAATACGCCCGAGCTGAGCGGGAGCTGAAACCCGCTCGAGTGTACGGAGTAGGATCATTGGGTAAGAGAATGGAGCTCACAAATTAGGATGGACCATTTCACACAGAGAATGTATACAGATAGCTAATGTAATGCTGACCATGGAGCCGGGCTTGTGCTGTGCATTCTACATGTTGACATGTACGTGTACTTTATACCAAACAGTCCCCCTGCACACCAGAGTCAAGGCACTTGCCCAGGGTCATGGAAATGAACATGTTTTGTTTTGTTTTGCCACCAAAACCTGTTTATCAATCAATGCATATGGCCATATTAACTTTAAACATTCTGAAACTTTTCCTCGATGGGTACGTCTACCATCAAAATACCTTGGGACCATGGTGCTTTAGACAAAATGTTTGATTTCATACTGTCACCTTGTGTGCTATTTTAGGACAGCTGGGTGGAGATGGCTGGTGGGAAGACAATACAGTACAGTGGAGACTTGATTGTAACTATGGAATCTATTCTTGATTGCTCTTACTATAGAGAAATTTGAAGTAGGAAATGCAGTAGATAACTTATCTACCATTTAGCCTAAATCTCAGCTCAAGGCCATATTTTAAGCTTTAAACTCATCATCCCTGAGGAGTATTTCCATTCTAAGTAAGTTAGTGCCTAGGCTCACTGCATTGCACCCTTCTAGCTGGTCCTCCTGGCTCTGCTCCTGCTCCCACCGTCTATTCTCCCCTCGTGGCTGGATAACTAAGTTGTGGGTGAAGTCGTTCTGTCCCCTGTCCCAAGTCTCTTCAGTTAAAATGCAGTTGTTAGTTAATGGCCCTCAACCTTACACAGTTCTCCTACTGTGCCTCATTGGTTCATAACTGCTGGTTTCTTCTACTGCTCTGCACCCTGCAGGTTTCCACCAACATGCCCAGTGGCACCTCTGTATCACTTCCAACACTTTCTCACATGTCATCATGTTATGGGGTTCTCTTGTTTTTTTATCTTGTTAAGGATCCATTGAAGAGACACAGAAAGTATAGGTAGAAGTTGAGCCCCTGGAGAGATGCTGGGGTGGGCTGTCCATGGGCAGTAGCACTATAGGTTCTGTATCTGGGATTTTAAAGAGATTTCTGTGAAGGTTTTGGAGATGGGTGGCACATTCATGAGGTAAGGTGACCTTATTCTTCCCTGAATCATCATGGACCAGATTTTCCTATAGGGTTTTACTTTTTTTGTTTTTATTTTGTTTTGTTTCGTTTCATTAGCAAAACAATGGTAGGTATATTAAGGGAAAGTGAGGAAAACTGAAAGTGGGAGGAGTTCTAAGGGAAGAATCTACCCTTTTAAGGTATTTCTTCCCAGAATCCTCTGGAAAACTCCACCAAGGGCTTGACCCAAACCACTGTGTAAATGATATTTGAATGCAGCCAATGTCTCTTGAGGACACAGGTCTTTTTCGTTAGTGCACATATATGAAGGGTGTTCTGATGCCTGAGGAACCACCTGTCTCCAGCCTCAGGGAGCATTCTGACAGTCAGGAAGCACGGTCAGCTAGATATGGCTATAGTTTTTGGTGACCTTGTATCTCACTACTTGAGGTTGCTTAGGGTCCATAATTGTTTTTATGACTGCCTGTTAATTAAAGCTTTTTCATGAAGACTGGCCTAGGGTTTAATAATAGTGTCTCAGTCCATACAAACAGGGCTTGTGTGGCTTGTGCTGTCTTTTAGGACCCTAGCTTCACCGCTATCATATGTGCATATGTGTGTGTACTGAAGTGTATCTCTGTGTGTGTAATACATGTTTATGTACAAGTATTTATATGTACATATATGTGTAGAAAGCCAGAGGTTAACACAGCTTGTCTTTCTCAGTCAAATTTTCCACTTTTATTTTTTGAGACTAGGCCTCTTGCTGAACCTGGAGCTCTCTGATTTGACTAGGTTGGCTAGTCAATAAGTGCCTACTAGGATACACCTATATCTGCTCCCCAAGCCCTGGACTCACAGAAATGCACTGACACTCCCAGTTTTTATATGGGTGCTAGGAATCTGAACTCAGGTCCCATGCTTGCATGTTAAACAGTCTACTGAACAATCTCTAGCTCCTCGTGTTTTCTTTTACTTAACAATTATGACCTGACACATTGTGTCTTTGTTTTTTATCATTTATGTCCCCAGCCTCTAGGACAGTGAGCAATTACTAGACATACAAGTGAATGAGGACTTAAAGAAGATGAATCTTAACAGAATCCACACATCAACTTCAAAGGCAAAATTTGTTTACTTCCAAATTGAAGATAATGTGTCATTTACCTGTATATTATAAAATAGCATGTTAACGCAGTAGAAATAGTAGTGTTACCTATTGTGATGTTTTCATATCTTTTTAAACATAGACTTATAATGCTAAAAGAAATTTTACATGAAGAAATGATACAGCATAGATCTCAGGTGAAATGGCTTTTAAAAATGCCATATTTAGGGCCAGCAAGATGATTCAGCCACTAAAAGCACCTGCTGCCAAGCCTGACAACCTTGGTTCAATCCCCAGGGTACACATGGTGGAAGAAGAGAACCAGCTCCCGTAAGTTGTCCTATTAACCTCCAGATGTGCACTTTGGCGCACATGGTGGCACACATGGTTGCCACCCCGCAAAATAGATGCATCTGGTAAAAATTTTAGTGCTATATTTAGTATATCACCTAACAGATATTGTCATTATCATCTCCTGTAAGTCATAGTAATTGTTCCTTGGCTGGTTACTTGGTTGATTGGCCGACAAGTCTAGCATAGAGTAGTGCTTATATATAGGACTATATCTTGTTTAATTTTATATCTTTGGATACCTAACTTGCATAAAATGTATGCCATGGTAGGCTCTCAAAAATTTCATCTCAGGGCTAGAGAGATGGCTCAGTGGTTAAGAGCACTGACTGCTCTTGCATATCCCTGGGTTCAGTTCCCAACACCCATATAGTGGCTAACAGCTGTCCATAATTCCAGTTCCAGGGGATCGATGTCCTCTTCTGACCTCTGTGGGCATTGTATGGCATGGGTGCACTTACATACTTGCAGTTAATACACTCATATACATAAAATAAAAATAAGAAATAAAAAATTTAAAAATAATGATTTCATCTCTGCATAGGATGGAACCCAGGTCCTTTCTTTAGACTAGACCAGGGTAAGCACTTGAGCTATACTCCTGGCCCTCCAGTGTTAAATACTGAATTTTCTTACTAGTTTGTTCAATCAAAAACTAAAGGTAGATTAACTTTCAGAAACAAAGGAACTCCTTAAAAGAATTACTCTGTAGCTTATAGAGAGTCACCTAACTAGTTGCCTTTCTTGTTAATAAGAACAAATACAGTGAATCCCCCCTCTCGAGTCTATAATAAGCAAAACATTATTCACATAATAAAAGAGAAACTGCCTGGATATCTGATTAGAGTATTTGTAGTGAAAACAGTGAAAGCCTCTAGTTAGTGTTTAAGCTCTTTAAAGTATTAATTGCCAAACACTATGTGGATCATAATTTTTAAGTCTTGAAAATTTGGGGGTAGGAGTTTTATGTTGTGCAGTAATTCTTAGGTGTTTCCCCTACTCTCTGAACTTTGAGTTTAGAATTTCTACTTTCTGGAGGGTATAGTTGGATTTTAAAATGTGAGATTTATTGCCCTACATGGTAAAAAAGAAATTGTTTTCTTAATATGGTGACTGTGAAGATGTACCTTGCAATCCTGACAGTAGCCAGCCCTTGAAAACTGCCCTTCAGATTTGGCCTGGCCATGTTTCCCAAGGGTTAGCCAGTGGCTGAGCACAGGCAAGTGCTATGGTAGGTCTGATCTTGGAAGGCTTTGAGCTCCTCAGTAGCCCCTTTAGCCTCTACTTCTTCTTGTTTTCTCTCATAGGCATTTCATCCTGTAAATTCTAAGTATCTCTAACCCTATGTAATTTTTACTTGGCCTCTGCTTCTTAGGATATCAGGCCGAGAAAGTTGGTGAAGTAATGCCCAAAATAAATTAGCATCCATTACTTGAATAGCAACTTGTATTTTTGTTTTTGTGTTGGTTTTGGTCTTTTTGAGACAGAGTCTCCCTGTTCCCCAAACTGGTCAGGGAAGATCTTCCTGCCTTTGCCTTGTCAATGCTGGGATTAAAGGTATGCACCATGCCCAGCTACTAGCAGCAGTTTTTTTAAAAAAAAACAAGAACTTAATAGATTGCATGAGAAGCTCAGTAAATACTTATTTCCTCCTCTTTTAGTTGTGTGCTGGAAGTTTCCATAATATAGAAGTAGGTTCTCTTATATTCTGATTCCTGTTTGATTGTGTCTAGTGATTCTTTTTCGTCACAAATTTTTTTTTCAATTGACCATTAGCTGACCATTGCCTGTAATCCCAACACTCAGGAGGCAGAGGCAGAGGTAGAGGTGTGGGGAATCTCTGTCCTTGAGACCAACCTGGTCTACATAGGGAGTCCCAGACCAGCTGTAGCTACAAGGAGATCCATCTCAAAAAATAAATGTTTTAAAAAATGGCCGTTAACTGATCATTAGCATGGTCATCTTTGTGGCTTCCACCCTGTTTATAAATAAGTCCACAGATATCTTTAATTATAATAGTCAGATGCACCAAAATAAAAGTGCCTAGTCTGAACACAGCCCACTTCTGTAGAGATTATTGCTACATGTAATATAAATTTAATTTTGATGGTCTTGCCCTTTTTTGTTTTTTAGCACTGTATGAAAAGGCTGATATTAAGGGACCTGAGGACAAGAAGAAACACCTCCTCATTGGTGTGTCCTCAGATCGAGGGCTTTGTGGTGCTATTCATTCCTCTGTGGCTAAACAGATGAAGACTGAGGCAGCTTCTCTCACAGCGGCTGGAAAGGAAGTTATGCTTGTTGGAATTGGTGATAAAATCAGGGGAATACTCTATCGGTAAATAAGATGTGTGTTCATCTTCAGAAGGATGGAAGTCTCTTTGGATAGAGCAAAATTTTTTTATCTCTGTGTGGGGAGGGAGGGGGGGAGGGAGGGAGAGAGAGAGAGGGAGATGCTTCACCAACACTCTTGAGTGGACTGCAGTGGTAAAAAGAAATCCTCCAGGTTGTCACAGCCCAGAATTGCTAGAGAGCAACAGTAGTTCATTAGGGTTGAAAGGGAGGAAGTAATAGGAATATAAAACAAGAAAGGCCAAATACATAGTTCTGAGTTCTTTGAATAACCATAATGATTTATGAGACAGTTAACTCAGGCAGCCATCTCCACCTACGTCTTCCCCTGCCACCCCAAAGAACTTGATCCATGAAAAATAACTTTCTTCCTTGTTTGCTTTGTTTTCTCAACACAGGTATTCCATTAACCTATTTTATGTGATCTCTAGGACTCACTCTGACCAGTTTCTGGTGTCATTCAAAGACGTGGGACGAAAGCCTCCTACTTTTGGAGATGCATCACTCATCGCCCTTGAATTACTAAATTCTGGATATGAGTTTGATGAAGGCTCTATCATTTTTAATCAGTTCCAGTAAGAAAATTTAGAATTCAGAACTCTTTCATGTTCATGTTTTTGAATGTTTATTATTTTGATACATTTGCTTCTGTCATCTCCAGATCTGTCATCTCCTATAAGACACAAGAGAAGCCCATCTTTTCTCTCAATACTATTTCAACTGCTGGTAAGTAGCTTTCATATGATGAGTGCTTGGGGTATAGAATGGAGAGATTTGTGCACCTATGAAATTGGTGCTCCTAAGGATGTCCTGTCACAGCTGCAGCAAATGATTTGTGGCTATTTATTATTGTTAATGTCTGAAATGGAGTCTCATTGTAGCCCAGGCTGGCCTTAAATGTTTATTCTTTTTCCTCAGACTCCCAGGAAGGTAGGATTACAGCTGTGTACCACTGCTATGTACCGCTTTCCTGAGTTGGGCTGTGTTTATTTAAATTTTGTGTGTATGAATGTATTGCCTGCATGCAAGTATACCACTTGAATGTGATGTCCACAGAGGCCAGAAGCGACTGTTGGATTACCTAGAATTGGAGTTGCAGACGGTTATTAGCCACCATGTGGGTGCTGGGTATTGAACCCACAGCAAGTGTTCTTAACCACTGAGCCATCTCCTTAGCCCCCATGGGTTGGGTTGTATTTAAATACCACCACACATTAATAACTTCCATACCTTAATCCAGTTGTTGACCATTCCTACATCATCACTTAGTTGAACAAATATCTATTGAGGATTGTCACTAAGCATGCTTTCTGTCCACACTGAGAAGCCTCACTAAAATTCATTCACATTCATTGCAGGTATGGCCCATGTAATCAGAAACTCTAGAGGTTTGAAATGTTAACAACTGATTTACATCTTTTCACTGAGTTCTGTTGTCTTACTGTTAGATAAGTCATCTTTGCTCACTGAAGCATATTAGAAATACTGTTCTGGGCTGGCTTTATTTTTTCCTTTCCTTATACTTATATTTCATCTCTTTTGGTGGTATGTTTTTTGTTTTTCTTTTTCAGGGTCGTGTATATTTGACTTACTTTTTCCTTTAAGACAAGACTCTTGCTGTATTGTATAGCCTCATGCTGGCCTCAAACACGATCCTCCTGCCTCTGCTTTCCCTAAGCCGCCACGTCTGGTGTAGCTTTTTGTAACTTTTTTTCTTTTTCAGTAATACTGAAAAAAATAGGATCAAAGGCGTGCACCACTATGCCCAGCTTAGACACTCAGAATGGGAACTGCAATCCAGGCTATCTGCAATCTGGTGAAATGCAGTACTACTTTACTACTTCAGCCAAATGAATGGCTCTTTCTGCATTAAGATCTAAATTCATTTCAGTGTCTGCTTCTCCTAGTCTTTTGTTTTATGTGCTTAGAAAGGAATTTTCTCTCATCCTGCCAGATTGACATATTCATGTTTCTCCATTAGTCAATTCATTTCTTTAGTTTTTTTAATTAAAAAAAAAAGAATATTTTTATTGAATGCTGTACTTGTGACAAGCACTTTGCTGGGTGATACTCAGAGGACTTTATAACCAAGAAATTTTAAATGTCAGCTTCAAAATACTAAAATTAGCCTTCTGAGATAAATTGCCAAATGCCTTGTTTACACGTTACATTTTGTTGATAACATGCTATAATCTGTTGTATGGAAATAGATGAAATTTGACATTCATTAACTTAAGGTGACTTGTCTACTTATAATGGATACTTACAGTTGTAAGCTATTTTTTATAACTCATCCTTTGTATTCTTCAGAGAAACTCTTGGCTTGTTTTTACAGACACCATGAGCATCTACGATGACATTGATGCTGACGTACTCCAGAATTACCAGGAATACAGTCTAGCCAACATCATCTACTACTCCCTGAAGGAGTCCACCACCAGTGAGCAGAGTGCCAGGATGACAGCTATGGACAATGCCAGCAAGAATGCTTGTAAGCACAGGACAGGACAGTGCTGAGGACACAGTAGCCACAGCCCAGACACCTGGAAACTGATGTAGACAGAGCTCCCGGGACACTGACAGCCATGTGCCATGCTGCCGGGCATCATTTAAAAAGGGAAAAAACACCCTCACAGAATATTCTTTGCCTTAGGGGGAAGTGTGTCTTACTTGATAGGCAGTAGATTTGCAAGCACTCTTGAAAGTAGCCTCTGGAGATGTAAAGATAACTTCATAAAATTCTTGGCTTGAGAGGGCAGTTTGAGGATTCCAAACAGCATAATCTCTTCAGTTAAGCAGCAGAAATTTTCTAATTTTAGATTTTGTTGTCCATCCTTTTCTTTGTTTGCAGCTGATATGATTGACAAATTGACTTTGACATTCAACCGTACCCGCCAAGCTGTCATCACAAAAGAGTTAATTGAAATCATCTCTGGGGCCGCCGCCCTGTAAGTAGCTGTGTATGGTTGTCTCCATGTGTTTTTTCTCATCTCAGCATGTTGCTCCTTTAGCTCGTGGTTGCCTAAGTTCCTGTTTTATCTATTAAAATTGAAAACACTGCAGTAACTTGGCGTGGAAAGTTGGTGGGAACAGGCTCTCTGCTTTATTTTAATTTTTTGAGGTGGAACATTAAAGTGTAGTTTCTTCTGTTGAGAGATGCATATATTGGTAGCTCTCACTTCCCTAATGGATAAGGAACTATATGGGTAATTCACTGTCACTTGTAAAGTCTCTCTTTGGAACTTAAGGCCCTTTATAAACCAAGTTACAGGATTGATTTTAGGATTGATTTTATGTAACTGCTATTTTCAAAATAATGGTAGACACGGTATTGAGCACATGATGTTCTTTTTCAAAATGATGATTTCTTTGAGAAAAATCCAGAGTGGAAGTGAAGAGAGACAAAATGAGTAATGGGTTATTGTTGACTCATTGAGTCTTACCTCCTACTAACTGGTCACCAGGTTCTGTGCGTTTTATCTTCTAAGTACCTCTTTCCCCTTCATGCCCACCTACTTGAGGTTATTGTCATCTCTCAAAGGGAGAAAAGGATTGCTTAGGCTTTGTTAGAAACTGGGGTCTCTGTGTATGTTAGATTTCTTTCTATTGCTGTGATAAAGCATTCTGACCACAATCACCTGGGGAGGAAAAGGTCTATTCACGTCTAGTTCACGTCTATTTCACGTCTCCGCAGTTCAGTTCCTCACCGTCACTGAGGGAAGTCAGGCGTGGACTCAGGGCAGAAACCTGGAGGCAGGAACTAAAGCAGAGACCATGGAGGAACACTGCTTGCTGGCAGGCTCCTCTGGCTTGTGCTCAGCCTTCTTTCACATACCACCCAGCTTCATTTGCCTCACCCACAGTGGGCTGGGCCCTCTCACATCACTCAGCAGTCAAGAAAATGCCTCACAGACATGCCCACAGGCCAAGTAGAAGGAGAATGTTCCCCAATTGAGGTTGCCTCTTCCCAGAGGTATCAAGTTAACTGAAGCAGTTCAACACACACTAGTAACAACCATCCAGTAACTCCTTTTGAAAGGAAATCTGATAACCTCCTGACCTTCTCAGGCACTGTGAGACACCCATGCACTTGTATACATGCAGGCAATGCATTCATACAAATAGTATAAAAATAATAAATAAAACGTGACAAAAGAACAACTTAGCTTGCTATCTGTGATCCTGTGTTTTCTGGCCATCGGTACACTTTCCAGCTTAAGCTCCTGTAATATCTCTCTTGCTTGAATCTCAGCCACCTTGATCTTTCCAGGTCTTCAAATATATCATACTTTTCTCACCTCTGAGGAAGTACCTTGTCTCCATCTGAAATGCCATTCTTTTCTTCTGATTGCTCCCTTTATTCTTCATCTGTCACTTGTCCACCCTCCCTAACAGGGCTGGAGGAGCCCTTTGTTCCAGAAAGTGTCCTCTTAATTTGAGTGAGGTATCTTTTAACATCATGGGCTTCACTTTATCTTAGCACTTACATTGTTCTATCAGGAATTGACTTTTATTGATCTCTGTCCTCCTCAAGCCTGGAAAGGGACTGTCTGTGTCTTAAAACTGCTTGAGCCAACAGTATGATAAAAGTTACAACTTGACTTCATCGGCTTTGCCATCCTAAACATGCTGTCCCTTCACTGATTTGCTTTCTGAGCATGACTTTGTTAGGACTAACCCATCTCTCCACTAATTGCCTTATAGCATCAGAGAATAGTCTTGGCGTCCAGCTTGGTAAAGGTGGTTACAGTTTACTCTGACTGTAACTTTGTTTCCTCTGACACAGAGACTAATACAAGGAATTACCCGTCCTTCTAGCTGTTTGTTTACTGGTACTGATGTGTTCTTAGATGTTAGGTATGAGGTAGGCTTATGGGAAAGAAAAGAATCTATATAATTAGAAATTATTAAATTTTCACCTTCTAGAAGAGTAATCTAAATCTCTTCTAAAAAATTACTTGTGCAGTCCCAGACCCAACATTGGATTGTTTCTATGAATGAATTTGCGTGTTCTATAACCTATCAGGGATTGTTGTTCAAATTTTAATACAAATTTAGCTATTTAGTAATAAAATGAAAAGTGTGAATAAGTCTTAATATCTGAGTTGCTAGCTTACAATGTTTTCAATGTGTGCTTTTTTAAAAAAGAAAAAAAATGTATGTTGTCTTGTGTATTTGCATGAACATGTTTTTACTACTCTTAACTACATTGAAATCTTGCCTTTTCATATCATTGGATTGGTTGTTTTGCCAAGTATTTATATGGTATATTGAAGGTAACCTGTAAACGATGGCTTATGATTAACTAGCATGGGTTGCTTCTTGACCTGCTTGTTTTGTTCTTTTTTCTTCTAATATAATAACCAGGGATTGATGAAAACCAAGTTACATCCTCAGACAAGAGGTAAAGTTACCGTACTCTTCCCCCGTGCCTTCAGTAAAGAAAGCCATATATAGCCAAAGCCAGCATAGCAATAATGCAGTTGCTTCTCTACATGTTTAGATGGGAAGACAAAGTTCAGCTAACTTATAGAACAATGCCAGTTAGGGACAAAGCTAGATACAGACAGTGCTAAGTATGGATAATGCTAGTGAGCTTTTTTATTATTTTACATGTGTTGTAGAGAATGTAGATGTAAGGAAATAAAATTTAAGAGTAGAGAAAGAGTGTTTTCCTGGAGGATTACATGTGAGTTAGTGAAAAGCAATCGTGCTCAAACTTGGTGGTCTCAGAGCCCCTTAATGTCTGAGATTCTCATCTCCTTATCATTTTGTTGTGATGTCACATATCTTGTAGCCTCTGGAAAACTGTCATGTACCTATGAACAAACATGAGGATAAAACAGACAACATTATTATGAAAATAGTTTTCATAAACACCAAAGTCCCATAGACCTAAATTTGAGGACTACAGGCATCTTGTTACATAATTTAGTTCTTTATACCCCATTTAAGTGCAGATTATCTCTATTTTTAAAATAGTTCATTCCATTCCCATTTGTTCTATATTCTGTTTTTTCAGGTAAAGAAGGAGGAAAACTCAGCAAGCTGATTTTGTTTTTAACTGATTGCTGTCTTTGTCAGAAGAAACTTGGTCCACTGAATTACAAAGACTGCCGGATGTTTGTAAATTATCTTACAATAAACAACTTAAAATGAGAAATTCAGTCTCTTGTTATAAATAGTTGTAGTTTTCAAAGGAAGAGAATCATAAAATGATTAAAAGAAATATTAACATGGTACTGCTAACATTTATTAGTGGAAGATACTTTAAGAAGTTCTGATTTTATATTTCTCTACCAACCTAAAAGGGTTTGGAGTTAAATTTGGAACAAAAGTAGGAATGGCTGTGGGCCAAAAGCTAAGCCCAGGCTATTTTAAAGAGCTGTTGTGCAAGCTGAGCACTTGGGAGGCAAAGGCAGGTAGATCTCTGAGATTGAGGCCAGCCTGGCCTCCATAGTGAGTTCCAGGACCATTGGGGCTACAGGGAGACCCTGTTTTAAAATGACAAAAAGGAAAGAACTGGTGTGCAAATGCAGTTATAATGCTACTGGAGCATTTACTGTTTTTCACGTATAAGATACAGAATTCCATGCATGTGTGTAAGTGCACTGATGTTGTTCAATGCCTACAGAGGTCAGAAAGGGCATCGGATCTCCTGGAACTGGAATTATGGACAGTTGTTAGCCGCCATGTGGGTGCTAGAAATCAAACCCAGGTCCTCTGTAAGACCAGCCAATGACCTTAACCACTGAGCCATCTCTCCAGCCCTATGTATGAATTTTTTAAAGCACCTTTTGTATGCTTTGAGAGACCATTTAAATAGGATTCACATTTAGATAATCATTAAGATTAGAGGGGCTGGATATATGGCTCACTGGTTAAGTGCTCTTTGAAAGGGCCTGAACTCGGTTCCCACATCGAGTGGTTTACAATCTCCTGTAAAGTCCAGCTCCAGAAATCCAATTCCCTCTTCTGTCCTCTACAGGCACACATAAACAAAAAATAAAAATATTTAAACAAAGTGGGTGGAGAGATGGCCCAGCAGTTAAGAGCACTGACTGCTCTTACAGAGGACCCAGATTTGGTTCCTAGCACCCACATGGCAGCTAACAACTGTCTGAAACTACATTTCCAGGGATCCCACACTTTGACCTCTGTGGGCATTTGCACAATACAGACACACATGCAGGCAATACACTCATATACATAAAAAGTAAAAATAATTTAAAAAAATTTTTAAAAATCTTTAAGCAAAACAGTACTTCCATGTATTATGTTGGCCATGTAAAAAGTGTCAGGTTTTTTTCTTAATTATTTAAAATAGGATACTTCCAGTCACTGGATATCAGTATAAGGGTTCTTTTGAAAAATAATAAAACTACCATATGATGCAGCTCTGTACCATTCCTGAAAGAACACAGGTTTACTGCTACTGCTATTCTGTTCACAGTAAGCAAGATATGTCCACAGTAACCAGCCTCGATGACCACTAACAGATGAATGGAGGCATTGTGGTATGTAGCACAGTGGATAGGACCTGGGGGTCATCATGTTAAGTGAAATAGGACTAAAGACAAATCCCATGCTCTCCCTCGCCATGAGGAATCTACATTTAAATATGTGTGTATATAGGTACAACATGAAAATAGAAGGGGGACTGAAAGTAATATACAGACTCTGAAAAAACGTGTGAAACTATAAAACCTGGAACTGGAGAGATGGCTCATTGGTTAAGAGCACTAGCTGCTTTTACAGAGCACCTGGGTTCAGTTCCCAGCCAGCACTCTTGGTAGCTAACAACTGTAACTACAGTTCCAGTGGATCCAACAGCCTCTCCTAGCCTCCAATGGCATTGCATGCATATTCTTAACATGCAGGCAAAACATTCATACATATAAATTTATGAATATATATATATCCCATCTAACAGCACTCGATATATTAGTCTTACACTACTAAAGAAGCCAGGCGTGATGGAGCGCGCCTTTTGTTCCCAGCACTGGGGAGGCAGGAGCAGGAGGATCTCTGTGAGATAAAGGCCAGCCTGGTCTCCATAGTGAGTTCCTGGCCAACTAGGGCTCAGGGAAATTCTAACTCAAAAAAATTATTAAAGAGTAAGAGCTGTGCATGATGGCATGTCTTTAATCTCAGTGCTTGGGAGGCCGAGGTAGGCAAATCTCTGTGAGTTCTGGTCCACACAGGGAGCTCCCGGCCAGCTGGGATTACAGTGAGACCCTGTCTCAAAAATATAAAAATAAGTGCATATACCTGGGTTCTTTAGATACTTTATTTTCTAAACTATATTAATCAAATAGTAGTTGATGGCAAAAGTTGATCAGCAAAGAAAACTTATGAAGAACTCAGTACTTCCTGCCAGAAAAAATAACCAGAATCTGGTTACTTGTTAGTGGCCATGGAAGATTACAAGAGCTGCTTGCGAATGGGTCAGTCACTGGCAGGAAAAGGAGCCTGCCACAAGTGACCCTTAGCAGAACTGGCCTTGACAGTGTGAACCCCTCTGTGCTGGCAAGGAAGTGGGTGTTCTGAGGCTCTTGTCTGTTTTAGACTTTGCTTCTAAATGGTTTAGGTCACCTCTGTTTTTCAGGAGAGCAGAACACTGAGAGTGACCTTTGTGTCCCAGGCAACACAGGAAGAAAAGCAGGGCTTTGCACAGTCAACTTAAGTTTGAAAACCTGCGCTAGGTGACCTTCAAACTGCCTAAGGTCCAGAAGAGAGAATGGAACCAAGTATGGAAACATAGATCTGCAATCCCAGCACTTTGGAGGCTGAGGCAGACAAAGCAGTCACAAGTTCTAGGCCAGCCTGGGCTACATAGACCGTCTTCAAAAAAGAAAATGGGAATGGGGCCTATCAGTCACCGCCCGTTTGTCTCAAGCATGGGCATTCACTTTCTGTAAGTCTGTAGCTGAACGCACAGCACCCTGGGTTCTCATATCCTGAGGGTTTCCAGGGGCCTCATTTCCTGTCACATAACACATCTGAAGACCTTTAAGACCCATGCTCTGAATGTCTTGTCGAATTTAAGGGTTTATTTCCCTGGGTATGGTTAGGAATTGATTTCCCTTCTGACTGTTAAAGGCATTTGTTTGTCTTCTGTCTTGAAGCCATTTCATCTGTGATGTTTTTCTTAAAGCTGATTTCTGGCCAGGTGTGGTGGCACACACCTTTAATCCCAGCACTTGGGAGGCAGAGGCAGGCAGATATCTGAGTTCAAGGACTACATAGTTCCAGGCAGCTGGGGCTACAGGGAGACCCTGTACAAAAAGAGAGAGAGAAAAAAAAAGCTGTTTTCTGTGAGATATTGGGGAATTAAACATGGCCTCCCACATGGTAAACACATACTGAGCTACACCCCTAACCATCCCTGAAAGCATTTCGGTTTCTGTCCTCATCATTTTGAAAACTGAGTGATGGTCTTGGTGTGACCCCTTCAGGACACTACATTGAACACTCAGATTCTTAGCTGTGGGGATTCAGTGAAGAGACCTGCAGTAGAGGAGAGAACGTTCATCACTTCATCAATTTCCCCTTCCTAACATCTCACCTCTTTCTTCTGGAACCCCTGCTTTTGGGACTGATGTGCAATTTTTCTTTGTATATTCCATCCCTTTAGGGATTTCCCCCAAGTCTTACCAGATAATTCTTCCACTGCATTCATCTTCCCCTCAGTATTTTTGTAGCTCCTAAAGATGCTAATTTTACATATTAATAATTTGATTTTGTTTTCCCTGTCACTCACAAAAGGCCAGATGGTAAATATCTTAGACCTTCTGGACCACATAGGGTCTCTGCTGCATATTTTAATTTTCTTTTCTGTACAATTATTTTAAAATATTTTTTTAGAAACCACATTTAGTGACTTGGTCCTGGCTTACCTGCCTACCTGGCTTACCCCAGTTCCAGAGGCCTGAAAATCCTTGGTGTGTCCACTTCCCATGCTCTTTAAAAGCTCAGTATTGAGTGAGGAGGCCTGTGGCAGGAGCTTCACTCAAGCATGAGCTGGTTCAATCATTTGCTGGACCACTGCCCATGTTAGTATCTTGAGGTCACATCTCATCAGATTCCTCCAGGCTCCTTCCTGGAGCACCTCGGCTTAGAGGTCAGCATCAAGTCGGGTGAGGGGTGGGGAAGCAGCTAAGACCTCAACTATAGTTAGGCTTACTCTTCTGGAAAACACATGCACAAAAACAAGTCATGGCCTACACTGTGGTCCTTTTCTCCAGAGAAGAAATCTGTTTTTTCCCAGGCTAGAAGAGAGACTGTCACTTAGGGGAAAGGCTCTAGCTTTAAAATTGCTGATACTTTCCTCTTGTCCCTTCTCTAGCTCTCTAGGTTCTTGTGAAATTTTTGGAAGGAAAAAAATATCCCTTGAAGAAATTTTAGTATAGGGGAATCAGTAAAATGGGTTGTGTGTGTATGTGCTGGCTTTAGTACCCTTAGACAGAAATCCAGGAAAACACTGTTACAAGAAAGGAGTTAGTGTTAAACTTGGGCATTCCACAGGTAGAAGAGTTTCCAGTTTCTTAGTGCCTTAATAAAAGTAGTCCATGAGCACCCTTGGAAAATTCTTTATACATACATTTTATTTCTGCAGACTAAAATAATGGGAAATGGCTCATTCATTAAAGTGCTTCCCACAGGAGCATGAGGTCCTGAGTTCAAATCCCCAACAAAATAAAAATAAATTGAATGAAATCTGGCTCAATGGTTAAGAGCACTTGTGACTCTTGCAGAAGAGTTGGGTTAGACTCACAACAGTCTATATACTCCAGTTATAAGGGATCTGACACACTTTTCTGGCCTCTAGGTTATCCTTGGCTCTTTTCATCATCTACCAAGACAGAATGATAGGGATTGGACTGGATGTGGTGTGCATGTCTGTAGTCCCAGAACTCTGGAGGCAGAGGCAGGCAGATCTCTGTGAGTTCAAAGCCAGCTCAGGTGAGACCCTGTTTCAACAACAAAAAAGAATGATGGGGACTAGGGCTGAGTATGTTCCTACTTTTGTGTCCTATTAAGTTGCTATAGACAGTGCAGTTCCAACTGCCCTTAACAACGTCATATGCTATTTGGGTTGTGGTTGTAGCTCAGTGGTAAAGTAAATGCGCAGCATATGGACTGTCCTGGATTCAATGCCCAGCACTACACAGATAAGAGGAAAGAGAAGAGTTCTCACTTCAAACCTATTTGAAATAACAGCTTGGCCGGAAAGCAGGTAACATGTCACAAACTCATGTTTTTTTTTTTAAAGGCAAGTTCTCCCTGTAGCCCCAGCTGGCCAGGAACTCCCTATGTACACCAGGATGGCCTCAATCTTACAGAGGCCTGCCTCTGCCTCCAGAGTGCTGGGATTAAAGGCATGTTCTTTACCACAGTGCTCTGGTTTGCTTTTCCATTGCTGTGACAAAATACTCTGACCAAAACCAACTTGGGGAGGAAAGGGTCCTTTTTGGCTACATCTCCCAGGTCACAGCTCATCAGGGAGCCCAAGGTTGGAACTCAAGGCAGGGACCTGGAGGCAGGAGCTGAAGCATAAAAGGGATGCTGCTTACTGGCTTGGTCTCCTGGCCCATACTCAGCCTGCTTTCTTATATAATACACATCAACCTGCCCAGAGGTGGCACCGCCCACAGTGGGCTGAGCCCTCCCACATCACTCAACAGTCAAGAAAATACCCCACAGACACAGTCACAGGCCAGTCCAATGGAGTCAATTCCCCAACCGAGGCTCCCTCAACCCAGATGTGTCAAGTTGATACTAGAGCTATCCAGTACACCCAGCAAAATCCACTCTCCTGGTTAAGAAGGTGTCCTGCTCTTGCAGATGATTCCAGTTCAGTTTGTAGCTCTCATGTTAGGTAGCTCACAATTGCCTGTAACTCCGGGTCCTGGAAATCCAGGACTGTCTTCTGCCCTTCATAAGCAACTGCATTCACATACACATACCCATACAGACACATATGAATAAACATAATTTAAAATTTTTTTAAAGTGTAAGTGTATAATTTCATATTTAGCATATTCAGAATTGTAGACTGTTTCATTTTATACGCCATAGCAAGATGAATTGTTGTGAAAGGCCCTGTTTAGTGAATACTGACTGTGTGCTAGGTACTCTACACGCTGGATGGTTACTAGTGAAAGAGCAACAAGTGCACCTGCTTGCCTCCAACGCTATGACGAGAGAGAGAAAGGGAGACAGGAAGAGAGAGAGAATGAATATGTCTTTTGGGCATTAATCAAACATTAAACTTGAGTTGTATCTGGGAAATTCAAGCAGAAATTGGTCATTAGGTACAGGGAATCAAACCAGTATGACATTCAGGAAAAATGTGAGATAAAGTGTTATATTGAAGAGTCATCTTTATAAGGCTAATGATTAATGCCCCCACCACACACCAAGATGAGTCATGAAAACCGAGCAAGCATTTAATAAGCAGAGCAAGTCATGAGAGTAAAGCATCCCTCCGCTGTTCAGGAAAGCCCATGTTCTCCAACTGGAAGCAAGGAAGAAAACCACCAAGTGACACGGGAGGAGGAAAGGAATGTGCAACGAGATTCAAAAAAATTCTTTGTGTATGAGTGTTCGCATGCATATATGCAAGTGCATCTGTGCCATGCCATGTAATGCCTGAGGAGGCCTAATAGGGTATCAGGTCCTTTGGAACTGGAGTTTTGGATGGTTGTTAGCTGCAGAACCCAGGTCCTCTGCAAGAGCAGTCAGTGCTCTGAGCATCTTTCCAGACCCCTGTTTGAGACTTGAATCAGGAACATCAGCCTGTATTTAGAACTTTTAAAATACATATATTTATGGTTAGTTATGGTAGCTAGTGCTCACTTATCATCCCAGCACCTAAGAGGCAGAGGCAGGAGGATCATCACAAAGCTTAAGGTCATTCTAGGCTCATACTGGAAACAGTTAGTGGTGCCAGTCAGTTATATAGAGGAACCTGTCTCAAAAAAATCCAAAATCAACCAAACATAAAAAACAAATAAATAAGATAAAACAAATAAAGCCACATATTTGTACTGATGAAATTACTTTTGCCGACCAGGAATGGTAACACATGCTGCAATTCTAGCACTTCAGAAGCTAAGCCAAGGGGATCACAATTCAAGAGCAGACTGAGCAGGGGGGTACACGGCAGTTCCAGTATCTTGGAGGCTAAAGCAGGTGAAGAGTGAGTTCTAGGCCAGCCCGTCTACATAGCAAGACTCTGTTTCAAAAACCAAATGAACCAATGGGAAAGTAAAAAGGCATACGATTTCCAGTTCTGCCTTCTCGAAGGCCCCTGAGGTGATGATGACCCTATAGTAATGAAGGTCAGCTAGCACATCTTGGCTCTAAACATGACCGTTTACCATGAAGAACCAGGGTTTCTTAGAGAAATGTCTTCTTCTGAGTCTAGGTCAGTAAAAGCATAAAGGAGCCTAGAAAACAAGTGCTACAAAGTTGGGAAATGCTCCGTGAGTGATGGGGGCATGCCGTCTGAGTGCAATAACTGGCTTGAAAAGGCAGCCCTGGCCAAGTACGGGACAAGGACTCATGATGAAGGGTTATAACACACTGACCACCCTGTGACACTAGGAACAGTGAAGAGCGCTCCTTCTGGAAAGATTGCCAGCTAACAAATGTGGAGAGAATAAAAGCATTGGAAAAAAGCACCAATTTGTAACCACTAATGCAGTAATTTATGCAGAAAGTGATAAAAGAACAGATCTAATAAAACCACAAGGGGCAAAGATGGGGGAGAAGCAGTCTTTTCAACTTCAAAGTATGACTTTATAGAGTATTAATTTTGAAGGTGTGTTTACAGTAAGCAATCGGATCTGGCAGACAGCACCCTTACTAGTGATCAAACTTTGGCATAAAAAAGGGTGTAGTGGTTGGAATGAGAATTTTCCCCTAGGCTCTAAGCATTTGGACATTTTGTCCCCAGTTGGTGGCGCTGTTTTGGGAGGTCCTAGAAGGTGTGACCATGCTGGAGGAAGCATGTGGGGGGGGGGGGGCTTAGAGAGTTCTTAAGCCTTGCTGGAACCCCAGTAGTTCTCTGCTTCCTGTGCCTGCTTGAAGATGTGAGCGCTTAGCTGATGCATCTACTCCAGCCACCTCTGCCACCATGCCTCCCTGCTGTGATGGACTCTTGCCCCTTTGGAACTGTAAGCTAAATAAACTCTTTTATAAGTTCCCCTGGTCAGTGTTTCTATCACAGCAATAGATAAATGACTAACACAGTGGGGAAATCTGATTTCCCTGATCTGACACAGCCCACTTCTAACATCTGATCAGTGTGTGAGTTTAAGTTCTAGGTTGGTCCCCTGCCCTGACTCAAGACAACTCTGGAGGGCCATCTTAGATTTAAAACTATGGGATTGGCTATGTAGTTCCTTTAGTGTGGCTACAGCCTCCTCCTCTCCTAGTTTCATCCTTTCTTCTCTTCCCATGTTCCCTTCCCATGGAGGAATACATGTTGAAGGAAGCTGAACAGAAAACGAAAGCTGTCACTGTAGGTTCCCTGTTAGAGGTGGGTATAAGGCCAAGAAATGGCTGCAATCTTGGCCGAGGTCCAGTACACGTTGGATCCCCTGGGTTTATGGTCCCAGTCATGGGCCAATTTCCTGACTGCCAAATGTCTAGGAGGGAAGGGGTAGAAGTTGCTGTCATCTCTCAAGACCAACAGGATGCTAGAGCCACAAGTGTGGCTTCAGCAGATATGAGGTGCACTCTGAAAGATGAGAGGGTGCTGTTGTGTACTCAGCCTGCTAGTAACTTGCACTGTAGCTGCTGTGCCAAATGTGGCTTTTTTGCTAGAATAGATAACCCTGTCTCAGGTACATAATATATACTCATAGTTGGTGAAAGCAGCCTTTTTTCTCAAACAGAGAATCACAAGTAGATATAGGCATTGGAACAAACGATATACATTTTGTGCTAATTCTCCTACTTCCTGTTATCAGATAATTGCAGAATTTTGGACTGGCTGACAATTTACAAAATAGCACCTGCGTATTGAATTGACACAGACATGCTGTTTACTCCAGAAGAGTAAGTGGCCAGTACATTAAAGGCTCTATAGTAAGATCTATGTGTTCCAGAGGATAGAAAGTTAAATTCTACCAAGAGTCAATATGATTTTTAAGGTGGTCTGAGTCATGCAGGCACATTTACAAAGTAAAGGATTGCCTCTTCTACCTTCCACTATGGAGAAGGAAGCAATTGGTCAGATGAATTCTCACACTCATGAATTCTCTATCAGTCATATACTGATGGCACAGCGCTGCCAAATTTAAGGTCCAGAGCAGGAGAGGGCTGTGCAAGTTCAGTATCTATACAAGTGTCTTTTCTTAAGGGGTCATGTAGCAGAGGTACCTGGGATAGCTAATAATTCATGTAGAGTTTATAACAAGCCTTAAAGGGTAAAGCACGATGCAGAGCCCACAATGCAGAGGGAAGGTCATGGCACATGTGGTCCAGAACTACACAACATTGGGGAAACAGCCAGGGTAGAGACGAAGTCTGGACATGGCACCACAAGTAACTAGAAAGCCAGAAGTGCTCATCACAAGCTGGGTATGACAGACCTACCAAGTCAAAGATGTCAGTACTAGCAACTAGCCATCATAAGACAAGACTGTGCATCTAGAATTCACGATCAGAGTCCACAGTATACAAGCAGGGTACAGGAAGGGGAGGCCCCTCCCTCCCTTCCTGTTAACACTATTCCAGGACATCTTCCTCTCAGAAGAACAATGGCCGTACAACAGTTCCTTATGACCTGCTGATGGGGAGACAAAGAGTCACGTTTAGTTCATGGACAGAGTGGCCTGGGGTGCTGATACCACAAATAGACTAGGACTAGACCACTCTGATGTCACTCTTTGTGGTTGTGAAAGCAATCAAGACACTTTTTAAAAATTATATTCCTTTATTGAATACAATGGCATGTCATGATATACACATGTATTTGTGTATTTGCACTGTAAAATGAGCAAATCAGTAAGATAAATACACCCATCATCTCATGTGTGTCATTCTTTGTGAAAACACTTAAAACTATTTTAATAATTTTGAATATATATATCCTATTTTTTATTTTTTTTGAATTTGTGAAAGTTTTATACAATATCTTTTGATCACATTTAGACCCTCCTGCATCTGTACCTCTTACTAACCTCCCAACCAAATCTCTGTACTCTAATATACATACGCACATATATAAATGGACACATGCACATATGTTTAAAAACCTATGGTATCAGTTTATGTCTGAAAATGCACTTCACTGTGGGTTTGGCCACTAGAACTTGGTCATCCTACCAAGAGTTTCACCCTTAAGTGAGACTGAATCTCTCCTTCCCAGCAGCCATTGGTTGCCAATACTTTCTTAGGTAAAGTTGGGGTTTCTCACCCCTTTCCCCATGTCTACACTGGGATTTTGCCCAGCTTGAGCTTACATGGTACTTGAGTGTGCTGTCACCATTGTTGTGGTTAAGATTAGTAACTGACCAGCTGTCTGAAAAACTGTCCCCTTGTGGTCATCTGTCTCCTGTGGCTCTTACAATCTTTCCACCTCTTCTTCCACAATGATCTCTGAGCCTTGGGAAGCAGAAGTTTGATGATATAGGAGGACACCTCTTTCTTAGGAACAGAGCTTTTAGAGCTTTTACACTAGTCTACTTTCATTTTTATTCTTTTTGAGACAGGAACTCACTATGTAGACTAGGCTCTCCTTGAACTCAGAGAGATCTGCCTGCCTTTGCCTCCAGAGTGCTGGGATTAAAGGCATACACCATCATGCCCAGCTAGGCCACTTTCTTACAACAAAAACTAAAGCTGATTTTTTTGGGAAAGACTGAGCTATATCTCTCCTCCTAATATAATGGTGAAGACCCTCCCCCCACCCCAGGTATGTGCAACATGTAATTGCATTTGGAGATAAGGTCTTTAAAGAGGTAATGCTGGACTACCAAGATGGCTCAGCCAGTAAAGGCACTTGCCACCAAGTCTAATAACCTGAGTTTGATCCCTGGGACAAACACAGTAGGAGTAGGAGAGAACTGATTCCCAACCTCCAAATATGAGCTGTGGCATGATGTATCCACATACACATTCACACATATACACATAAATTAAGGTAATAAAATAAAGCGGTAATGCTAACTTGTTATAAAGGTGGAGCCCTGAGACTTGATGGAATTTTGTTTTTAAAAATATTTTTTTTCTTAATATTTTATGTGTATGAGTGTATTGCATGCATGAATCTAAGTGTACCCATGTTGTACAATACCCACAGAGATCAGAAGAGGGCAGTAGATCCCCTAAAACTGGAGTTATGGATGGTTGTTAGCCACCATGTGGGTGCTGGGAACTGAACCTGGGTCCTCTGCAAGAGCAGTCAAAACTGCTGGAGTCATCTTTCTAGCCCTATTTTCTTTGGGGGGGGGACAGGGTCATCCTGTAGCCCCAGCTGACCTGGAACTCAATATGGAGACCAGGCTGACCTTGATATCACAGGCATCTTCCTCTTTCTGCCTCCCAAGTGCTGGGATTGAAGGTGGTCCCCACCACACCCACAATGTATTTTATTTTAATTGTGTGTGTGTGTGTGTGTGTGTGTGTGTGTGTGTGTGTGTGTCTGCATATGCCTGTGGAGCTGAGAAGAGGGCACAGGACCCCGGACCCAGAGTTACAGGCACTTGTAAGCTGCCGGATGTGGGTGCCGGGAACTAAAATCAGGTCCCCTGGAAGAGCAGTATGTGCTCTTAGCTGCTAAACCCCAGTAGCTGTCATTTTAAGGAGTGGAAGAGAAATAAGGGGTGCATACACAAAGAAAAAGGGGTGAAGACACCAAGAGGAGGCAGCAGTCTTTAAGCCAGGCAGCATGGGCAGGGATGATCAAATATACCAGCCTCCAGAACTGTGAAATAAGTGTGTTGATTAAGTTACTCAGTCTATGATACATTGTTACAGAAGCCCAGGAAAACTCTTTAAACTTTTCCAAGAGATCAAGACAAGTGCATTAGGTGCTTTCAATCCTAGAAAGAGCAGCCACTGTTTTGGAAAGAAACACAGACACACTCTGGGTTTGGACTGGACTTTCCTGCTCATGGTTTCAAATCTAGTAGTGTCCCATGTTGTGCTGCAATAGTTTAAGAACAGAGGATGTGTAAGAGGCACAAGCTATGGAATCCACTGTAATATACTATACCAACCAGAAGCTGTCAGATTGGCAGAGTGCTGGATGACCTTTTGTAGGTATGGCTAAAGCACCAGCTGATGGAGAGTACCTTGTGAAGATGGGTCCAACCTCCCAGGATGCTGTGCATAATTTAGGTCAAAGGCTTTTCTAGGGTGCTGGGTTCTCGAGAAGTAGATAAAATGGGTAGAGTCTGGAGTTTCTTCACTCACTATCACTCTCTTGTTTGGAAATTGTTCTTATCACTACAATTCTTCGTTCTCTGGGCTTAGGGTCTAATTTCTAAAATAGGGACTGCTTTCACCAGAGGACACAATAGAAGTATTGTTGAAGGTTATTTACTCAGCCTAAAGATGGTGGTGGAGAGAAGTCACTATCCAGGCAAAACCTAAGGATTCTCATCATAGGAAGGTTGGTCTGGAGCACTTATGTGTCATGTCAGTGGTCTGCTTGGGTGCCATTTGGGGCTTTCTTGTTTAGTTTTGATGGCAAATTGACAAAGTCAGAAGACACATTCTAGAAAGGACATGATAACAAAGGACTTGGAACTCTTTCACATGAGCAAGCCAATGAAACCAGAAGAAGATCTTGTTGAGGAAAAAGACAGTGAGCATCAGTCAAGGCTCATCTGCAGCAGGGGGAGCATTAATATCTCCCAGCTTCTTCCTTAATGGTTTCCCCCAGCAGAGAGACCCCTCCACCATTCCTGGAAGAGCTGTTGTCAAATTTACACTAAGGAGGGGACCTGAGGCGGAAAGGGTGGACTGTGATTGTTACAATGCACTGCCTGGGGTTTCTCAGTTTTGAAGGACTTCTTCAGCCTTCCATCCAACTGACTCAGCTACAGACAGCCATGGCCTGTGATCACACTTACACACCCTTTCCCGGAAAGTCCACACACAATGACCTAGGAATGTGGCAATTTAAAGGTCCAGCCCAGTTTCAGCACTCACTCGGATTGGCTGAGAGCTTCCTTGACTGAGCACCTGTGGCCTTGTTCCTACCTCTCCCCCACCCCCACATTTGGAATCCTAGGTGTGCTCTTAAATAAACTGCTGTAGGCTCTTCTCCATCCCAGTGTTGGCTTCCTGGGAACCCAAAGTTGTGGACATACGGTCATGCATATGGTCATAATGGGGAATATACTGGTTTGGGGTTAAGTTGATAAATTTATATTGATTGATATTTATAAACTGATAAATTTATATTGGGGTATATTGATAAATTCTGGAGTATTTCAGGGTCAAGTGTCATGAACTTTGCAACTTATTTTCAAGCTGTTCTGGGAAAAATGTATATAAGTAATTTAAAAACACTGAAGCCAGGTGACTGTTTTTAATGCTGTTAATTCCAGCACTAGGAAGGCAGAGGCAGGCAGATCACTGTGAGTTCAAGGCCAGCCTGGTCTACATAGCCAGTTCCAGGTCAGGTGGGACCTCAGGGAGACCCTGTCTCAAAACAAAAACAAAACAAAAAACTCCCCAAAACAAAAACTACATTAAAATGTTATCTTGTTCACTGCTTTTAGGGAGATCCATTAATCCAACATGGAGACTTCCCCTTAATTCCAGGCCACTGTGAAAGGCTCTGAATGATATGCTGAATAACTTGGATTTATTTATTTACCGCTGTTTGATGACAGGGTGACTCTAGGAAGTTGATCCTCCTGCTTCAGCCTCCAGAGCAAACAGCTTGAATTCAAGCTGTACACAGGGACAAGCAGCCAGAGCCTTTTATTTTATTTTAGGTCATATACATATTTTTTAGTTTGTTCCTTTGTTTTGTTTTCTGTTGTTTGAGACAGCATCTCTCTACATAACCCTGGCTGGCCTGGAACTCCCTACGAAGACCAGGCTGGGCCTTGAACTCGTAGAGATTCACTTACTTCTGCCTCCCGTGTGCTGGGATTAAAGGCGTGCACCACCACAGCCAGTGTTATTTTTTTATTATTTTATTTTGGGTCTACGAAGACTGAATCAAATCTGCGTTTGGGAAAGCGGCTTAAATTGCTATGGCCCCAACTTGACACTTAACACTGAAGATTACGCTGACTCTAACATTTCAAGGTCACACCACGCCTCCTCGAATTCCTCCCGCACACACCGACCTCGCCCCCTTACTTTTCCGCCTGCCGGGCACCTGTCGTCGGCGGGGGAGCACCCTCCACCTGCGCTCAGACGTTAGGTTTCCGGCCGCCTTCCAGGCCCGAGAGTCGATCCCGAGCCCGCAGCCCCGCTCCCACGGGGCGGAGCTTGCGCCTCGTCGCTCTCGGCCATCGGCTTGTGCTGCCTCGCCCCGGCGGCCTTCCAGCGGGAGGCGGAGCGAGTCCAAAATGGCGGCTCTCAGGCTGGCGCGCTCCTTGCTGCTGAGGCTTTGAGGTGGTCGCCCGGGGTCGGAGTGGGGACGATTTCCCCGCCGCGGGGGCCCCCCGAGAATGAACCGGGGGCTCTGCTGAGGCCGGGCGGCGGGGCTGGAGAGCAGTGGCAGCAAAGCGCTGCGGTGGCGTCCACGCAGCGGGATGTGCGAGAGTTACTCCAGGTCGTTGTTGAGGGTCTCGGTGGCGCAGATCTGCCAGGCGCTGGGCTGGGACTCGGTGCAGCTCAGCGCCTGCCACCTCCTCACCGACGTGCTGCAGCGCTACCTGCAGCAGCTGGGCCGGGGCTGCCATCGCTACTCTGAACTCTGTGAGTACCGGGCTGGGCGGAGGGAGGGCTGCCCCCGAGCCGGTCGCGAGTGACACTTCAGCCTCCCGGTCCCTCTGCCGGCGTCCGGCCCGGGGGTGGCGTTCCGAAGGCCGCCTCGAGGTGGGCGAGCCTCTGGGACTCCGGGGGCCGCGGGCTTCCACCGACACCGGCGAACTCCAGTCATTCCGGGCACCTCGTCCTCAGCCGCTAACTTCCCGCCGCCCGCCGGGCCGGATCCCCGCTCCCCGCTCCCCCTTCGCGCCGCTCCGGATCCCCGAGTGGCGCCCGGCCCGCTCGCCCTGGCTCCCGCCGGCCGCGGCCAGAAGCAGCCCGCACGCTCTCCCCGGGGCTCACCTTGGTCTTGCCTCCCTTGCCTGCAAACTACTACAACTAGTTGTCACAGGCGCTCCGTCTACCGGCCGTTTCTCTCCAGGCTGGCCATTCTTGAGCTCCCAGCTCCAGACTGGTTGACAGCTCTGCTGTGTCGCGGACCCTGCCGCCTCTGTCCGCCTGTTCGTTTCACAGACAGCATCTCCACTTTCTCCTTCTTAAGGCCGACTCCGTCGACTTCACTGGTTAATTTTCACGAGCATGTCAGTTGCCCCACTGAGTTCCTCTTTGACGCTTTTTTGGCAGTGTTTATCCAACCAAGTGTGACAGAGGAATTATAGGTAATGTGCAAGGTTGTCTGGGTAACCTGGTGTACAGTATTTATTGGCTTTTAAGTGCATGTCCAATGGTATCTATATCTATTTAAAAATTTGGAATGTTTTAGTAGAAGCCGCAGATCATTTTATTGCAGTGCGAAGCATGCATGTGTGTATTTGTGTTGTGTTGAGGGTTATACTCTTCATTAAAATTTCAGGAGATGACTTTAAGGTAGTGAGCTGGAGAAGTAAATGAAGGGTTTCATAGAGTAATTTGTTCTGTTAGGTGGTTCCTACCTTTAAAAATTCAGACCTATAGATTTCCTGTATTTCTGCTCCTGTCAAAATCTGACCACAACACAAAGATCTGTCAGTGATATAAATTTCTGTCATCTTTAAATTTTTAAAAATTGCGTTCCATTGGCAAAAGTTAAAAATTTAAACTTTTTTTAAAAAAGATGTTTTCATTTGTGTGTGTGTGTGTGTGTGTGTGTGTGTGTGCCATGTGCTTCTCAGTTCCTGCAGAGACCAGAAGAGGGTATCAGGCTGGAGCTGGAGTTACAGGCAGTTTGGAGCCTCCTGATATGGGTGCTAGGAATTGAACTCAGGACCTCTGAAACAGCAGGAAGTGCTCTTAAGCCCTGAGCCATTTCTCCAGCCCCTAAAAATCTAAACTTAGCAGCATGCAGTTCTTTGTGAGCTAGTGTTTTTCTTCTGCCAATCTGCCATATTAATCTGCAACCATACTGAGCTACCTGCCTTTTCCAACACATTTGAAGGTATCTACCCCTGTTTACATGCTGTTTCACTGAGTGTTCTCCACTTTCTGAACCACAAGCACTACCACTTACATTTTAAGATTTACTTGTCACTTGCTCTAGGGGACTCCTGTTAGCTGCTGTCATAAATCTGTGCACATTTCTGCAGTGCTCTTTATCATCTTTCTTTGTAATTGTATGTGTGTGCCCTGTCCCAGGAGACAGATTGATTATATTTATATTCTGCAAAAGTACCATGATCTGACTGTGCCACAGGAATGCACCCAAATTGTATTTGTATTATCCTAAGGTGGGGCCAAAATATTATAGACACTGAGGAAATAGTTATCCAATAAACAGATGAACTGATAGTCCACAACTATAGTATCTACTTATTGACTGCTTTTGAGTGAGTTCCTAAAATATACTGTTTTGATTTTGCTTTGTTTTATTTTGTTTTTTAGTGCTTGATTTTACTTTTAACTTATAAACTCCAAAGTGATATCCATTCATTGTCATCTTGAAAGGCTGCCACCAGAATATTCTCCTGACTTTTGCTTTTTTTTCTTAATGCCCGGCCTCCATTGTCCTTGAATATATTGTTACTACTAAGGTTATATTTTGCTACCTAGTTCCCTAAGTAAAGACAGTATACCTCTCTGGGATCTCAAACTATCCCCTGAATACATAGTTACCTTTCCTGTCTGGCAGTTCATGGAAGTAGGCATTCCAAAGTGGTCAAAGGATCATTGTAGTTCTTAATTGAACCTTTTCCTGATTACGTAATTTTTCTAATCAGTTTTCTTTTTTAGTGAGAGTATGATTGTCATGTTTATTATTCCTCATTTTGATTTGTTGATTTGTTAGAGATGTTCTTTTTTTAAATTTTTTATTTTTTGGTCTTTGAGACAGGGTCTCCCTATAGATCCAACTAGCCTGGAACTTGCTATGTAGGCCAGGCTGGCCTGGAACTCACGGATCCAGTGGCCTCTTACACCCAGAGTGCTGGGATTAAAGGTGTGTGCCACCTTGCCCAGCTTAGATTAGTTTTTTTCTACACTCCTTATTTTAAAATTGAATTTTGGAACCTTAGGTTACCATTCTCCATCTTGTATTCCATTCCTATAAATTCTTTTTATATTTAAAAAAATATTTTCTTTATTTTTATTTTGTGTGCATGAGTGTACTGTCTGTTTGTATGTAAATGTATCAGTGTTGTGCAATGCCCATCGAAGTCAGAAGAGAGCGTTGGATCCTTCTGAAACTGGAGTTAGGGATAGCTGTTAGCCATCATGTGAGTGAAGTCTTGGGCTCCCTAGTAAGTTCCAGGCCAGCCTGGGCTATGTAATGAGACCTTGACTCAACAAAACAAAGCAAAACAACAACTTTATAAAAGAAGACTGGCGTAGGCCAGTCATGGTGACACACACCTGTAATCCTAACAGGAGGGAAGATTGCAAGTTCAAGACCAGAAATATGGAAGAAAGGAGGGGTGGAGGAAGGCAAGAGATGTGATTTAACAAACCAAACAAACCCAGAACACTCCATGCTCATAAGATGGGAAACAGTCTCATAAAAGTGATATTTTAAGAAAATTGTACTGACAGTAAAGTGTTAGATTCAAGCATGTAGAACTTGAAACTACAGTTATGTCCACTTATCTTCACTTTCACCTCTAAAATTCCCTGGAGCTGGGCAGAATAGCTCACATCTGTGATCCCAACTCACAGAAGACTGTGTTGGGGCTAGCCTGTGGTATATGATGAGTTCCATGTCTCAACAAACTACCCAACCAACCAACAACGAAACTTTTAGCTACCCTAGTCATGGATAGAATATTATAAAAACAAATACTTCATAAATCTGAAACAACTTTTTATAGTATATTTTGTCATTTTTTTTCTATTTTAGTATTAGTTGTAATGTCTTATGTGCCTAATGTATAAATGTTATAGTTGTTATATAAGAACAAAACTGTAATTTATATAGGGATTGGAACTGTCCAGGGCTTCTGGCACCAGGGTTCTGGTGAGGGAACGTATCCTCCATGGTTAAAGGGGACCACTCTACTTATTTAGTTATAGAAAGCATACAGTGTTAGGAAAAAAATATCTGAAGTCTATGGCGAGAAAAGGGGGCGCATCAGAATGCCTCGGATTGAGGGTGAGGCACGCAGAAGATTTAAGATGGTTTTAATAAGAATTGAAATGTGTATCTATCTTACTTAAGAGGAAGAATGACTGTTATTCATCCTTTTTGTGCATGACTGAAAAAGTGTTTGATGGGCTGGAAAATGGCTTAGTGGGTAAAGGTGCCAGCCGCTGACTCTGATGACCTGAATTCAATCCCTGGATGTACATAGTGGAAGGAAAGAATCAACTGTGTCAAGTTGTCCTCTGATTTACACACACACACACACACAAATGAATGAATGAATGAACAAATTAAAAAAAGTGTTTGAAGTTAGTGAGCATCTCCTTTAGCCATACCATTTCCTCCTGTTGCCTCCTTCACGTCTTAAACTGTTTATCCTTCATTGTTTCCTTTCAGTTTTTGACATTATGTAACCAACACAGACCTTGAACTTACAGTCCTCCTTCCTCAGCCTCCAACATGGGGATTTAAGAGGAGTGTATCACCATTCCCAGCATTCTTCCAGACTTTTCCTTGTCCCTGCAAGCACCTGCATGTCTACTTCTGGCAAATTTTGAATCTTCTTTTCCATTTACAGTGTGACTTAATTTCAGACATACTGAAAATAAATAGAAATACACAGATTCTGTATTGCTGTGATACATAACTGAGAAGAATAGCTTAAAGGAGGAAAGATTTGTTTCGCTCATGGCTTCACAGTCTCAGTCCATAGTCAGCTTGCTCCATTGTGGTAGGTGTATGGTAAGGCAGAACATCCGTGGTGGCAAGAACCTCTAGCAGAGCAAAATTGTTCACTTCGTAGAAGCAAGGATCCTGTAAGGGGCTATGGACAAGAAAGTCTATAAAGGCCTCACTCCAGCAATGCTAGCACATTACAGATATATCAGTGGACTAATCCACTGATGAAAGTAGAACTCTTATCATCTAGTCATATCCCAGTAATGTAACCACCAACTGGGGACACCTCATATCTAAACAAGCACATCCTGAGTTTGAAGTGACCATTGACACACTGCCAATACAGGAGAATTGCTGTATTGTATCTTGAGGCCAACTTGGGCTGCTTAGTGAGTTCAAGTTAGCCAGAGCTGCAACCTGTCTCAGAAAACAACAAAAAAAAGGAGGGTTGCTGGAGAGATGGCTCGGCAATTTAAAAGGAGCACTAGCTATTCTTGTAGAAGACCCGGATTTAGTTCCCAGCATCCATATGACTGCTTACAACTGTTTGTAACTTCAGTTCCAGGGCATCCAAAACCCTCTTCTGATTTCTGTAGCTTGGGTATACTTACATATGTCCACACAAAACACTCATACACATAAAATAAAAATAAATAAACAAACAAAAAAAAAACGAAAAAGAGTTTTAGCTATATTTGTCATAGGTAGAATATTTTAAAAACAAATATCTCCCAGCTCTTGGGAGGCAGAGGCAGATGGGTCTTTGTGAGTTCAAAGACAGCCTGGTCTATATAGGGAGTTCCAGGCCAACAGGGGCTATAGGGAAACCCTGTCTCAAAAACACAAATATCACATAACTTTAAATAACTTTTTTAGAGTGTAATGTGTTTTTCTGTTTTAGTGTTAATTATACTCTCTTACTATACCTGATTTATAAATCAGTAGTGGCACGGCTCTGTAATCCCAGTCCAGTACTAGGGAAATTAGTACACAGGAGGAGCATGTGTTCCAGGATAGTCTGGACTTTGTAGTAAGATATTCTCTCAAAGAAGCAATAAAAACAAAACAAAATCCCTTAGATTGTTTGGAAGTCAAGAACTAGAATTTTCATAGAAAATTTAAAAGACACAAGAGCCTTAGGAAGGGCCTACGTAAAAGTTCCTTTTGTAAAGAAAATCTCACTGTATCTAACTTGTTATCTTTTGGTTTCTATCTAATTTATGTCTTTTTTTCCATTGTATATTTCTATAGAATTTTTGGGTATATAGAAATTGTATATTTCTATAGAATACATCCTAATCATATAAAAAACCCCTCCCATATCTGCATCCCTGTAGTCCCCCCACCAGATTTCATGCATTGTCATATATGTTAAGGCCTATCAAGTCATGTTTGTGTCTGTCCTCAGATGTCCCTTGGTATGAGGAGATATCCCTCTGTATGAGTTCATTAACTCTAGTCAGCCTCCTTAGTGTCACCCCCTTAAAGAAGACCATCTCTCCCTCACCCAGTAGTGATCAGCTGCCAGTAGTTCCTCTGCTAAGGTTGAGACCTCTGGCCCATTTTCTCTGTTCTGTGCTAGGTTTTCATCCTGTTTGAGTTTGCATGGGTCTTGTGCATACTGTCAACATTCCTGTAAGTTCATATGAGCAAGTTCCCAGAAGCCTGGAAAACTCCTTGTGGTTGTCCACCACTCCTGTCTCATACAATCTCTCCACCCTCTCTTCCACAATCCTCACTGATCCTTGGGTGTGTGAGTTTTAATATAGGAGTCCTATCCAGGACACATCTACATCTGATTTTCTACATTTTGGCTTTCTATGTTGTGACTTTCTATGTTAATCATCCTCTGTTGCATGAGGAAGCTTTGCTGGTGTGAGTTGAGAGATGCATTAGTATTCCCTCTTCGCCCTGTTCTGTGTTCCATGAGCCTTAGGTGTAGAGGTTCCATTGCAGATGTGTCACTTACGGCCGGTCATTTCACAGACACTTATTCTCTCTGTGTGACCAGTTGTAGAACTTTGTAATAGTCTCCATCTGTTGCAAAAAGAAGCTTCTTGGATGAGTGATTTGTGGTATACTTGCCTTTAAATATAAGGATACATATTTATCAAACAGTAAGAAGTTACATTTGTCTAAGGATGTGACAGACATAGGGTTTTCTCTAGGATCTTTGGCCTCTCCAGCCATGTATATTTTGCTATGTTTATAGTACTGCAAGTAAGCTCCCTCCCATTGAGTGGGCTTTAAATCCGAGTGAATAACTGTTGATTATGTCTAAGATAAAAGTGCCACTACTGCACTGATAGAGAATAATTTGCTGTGCCAGTCATTGTTGTGGTTATTAGACTTTAAAGCTGGAGTTAGACTAACTTTACATGATTGATTTTTTTCCCTTAGCCTCTTGCATAGTTTCTTCTGAAACTATGAGAACTAGTTTTGAGGGAGGAGACTTCCAAGTATTTCCAGCCCCTTTGCTCCAAGTCCTGTGTTTGAAGTATGTCCTGTCTTCAACAGTAGGGTCTTAACCTTCAAGTTCTGAGAGAAAATCAAGGACTGTGTTATTTTGGGAGTCTCTTAGACTACCCTGACTATCTACTTGAAGGGAAGTTTCTCCTGTCTGACACTGTGTTCCTTGTTATATAGCCTTCAGCTATGCACATATTTATAGATATTATATGTATTTTTCAATACACTTTTGAACTAATACTTTTTCCTCTGGTTTTTCATACCACCTAAACATTCTCTCCCCCTCGCTCCTCCATTCCTCCCTCCCTCCCTCTTCTCCCCCCTCCCTCCCTCCCTCCTTCCCCCTTCCCTCCCCACCTTCTTTCCCGTTTAAGGCACTCGCATTTCTCCCTTGATGAGACCTGTCTCCTGTCACCCTCCTCTCTTGAGCTGCTTCTTCCTCTTTCCCTCCTGGTTCCTTGTATAACTCCCTCCTCCCTTCTCAGTTAAATATCCCCTTTTTCCCACTTCCACCTGTTATCACCTGTCTCCTGCGGTTCCCCTCTTTTAGGTTCCTTCTTTCTTTTTACCTTCATGATTCCTTTTCATGTTCCTGGCTTCTGTGGTTACATCAGGATATATATTCACTTATAAAGATTTGATATTAAGTACACAAATGAGAGAGAACATGCGTCACTGATTTTCTGGGTCTGTGTTACTTTACTTGGTATAACAGTTTCTAGTCCATCCATTTACCTCCAAATTTTGTTTTTCTTTATTTATTAGAACTCCATTGTGTAAATGTTCCATATTTTCATTATCCATTTGTCAGCTGATGGAAATTTAGGTGGTTTCCATTTCTTGACTATTGTGAAAAGAGCAGCAACAAACATGGATGTGCAAATATCTCTGCAATAGGATGAGTCCTTTGGGTGCATGTCAAGGAGTGTATGACTGGGTCATATGGTAGATTTATTTTTAGTTTTTTAAGAGTCCTCCACACTGCTTTCCTTAGTGGTTGCACAAGTTTGCATTCCCACCACTAGAGAATGAGCTTTCCCATTCCCCATATCCTCCTTGCATTTGGTATCTTTCTCATTCTCTTGATCTTAGCCAGTCTGACTGGGAGAAGAGGAAATCTTAAAGTGGTTTTGATTTACATTTCCCTAATCCTTACTGATTAGGGAAATGCACTTTTTAAGGTGTTTCTTAGCCATTTTTATTTCATCTTTTGAGAACTCTATTAAGATCCACAGCCCATCTTTTAATTGGGTGGTTTGTTTTCTAGATTCTTTGTTTTTGAATTCTTTGTATATTCTGGATATTAATCCTCTGTCAGATTGGTGAAGATTTTCTCCCATTCTGTGCGTTTTCTCTTCATTTCCTTGGTTGTTTCTTTTGCTGTACAGACCGTTTTAATTTAACCAGGTCCCACTTAACAATTGTTGACCTTAATTCTTGAGCTTGAATGCTTATGTATACATTGCCTTAATGATCCAGGTCCTTAGTTGTAAATATTTCTGGATTTAAAACAATTGATTCAGTGGTACAGCTCATTCAGCAGATATTTATTGAGTGCCCACCGGATGAGTTCCAAAGATGGTGAAGAACAGAGAATGTGATGGACATTTACTGAAGTCAATATAGTAGCTAGTGGTGATAAAAAGGAGTCATTTGATTTGTGCCAGCCTCTATTCTGGGTGCTTCAGACCATCGTAAATTAATTTTTATTACATTTATTGTACGTGTGTGTGTGTGTACGTGTGTGTATGTGTACATGCCACAGTAGATGTTTTGAGGTCAGAGAACAACTTTTAGAAATGGGCTCTTTCCTTACACCATGTGGTTTCTGGAGATTGAATTCAGTTTCCTTTCTTGCTCAGCCATCTCACCAACCCAGTAATAGTAATAATAATAATAATAATAATACTAATAATGGTGTAGAGACAGAAGCTTGAATGCTTGGTAATGTGGCTTGTACAGGGGAAAACAACAGAGACCCTGCTTCAAACAAGATGGAGACGAGGGACCGACACCTGAGGTCCTCAAACCTTCACGCACTTGAATGTGTGCACAGACCTGTAGACATGTACATTTTACACACATACACATGCACACATACACACACAATTAGGTTTGTAGCCAGGAATAGTGGTGCACATCCAGTACTTGGGAGTATGAATCAGAAGATTGACTCAAGGCCAACCTACTGGGGGTGGGGGTAGGGGAAGAATCGTTTTGTGATTTTTTTTTTTTTTTGACAGGGTCTCATTTTGTACCCTGGCTGGCCTAGAATTCTCTGTGAAGATCAGGCTGGCCTAGAACTCACAGAGATCCTCTTGCCTTTGCCTCCTGAGTGCTGGCATTAAAGGCATGTATCCACACCCAGCAGTCAGCTTTGTAATTTTAAAAAATTTATTATTTTTATTTTATATGTATGAGTTCATTGCCTGCATGTGTATTAGTGCACCTGCCTGTGTCCTGCAATGCCTGCAGAGGTCAGAAGATGGCATTGGATCCTCTGGAACTGGTGCTAGAACAGTTGTTAGCCACCATATGGGTACTGGGACCTAAACTAGGGTCCTCTACAAGAACAGCCAGTGCTTTTAATCACTGAGCCATCTTCAGCCCCAGTAACCATGTTATAAATATATAGTGTATTTGTTTTTGAGCTGTATTTTAATGTATTTTTTTCTTAATGCTTTGAAAATAATCATGGCTTTTCTGCAAATGATAGATTTGCTTTTGACTTTGTTTCAGATGGCCGAACAGACCCAATTTTGGACGATGTTGGTGAAGCTTTTCAACTTATGGGGGTTAATCTACATGAACTAGAAGACTATATTCATAATATTGAACCTGTCACCTTCCCACATCAAATACCTTCATTTCCTGTTAGCAAGAACAATGTCCTTCAGTTTCCCCAACCTGGAAGTAAAGATGCAGAGGAAAGAAAAGAGTACATTCCTGATTACCTGCCACCCATCGTGTCTTCACAAGAAGGTTTGTCATTGCTTAATCCTCGGGTACTGGTGACCGCTTTGATGGAGTTTTCATCATTTCTGCTTTCTATACTCTGCCAACCCTGCATTCTAGAAATGCAATCTCAGTATTTGAATGTTATTCATAACTTACTCCAACCTTCAAACAAACACATTTGCAGTGGGCCATTGTCAGGCAGAATCTTGGTGTGGTCAGGGTTCTTTGGGATGAAGCATTCATTTCCTTTGCAAATGTTAGATAGGAGATAACAGTATGTGACCACCCGAGCCTTTTCAATGCATGTATTGTATGAGAATGAAATATTGAGTTAGAAGTTTGAAACAAAAAGAAAAGTTGAGTTATCTCTTCTCATCCCCAGTTCTTTGATTATTTTAGAGTTGAATGCCACCCCTCTGCCCTTGGGATATAATGCGTGCTTTGTGAGCACTCACTGATAGGCAGACTTGGATCTGTTTTTTAGGATAAGTAGAAATCATTTTCATTCTGTTTAGAACTTTTGGTTTTCAAGCGGATGGGGACATAGCTGAGTTGGAAGTGTGCCTTCCTGCATGCAGGGAGCTCTGAGTTCAGCCCAGCTGTGTGAGACCAGGCATGAGGATGCATGCTTGTAATCCCAGCACTCAGCAGGTGGAAGCTGGAGGAGAAGTTCAAAGTCATCCTAGGCTGCATGGTGAGTTATAGGCCAGCCTGGGCTAGATGGGACCTTGTCTCAAAAAAGAGAGACATGAAGGGTAAACAGATGCACACAGACAGATGATGAGTAGTATTTGCCAAAGCCTAAGATATTAAAGAATGGGGATTTATGTTTAATGAGGACAAAGATTTTAGTTTGGGAAAATAGGTTTTAGAGATCAGTGGTTGTAATGCTTCTATAATAATGTGCATATACTCAATACCACAGAACGTTGTACCTAAAAATGGTGAATGGTCCCTTATAAATGGAGTCTGTAGTATTTGTTTTTTTGTGGTTGGCTTATTTCACATATCATAATGTCTTCAAAGTTTATCTATCTTGTACCATGTGTCAGAGTTGTCTTCCTTTTTAAGGTTAACATCACATTATTTGTATATTTCATAGATATTGGCTGTTTGTAATTTTTAGTTTTTGTGAATATTGAAATATAAATGTCTGTGTAAGTCCTTGCTTTTACTTCTTTTGTGGATAGATCCAGAAGTAATCTGTTGTATTATACTGTAATACACAATGTAGAATTTTGTTTGGTGCTGAGGGTTAAACTCAGGGACTTACACACACTGTCTTGCACATGCTAGGCACAAGCCCCTCCACTGAGTGACACAGCTACTAATATATCTAGTTTTTTTTCTAATTACATTTTATTTTATTTGTGTATGATGTGGCACGCACATTTGTGAAGGTCAGAGTTGGTTCTCTCCCCCATGTGGGTCATCAGACTTGGCAACAAGCACCCTTACCCACTGAGCCATCTTGCTTGCCCCAGTGTCTGTCTGATTTTTGAGGAACCATATTTTGTCTTAAATATACAGCAGCTGCCATCATTTTACCTTCCACCTGGCAATGGCCGAAGGTTGCAGTTTGTTCCAGTTCATTTTGTACAATCTCTTGTTCCATTTGCTAATTTTTGAAGTATTATTTGTTTGTTTGGACTACGTTTAAAACTGGAATAGGTTGTTTCACAGTTTATATGGCCATGCTTCCTCATCTGAAAACTGGACAAATACTGGACCTAAGTTATAGAGCTTTGTTGTGGATTGGTGAATTGCTGTGAAATACTGGCTCTAGGATGCAGTGGACTCTGCTGAACACAAGTACTGTAATTCAGGGTGCTGAAAGTGAAGTGGAGGGCACTTGCTATAACCTTTGTGTGTGATGTGTGTGTGTGTGTGATATGTGTGGTGATGTGTGTGTGATGTGTGTGTGTGTGTGTGTGTGTGTGTGTGTGTGATGTGAATAGGTAGGGCCTGTACATGCATATGGAAGCTACAGGGGAGCAGATGATCTGCTCTTTACTCTGCCTTATTTGCTTGAGACATACTTTCTCTCAGTTTCCTGTTTTTCAGCAATGCTGGCTTGCCAGCAAACCCTTTTGCCTCTGCCTCCCTGCCCTGGGTTTGCAGGTGTGCGTGGCCACACCTAGCTTTTTACATAGGTGCTGGAACTCCAAGTTCAGGCCTTCATGCTTGGGCAGTGCTTGCCCACTCAACCATCTCCCCAAACCCCTTGCTCTAACTTTTTTTCTTGATTGATTATTTTGTCTTAAATATGTAAGTGTACCCATGTATGCAATGCCTACAGAGGTCAGAAGAGGAGGGCTTCAGATCTCCTGGAAGTGGAGTTACAGACAGTTGTTTAGCCACCATGTGTGTGATGTGTGTGCTGGGAATCGAACCTGTGTCCTCTGCAAAAGCAGACAGTATACCAACTCACCAACCCCTGCTGTAATCTTTTGAAAAGTTATCATTGTTTTCTGGTTTGAGCCCCTTAGAAGGTAGACACTGCTCAATAGCTTAGCACATTCCTCTCAAGATTGTATGAATTAATACTGCCTGGAACCAGGAATTAAAATAGACAGGGCTGAGGACGGTGCTTCAACAAAAAGTATCTTCAGTAAATATTCTTGAATGGTGTTAAGATGGATTTGTACAATCTTGACAGAAGTCCCTTGTTTCTTTTTCTAGGCCTACTAGTGTTATTAATAGGCTTTGAGAGTCTATAGGTGTCCCTTGGTCATTGTCAGCTTTCTTGTAACTATTGAGCCTGCTGCTCTTCACCACCTTCGTTTACATATTTATAACCTTCATTACTGTTGGGAAAAATCTTATTCTCTTTAAACTCTTTGTTGCTTAGTGTTAATATTTTTAATCTTAAAAACCTACTTTTATTACATTTTCTTTTAAAAACTATTTTATTTATTATTTCTATTTTATATGTATGAGTGTATTCAGGTGCTCCTAGAATTTTTTCTTGTTATTGTCATTAAATATGATTGATTAAACATCCAAATGACTTAATGAAAGTAATACTAAGTCAGAGCCCTGTAATAATCCCTCTTGTACTGAGAGAATTAATCTTTGTATCTCTCTGAAATTTTTATCTCCCAGTCTACTTACTAGTGCACAAAATTTGTAATTATGCTAAAGCATGAATGAAAATGATATTCTGGGAGGAAACAAGGATTTAGATGAAGAGACTAAAGAAATGATACTATTATATATAAGTAATTGGTATATTAATGATACAGTCACAAGTTTTGTATTAGTGAAGCAGATCGTGACTATGTTTAATAGCCAGGACTTGGTGTATTGTCAGATGGCATGTGATGAGCCCGAGTTGTCTTTTGTTTGTTTTCTTTGAACCAGGGGTCTTACATTATAGCCCAAACTAACATGGAATTTACTATGTAGCCCAGACTGATTTCAGACTGATGACAGTCCTCTTGATTGCTGGATTAGAGTTATCTTTTTCCATGTTAAAAACTTTAGCTCAATTTTTCATTCCTTTCAGAGCTTTCTAAATCCAACTGTTTTGTGGTTTATCTTTCTACTACACATTTTACCTCCTATTTAATAGTTAAGTTTCCTGATGACTTGGGGAGGGCAGGTTCTTTTTAAAAACTTGAAATCATGAGGCTGATGGTGTTGCCGTAGTGGTTAGAACATTTGCTTTGCGTGTGTAAGACCCTGGGTTCAATCCCTAGCACTGCAGAGGAAAATAGATAAATAAACAAATAAATAAGCAAATAAATAAGTAAATAAATGCAAGAAACTTGAGCCAAGAAAATACTGGATTTATTTTACTTTATTTTTATTTGTTGTTGCTGGGATTAAGCCTGGGGCCTCAACCTTGGTGACCATTTGCTCTGTCCCTGAGCTGCACCCCAGCCATGGGGCTAATCTTAGTCACTGACTGATTCAAAGCTTTATTTGTTTACTTAGAGAGTTATATGATTGTTTTACTAATTCATCCCTAATATACACACACTATTTTTATCTTATATGTATGAATGCATTGCCTCCATGTGTGTAAGTGCACCTGTATCATGCAGTGTCCAAGAAGGTCAGAAGAAGGCATCAGATCCCCTGGAACTGGTGTTATAGATGGTTGTTATCCACCATGTTGGGTGTTGTGAATCAAACCTAGGTCCTCTGCAAGAGCAGTCAGTGCTCTTAACTGCTGAACCATCTCTTCAGCCCCAATACATTTTTAAATTTGGTTTGAATTATTTTATTTTTATGGCTCACAAATTATCTAATAAAATTCTCTGGTTTTGTTTTGCTTTGTTTTGTTGAGACAGGGTCTCCTTGCTGTCCCAACTGGCCTGGAACTCACTGTGTTGACCAGACTAGCCTTGATCCACCTGCCTTTGCTTTCAGAGAGTGCTGGGCTTAAAGGCATATGCCATCATGCTTGGCTTAATAAAATTATTTTGAATTTATGATTATCACATTTAAATTATGCCAAATAAATATAGTTAAAAATATCAGATTTATGTTAAATTGTAGAATTGTAAGAATTTAAATAAGTGATTTTAGATAGTGACTTGTACCTGTAATCATGACAGAAAAGTAAATTTTGGAGTTTTTTTTCTGGATTATTTGAAGCAAAAAGTCTCACTTAAAGTTCTACCTATTATCTATCTATCTATCTATCTGTCTATCTATCTATCTTCTCTTCTGTTTATTTATTTGAGGTGGGGTTTCTCTGTTGCCTAGACTGATCTTGAACTCCAGGCCTAAGTGAGCCATGCACATGCTGGAGCTTCAGATTCATGTGATGGCATTCATTTTCTTATTTCAGTGAACACAGTACATCTAAAGGGCAGAAATATTACTGATTATAAGATATGCATGTAGTTCCCAAGAATACAGTAAATGGTAGGCAATACAGTAACATGCTTATCAAAACCTTTCTCTGTTCTTGGGAAGAAAATATTAAGTGTAATCCTGTGGTTACCATTTTTAATTTATTCACAGAAGTCAATTTAATAATTTACAGTCATTTACAGTCTGGATTGTTTTTATGGGTACAGCATGTTCAAAAGTTCCCGGTATTGTGGTCCGAGGTGCCAGGTATGGCATATGCAGAGATGAACAACTTGGACTTCTTTATTTCCCTTTGATTTTCTTCAGAGCTACAGGCAGAGTCAGACTTGGTCATAGAATATTATTAGCATGAAACTACTTTATTGTCAGTCGTTCACTTTGGTTCATGTCAAAAGAGTATCTGTCAGAAGTGCTCTTGTGATTATTGGATAGGAATAGAGGCCTGAAGTAGCAGCATTGTTGTAGAAGAAAACTCAGACTTGACTCTGTCAGTTAGGAATGTACTGTTTTCCTGAGAACTCCATTCTTCTGAAATTTGTTTATTGATTGATTATTTTTGGGTTTTTGTTGCTATTGTTGTTGTTTTGGTCTTTTTTGAGTCAGTGTCTCCTTGTAGTTCTAGCTGGCTGGGAACTCACTGTATAGACCAGGCTGACCTTAAACTCAAAGAGATCCATTTGCCTTTGCCTCTCGAGTGTGCCACAATGCAGCCTCTACACCTAAGGCTCATGAAACATGCAACAAGGGGTAAAGAAATCACTGATGAATCTCATTAACGAATTCCTCTCATGCAACAGAGGGCCAGGAACACAAAAGGTCATAAATGGCCAAAGAGTGGAGATTAGGAGTCTTTGTGGAGTGTGGGTCCCTGGACAGGACTCCTACATTAAGCTTCACATACCCAGGGCTCAGGGTCCATTGCAGAAAAGGAGGTGGAAAGATAATAAGAGCCAGGGAGGAGGTGCATGACCCTATGGAAACAGAATCCCACGAGCTCTTGGAACCCTGCTCATACAGTAATGGTGCTGGCATGCTCAAGACGCATGCAAACTCAAGCAGACAAAAACTCAGCATTGAACTGGGGAAATGGACAGCAGACCCCAATCTTAGCTGAAGCAATATTGGCGATTACTGTTAGATGAGGAAGGGCTATTCCTCTTAAAGGTCTCTGGAAAGGCTGACTAGACCTTAGTGAATGAACTTGCACTGAAGATTGTCCAGGAACACTAACCTGACATAACAGGTCTTAACACAAATGACAGAGTGTATGAATTCATGAGGGTGGTGGACTGTGGGAGGGCACCAATGAGAAAGGGGATATAAAAGTGATTAAGATTGGTTTAGGTGTTCTGTATGAAATACACAAAATTTAAATAAAAATATTCATTAAAAAAAGCATGTGCCACCACACCCAGCTGCTATTTTTGTATTTTTGAAAATAATTTTTTGGTCCATTTATTTTTATTTTATGTGTATTGATGTTTTGTCTGCATGTATGTAAGTGCACCCATGTTGTCCAGTGCCTGCAGAGTCCAGAATAGTATCTCAGATTCCTCTGAACTGAAGTTACAAATGGTTGTTAGCTGTCGTGTGGGTGCTGGGAACTGAACCTGGGTCCTTTGTGTTCTTATCTGCTAAGCCATCTCTCCAGCCCTCTGTTTTTGTATTTTTGAGGTAGCATCTCCCCCCAGGGTGACCTAGAACTCATTATGTAGCCCAGACTGGCCTTCAACTCATAACAATCCTCCTAGCTTAGTCTACAGAAATAACCTTCCTGTTTTTCTCGAAAGTATATTCGTCACCTGCAAATTAGGCATAGTAGCCAGGCATGGTGGCACATGCCTTTTCATCCTAAACTTGAGAGATGGAAGCAAGAGGATAAGGAATTAAAAGGTAGCTTCGGCTTCATAGGGAATTAGGGGCCTGCCTGGACTGGCTGAGCCTGTGTCTCAAAACAAAACAAAACAAAACCTTCACATATATAGAGATAGGTAGATATAGATATATGTACACACATATATACTAATACGTACTGTATTGGCAATAGAAAGGATTGTAAGACATGTATGTAAAATACAGTAGAATCTAACAAAAAACAATTAGCAGTGAATGATAATGCTCTTGTTATTTCTCCATCTTCACTCTAAAGGAAGTTGGCTTTGAATTGAAATGCAGTTTGTATGCCTCAGCTCCTCAGTGAAATAAACATGAACTCATATGAACATCGCATCCTGAGGAATGGAGGGAGAGCAAAGCTCACAGCTTACCTGTTCTTTACAGGAGCAGTGTGAAGATGATAGAGGAGGAGCAGTGGAAAGTCTCCTGCCTACTCTGTCTTATTGAATATTCAAGAATGAGACCTCTTTGAACATATTTTATACCTGCACTTTTAAAATGAAGTAGTTAATCAATTTTTGCAGAGATGAAGAAGGTAGGACAATTTTGGGGAGTTTCGGTCTCCAGGGATCAAACTCAAGTCATCAGCTTGCCTTTACCATCTCCCCAGCCTGGCATGCTTGTTTTTTACCTGGACTGTGTGTTAGTTACTTTTGTGTTGCTGTGATAAAACACCAAGACAAAGCAACTTATAGAAGGAAGAGTTTATGGTTCCAGAGGGATAAGGACCCATCACGGCAGATAAGGAATGGGAGCTGTTGGCCAGAGCTTACATGTTTAAGCATGTGCAGGAAGTGGAGAGAGTTAAACTGAAAGTGGGAAGAGTATGAACTCTCAAAGCCCTCCCTTAGTGACTTGCTTCATCCAGCTACATCACACTTCCTAAAAGTCCCGTGACCCTCCCCAGACTGTGCCACCAACTGACCAAGTGTTCAAATCTTTGAGCCTATGGAGAGACTTCTCATTCAAACTATTAACATTCCACTCCCTGACTCCATAGACTCATGGGCCTATCATAATGTAAAATGCATTTAGTCCAACTTTCAAAGTACCCAGTCTTTACAGTCTCAACATTGTTCAGTAGTCCAAAGTCTAGGGGATAGAGAGCTGGCTCAGTGGCTAAGAGCCCTGATTGCTCTTGCAGATGACCTGTGTTCAGTTCCCAGGACCCATGTCCCTATATCTAATTCCAGGGGATCTGATGCCCTCTTCTGGCCTCCATGGGTATTGCATGCATGTGGCGCATTTCTATCATGGAAGCAAAACACTCATACATGTAAAAGAAAATTAAATTAAAATTTTAAAAAAAGTTCAACATCCAAAGTCTCTTTTGAGACTCAAGGAAATGTCTATATTGTAACCCCCTGTAAAAAAAAATCACAATTTCAACATACTGAATATTGGTTACTATTCCAAAAGGGAGGAGTGAGGAAATACTGGGCCAAAACAAGGCTGAAACCCAGCAGGGCAAACACTAAATTCTGTAGCTCTATATTTGAGGCTTTGCTTCCAAAGGACTTGCTGTCTGCAGCATATGTCTCTCTTGGGCTAGTTCTACCGCCTATATGCGCTCTCCTTGGCAGATGTCTCATAGCTCTGGAGTCCCCACCATCTTGGGATTTCCATTGCAACTTGCAACCCAGGTATCACTTTCACACAAGGCCTTCCATGCCTTGACCTCAGTTGCTCTCTGACACTGCAGAAGACTCAATTGTGTAGTCTTTTTTAATGCCTCTAAAGCCAGCTCCAGACAGACAACACTGGCAAGGTTGGCTTCCAGTTTGTGATGGATCTTGGTTCCCTTCAGCACCTTTTGTGTGTTGTGGTTTTATGGGACCGCCTCTTCTTAGTGACTCTGATCTCCTAAACAGTTACTACCTTTCTTTCAGGACACACCTATGCAGCAACTTTAAGCTACCTGGTGCTCTCTTTCTCTTCAAACTGTACATTTTGTATCTCTTTGTGCCCTACTTCCTCTTTTTTTCATTGTACCTTTGCATAAATTCATCAGTAGTATCCAAGCCATAGATTCAACATTAGGCTATCTTGAACTTTCCTCCACCAAAGAAATTAGTTCATTAATTTTTTTTCTGTCTTTCTGATAGTTTTAATATGCTTTAAGAAAAAAAATATTTATTATTTTTAGTTTGGTGTGTGTGAGTATGTGCATGTGAGTGCAAGTGCCAATAGAAGCCAGAAGAGGTTGGATACTATGGAACTGCAGTTACAGGCACTTGTGAGCTGCTTGATGTATGTGTTGGGAACTGAACTTGGGAACAGCAGTGTATGAGTCAAAACAAGTCATGTCTCCACTGAGTCATGTCCAGCTCTGGGCATTTAAAAAAAAATATGTATAGTCATTCCTATGTCTCTTTAGAAATGCCTGTTGGGGTCATACAGATATTTTCAGTTCAAGATCAGGTCTCTAGGGATTTAGCTTTTTATGGTACATCAGTAGGTATTTTATCTATACTAGTAGTTTGTTTCTCAGTGAAAGGGATCGTAGCATTGCAGTGTTCTGTAATTGCTCGTTTGCTTTACTTCAGAGTACACATAGTACTGATACTGGTACTGCCATTCATGACTGCTAAAATGGCTAAAACTTTTTGTTTTGTTTCGTTTTGCTACCTTGTTTCTGAGGTTTTCAGTTTCTGCTTTTGGGTCTCTTAAACTTTCCTTGAAGAGATGTTATTTGGGTGTTTAATCTCCTTTTCCTTAGAGAAATTGCATGTATGTTTTAGATGCTCCTTTGGCTTACCATGGAGTTGCATCACAATAAACAGAGTTTAACTAGACCATTTCATAAATTAAATGCGTGTAATACACCCACGCTCCTGAACATCCTAGTTTAGCAAAATAGCACCTGGAAAGAACTCCTTGCTTACCAGTCAGTGATCATGTGACTGACCAGGAGTTGGGACTTCTTGGCCCTGCCCAGCATCCAGAGAACGTATTGAAACTTCAGGACTTGCAGTTCAGTGTCTGCCTTTCATTCATTAGAATGTCTGAAAATCATAAGCAGAACCATCAAGTTGGAGACTCCGCTGAGCATCTAGAAGGAGGCTTAAGGTGGTTTTTCTAGCTTCACAGTGCTCCCTCTTCTGTTGCTTTTGTGTAATTGATCAAAATGTGGTAATCTACTGAAGATTTTTCTGTCCATTTGCTGTGCTGGATCTTTTTTTCCTTCATTTAGTGTTCCTACAGTTTGCAAACTAGTTGAACACAGTTTAGTGTTCATGTATTACTTTAAATTATAATTTGGAATGCTTGAGGGAAAACAGAGTAGATCCCCAAACTATAAGCACCAGTGTTTTTTACCTCATGTGCCTTAAAGACCGAGGAAATGCATCAATTTTTAAGTATGTGAAATAAGATGATTCATAAATGCTGGTGCTAATGGGAAGAAGGACTCCAGGGAGGATGTCCCAGTGGAGACTTGATAGATCTCAAAGTCGTCCAGGAGAGGGATAAAAAGGAGCACAGTTGGGACATACTTCATGAATAAGGCTGTTATAGGACGTTCTGGGATTTCAGTGCTGGAGGGAACCAAGGTTTCACAGCAGGGGGACCGTGTGGATAGTCAAATATGTAAATACAGAGACCTTGAAGACATTGGCCAGAGGTTGAGTTGAAGCTTACAGTGGACCTCATATCCCTCAGGGAGTGCTCTAACACACCTTTTAGTCTTTTTTTTTTTTTTTTTTAAACAGGAGTCAGGTAGAGTTTGAGATTATATAATGTATCAAGGACCTTGGGTCCAGGGTAAGCGAATGGATACTTGCTACAGGTAGCAGATGCTGTACAAAGATGGACAGTGATCTGGGCTACAGACTCTTTTCCTTGTGCCAGACAGACACTGTGACCCAGACTGAGGACAGAGGCATTCTCACTTGCCCCTTGGTTTAGTGGAAGTATTTAAAGATAGCTTTGTTTTCATCACAGAATAATGAATTCATATTCTTTTGATTTATTGTTTTATTTTATATTTTTGAGATCACGTCTAGCTATGTAACCCAGGCTAGCCTGAACTTGCAATCTTTCTACCTCCATCTTCCCAGTGCTAGGATTATAGGCATAAGCTACTGTGCCTCGCCTTTTCAGTTCTTGAGCAGAAACTGCTGAAAACCTAAAATTAGTTTTATTACAGAAGATTAAACATTAATCTTGAGGTTTTGGATTAGGACTTAGAGTTGCATATCTAGCCACATATATAGAGCAGTGCCAAAATATCCACTGTCATATGATGTTTGACTACAATGATTTGTGGCTTGGCACTTATGGACAGGTCAAAGCCATTTTTCAAATTTTTCTCCCAAATATGATATATATATTAGATGGAAATCATTATTAATGAAAATAGAAAAATTACTTAGTCTGATAAATAGGAGATAATTAGTTCCTTGGCATTCTTATAATTGAATGACATATAAAGGTTATCTATTTTAGGTCTTTATAAGGTTTTCTGAAAACAAGTTCACGTTTACAGTTTTTTTTTCCCCCTAAAAATCTTTGTACTAGTATAATGGTTGTCATAGCCTGTGTCTTGAACAAGCACAAAGCCAGGAGTCAATCTGTAATACTATCTCTTCTTAAGTCTTTCTAATCTGGCTGTCCCAGCATACCATGTTATGTGATGCAGCACATAGTAGGACTTCTGATCTGGGAATTCCAGCATGCTGTGTAGTGTAACACTGTAGCATATAATATGGTTTAATTTGCTTTTGCCTCGGGGATTCTTCTGCATCTTGGCAGAGAGATGTGTAATTCTGTGTACTTTCACTTATGCAGACAAGAGCATAACTTGGTCTCAGAAAGGTGGTTAGACCTGAAAGAAATAAAATAAAGATGTGTGTATGTGAATGTATTTCCAGTTTCTGCATATGCCTTCCATTTTTAGAAAAGCCTTTAAAAATTTTATTATTTTTTATTTTATATGTATGAGTGTTTTGCCTGCACCTGTGTTAAGTGCACTGTGTTTGCAATGTATTTGGAGGCCAGAAGGGGGCATCAGATCTCCTGAACTGGAGTTAGCTGCTATGTGGGTGCTGGGAACCGAATTCAGGTCCTCTGCAAGAGCAGCCAGTGCTCTTAAGCCCTGAGCCATTTCTCCGGCTCCCTTCCATAGTATTTTTCAGTAATGACCTTTAGTTTTAGTTATTGGTTCTTTTATAATTTTTGCTTTCTTTTTTTGAAATTGCAAACATATTTAAGATTTTTTTTATTAAAAAAACCTAAGTCATTTGCATCTTATTTCCACAGGAAAAGGAATTGCGCTTCTCCCTCCCTGGGTCTCCTCTTACCCCAACTGGTGCTCTCCTCACTCCCGCCCCCCATATTGCAGTACGGATTAACTGTTGATATTTTGTACATTACAGTGCCATGTGCATAACATACACATGTTTTTTCCTCATTTTATCAAACTTGATTTCAACTAGCAATTTATCAAATATCATATAGTCCAAATATAAAGTTTAAATATACTCTGCTGTTAGGGATAATATCCATTTTACTCTTGGTGGAGACATGAAATCTGTAGTATAAAAAAATCAATCCTGTTTTCTGTGGAAGTGATTACAGTTCAGTAGGTGGCACTCTTTCCTTTTTTTGTACTAATGAATGTTAAATGCCAAAATGTCAAAATCTTGAGTAAAAAACAACTTCAACTATTCATGGCTCATTTTAGAAATTTTCATTTGCATTAGCTTCTGTGGAATTTTGTTAGAATGATTGCATATGAATATACTTAACATGTCTTTGCCTTGAGGAAACATCTGTATCTAGAATAGAATTCCTTTTAACAAAGTCCTTATGTTGTCTTTTCTGGAACCAGATTTTCTTCAAAAACTTGAACTTATTATCCAGTATTATCTACTTTTTCTTCTATGTTTTGATTCCAAACATTATCATCAAAGTTCCTTTAAAAGATAATTCAGAAATGAACACACCTCTTCCATTCTAAAACAGTAGTTTTCTTTATTTTTAGTAAGTCCCTCTCTTTTTACAATATGAAAGGGTATTTGGGAAATTGACCTAATTACTACAACTTAGAGATTTGCTTTTTCTTTTCACATTATACCTGTTCCCTTCTTAGGTATAATATTATTTGTCACCGTGTTTACTTGTGTCCACATATCTTTTCATATTTCCTAATTATGAAGAATGTCCCTTAATGTACTTAGTATTCTCTTATTTTAGATATTTTTCACTACTTTAGAATATTTCAGTCTCACAGAACTATCTCTGTACACATTTTTCTTTTATATTATTTCCTTATGACAAATTCTCAGGAGTTTTTAGGTCAAAAGTATAAACACATTTATGGTTTCTGACACATATTACACATTACTTTCCAAAGGAATTGTATCAGTTTACAGTGCCATAATGAGTGTATGATTATGCCTGAACCCCAGCAGCAGTCCCACTGGAATTCAGTTTCAAAGTATAAATTTTTTGCTAGATTATATTGAATACTTTCGGAGGCAAGGTCATTTTGTTTCAGAATTTTTACTTGCAATGTGGGAACTGCAAAAAAGAAAATTGTTTAAACCCTCATACTAGAATGTTGTGATTTTGAATTTGTCCTGAGAGTCTCTGTATACATGTATGTGCAGTGCCTGTGCTAGCATAGCTTATAGTATATGATTTTATATGCTACAGTTTTCATGTGATTCATTCACATGGACTTTACCAGCCATTGATTATTTTCTGTTTGCTAGATAGTGGTAGGGCAGGCCCAGGGGTAAATAAAGAATGTTTAAAGTAGACTGAAGGGATCTGGTTTGAGTGGCTCTGCTACTCACGATAGGAGTAAGATTGTGTTTGCAATGAGTGGCATTATAGAATTTTGCATGCTTGTTAGGTATTTTTTAAAAATCTGAAATGCTTATTTAGTAAATATTTTTTAATATGTGCCTGTAAAAATTAGTTGTTCAGATTTAAAGTGAACGTTGAGAGGTCTCTGAAATAAAGATAAACAACATCCTTCCATGTTGGCGTATCATCTTCATGACCATCATTTCAAATGGCTTTGTGATAGACGATCCCCAAGTGTTAATTAATTTACAGTCCCCCAAATAATCCAGATTATTCATTTTATTCCATCCTATCACCTAAAACAAGTTTTTAAATGTATGTTGTATTCCTGCATGTACATGTGCAATACCTGTGGAGGCCAGAAGAGTGCATCTGGAACTGGAGTTATGGATGGTTGTTAGTCCCCCCTTGGGTGCTGGGAACTGAACCTAGGTTCTCTGTAAGAGCAGCTAGTGCTCTTGACCACTGAGCCATCTCTTCAACCCCCTTTCTTTGTTTTTTAACTTCTGAGACAATGTCTCATATATCTCAGCCTGGCCTTGAACTCACTATCTAGCTGAGGATGATGTTGAAGATTTGCCTTCTCCACCTCCCAAGTACTGAGATTATAGACATGAGCCACCCCATCTAACTATTTTTAGTTCTTTTGATATTATCATTTAGCATAGTTTGGGTAAAAGTGTTTCTAACCCTTGCACAGTATTTGGGTCCTTGAACTCCAGTTTTTATTTTGAGTTTCATTTTTGCCCTCGCAGAAAACCCAGATTCAGTTCCCAGAACCCACATCGGGCAACTCACAACTGCCTGCAACTCAAACTGCAGGGGAGTCCAAGGCTTCTGAATCTGAGGGTACCTGTACTCATTTGCACATACAGATACACATGCATACACATAATTTTTAAAAAATTATAAAAATAAATCTTAAACGAAAAGCTTTAGTGTTTTGTGATTTGTATTCTCCCTTGGAGACTATCAAAAGAAAAAAAATAAAATTTTATTTTTTTAAACATTTCAATAAAATTTGTCATTATTGTTTGGCCATTGAACCATTTTATAAATTGAAGAGTTTGGGAGATCATATTTTCCTGCATCTTCAAATGCTTTCTATTATTGTCATAAGAATTATTATTCATCAACTAGTTCTAAATGTGCCTTAAAAATATAAAATATCAATAAAATGGGAAAATTGATTAAATTACCTAAAGAAAGATGAAATGAAATAAATTGTTATCCTTTACTTTTCTTATTTTGGGACCAAGATATTTTATTTTAAGAGTGTGTTTAGCTAGATGTGCACCACCACACCTTTAAACCCAGCATTTGGGAGGCAGAGACAGGTGGATCTCTGTAAGATCGAGGCCAGCCTGGTCTACATGGTAAGTTCCAGACATGCTGGGGATACAGGGAGACTCTGTCTCCAAAAGGGGGCAAAAAAATTATGTGTTTAATGGAGAGGGGGTGATCCCCTCAGGAGGATAGCTTCAGGAGGTAGAGACAGGAGGCTAGCCTAGTCCATATAGCAAATTCCAGGCCAACCAGGGCTGGGAGACACTCAGAAACCAAACCAAACCAAACAAAACAAAACCAAAAGGCAAAAAAAGGACCAGAAACCCACTTTTTGTCTTTTAGTTTTCATTAAATACAGCTAATTAAAAAGATACTTTATTTTCTGTGTATAGTATATTATAAGGATAAAATTGTGTTTCACATTCATGAGAAAAGTCAACATAAAAGGCTGGAGGGATGGTTTGGTGGTTTAGTGCCAGCTGTTCTTCCAGAGGACTAGAATTTGGTTTCCAGAACCCACATCAGGCAGCTTCCAACCCTCTGTAAATTATTGCTTCTGTAACTTCAATGCCCTCTTCTGGCTTCTGGGGGCACCTGTGTACACATGCACATATGCACACATAAACACATATATGTACATACATTTAAAGATGAGATACTTCTTTTTTTAATAATCTAATTCTTACTAAGTCATGTATTTTTTGAATTTTTGCAATTTTCATACAATATAAGTTGATGGCATTTAGATTCCTCCTCTATCTGCACCTGTCCTTATTTTCCCTTTCCCAGTTTAATGTACTCTATTTTATATACATATATTTATATATTATATAAAAATTTCTATGTTATATACATATGTATATTTATATTTGGGTTTTTTGGTCTTTTTTGAGACGAGGTCTCCCTGTAACCTCAACTGTCCTGGAACTCACTATCTAGACCAGGCTGGCCTTGAACTCACAGAGTTCTGCTACCTGAGTGCTGGGATTAAAGGCATTTTATGTACCACCATGCCCAGCAAATTTATATACTTTTATAAATTTTATATAAACATATAATATGTATAAAATAAAGCCTATAGAGTCTGATTTGTGTCCCCAAATGTCTCTCAGTGTGGGACCATCCACTGGAGACTGGTAAACCTTATCAGAGTCCCATGCTTGAAAAGGGCTGTCTCTGCCTCTCTTAGAAGCCATCTGTGGCCACTATATCTTTAGGTGGGGTTGGAGCTTTTTACCTACTTACTCATGTCTGTGCTGGGATTTTGTATGGGACTTGTGCATGCTGTCACCATTGCTGTAAGTTCATATAAGTAACTGGCCAACTGTCTGGAAAGCTCTAGTTCCTTGTGGTCAGCCACCATCTCTACCTATTAAAGTCTTTCCACCTCTTCTTCCATAGTGATCCCTGAATCTTGGGAGGTAGAAGTTTGGTATAAGTGTATATATAAGTTTGATATAAATGATATAAGTGTATTCATTGAGCTCTCTGCAGCTTCTTGATATCTGCACACTGCCAGTTGTGGGTTTCTGTGTTAATTATCTTCTGTTGTATTAGGAGACTTCTCTGGTGAGATTTGAGTGATGCATTAATCTATTGGTATAACAATAAGTCATTAAGAGCTAGTTTAATACAGTAACTATTTGTAGAAAATTGGTATTAGGTTCTCCCCTATGTCCTCTAATCTAGTTAACTGCAGATCCCTAAGGCTGATACCAGTCTTCAGGTCCAATTAAAGAGTGGATGGTCACTCCCATAATATCTGTGCCACTGTTGCACTGGTGGGTCTATCTTGCCAGGCCAGTTGTTATTGTAATTCACAGAATTCACAGCTGGGTAAGGATCATGATTATTTTTTGCTTCCAGTAGCATGCATAGCACTTTCCGGAACTATGAACACTAGCCAGTAGAGATAAGAATAAAAGAATAAAAGAAAGAAAAATCAAAATACATACAGAGACAGCACTTCTCATTGATGGTGATGCAGATAAATTGATTGGATTATGTAAGTGACATTGCATTCTCTGAGTCTAGATGAATTCTTTCAGTATAAGAAGCGGTGTACTGTGAGAACAAACAAATAAAATCTCTCATGTCATTTACCATTCAATGAAAGGGCTTCATTAGGCCATAAAAATTTTGAGACAAGAACTTATCTTACTTTGAAAAGACATATAATAGTATTTTTTTAAAAATTGTGATCTTATACACAAAGAGTTGCATGATATAATGAATTTGATATACTGGTTTGTGGTAAAATTTATTATTTTGTTGTTTTTGGAATGGTGTCTCACAATGTAGCCCATGATGGCTTAATGCCTCAACCTTTGAAGTACTGAAATTGCACATGTGAGCCATTATGCTCAACTCGTAAAATTTCTACTATTTAAAAAAATTTATTTGGCTCTGTGTAGATATGTACATGTGAATGCAGGTATCTGAGGAGACCAGAGACATCAGATTCCCCTGGAGCTTAAGTAACAGGCAGTTATGAACCACCCAATGTGAATTCTGGGAATCAAATTCCAGTCCTCTACAAGAGCCGTGAACCAGCTCTCCAGCCCCTGTTGTAAAATTTCCAAAATAAAATTGTCCTCATCCTTTATACATATTTCTGTAAATTATATATAATATGACTAAAGAATACAAAAATTTCATTAGATCCATTTGTTAAATGGTAAAGTCTATCCTTCCTAACATACTGAGGGTTAAAGTTAAAAAAAGATACTTGCCAGATCTAATGGCATTATTACATTTTAACACCTCTCCTCTTTAGTGTACGGCCCTAATTATAGCTGACAGACACAATTGGGAATAGTTAGAAGGAAATCGTAATTCTGGACCAATTATCAATGGAATGAAAAACTCAGGAAGTCCCAGCATCATGGTAAAGGAGAAAAACTCATTTCTCATTTCCTTTCATGTGCAGTGTGTTCAGATTAACTTTAAAGGAGCATGCGAGGTAGGTCAGAAGATTTTGTCCACAATTGAGCATTACCTGTGTGTGGATCCCATCTCAGCAGGGATCTAGTCATCAGTTAACAAGCCTTGCCTGGCCCCTTGACCAGATATCCTGTTGCAAATTAAATATGAAACAGGGATGGACTTAGTTTTGCATCTAAAGGATTTCTTAAATTTCAGCTTCAAATGGAGTTGTTGGTGCATGCATTTTTATTAAAGCTGGCTTTGTTGAAAAGGAAAGGATAGGTTGGCAGTCTCTCTGGTATTATGGAAAATGAATGGCATATAATTCTGTGCCTTTCCCTATCTATATGGTACATATCATAACTGTCCTTGTAAATACCAGAGCTGGCACAGCCTTCTAGTAAACTGAAGTGTGCAGTTTAGAAAATGTTAAGTGTTTTGACAAATGTTTTGTGGCAGAGTTCTTTTGATGCTTTTCATTTTCAAGTTTGTCTCTCTACATTTTAATAATAAAAAGAAATAAAACATGGTGAATTGGACCATTTCTTGATGGACAAGAGGCTGTATTCTGGATTTGAAGAAATGGTAGCTGAAAAATAGAATCTATGTACTCCTTGCTAAAGTGCCATCCACTCACCCGAGGGCTTCCGCACATTAACCATTCATTTACTTATTAATTATTTTTTTCCCATTTAGAAATTAAGTAAAAGTCATCCTTTTCAAAAACAGTTCTGCGAGTCTTTGTCTACTACTTTGATTGAGATAGAGTTCCATCACCACTCAAAAGGTTTGCTATGAATTTAGTTTGTTTGGTTTTATTTTATGTTATTTTATGACACTAGGGAGTGAACACAAGGCCTCTTAAGTACAGGGTCATGCTCTATTACTGAGCTGTATCCTCAGCCCAGTAATTTAAAAAATTTTAATTTTTAAAATCTGTATGTGTGTGTGTGTGTGTGTGTGAGTTAGGGCACACTTATGTCAGAGTACATGTATGAAAATCAGAGGTCAGTGTCAGTCCTCACTCTCCACCTTACTTGAGGCAGGATCTCTTATTGTTCACTGCTGGGTAGTGAGTTCTCCTGTCTGCCCCTCATCTTCCTATAGGAGTCAGCTGAGACACAGACTACCATATCCAACTTTTCCATGGGTTCTCAGGTCCTCACACTTGCATGGCAAGCTCTTTGCCCCCAACTATTTTTTTTTTTAAATTTAGGGTCTTTAAAGATTTTGAGATCTTGTTAAGTTACCAAGGCTGCCTTGAACTCAGTCTGTAGCTCAGGTAGGCCTTAAATTTGTACTCCTCCTACCTCTATCTCCTGAGTAGCTAGGATTATTGACCTGCATCACCAGACCTGGCCCATATAAACTCATTTATTTTTAACAATAACCCCAAAGTGGTAAATATTGTCATAATTGATGCTAGAATTGCCTGAGCAATAAGCCTTTGGGCATGCCTGTAGGAGACTGTCTTGTTTTTATTTTTATTTGATTTATTTGCTTATTTTATTTTATTTTTTTTATGTTTTTGAGGCAGGATCCTCCTGTAGCTCCAGCTGACCTGGAACTCACTGTGTAGACCAGGGTGGCCTTGAACTCACAGAGATCTACCTACTTTTGCCTCCCAGGTGCAGGGATTAAAGGTGTATGGCACCACGCCTGTGGTTATCTCTTTTTAGAAATTTACTTGTTTGAAACAGAGAGAGGCAGCTAAGCAAGCATTCCTCCCTCTTTGCTCCTTGGCTGTGAATGTAGTGTGGCTGACTCCTTGAGACCTCTGCTGCTGTGACTTCCCAGCCTTGGTGGAGTATACCTTGAACTGTGAGCTAAAAATAAACCCTTTCTCCATTAAGTTGCTTATTTTGGAGTACTTTATTGCAGCAACAAGATGAGAAACTAAGACATTTTTGTTTTATAGATGGGCAAAATTAGGTCAAGGGATGATGCTAACTTTTACAATCACACCTAAGACTGAGGGATCTGAGATTTGAATTGAGCACTTGAACTCTAAAGAACATTTTTTCTTAATTACTAGCCTATTTTTGTACTTAAAATCTATTCCTATCAGTGATATTCAGTGAATAAAGCATATGGAATGGACCAAGGTCTATAGGGACAGTTAGGATCCATTGAGGGACCAATTACAGGTTTTGCTTCAAATGTGGATCCCCGCCTTTGGACAGTTCCTCTTCAACTAGTTGGTGTAAATTGCTTAAGTGACACTTGGTGTTATCTTCTGTTCTTAGTGATGTGCACATAGATTAAAGATACAAACTATCCATGCATTGTCCTGAGTGCTTGAGGACTACTTTAGTCTTTAGTCTTGGCACTTGGAAGGCAGAGGCAGGTGGATCTCCGTGAATTGAAGGCCATCCTGATCTACATAGTGAGTTCTAGGTCAGCTGGGGCTACCCTGACTCAAAAAGACACCCCCTCCCAAAAAACAGATACAAAGTGGACAATACTCTTTTTATTGATCTGCTGTCATTAAGTGAGAAAGCTCTGCTTTTTTTTTGCAGGAGCTTGTAACTCCTATTGTCATTTTGGGACAAAATCCACAACCTACATAAAGTTAAAGCTAAGTACCTTGCAGTGTATGTTGTAGCATTTAGAGGTCAAAATTTAGCCTTGAGGTTTTAATCTCCAGCCCCCTCAGACTTCTGTCCCAATGGTACTGGACTCCTGTATTTTTATGGTGGTTCACGTGTATTTATCCTGTGATGTTCTGGGATTTGGATATGGTTTGGATGTGTCCTACCTCCAAAGACTTATGTATTGAATGTTTGTTTCCCTGTGTGATGATATGAGATCTTAAGAAATGGGGCTTAGAGAGAGGTTCTCAGTTCACTTAGAGCTCTACCCTCATAAGGGATTAAGTTTGCTCTCATGGGAACTTGACCTCTTTTGAGTGTGAGTTATTACGAAGGAGTCTGCTTCCTGAATCTAACTTTGGCTTCATATTTCAAGATATAATCTCATTGCTAGGCCTGATGATACGTATCTGTGTCTCGTTTCTCAGGAGGCTGAGGCAGAAGAATTGTGATTTTTTTTTTTTTAAGGCCAGCCTGGGCTATATAGCAAGATGCTATCTCAGAACACAAATAAGCAATGTTAGAATTGCTTCCTCCCATATGTTCTCCTACCATTTTGATACCAGCTGCTGTTAGGACTTTACCAGAGTCAGAACTGGTATCCTTCAGCCACCTCCCTACCTCATGCTTTATGGTTTTGAACTTCTAGAATTGTGAACTGAGTAAACTTCTTTGTAATGCTAGCCTACTTCAGGTATTTTGTTTTAGGAGAAAAGAAATGGTACTTCATTTCATTTAATTCATTGAATACATGTTGTTGTTGCTATTCTCTGGTTTTATGTATCAAGCACTGTTGCAAACACAGGAGATGTAAAAGTAAACAAAGCATAAATATCCCAGATGGGCATGATGGCACACTCCTTTAATCCCAGCACTTGAGAGGGAGAGGCAGGCAGATCTCTATGAGTTCAAAACCAGCTTGGTATACATAGCTAGTTCCAGGCCACCTGGGGCTCCCTGTAGTCACAACAGGCCTAGAACTTACTATGTAGACCGGGCTGGCCTCAGTCTCACAGAGACTCACCTGCCTCTCACTCCCAACTGCTGGACTTTTGGTCTTTTTGAGACAGGGTCTCCCTGTAGACCCAGTTGACTTTGAACTCACTATGTAGACCAGGCCGGCCTTGAATTCACAGAGATCCACCTGCCTCTGGGACTAAAAGTGTGTGCCAACATGCCCGGTGCATTTTAATACTTTAAAAAATTTCAAATTCAAAAGTTAAAGGCCTTGAATCCTTGGTGTCCTCATGTTCATCACTGAGTCCACAGTATCTGCTCACGGTCATCCAAGTCATCATGCCCCCACTCATTTCTTCTCTCTTCAGACTGTCTTGAAGAGATTCTCTAGCAGCATATTATTTTATCATGATTTTGTTTTAGATTTTGCTTTTTATTTTGAGACAGGATCTCATATAGCCCAGGATAGCCTTTAACTTGTTGTGTAGCCACTTGCCTCCATTACCCAAGTGCTGGGATTGCAGATTTGTACTACCAACCCAGCTTTCGTCATATATTTAAGTGTATAACTCTAAGTGATAAGAACTGTATGGACAGTATTACAATAGTATCCAATCCCTTTAAAATTAGTAATTTAGGAATATCATCAAGTAACAGTCCTTTTCTGATTATTAATGTTCTCAGCAGTGTTGTAAATATTGGTGTTTTTTCTTTTGTTGTTGTTGTTTTTCTACCGAAGTTGTAACTATCTCTGCATGTTGTGATGAGTTCTCTTCCTGTGCCCCCCTTTCTTTGTCTCTTTATCATTTATACTTACATATTTTTACAGAATCTGGATCATTTGTCCTACACGAGTGTCCATAGTCTGCAGTTTACTGACAGCCCCTAACAGTTGTGTTTCACATGGTCCTATGTGAATTGATAGCTGGTTCTAAAACCTTGTTCACATGTCAGGTTCAGTTGTTTTAGGAGACTGTTCATAGTTAGGAGTGTGTGATTTCAGCAGACATCTATTAAGTTAATCCAAGATGAAAGTGAGGGCAGGCCTTATTAACTGAAGTGCCTTCATGAAGGGAAACTTTCCTTCATATTCTCTTTGGTAGCTAATGGTCCAGTTTATATACAAAAGAATTAATAAGTGATTGTTAAAAATCATAGTTTTACTAGAGTGTTGATTCTTTAGCTTCTTCCAGGTAGTCAGCAGCTGGCTATGAATACTTTTTAACTCAGCATAGTTCATGAATTTAAAGAAATTTGATGCTAGTTTAACGCAGTTGTTATTGTCTGCTAATGTACAGAATGTCGTGACTCTGGCATGTGGGACCAGTAGTCTGCTGGCTTGTTTATACTCATTTGCAAAGGTTCTTTATAAATACTGTCAAGATTTCAGGAAGTTTGTGGGCTGGACATCAAACACTGTCTTTTATTAAAAGTGAAAGTATATTAAATAACTTATACTCAAGCAAAGATGACTCAAAACCCATCATGTCTCATGTCATAGCTGCTTTACTCCTAAGCCTATGTTTGTTGTGCTGTGTGGGGAGAATGCTATATAACTCTTCTCTCAGTGGCACACTCAGACCACACTGGTAGTTTGCAATTGGCCACTGTGGGAGGATTTGCATCTTAGAAGTCAGCAAGTGCTACACATTATGGCTTGATTTATTATTTTACTGATTGTCTAGATTTGAGAATGTAATCTTGAAAATATATATTGGGTTCCAAAATGCGTCCAGTTGGTTACCCTGCCATTGTAAGTAAAAGCCAAAGTGAGGAAATACTCTTCCAGTACTCTACAGCTATTACATTGTCAGACAGAGAAGCTGTTCCCACTGTTGACCTTCAGTGGGATTCTGACACACAGCATCCTTGTTTTGCTTTAGATTCAACCAGAGGTGAGCAAAGTGTGCCTGGCTGGCAGTTTGTGGTTCTGTACATTAAATTTTATTGAGCATAGCTGTGCCTATTTATTTATATATTGTCTATGGCTGCCCTGGCAGAAAGGAAAAGATATGATAGATACTGTGTGTTCCACAGGCCTAAACACTTTACTGTCTATTCTTTTGAGTGTAAGTTTACTGTCCTCCATTCTGAACTACATTTGTTCACCAGTTGCAACCATTGGTTGACTGCTGAGACATAATTTTGATAAATAGTAACAAAACATTTTGTAACAATCAGTTGTTATGTGGAATTTATGACAAATAGTGTTAAGCTTTTATTATTTTAAAATTATATTTAATATAGCCTTTATATCAGTAAAACTTAAATATGACACACACATATAGAGCACCATGTCTCAAAGCAGTTGTTAAACATTTATTAGCATACCACTCAGTCCACTTGAACTGTCATCTAGCAAATGGACCCAGTGACTGATTTCATTGCTGAAATGACTACCGTCTGAATGGGGGATTTGGAAATTAGTTAGAAGCAAGGAACATGTATGAGACTCTGCAGGGGCAGCCAAGAGTGCACAGAAATGCTTGTCAGCCGATGTTTATTTGCAAACACTCATAGTTTGTATTTTAAGTTTGCTGTTGATTTCTGAAAACAGTGGACTCTAAACTGTCTCCAGTAGATAATTATAAAGGAACATTTGCCACCAAACAATTCCTGTGCCCACTGTTACACTAGACACAACATGACACACAAATTCAAGCATTCATAAGGAATGAGTTTATTAATTTTTATGGAACTCTCATTCTGTAACCAAATCTCTGTTAGTACTGATAAGTTTGTATAGTTCCAGTGTGAATTCTGCTCCACATCTTTTAGGAAGACAGAGTGGGACAACAAATACATGTGTCAAAACTTTACTCGTTTTTTAATGATATGAATGAGTTTTTTCTGTGTTGGAGTCTTGTCTCTGAACACCAGAGAAATGTTTCCTTGGGTCATTGTGTTATTTACAACAGAATGACAACAGTCACACAGCACACTTTAATTTAATCTCCTTTTTAAATATTTCCTCCATAACCTTTTTACAGCTTGATAATCACCATAATAGTTTTATTTTATGTGTATGAGCGGCCTGCATGTGTGTAAGTGCACCCGTGTTGTGCAGTGCCAGCGGAGGACAGAAGATGGCATCGGATCCACTGGAACTGGTGTTATGTACAGCTGTGAGAAGCCTTGTGGGTGCTGGGATTCAACCCTGGATCTTCTGCAAGAGCAGTCAGTGATCTTAACTGCTGAGCCATTTCTAGTTCAGGTTTTTAAAAACAGAATTTGAAATGAAGACAAAATGCTTTCTACTAAAGGAAACATGCCCTGAGTCCTTTCTGATGACAAATCTTTCCAGAAACCATTTAATCATCATTGGTTTCAAACTCATTTTTTTAAAATAATTTTTTTATTTGTATATGTGTCTACCTACATGTACTTACATGTATGTGAGGGTATTCTTAGAGTAATTGGAGTTACAGGCATTGTAAGCCACCTGATGTGGGTGCTGGAAACAAACTCAGGTACTCTGAAGAGTAAGCTGGGCATGGTAGTGTACGCTTTTAATCCTAGCACTTGGGAAGCACAGGCAGATGGATCACTATGAGATCAAGACCAGCCTGCTCTACACAGTGAGTTCCATGTCAGCTGGGGCTACAAGGAGACCCTGTCTCAAAAAAAAACAAAAAATAAAATAAAATAAATGAAAATAAATTAATATGCATTTTAACCACCGAGCCATCTCTCCAGTCCCTTTAAAAATATTTTTAATGGGCTTATATTCATCGTACATAGTGCTGGGTTTCATAAGGACATTTTCAGCGTACATATAATGTACACATATTCTCTTATGCCCTTTCCTTTCTCCTCCCTCCATCAGTCCCCTTTGTTTCCCCAGACAGCTTTGCTTTTACTTTCATGTCATACCTACATATATGATTTTTCACTTTTCGAAGACCACCTATTCATAAAGTTAAGACCATAACACCAAGAAGCTACTTGAACTTCTGTCAGTAGAGAGAGGACAGATAGGGCTTTGTATGTAGTATATTATGGTAACAATGTTATAATTCCTCCCAAAAGAATACCTTGAGGACAGTAAATTCCCCAGTGTTCTGAAATGTCTTTTGAAATTACTTTTTAATTGAAATCCAATTTGTCCTTTGTTAGAATAACAATTAGGGCAGGGAAGCACTGCGTTTCTCAGGTGGTATAATTTGAGTCATTATGTTGGTGCCCAATGACTTTCAAGGAAGAAGAAGGCAAAACTAAAAATTAACTAAGTTAAAATGCAGGATCTTCAGCAAGCTGTCTTTACTTCTCAAACTTTGGCTTTCCTATCACAGTGCTTTTTATTTCATTAAAAAGTCAAAGCTGTTTCTTACCTCTGCTTTTAGGTGATTGGTCCAGGAAACAGCTCTCTGGAATTGGAGGAGGAATTGGCAGAACGCCTATGGGTAGCAGGGGTGTTCCCAGAGAATGGGAGACTTGGTGCCAGCAAGTCTCTGGTCACTGGGGAGTACACTGCCACAGGACTCTACTCGGATTTGTACTAAAATCTAAAGGCATTTTGATTTTATGTTGCTTAAGTTCGGCATCCTATTCATGAGTTAACTCATGAAAGGGTAATTGTATTTTGATTTGAGGGAAATGATAACTTTTTCCTTTCACACGGATATAAATATCTAAGGAAAGCTCTTAGCTTTCTCTTAGCTTTTTTAATGTGATTATTTACCTCAGTATATTTAAGTGATATTTTTGTTAAGGTCAAGAAAGAAAAAGATAGGAGAACATTGGAGAAGTTAGGAAACTATTATTAGCTTTCTGTATTCATTGGGAAAACTGATTTTCAGCTATATCACACCCCGAGATACTTTTCAACATTTCTGAAATGTTTTTTCCACTAACTTTAGAGATTTCTCGGAAACCTTATCTGTCAGTAGTATTATTTGAGGGAAGCAAGAGTAGGGAGAAGTGGAATATGAGGTTTACGGGTTGGCAGGGTACAAATAGTGCTGAATGACTTCAGCATATTAATTTCTGAGCTCTGCTTTTTACAAATTGAAACATGAAATCATATTATTTACTTGTATGCCATAGTAAGAGAATTGTGCTTTCAAAATAGTGATTGGCCTGGTGGTTTAGGGTCACTTGCTTTTCTTAAAGAGTTTTGTTAGTAACATATTAAATTCCTCATCTTTTGTCTATGTCTACTTATTTTCGGTACATTCCAGCAGTTTTTAAAAAATGTTTATTATTTTTATTTTATGTATATGAATGTATTCCGTGAATTTATATAAGTACACTGTATCATACAATGTCTGCAGAGGTCAGAAGAGGGTGTTGGATTCCCCTGGAACTAAGGTTATGGACGGTTGTTAGTTGCCATGTGGGTGCTGGGATCCAAATCCAGGTCCTCTGCAAGAGCAGCCAGTGCTTTTAACTACTGAGCTATCTCTCCAGCCCTCATTCTAGCAGTTTTGTATCATTTGGGCTTGGATTGGTTGTGGAGTTGTGTCTGACATTTTATTTTCTTTCTAGCATTTGATGTGTTGGAACCTTTTGGATGATATAATCACTTTTGCCAGCTAGGCTACAATGATCATTGCAGGGGTTGCTTATTCTTGTATTTGCTTAGTGTTTCACTAGCTTTGATATAGACTGACTCATCAGTTAGATTGACTGATCATCTGGAGCCTCTAGGCTTTCTTATTCTACTGAATTCAGGGGAGAGAGATCAAATCTTGACTCCTAAGGTCCCAACTGTGTCATGGTGAACAGTGTCTTAAATGAGAACTTGTTTTGAGTATTTATGAGTTTAATATATATATAACATACTGAGTATGATATCTGGAAGGTGACTTCCAGAATCATCTGATGTGGGCTTTTTTTTTTCAGCCCATTTCAGACTGGGCTGAGAGAATCCTGAAAAACTGTATTCCAGAGTCCTTGGCCCCTAAAATCGTGACTGAGATGAGCTTGCTCACTGTGCACTAGTCCAATTCACCTCTTTCATCCCTACTTCCATGTCTTCACGCTTGATAGAGAAAATAACTTTAGACCATCCTCGTTTGAGAATGGGGTAGGGGGTTAAGAAAACATTTACTTCCATGCCTCTCTGGTGCATTTTGTTCATTTAGGGTTTTTTTGTTCCCCCTCGTCCAGGAAGGATTCCATGAGAAAGTATTTTTGTTCATTTTATTGACAGCTTTATTCCTAGGATTGCAATATAATGCCTACTAGATAGACAGTGTGTTTTGAAGAAATGGCTCTTTTCTAGAGAATTTTTTATGTCATGATTATACATTCTTCCTTTAGGCCTTCCAGTTCATCTCATACTAAATGTGATTACTAATGGCAGCCTGTAGACCAAAATGCACTCTATGAAATTTTGTTCAAAGAAATGATTCTTAAGGTTTTAAATTCTTTTATTTGGTCTATGCTACAGTAAAGTGTTGCTTTTTAAAAGTTAATTTTTTTACTATAAAAATGTTCATAACACCAACTGATAACTTTAGTAAGGTCAAAGTGCACAATGGTCTAGCCATACCATTCCTAAGCACTGTGTTGATGCTCTCCAAAGTGACAGACATAGTGACTGTACAAGGTTGCCATAGACATTTTAAATTTTCAAGGGAAAACATATAAACTTAACATCTGTCAGACACTTGCCTACTGCAGCATTAAGTCACTCCGAATTCCTTTAGATGATGTCATATCTTTGAAAAATGAGATTTTGTAGAGATTGTTGTGATTAAAAAGTTAGAGTTATATAAAAACCATTGAAAAACAGGAAATGAGGGTAGCTGTATCCATTCTGAACACAGGATTAGAGTCCTTCAGTGCTAACATACACACAGATCCAGTTAGTAATTGGGTATTCTGTAATGGAGTTAAGTTTTTAAAAGTTCATGCATATTATTTATCTGAAAATTTTATTTATTTATTTATTTATTATTTATTTATTTATTTTTATCTTATGTGTGTGAATGTTTTGCCTGCATGTAAGTGCACCTGTGTGTGCAGTGCCAGTGAAGGCCAGAAGAGGGCCTCGGATTCCCTGAACTGGAGTTATGGATAGTTGTTAGTCATCATATGGGTGCTAGGAATCAAACCTGGGTCCTATGTGAGAGAAGCCAGTACTCTTAACCCCTGAGCCATCTCTCCATCTCCATACTATTTTATTTAAACAGTTTCTAAGTGATTACATAAATACTGAGTTGTTAGTCTATGACTACTTAACCAATAGAATTATTTTGTGCCTGATAAGCTGCAAAAATATTCTTGAGACTGTCATCTAAGAAAGGTTGATTACTGCTTGATTAGTCTAATAAGAGGTAACAAGCATCTTACCGTCAACAATAATATTTGCGAGTAGGGGAGCAGTAAAAGTCTACCTTGTGTATGAAACGTAAGGGATTCAACCTGGGCTTCCTATCAGCACAAGTCCTTAACTTTATTGAGCTTTGCTTTAAAGTCTGTGTTGTGTAGTGAGCTGTTAAGAAGTTCTACTTAGAATGGTTTTAGAATTGTTTATAAAAGTTAGCAAACATATAAAAGCCATGTAATTCTTTAGATTAGTATTGGACTCTCAGCCTTGTCTTTTGGAAAGCCCCGCTCCCAACTGAACACTGAATTTCTATATTCCAGATAAAGCAATACCAGATTTAGTATTTTTAAATTAGAGGTCCTACTTACCTATTTAGAAAACAGTATTAGAGCTTTAGAACTGAGAGAGTGAAGTTAGCTTTTAGGTTATTTTGCCCCCTCTGAATCATAACCACTTCCTTCCTCCAAAATAACCTGTATACTTTTGATTTCAACTGTGGAATTTATTATTTTTTAAAGATGTTCTTGTCCGTATGTACTGTTTGGCTTGATATAGTTCATATAATTAAAAATTCAGGTTAATATTTGGTTCTTTTATATATTCAGATGTGTTTAGGTTAAAAGAATGATTAAACTTTTTTCATGTCTTTTCTTTCTCCTTTTGATTTAGTTCTGATCATCTTGATGTGGGTCTCTTGCTATTTATGTAAAGACAGTGCAGACTCATCTTGTAAGGAAGTCTTGGCTTCAAAATAATCTTGTCAGGAGGCAGAGGCAGTTAGATCTCTGTGAGATGGAGGCCAGCCTGGTCTACATAGTGAGTTCTAGGCCAACTGGGACTACAGGGAGATACTGTATCAAAAGACAAAGAAACAAACAAAAATCTTATGGATGTAGATGTCTTGTGATGGTGGGCTAATGTTTCTTGCAGCACTTTACAGCTGTCCTACTGTCTGATAATATCTTCATTTCTGTAGGAAGTTAGATGTCATTTGTATTACTGTTTAATGGATCTAAGTGTTGTTGACTAGTCCTCCCCGTTCCCCCACCTCATTTGCTTCCAAGGCTTTTTATTTATGTTTGGTTTTTAACAGTTTGATTGTGGTCTGTATAGGTGTGATTTTATATTCTCTATTCTTGGAGGATAATAAACTTGTTTAATGTGTATATTTAAGTTTTATCTGTTCAGTTCTTCACATATTTTTTCTGCCCCATTGTGTCATCTCTTTCTGAGACCCTAATTAAACTTATGTTAGATTTATTTTTGCTATTTTAAATTATGTGTATATGGTGGGGTGGGGAGATATGCACATGAATACAAGTGCCGTTGGAGACCAGAGACCTCAGATTCTCTTGTGCTAGAGTTACAGGCAATTGTGAGGGGAACTTGGGTCCTCTGCAAGAGCAGCAGTAGGTGTTCTTTTCTGCTGAGCCATTTCTGCAGCCCCACGAGAGACTTAGCATTGTTCTTTAGAACCTCGATGTTGTACTTACTTTGTTTAGAATTCATTAAATTCTTTAGCTATAATAATTCATATCAATCTGTCTTCAAGTTCAATGATTTTTCTGCTGCATATGCAGTTAATTTTTAACTTCAGATTTAGTATTTTCTAGTTTTATATATATAATTTTTGGTATTTTAGATTTTATTTATTTATTTATTTATTTATTTATTTATTTATTTATTTATTTATTTAATGTGTGTGAGTATATTGCCTGCAAGTGTGTAAGTTCACCCATATTGTGGAGTGCTTGAGGAGGTCAGAAGAGGGCATTGGATCCCTTGGAACTAGAGTTACAGATGGTTGGTTGTAAGCCACCATGTAGGTGCTGGGAATCGAATGTGGGTCCTCTACAAGTGCATTCCATGCTCTTAACCACTAAGCCATCTCTCCAGCCCTCTTGTTTCATTTTTGAGATTATGTCTCACTATATAGCCTTGACTGGTCTAGAACTCACTATATAGATCAGGCCAGCCTCAATTTCACATAGATCTGCTTGCCTCTGCCTCCCAGGTGCTGGGATTAAATGTGTGGACCACTATGTCCAGCCCTCCTTTTCATTTTTGAGATTGGCCTTCAAACCATGATTCTCCTGCCCTGACCTCCTGAGTGCTGGGATTACAGGTTGGTGCCATACCTGGTATTTATTTATTCTGGAACTTTTTATTATGTTTTGGTTGATGTATAGTAAGCTCCACACATTTAAACTATATATCTTGTAAGTTTTGAGACATGTATGTACCTCTAAAACCATTGTCACAGTCACAGTAAAGAAATACCCACTACCTCAAAGGTTTCCTTGTTCCTTCTTTCCACTTCTCCAGCTCTGATCCCAGGGAATTGTTGACCTATTATCTGTCACGGTTGCTCCTTTTTTCCCACTCACGTAATTATTTTGAGAGACTCATCCATGTTGTAGATTTCTGTAATATATTCTTTATTGGTATGTAGTAACTTATGTGTATTGCTACAAATTTCTATAATATAGTCTTTATTGGTGAGTGGTAACTTATGTGTATATGCCATAGTTTATTTACCCATTTGCCTGTTAATGGACATTTAGGTTGTGTCTTGTTTTACACTGTTTCAGATAGAGTCTCCATAAGCTTTGGTGCTTTCATTTATCTTAGATAAATACCTGAGTGGAGATGCTGAGAGTAATAAACTTTTTTTTAATCTCTGATCTTAGAGTCAGATATCCTTTATGAAAATGCATAGAATTGTGGTAGACTGCTTAAATTGCAAGCAGGCTAGCATATAGACCCTTCCTAATTCTTGCCAAAGGATCCTTTGCCTTTTTATATAAAATTTGAATCAGCATGTTGATTTCTGCAGGGCAGACTGCAGGGATTTTTATTGGGATTTCGTGGAATCTATAGGCCAATTTGGAGAAAATTTCTTTCCTAACAATACTGAATCTTCTGAAAAATGAATGTGGTCTGTCTCTTACTCCTTATCTTCTTGGATTTTTCTCAGCGATGTGTAGTAGTTTTCAGTGTATGCCTTGTACATAATTTATCAACTTACCCATACATATTTTATATTTAATGCTATTTTACATGATAGAGGTTTTATTTAATTACATATTGTTACATATTGTATGTGAAGAGCAGTTTAGGTTCCTTCCGGCATACTCACTACATCCACAGTCTCTGCCACTGTCCACATCCTAAATGAGAGTGGAAACCTGAGGACCCCACACTGGCACACTGTTAGTGCTGCACATCTGTTCACTCTTGCTGTTCACATTTTTTCAATTTTGATAAAATGTGATGACATAACAGTATCAGACAGAATAAAAATTCTGTTCTCCCCCTCCCCGACTGGTAACATTCTTCCCTCAGATCCTTGGCAAACACTGATCCTTTCACTGTCTCCATAGTTGTGTGTTTAGGACTCCTCCATGACATCCTCTGGTTTGAGAGCCCATTTCTTTTTAGTACTGGATAATATTCCATTGTCCCAAGTATCACATACTATTCACATACCCCCTGAAGAGCATCTTAGTTGCTTCTATGTTTGGGCTCTTCTGAATAAAGCTGCTATAAATATGGATAAACAGGATTTTATATATACCTATTTTCAGCTTGTTTGGGCATTTGGGCAACTCTCACTTTTTTCAGTTACTAACTGAGCCACAGTCTGCCCTATGCATATACATAGCTTATAGGTCAGTCAGAGATTTGGGCAGAACTTAATAAGACCTGGTTCCCCTCTAGATCTCTTTCATTTGTAGGATTGGATTGAATTGTCAATCCATTGCTTTTCCCACATTCTACAAACCAGTAAAATTGCAGACTTCTATTTATGTCCCAGAAATTTCACAAAGCACAGGCCAGAGGTTCCCTCAGAGGGGAGACCTCCCAGTGTTGCCCTTGCCCAAGGGTGACTCCCTCTCACTTCTCCAAATAATTGTTCTTAGTGTTTTACCAGAATAAGTTTTGCTCTTCTGTGAAACTGTTTAATAGAAACTGAGCTCCTATTCACAAGTTTCAGCCTGTATTTCAGGACCCCAGTCTGGGTGCTGGGACAGTGATTTGAGCTGTGGTTTCTAGGCCTTGTTTTCCCTTCTATGTACCTTACTCTTTTTGCTTTTTAACTACTAGAAGGACTTTGTTGGCCAGGACATCTTGGGAGTGGTTGTACTGAGTTGTATTTTCAGGTTCATGGTGTCCTTTTTGAATATTTAGTTAAAAATCTTAAGGAAAGCTTCCTGGAAGTTTTGCCTTAGTATTGATTTGTTATTTGCCTTGGTTTTCTCTTTGAGGACTTCTGCTAATCTAACCATCCTTTGGAAACTTCGGTTTTCATCAATATTTGTCATTTCATTTGAATTCTCTTCATCTCAGTGACTTTTAGAATTTTCCTTCTTTTTACTTTCTATATCAAAGATACTGTGTTGATGTGCTGTTGTGTTCTTTTTTTAGTTTAGTCTTTGTTTTTAATTTTTTATTTCTACTTGTTACCATGTATTAATTATTACAAAATAATGGGCTTCATTATGAAACTACTAACCTCATTTCTTAAATTTTAGACATTATTCCAGTTCCCTCATTTTTAAATTTTATTTTGAAGCTTTTATAATTCTAATTTTTTTCCATACTTTGTCCTGTTTGTTTGTTTGTTTGTTTGTTTGAGATAAGAGGCTGTGTAGCCTATGTGGGCTTCAAATTCACAGAGATCCTTCTTCTTCTTTATCCCAAGTGTTGGGATAAAGACATGTGCCACCACCCTGGGTACTAATGTTGTAGACATTCCTTACCTGGTTTTCGAATTGCCTGATTCAGTGTTGAAGTGTTGCTGTTTTTTTAGTCTCTGTTTACTGGATTTCAAGCTACTGTTTCTCTTTTTTTGTTTTAGTAACTTTTTGTGGGTTTTGAACTTGTTCTTTTTCTGGTGCTCATTTTGTTGAACCTAGTTTTCTTGACTTTTTAGAAGGCTTAGGTTAGATTTTTTAACTTTCTAGAACTCCCTTTTGGTATTTGTGTAGTGCTAAAAAATATATATGTAACTATTGCTGTTTCTTCAGAATCTTCCAAAATTTTGTTTCTAAGAAATAACTTTAGGAGAGACAATAAAGACATAATTCTGGAAACTTGTTCTGAGACTCAGTTGTAAAACAATGAGGCCAGAGTAGCTGTTAGTGGGTGGTTAGGAGGAGCCATAAGAAGAGCTTAAATTCCATTTATTTATTTATTTATTTATTTATTTATTTATTTATTTATTTGTATTTTTGAGACAGGGTCTGCAGCCTCAGCTGACCTTGAACTCACTAGGCTGGCCTTGAACTCACAGAGATCTGCCTTCCTCTGCCTTTCAAGTGCTAGGTTACCAAAGGCATACTCCACTACGCCATGGCAAGTGTAGATTTTTTTTTTAAAGATATTTTTATTTTGTGTATGAATGCGTGGTAGTGCACCTGCATGCAATGCCCGCAGAGGCCAGAAAAGAGTGCCAGAAATTCAAACTGTTTAAAGATAGTTGTTGGCTGTCATGTGAGTGCTGGGAACTGATCCCTGGTCCTCTGCAAGAGCGGTCAGTGCTCTTAACATCTGAGCCATCTCTCTAGCCCCTACCCCAAGTCTGTATTTCTTAAGTTTGATTCATTGAGAGTACACTAGACTATAGAGCCGCTGCAAGTCACTGAAGTGAGGTCAGACTCAGTGGTCAGCAGGATAGCCAATGAATCTGGAGTCTGCCTTGAGGGACAGACTAAAGGATGGTTCATTTCTCATCTGACCATCAGCAGAGGGATGGGCATTTGATTTGACATGCAGTGAGAGCCACTGAAGAATGATAAGTTATTGGGAAGAGCATATTCTGGGGGAAGGTGGGGGAACAAACTGAGGTTGTTTGAAGAAGAGAGAATAGAAAGCCCAGTTTGAAGTAGTTCCAAGAAAACCCTGCCATGTTAAGTGCATCCAGTGGATGCTCAATTTGAGCACTAAAGGAAGTTTATTCATTTGTGTTTATAGTGCCCTCTAAAATGTAACTTAACTGAAACATAACATCAGACTTCAGTTCAATTTTAAGACTGGGGCTCTAGTCCAGTAGTGGAGTACCTGCTTTCTATGTAGTAGATATTGGGTTTGATCTCCAGTATCACCAAAGTCAATTAATTACGTAAACTGTACATTACAATATGTGGTTTAAATTCTAAACTGGAAAAATAAGCCCAGTTTTTGAAGGTGAAATTTCTTCTTTTTATTTATTTTTATTTTTAATTATATTTTAATATGTATGAGTGTATTACTTGTATGTGTGGAAGTGCACTCATGTCATGCAGCATTGGAGGTCAGAAGAAAGTGTTAGATCCCCTGGAACTGGAGTTATGGATGATTGCTAACTACCATGTGGGTACTGGGAATCGAACCCAAGTCCTCTTGCAAGAGCAGTCATTGCACTTAACTGATGAGCCCAAAGATGAGATTTCAAATGTGCATTTAAAAACTGTTTTGTGGACCAGGTGTGGTGTCATACACCTTTAATCCCATCACTGTGAGACAGAGACAGGTGAATCTTTGTGAGTTTTTATGTATATAGTGAGTTCCAGGTTAGCCTGTGCTACATGGGGAAACCCTGTCTAAAATCAAACAAACAAGAAACTTTTGTGGGCAAAAGCAAGCTGACTCAGCAGGTTGAGGCACTTGCCAATAGTCTCTACCACCTGAATTCTACCCTGGAACCCACATGGTACAAGAAGAACACAAATTTCTGCACGTTGTTCTTTGACCTCCATATTCTCGCTGTGGTACACACATACCCATATACATATGTGCATGTGCACATACACACAAAAATAACTAGATATAAAAATAAGATAAAAACTTTTATACTTCAGGAAAAGGAATCAGGATTTAGTTCACTCGTTCCTTCTGTATAATGCTCATGGTAAAGCTTCAAGAGCCCCATGTTTAAATTACAACTCCAAACTAAGTATTTTCTGAGTTGTTAGAAAGCCATGCACTAGCTCTGAATTAGCCAGATTGCTCATGTTTACCATTACCGGATCCATGGTATACTGAAGTCTTTGCAGGATGGAGGAAGGTACATATGGTGTTTAAACATGGAGGAGACAGCTGACTTCTAAAGGTCAGGAGTACATCATCACACAGGTTTCAACAAGACGTAAGACTAATGTGCTTGTTAGTCAAAAAATGAAATACTCTTTTTTTTTTATTATTTTTAAAAATGTGTATGAGTGTTATGCCTACATGCATATAAGTGTGGTGCCCACAGAGGACAGAAGAGGGTGTGAGATCCTCTGGAACTGGAGTTACGTACAGTTGTTAGCCACTAGATGAATGCTGGGATTCAAATCCCTGCCCTCTGTCAGACAGCCAGTGCCCTTAACTGCTAAGCCATCTTTCCAACCTCTATCCGTGTCGTTTGCTATCTCGAGTTAAGTAGTAACAACAATAGATTTGATCATTATTATAGCTTTGTCTATTTTATTCTAAGCACTAAAGGGATCTATTAATGCTTAATTTTTCAAACGCAAAACATACTTAGAAAACTTTAAGTTGCCTTAGGTCACATAGCCCTGAAATATAATGTGGGATTTGAAACTTAAGATCTCGGCTAGGGAAATGGCCAGTCAATAAAGTGTTTTCTGCAGTTCAACATGAGGACTGAGTTCAGTTTCTCAGAACCACAAAGTAGGGGCAGTGGTGACATCTCTAACCTCAGGGTTGGGCAGGCAGAGACAAGAGAATCCCGAGGGCTTGCTGGTCAGCCAGTTTGGCTGTACCAATGATCTCTCTAGATTTGGTGAGAAAGAATCTGTCTCAAAAATTAAGGTGGAAAGTGATTGAGGAAGACACCAGAAGTCTTCCAAATGTCAGACCTCCAAATGCACACCTACTCACACATATACACACAAAGATTAATATTTTTAAATAAAGAAACTTAAGGTCTGACTCCAGACCTTTTTACCATTGTAACTCTACATTGTCTTCTAAAGGGGTCTTTGCAGGACTGGACTCACAGCACTAGGTTAAGAGTTCAGTGGATAAATTCTAGATATCATAGAACTTTCTGATTGATTGATTGTTTTTTTGATATAGGGTCTTGCTTGAACTCACAGAGATCTCCCTGCCTCCCCGAGGTGGGATTAAAAGCATTCTCCACCACTCACAGCTGTCTCCTCCTCCTCCTCCTCCTCCTCCTCCTCCTCCTCCTCCTCCTCCTCCTCCTCCTCCTCCTCCTCCTCCTCCTCCTCCTCCTCCTCCTCCTCCTCTTCCTCCTCCTCCTCCTCCTTCTCCTCCTCCTCCTCTTCCTCTTCGCCCCTTCCTTCTCCTTTGTAATCTGAAGATTTTACTCTAATATTCTCACATCCTACTTAAAACTAATAATTATATAAGAAATATACTAATTTTAGAAAGTGTTGGAAATACAGATAAGGGAGGCAGACATCACTGTAGCCTCACCGCATCACGGAGCACTCCCCCAGTCCGCGTGTCTATCTGTCCTCTCCCCCTCTCTTTTCCTCCTCTCCTCCCTCTCTCTCTTCCGTTTCACCCCCTTTCTTCCTCTCTCCTCCCTGTCTTGCTCTCTCCCTTTCTCCTTGCTGCCTTTGTCGCTTGTGCATATGTGCATATACATACACACATTTCTTTTTCCCAAAATAAGACCATGCTATGCATCCTGTGTTCTGATTTGGTTTGCTTCCTTTTTATTTATTGTAAATGCTACATGCATCTCAGCTTGCCCCAGAGCACAGCAATGTCACACTGTAGACGTGCCCTAATTCATTTACCTGCTTTCCTTTTCTGACATTTGGCTTGTTTAGATTTTTCACAGGACTTTCATTAACATCCTGTTTTCAGAAACTCTGTTGTTAGTGTGTCTGTGTGCATGTGCACACATGTCTGCATGTGGAGGTCAGAGGACAATTTGCAGTAGTCATTTTTTCCCCCTTCACAGTGTTAGTTCTGGGTGAATCAAATTCAGTCCTCAGATGTGTGGCAGGATGCTCTTACTGCCGAGCCATTTTACAGGTCTTCATTAACATCCTTAACCACGCATTTGTATCTACTTTTAAATGACTACTGTGGAGAAACTTTCAGCGAATTGCTGGGTTGATAATAGTGTTGCCCCATTTTAAATCCTTTATCAGTTTTACCGTGATGGACTCCAGGATTTTGGTTGACCCAGAGAAGAAACAGTTTTCAGGGATTTATTTTACTTTTATTTTTTTTTGAGACAGAGTCTTACTATGTAGCCGTAGCTGGCCTGGAACTTGCTGTGTGGACCAGGTTGGCTTTGAACTCAGAGATCCACCTGCTTCTTCCTCCTGAGTGCTGGAATTAAAGGCCACCATGTCCTGCTTATTTTTGGATACTTTTGTTTCATTTTTTGCATGTTTAAGTTTAGATATTTCTGGTGAATATCCTTTCAAAATGTAGATAATCAGGAGAAAGCACATAGTAATGAAAGTACTAGCATGTGCCTATATGCACACACAAACACATACACACATACATAAGCACACAAACACACATACACGTTCATGCACACATATACACATGTGCACCTAGAACTTGTCTTTCCCATGGCATGTTGAAAAGAGGTGTAGCCTTAAATTCACCCTTCTGGGCAAGAAATAGCAAACTCCTATCCTGAAGGGACCCTCTGGCGCCCCCCCCTATTGTAATCTATCATCTCTCTTAAACCTGAAAATCTCATCTGCCTTTGTGTTTTGCTGTATTTCAGAACTCAGTTCTGGCTTTGGCGGGGTATATTCTCGTAAGAAGATAAGTTTCATACCCTTCAGGGTAGAGATGTGCTCTCTTTGGTCTTTCTTCTGTTGCAGTTCTCTGCTACTGTCAGAATCAATTTTATTTCTTGTGTTTTTTTCTTCCTACTGGTAATGGTAGAATATAATTTCTTTATATTGGCATTCCCTCCTAATGGAAGATATTTTGAGTAGTTCATTATAAAATAAAAGTTTAGATGTGAACTTTTTTCTTGATTTCCCTTATAAAATTAGAAATGTTACTACAGAGGGAAATGGAGATCCTCTGTTGAGGGATCAGGATGGTAACTTGTTAGCTCATCAACAGACTCTTCTCCGTAGACAGTTTCCACTCTCACCAGCTGGTAGATGCCGAACTTGCTCTGACTTCTGCCTCCTCCCTTTTTTCTCAAACCCATGAGTGTGCCAACAATCCTTTGCTCCAAGACTTTTAAATTCAGCCTGACATTTTCCTGCTGTGGCCGCTTTGTTCTTGAGAGAATGTGTTCTAGAAAGCTCAGGTTCATCTTGTACTGCTTTTAAAATAAAATGTCCACAACTTGAGACTACATGCATTTCTAATAGAATCAAACTATTTATATGTAAAGAAAAACAACAGAAAGTTTCATGGGTTTTAGTCTGTGAAATAGTAATAATTTGGGGTCAGTTTAATATAAGTGATATTTTTGTTTGTTTTTGTCTTTTTGAGACAGGGTCTTTCTATATAGCTCTAGCTGTCCTGGACTTTACTGTGTAGACCAGCTGGCCTTGAACTCACAGAGATCCGCCTGCCTCTGCCTCAACTGAGATTAAATGCATGTGCCGCCATGTCTCTTGATAAATGATATTTTTAATGCCCTGTCTTACAGTTTAAGATTGAAAGTGCTTGTCATTCAGTATCTTGTATTGTGATTTCTTTTTTAAACCAAAAATAAATTTAATATATTATTTCTTAGAGAGTGTATTGCCTGCATGTAAGTGCACCCATGTTGTACAGTGCCTCAGGAGGTCAGAAGAAGGTGCCAGATTCCCTGCAACTGAAGTTATGGACAGTTGTTAGCTGCCCTGTGGGTGCTAGAAACCTAGCCTAGATCCTCTGCAAGAGCAGCCAGTACTCTTATCCACTGAGCCATCTCTCCAGGCCCGAATTGTGATTTTTATTTCGTTATTGGCATCTGTGTGTTAACTATGCACACAGTTAACTATGCATTGCTAACTGACTAAAACCAGGGATATTTTTAATGGAACTATTTTTAATACTTATTAGTTACAAGAAATAAGTAAAGAAGTGTATTGTCTCCAAATTTAAATTAATTTCAAATAACTATTGCTACTTCAACATTGACATATATGACAGGCTTAGAAACAAAATTCATACATTTAAGGAGTGAGATTTTAGTTTATTTTGCTATCTGAATTTTTAAATTAAGAAATATTGAATTAGACTGGAGAGATGGCTCACCAGTTAAGAGCACTGGCTGCTCTTCCAGAGACCTGGGTTTGGTTCACAGCACCCACATGGTGGCTGACAACCACCTGTAGCTCCAGGTCCAGGGGGTCCGCCACCCTCTTCTCATCTCTGCGGGCACTGCACGACATGGGTGCCCTTATCTGTGTGCAAAAAATACATTCATACACATAGAAAAATTAAATAAAATATTTAAAAAAGAAATATTGAATTATCCAAGTATTTCCAGTATTTTTTTCATCACTTAAATATGGTTTGTCTTTTTACCAGATGCTAGTATGTAGTTAGAAACATTTCAGAACTCTAAATTTTATCAGAAAGCTTTTCAAATGTCAAGTTAAATATTGACTTAGGTTTAAAGTGATACAAGTTGGACTTCATCATTTACATTAAAGAAAGACAGCGAAATTTCCATATTTAAAATTTTGTCGACTTTTTTAAACCCAGAAAAATATCATACGTTTTAGCTGCAGAGTTCTATAACTACCAGTAGGGGGCACTATTGTTACACGATAGAAGTATTTTATTGATTCCCTAACTCCAAATTGCCTTTGCAATTTGGAAAGTATTTTTTAAAGCAATATTCTCTGTGTAATTAAAATCAGTTCCCTGTATAATTAGCAATATAATCTTACTCTTTGTGGCAGAGTTTGTGGATGACATTTTTTTTTTAAGTCTGTGTTCATCTTTGGTCAATGCCAAAACTGTTGCCTACTTAAAATATACAAAGGTGTGGTGCTGTTTTATCTGCACTGAGCAGTACTGTAGATGGAAATATATAAACATTATGGTATGTTTCATTGGGGCACTCTGAGCAAGTTATTCAGTGGGGAACGATTAAAATTCTTGGTTCTAGTTTGAGAAATAGCAGAGTTAATGTGCCATAGTAATAATATCTAGTGTTCAGGTGCCCTGAATAATAATGGAGGACAACCAATTCTGCATTAGTGCTCTGCTCAAGAAAACCACTGCTCTACTTAGCAAATTCTCTAGTAATTTACTTTTCATGCTTCCTTAAAGTCATACACCATTGATATAGCTATCAAACTAGTAAAATAACGAATATTAAAACACAGTTCTACCTCCCTTGCTAAGAACATAAATGTTATATGAAGTAATTTTAAATGTGCTTTCATAGCCTAGCCTCCATCAGAGATGTTGTAGAGCAGTGAGGTTAGAGAGAATTCCAGTCTGAATTTTAAGTTGTCAGAGGTATAATTCATGAAGTTAAGATTTATCAACCCCGAAGTCTTCATAAGTTGTTTAAAAGCAAAGACAAGTCTTATTCCTAAAGCAAACTGTAAATGCTTTTCTGTCAGATTTTGAAACTGAAACTTTGAATAATTAATGTTTTGAAAGTAATTTCATGTTTTAAGATTTGTAAAGTAAAATTATTTAAGAACTGGAAATTTTAGTGATTAATCTTAATTGGTAGCCATATAGAATGAAGGAGTTAACATTCTCTTAAAGAGGTTTTAAAACTCTGAAGTACTCTAGGTAAAACTCTGGTCAGGTTGGGAATCCTGTGTCTTGAGACAGGCTTTTCTTTAAAAGGTGGACACAGACTGTGCGTTGCAGACTCGGGAAAACAAAATAGGCCATTTCACTTTTATTTAGCTGTTTACTTTGACAATATAAATATGGTGTTAAAATTTGAGAGAGGAGTGAAACTTTTCAAACACAATCATGTACCTTAAGAAAAACACTTAGAAATATCTTTTAGGCATTAGTTACTGTAGGTGTAATTTTAGAATATTTTGTTGGAATTAAAGTGTGAACTGAAATTTTAAGTGCATGTTAAGAAAGGGTTCTGCTGTTTTTCTCTAAGTTTCTCTGATGTTGTAGCTGTTTCCAGAGGAAGTCATTCCAGTTTCTTCCCCTCCATCATCTTGGCCCTATACTTCTTTGTGCTTTGTGGTGCCTCGTAACAGATGGGGCCAGGTGTTTGGAAGACCCAGGCCAATAACAGATACTATGGAAGTTCTATTGATTTCTTGATTAAAATATGTTAGGTGGATTAGAGAAAATAACTGAGTGCTGTTTTTCTGTAGATATGAAACTGCTGCTTTCCCATTTGTTATTACCAAAAAGAAGCAAATTTCATTTTGTTGAAGCATTTATAGCGAGCATGGAGCTCCCATATCATCTTGGTAATGATTATCACTGTGTTTTCTCCCACAGAGGCTATCACAGGTTTTAGTCTAGACTATTTGTATTCAGCAAGGTCAAGATAAGTTTTATCTCCACAGATAAGTCAAGTGCATTAGGATCAATAGGAAATAGTAAAATGCACTGAAAATATTATTGCCAAGCTCTTAATGAATCTTTAAAGCTGTGAGCTTGTCATATGGAATATTATATGTATATATTATTTATTGGCATAGTGCTAAGGAGTGTAATTAATTTTTCAGACATTTTAGAGAAAAAGGAAGAGATGAAGTAACATTTTGGAAATCATTAATTACTCTTGTACTGATGAAGTCTTAAAGGCTATTTTGTTTTTCTTTTTGAAGAAAATGTAAAAGAATAAGTATTAGATTGCATTTATAAATTTAAAAACATAACTTGAGTTTCCTTGTTAAAATAATCATTTTTGACATTGTATAGATACATATCTTACCCAGAGGTTCTGCCACATAAATCAGATTTTTGCTTCCTTAGCTAAGGAATATTGGTGGGAAAAGAGACATCTTAGAGTTACCAGGAATGGTGATGAGTGTTTTGTCTTTAAGAACTGCTAACCTGAGTGTGTCATAGCAAAGACAGAAAGAATTTAGAACATTTTCATTCACCTTTTTCAAACTCAGAGGAACACTTTTATGCTTGATTTATGTTTAGAGATACATTAAAAAGCACTTGGTCTTCTGTTTGTTTTAACTTTCTGCAGGTTGGATGACCACCCCATTAGGAGAAATGTAGTTTGAATTTATTTTCTTTGTAGGTACAGATTGTATAGAAAACTTTTGTCACAGATTCTTCATCTTAAAATAAAAATCTTGTAACAATTGGGAAACACATAAAACTAGAGAAGTTATGTATTGGACTCAGGTTTGTTTTTGTTTTTTTGTTTTTTTTTTTCCCCACTGTTAAAAAGAAAACCTAAAATTTTAGGCTTAAGATTTGGAATATGTTGTGACTGAATTTGTGCTTTTAATGCTCCAAGAATGCTCTCTCTTTCCTTACACTAATTTAGAGATTGCTCAGTGGGTTTTCCCTGTCTTAAAGGAAGCTTTCTTGTCTTGGTTGATAATTGAAATAAGGAGACTGAAACCAATCTTGATGCTGATTTTAGGCCTTCATTATTTGTATGGCAGTAAGTGACGTAAGTGTTTTGTTGCTGGTATAATTGTCCCTCCTTGCATGTTTTTTCTTTCCTCCCTCAGCACTTCATACATTTATTTAAACTATTTAAATGCAAGGAAATTTAAATACGTGGCCCATTTCCTGAAATTTTAAGCATTTTCTTAAAAATTCCTGTAAAGGATATTCTTCCCGTGCTACATTTGTGGATCTTACCATGGGGCCACGCAACCATCAGTGTTACCAACTTTTTCTGGCTGAGGAATGACAGTGCTTCCTTAACACTAAGTGGATTTCTTTTATTGCTGGCTCCTCTAGCTTGTGCTGTAAGAAAGAAAAAAGCCAAAGGTAAGGGATGTGGGCAGCAGGCTGAAGTGGCCGCTGTTCTGGAGCGCGCAGGCATGAAGGGTGTGCTGGCCTCCAGCTGAAAAGTAGCTGAGAGAGGTTGGCTGTCTCTTTTCAAAAGTTATCTTTGTGTGGCAAGCCTAATGCAATATTAAGAAAATTAGAGCTTTAAAAATAGAACAATGGTCCCTTTAAAATATATTTAGTTTAACTAATTACTCCCCTTCCCCCCCCACTCTCTGGTGTCTCCTTACTTAGAAAAAGAAAGAAAGAGGAGAAATCTTTCTGTAGTGAAAAAGTGCAGTGGGAAATGGCAAGTTTTCACTGAGAACCCTTTAATCCCAATTTAATCAAGACAGCAATAAAAGAAGTTTTTAAAGCTCAGTTTTTTTTCATACAGTTAATTTTACTGATAGAAAACAATCAAACTCCAAATAAATGATAGCAAACTCATACTGCTACTGAATTTTTAAATTTATATTTGTAGAAATGAAGTTTGCTTTCCCTTCTTGATTATGATTTTTGCCTTTTGTGTATAAAAAAGGGACATACCTAATGACCAAAAGGAAACAATTTTTACGTGTGATAAATTGCTTTGAGCAGTCTTTATGTTTTTCTTTTCTTTCCTTTATTCCTAGTCATTAAGTAAAAATTTTAGTAAAATCGGAGTATCATTTAAGATAGTTTCGTAAAACAATCTTGAAGTGATCTTTTAATTTAAAAAGATTAATTGTTGTTTAAAAACAGTTCTTTAGCTTCATTTTTGGGACTAGGTGGTCACCATATTTTAAACTATGAACCTGACTTTTTTTCGAAATTTAATTAGGAACTTTGTATGAAGGTATTTTATTTTGGACTAGAAGGTCCGGTGCAGGTATTTTAAAGAACATATTGTTCTCCAAGCATTTTCCTGGTGGTTTCCTAAGAATAAAAGGACAACTTCTTTATTGGAGGACAGCTAGTGAGATAGCTTTAGTAGGAATGGGTAGAAGGCAGGAGGAGCAGGCCTAGAAATGCAAATGCGTGGTATCTGTGTACAGAGTCCTGGATGTAAATTGTTATATCACTTTGAGATACATTTAATCAGTATATGTGAAAATAGATGTATTGTTCCAAAAGTTGTGAAAGTTATTTGGTTTAATTATCCTGATCTTTGGAGCATAGCCAAAAATCATTATTTCTACTGAAGTCTTCATCAGTGCCTTAGTTTTTTTTCCACCTTGTAACACTCTTCTCCCCTCCCGGAACAGAAAACTTGATGCTGGGAAGTGCACAGGTCTTCCTGCAGACTTCTTTCTCCTGCTGGAAATAGGATAGTGCCATCACTTTAACCTTGATTTACCTCCTTTATCTTTACCAGATCTAAATAAAATTGCCATCCTGACTTTCAAACCTCTCTTTGAACTTCCTTTTCCCAAACTGCTCACTTTTCTATCTGCTCACCCTTTCTTTTTAGTGGAGGTCTCAAAACTGACATTTAGTTTTGACTCTGTTACCATCATTTCTTGGGCTGTTAAAATAGTTTTACTATGTGATAAACCATTGCTCCTGTCGTGTAACCACAGGCATAGTTGAAAGTCTTGTAGAATGCATGAGACAGTTGTCAGACTCTGAGTACTTAGAAGTAGTTAATTCTGGTTTCATAAGTTTCTTAACCGATAAGTTCAATGGGAAACTTTGGAAAGTGATCCCTGGGGATTGACGGGGCTGGGTGTGGGTGCCTGGGACTACTCATACTCCTTTCATTTGTGAATGTACTTTAAATGATTCTTGACTTAATTAGTGTTAATTACTCAGTGTTTCCCAAAAACCCAGTAGCTACATTTCTTAGTTTCAAAGTGTCTGCAAATGTTGAAGGGGAAAAAAGATAATTTCTTGTTTAGTTTTTAAAGACACAAAGAGGAAAAAAACATTGGTACCTATTTATGGAATTTGTAAATATTTGGACCATGAATGAGACTATAACATCACATATTATTAGGATTTTCATAAACAGTGTAAATGTTTTTCCTCTAGCGATCTGTTGCAGTAAAACCTAATAACTTTAGACAAGATTAATTTACGAGATTGAGACCAATGCCCTTGGTGAGGAAGGGACCTGATCAAGAGCTGCAAAGCTAGTTTGTGGCAGAAATAGAGAATTTGGTTTGTAATCATGTAGCACATACCCCCCTTTTGAGTCTCTTTTTTATGCCTTTTGTGTTATTTTGAGAATGGCCTAGCCGAGAAGTTGATCCTCTCTGTGACAGCAGTTCAAAACTAAAATACGTTGGAGCTGGCGTTTCTGTCAGCTTACATGCATGGGGTCTTGGGGTAGACTTGTATAGTACTTTACAGCTGTCATCTTCTTTCATTGTCCATGTGCCAGAGCAGACTGCATGCCAAAGGCATACACAATGAAAGCCACAAATGCCATGTGTCAGAGTTTCTTGTGTTGCAAGTCATTCTAAAACGTGATTTCAGAAGGAATGCGTCATGTGGTTGGCCCATAATGAAATGACTTGGCTAAGGTCTCTACACCTACTTAGTGACAGAGTAAGGGGCTTTTGGTTCTTTTTTATAGGTACATGCCTATAATCCCAGCGCTTCAGACACTGAGGCAGGAGAATTGTGAGTTCAAAGCCAGGCTGAGTTACATTGCAAGACCCTCTAAAAAATTATATTTAATCAATTTGGAGAGACTTTTTAAAGAACATAATATAAAATTGCAAATATAAAAGCAGGTTCAAAGACCTATCAATAATATAATGGATAAAGCTGTGAAATATTATAGAACAATGAAAAAGGATCTTCAAGAAAACACAATGTTGAAAAAAATCCCTCAAACATCAAATTGAATGAAAGAATTTGGGCCCAAGCAGCACCTGTGCCTGTGACAGACTGGTAATTGTTTGGGGACTCTGCCTGGGACTGGGAAGGAACAGGGAGCATGTGGTCTCTGTCCTCATGTGAATGCATTCAACTTGTGAAAAATCATTGAGCCACACCTATAGGATGAATGTTCTTTACATATTTTTATTATATTTTAAGAAAAAACATTTTAAAATCCAGCCTGTAGTCTAAATGAGGAACCCTGGGGTCTGTAGCTTATGGATCACCTCCCTTGGTAAAATGTAGTTAGTTCAGCTGATTTATCCTGTGAGCCATTTGGATTGTTTTCAGTGGTATAGAGAAATCTTTGTGATGTGAAAAGTCAAAAAATTGATAATTCAGTAACAAGCATGTGTACACATTTAGAGGGTTTTGTTTTGTAGTTTCTTGTATTTTGAGACAAAATCATGCTGTATAGCCCAGGCTGGCTTGGAATTCCCCTCAGTCTTCCTTACTCGATTTCCTATTGTTGAGATTACAGATCTGTTCAGAGTGTTTTTAAGTACTGTTTACAAATAGAGTAATAAACATCTTTATTTTCCTTTTATGCCTTTTTTATATTTTAAGAGTATATTTTTGTTATAAAAGCGTATTTTCTAATTATAATAAAACTATATAGATTGCTAATTACAAGCACATGTAAAAGATTTTTGGAATTCCATATTATTGATGAGCTGCAACTTTGGTATTCAGTTGTTAACTCTTTTAAAAAAAAATTATTTTTATTTTTGTGTGTATGAGTGTGTTGTCCGCATGTGTGTAAGGGCACCCGTGTCATGCAGTGCCCATTGGGATCAGAAGAGAGTGTTGAATTCCCCTGGAGCTGGAGTTACAGATGGTTGTTAGCTACCCTGTGGGTGCTGGGATTTGAACCCAGGTCCTCTGCGAGAGCAGTCAGTGCTCATAACCGCTGAGCCATCTCTCTAGCCCCAACTTATTCTTACAAATTATACATGTTTTATCTACTTTGGTTTTGAATGAGAACTACTTTTGCTATACAGGTAATGAAAGAATGATACTCAGACTCATTTTTGTCATAAAATTTAAACGAAGATAGCAGAGAACTGTTTTATTTTGAAAAATGACATTATTTTAGAAAACCTCTAGAAATCTGTTGCGTTATAAGGCTAAAATAGACTCTTAATTACAAAGAGTCCTGACAGGCTCTTTTAGTAAGATAATTCAGGCAGCCTTAGATAATGCCAAGTGTTCTTAAATGTTTAGCTTCTGTTCTATTTAGTGGGTCTTTCTGATAGACCCTGGTAACTACCTTTACATTCATGTGATACTTTTTAAATGTTCTTTTGATTTTCAGCCTCTTTTCAAGTCCTAGGCTTCTCAAGTCCAATTAGTATTATTAATATAGTAATGCATGCACTGGAGTCCATATTTAGATGTTTGAGATTAATTCTTTAAAAGTTCAACTGTATATTTTTTCTTATTATTTTGGAGTGAATTCTTTATTAGGCTGAAACTTAAGCAATTCATTTCTTAGACATCTGAAGGCACAAGGGTGGAGAATGATAAAACATTACTTTAATATTGTGCCTCCTTTTCCATATTTTTGCACACACCTGAAGGCAAGAAAGTTTTTCTAATGCATGTGATCTCTGCCATGAAGTTCAAGAGGTTAGATGAGGGTCTAGAGCAAATCAGTGGGTGAGGAATAAAGCTGCACAGGTATCCTGACCAGTGTGCTAGGACTACACAGTGGGACAGAGTATTAAGAGCAGGCCCCAGCAGATGGTGACAGAAGTTGGTCACAGTTTTCTTGTGCTGTCCCGGACTCTGTCAGTTTGTAGGATAGTGTCATATTGTCATCATTGATCCTTCAGGAGCAGATTCTTAAGCATGTACTCATTTTCCTAGATTAGGCCACTGACCTAGAAAGGGGTATCTTACCATGCCTTCAGCTTCTCGAATATTGCATTTCCTGAATAGTCTCTATTCTGACCACCCAGGTTATCAGAATCAACTCCTTACTACTCACCACTAAACTGTTTATATTGTAATTTGGCAAACATTAGTTTTGAGGCTGCTTACCCATAGAATGTGGAACATTTAAATGATATAATCCATTAATATTAGCATTCCTGATTTTCTACAAATCCAATAGATCACTTGTCAGAGGAATAAAGAGATAATTTAGAATTTATTCATGTTACCAAAAATTCCTTTAAAAGGTTAGCTTTATTAATGTACTATTTTCCTGCTATCTGTTGTAAGAGACCAGTTTGATTTCAATATCCCAATCCCAGTACTCAAGAGCCACCTGTAATTAATGCTCCAAGTCAACAAGATATCAAAATTACATAAAATTTTTTAAAAGAATCATGTTTTAACATAGGGTGATCTAATTGAATTAAGAAATAAACAATAAACATTTACCTCTCAAACACCCGAAATAGAGCAAGTTTAGATAAAAATTTAGCAACGGAGCATAAACTGACAATTTTTTTAGTATTAAGTAGATATTTATATATGTTTTACAAACAGAGAAAGCAAGACATCTTCAACTTCCAGAGGCTCCTCAAAATGAGATTAACAGTTGTGCATTTAAACATAATGAAGAATGTTGTAGAGGAACACTTAGTATCATGTTGGCAGAGTGGTGGAGTCATGACAAAGGAGCCCTGCAGCTTGAGTTTACTTAATCTATATCTTCTTTGACTTTGTTGTGATGCTGAGGGTCGAATCCAGAGGTTTGCACATACTGAAGCCTGTGAGTGCCATCCACCACTGAGCTATATCTCCATCCAGCTCCAGTCTAGCTTGAAATCTGATTGATGTGTTGCTTTCCTTCTCTATACTCTACTTGACTTACTCAAAGAGAAACAAAAGTAGAACTATGTATTGTGATTCCTGAGGGGAGTTATTACTTGAGACTGTTGATAGCAGATGCTGGTCAGCGTCCACGATGCCTGTTCCTGGAAATTCACAGGTGTGTGTCCTAGAATGATGACATAAGGAAGTAAGTTCAATCAAACAAATATTGATTGGGCACCTACCTGGGGTCAAACTTGTAAACCAAGTAGGTTTGATTTATCTGCAGGGTTTCATAAACACAGCTATTTCCTAGCATGATTTATTTTATTAGCTTACAGGAAAACAATCAGGAGTATAAAGGTGTATTCATACAAATTTTAGGAGGTATTTTAATCTGTGGCATGGCTCAGAGGTCTGCTTACTGTCATAGAACCATTGATCTTGGCATATTAGACTTGGCAGTTTGGTCAGCTGAGCACTCTTATTTCTCATTTATATCCTTTAACACTGGGCATACATTATTCCTCAAGCAGTCCTCACCTCTGAGAATCTCAGTCCCTTGATAGTACCTTACGAGTCATCTGGCTGAGACACTTCATTTTGTGGTAAAGGAAATAATGTTATTATGAAGATGGGAGAAGGAGTCTTCAGAAACAGAAAGGAAGAATGTGAAGTTTGTCGGGCATGGTGGCGCACACCTTTAATCCCAACACTTGGAGGCAGAAGCAGGTGGATCTTTGTGAGTTCAAGGCCAGCCTGGTCTACTCAGTGAGTTCCAGGCCAGCTGGGTACTAAAGTCTGGTGCCAGGATGGTGGGCAACCTTTGAATGGTCTTACGAAAACATTATGCTAGAAAAGGGCACATAGGCTTGATGGATGGAATACACTAGGACAGGCTTGGACTCTCTCATCATGGTGCTGCTTGCACCATATGGTAGAGAGTGAGTAGTATACAGCCACTGAGGCTATACAAATCTTACTTGAGTTATGATTGCTACGTTAGGGCCTTGCAGAATGTATTAATCAGTGACTGGGTTAAGACAACAGGTAGATGGTTTTGTAAGAATGCCATGAGGAATTTCCAGAGAATCTTCATCTCGAGTTTCCCAGTGTTAATTAACACTTTACCTCTTGATTTTGTTGTTTTGTTTCTGTGTAGATACATGCTACTCTTTTCTGAACTGTGTTTGAAAGTAGTTTGCAGACATGACTCCTTTTCCCTGTAACCTTTCTATGTGTATTTTCGTAAAATGAAGAATTTCTCATATTGAACGGTACAGTTTTCAAAATCAGGACATTAGCTTTTAATGCTGCTATTTTGTTTACAGACTGTATTCAGTTTACATCATCTATTTCATGGATATCCTTTAAAGCAGAAAGTTCTAGTGTTCCATTAGGAATCCTGTGCTGTATGTGGAATGTTCTGTTTAAAATAAGCTATTATATATTTGTTTGTTTGTTTATTAATTATCTGTATGAGTGTCTTGCCTGCATGTGTGTAAGTGCACCTGTGTTATGCAGTATCCATGGAGATTAGAAGAGGGTGTTGAATCCCTTGGACTTGGAGTTATGGATAGTTGTTAGCTACCATGTGGGTGCTGGGACCTGAACCCAGGTTCTCTAGGAGGGCAGCCAGTCCTCTTAACCACCAAGCCCTCTCCAACCCCTTTGCTGTATTCTTGAGCTCATGACTCTAGAGCAGTTCCTTGGTTGTCCTTGCTTGGTGACCTTGATACTTTTGAAGAGAATTCAGATTTTGGGGAACATCTTTGTCAGAAATGCTATGGAGTTGGTGGAGTGCATCCTATCACCAGCCCCTGGGTGTGGCCTTGATGATAATTTTTACCTGGTCACAGTGGTGTCAACCACATTTCTCTGTTAGCAAGTTAATTGTTTTCCTTTAGCCATTGACAGTCATCTGGTGGAGAGATACTTTGAGATTGTGTAAATATCCCGTTTCTCACTGGACTTTGCATGCGTCTGGTATGCTTGTATGTGTAGGTCAGGTACTCTTGAGGTACTTTTGTTTGAGACAGGGTCTCCTATTGGCCTGGAATTTGGCAAGTAAGCCAGGCTATCTGGCCTGTGAGCTCCAGGGATCCATCGTCTTGCCATCATTGCATTTACAAGCATTCACTACTGCTTCTGGCTTTAATTTACATGGGTTCTGGGGATCAAACTCGGGTCCTCACGTTTACAGCCCTCTCTCACCAGACCTTTACCTACCAGTTTTGGCATTCGTGGACGACTTTATTTTTGTTTTTGCTTGGCTTAGTTATTACTGATAGTTGTTAGATGGTCAATTTCTTCTTCTTATTATTTTTTTTTACCTAATTACTTACTTATAGTGTCTTCAGGATTGACCCCAGGGCCTTGCTTATGTGTAAGGCGTGCTCTCTGTCACTGAGTTACATCAGCACTAGGACAGCAGATTTCTAATTCCATCCTTCTATATGTATTAGTTGGTATGCTGCTGTCAGGGAGATTTCCCCTGCTGTGGCTTGGGTGTGGTCTGAGTGTCCTCCAGGGTACAGTGTGATTACAGTCTTGGTCTCCAGTGGGTGGTGATGGGAGGTGGTATGATCTTTGTGAAGTGGGTCCTAGTGGGAGGTTCTTAGTTCATGTGTGTGACCTCTTGAAGGATTGTTATAAAAAGAGCCAGCCTGGCCCTGCCGGATGTCTTTCTCTGGGTTTCTGTGTAAGAGGCGACAACTTGCTCCACAGATTTCCACCATGGTGTGGCATCATCCTCCACCTTCACTTAGAGCTCAAACTACTGGCCTTTCCACCCGCTCTTTGACTTTGGCACTCCTGAATAACCTTCCTCTATGAATTTGCTGCCTCACTGTTTAGTTCCAGTAATGGAAAACTGGCTAGAGATACAGCCTCTTCATCAAGTTTTATTCATACATTGTTGCTAGTGTGCACTTGTGGATTCTTGTTTTCTTTGGTGTGTTATTTCCCTTGGTGTTTAAGTTGCTAATGATTTCAACTCCAGACGCCCCTCAAGCTTCGCTGTCTGCTATGGCTTTGACTTGTTTCTGTTCTCTGAGCACTCCCTTATTAACAAGTTGTCCAGTCTCCTCTCCTACTACCCAGCTATAGCCGGGGGATTTCTCCAAGGAACCCTAGCTACAATTTTTCAAGAACAGAATTTAGAATTCCAAAATCAGTATACTAGGCCTAAGTCATTGTTGCTAGAGTGCCATCGCTTGTAGTTTCTCTCCATAAAGCCAGGAAGTATATTTATGTATACACCTCTTTCTGTAAGTACCTCTACATAAACATGAGCTCATACTGATAATTCCTGTTCTAACTTAATACTACAGTTATTTCCTCATTGCTTAATTTTAGAATATATAGAAAGAGTTTTACAGTTGCTAGCTTACACTAGCATATCTAGGATTCGATTTGGTTCAGTTTTTTTTTTTTTTTTTGAGACATAGTCTATAGCTCCTGCTGGCCTGGAACTCACCATGTAGACCAGGCTGACCTTGAACTCATACGGATCTGACTGCCTCTGCATGTGCCACTCAGCCTGGCTGAGTTGGTTTGGTTTTGATTTGTTACTCTTTGGATTGAAGGTATACAGTAGTGTCCCTCTGTCTACAGTGGTTATGTTATGAGACCTTTAAATGAACACCTGAAACTGAGGCTGTTATTGAATCCTGTGTTTGGTGCATTTTTCATTTCATTGACTTATCACACACATACTAAGGCTGCTTGAGGTACACTGGCAAAATAGCACACCCTTCTTCCTTCTCTACAGCTTCCTGGACAGAAGGCCCGTTCTTACAACTTCAGCATGTCGTTTTTTTAAGTGGAGAGCTTTCAGCTTCTTGCTTGACGAGTCCTTGGCCGCTCCCCTCCGCACGTCTGAGTGCAGCATCGCTGCTCTTGTTCTTTTGGTCACTTGATCACGGGCTATGTGATACCTCTGCAGTGAATCTGATAACTGACAGGGCTACTCAGTGACTAATGGGCACAACTACCAGCTACTCAGGGGCCGGTGTGTGTGCAGCAGGCTGTGCTGGACAAAGGACTGATTTAAGTCCTGGGCTGCATGGAACGAGATGGTAGGAGATGCTAGCACCTTACTCAGAATGATGTGTAATTTCAAATACACATAGTGTTTGTTTGTAGAGGAATCTAACTCTGATGGCATGAACGCAGCCCTGCATTGGAGCTAGGGAGCACAAAGGAAACCAAAGAGAAAAAAAACATCATTCTAGTTTTGTTACTTCATGGCTCCTAACCCTTTCATCTAGTTTTTCTTCTTAGTAAAATGAGAGCAGGACAAGTTCATAGGGTTATTGTAAGAATTAGGTGAGAAATGTGTATACATCATATAGCACACAGCAAATATTCAGATAACTGGTCACTTCTTTCTTATTTCCCCATCTGAATACTAATATTCATTTTAACTTAAACACATGATATCTGCCTTCAAGTACCTCTGTTAAGTCTTATCTAGGAAGCAAAACGTATGAAATGAATAGAAGGTACTGTGCATTAATTTTGTATTGAAACTACTTAAAATACTTTCTCAGAGAAAAGTGAGGCAGGGTCTTACTATCTGATCCAGGTTAGCCTTGAACTAATGGCAATCCCCTTGCCTCAGCCTCTTACTCAGCTTGCTCAGATTCCAGTCATGTTCCCCCATCCTCAGCTAAAAGACCTCATTTATATGTGGAATACAAACCTGTTAAAAAAGTGATTACAGGGGCTGGAGAGATGGCTCAGTGGTTAAGAGCACTGGCTTCTCTTGCAGAGGACCCGAGTTTGGTTCCCAGCACCCACATGGTGACTCCCAACCCACCTGTAACTTCAGTTCCAGGGGATCCAGTGCCTCTTTTGGCCTTGTAGGCATTGCACATATGGGTACACTTACATACATGCAGGCATAAGACTCATAAACATAAAATAAAAATTTTTAAGTAATTAGAGGACTAAAGAGGTGGCTCAGTGGGTAAGAACACTTGCTCTGTAAGCATGAGGACCTAAATTTCAATCCCTCAACACGCATGTAAAAAGCGTGGCATGTCCACTGTAGGTGGTTGAATCCACACCGTTGTAGGGCAGAGATAAAAGGATCACCAGGGTTGTTGGCTGTTACCCTAACTCCAGGCTCAGTGAGAAGCCCTGTCTCAAAGGAATAAGATAGAGGGTGATAGATTAGGACTTGTAACATCCTCTTTTGGCCTCTGCAAGTTTTTGTACAAGTGTGCCTGTGGAAAACACACACACACACACACACACACAATTACTAGAGAAACTGAGTCTAAAGCAGCTTATGAACTGGTGCTTTTAGTAAAGGGTTTGCTAAGGAAGACCAGGTGACACCAGGACTTTGCATTTTATAGAAGATAGTTTAACCATCCCCTCTGCTTGACACTTTGTTTATAAAAGTTTTGCTGGTATGGAGAGAACTTTTTGTGTCCACAAAGTGTCAAGAGAGGTTTTGTCTGCACTGTGAAGAGACTCTGTGGGTAGCTCTTCTCCCCTTTTCTCAATTTTTCATTTTTTTCTTTCACCACTTCTGCTGTTTTTAAGGGAAAGAAAGCTGGAGATCCTGAGCACTGAATTGATGAGAATGCAAACCCAGACTCTCTAGTGATAACCAGAACTGTTTAGGCAAGATGAATTGACTGCCTGGGACTGAAATAGATAAGAGCCAGAGTGTTTGATGCTGAATCATCTGAAGCCTGAGCATACCCCACACCCCATGAATGAAAGGGCTTTTCAATCCTTGCTAAAATTGGGGCTGATAAAGGAAAAGTTAAGGATTAGAGAGAAGACACTTGATTGTACAGTTAGGTGATTAAGATTCTTTATAATTTTAATTGGCCACTTAGAAAGGAATGCCAAAGTAAATTTTAGAGTTTCCATTGGGTTATCTGAGCTACAGGCCAGAGGCTCCAGCTCCAGCCCAAGGACCAGCAATATCAGAATAACTCAAGGAGCCCTTTTCAAATGAAACTACTGAGTCCATACTCTGTCACCCTGCCATCACTGGGAACGTGACAGCCTGCCTAGTTCAGGATCCGTTGCTCTACAGCCTGTCACCCTCAGACCTGTCTTTCTCTCCATTGGCTTATTCATTTCCCATACAAATGTGCTTAGCTCTCTCTCATCTCCAGAAAAATGTTGAAAGCCTGTCTTTAACTCTTCCTTCCTCAAAGTCAAGATCTGTGTCTTTTCTGTCTTTTAACGACCACACTTCCTGAAACCTTGATCGTGGCATTCACACTTAAAAAAAAAAAATCTTCATTCATTTGGACATGAAAGTATTCAACTTCTTTTTTTTTTTTTTATCTAAATTCATTTAAAAAATCTTACTAATATCAGATACATTTAACTTATACACAGTTAATACATGTAAACCTCGATACATTGATGTCCATAATAGACACAGGTCACACAACATGCATGTGGTCTCTTAAAGAAGACTGGGCAGCCTGCTGTATAGGGTGACAGTGGTCATTTACTAGAGCAATGTGTGAGTTTGTCAGTGTATTTATGGATTTGGTTGGTACCATCACCAAATAGGAAAATGTAATTTTGGTAATTATGCTCTTTTTTTCTTTTTTTTTTTTTTTTTTTTTTTTTTTAAGGCAGGCTCTCACTCTGACCAGCTTGGAACTTGTAAACCAGGCTGGCCTTGAATTCACAGAGATCTGCCTGTTTCTGCCTCACAAGTGCTAGGATTAAAGGTGTGCCCCAGACTGGCTTGATTATGCCATCTTAATTGTAATTAACACCTTGAACATGGCAAGACTTACATGTCTACTCCTGGTCAAATATTGCTGTCAGTCACATTGTACTAAGCAGATCTGTTAAGACACTAGCCCCATTAGAATTCATGCCTGGCATGGGGTGCACACCTTTAATCCCAGCATTAGTGGGGCAGAGGCAGGTAATCTCTATATGATTGAGGCTGGCCTGTTCTACATAGCAAGTTCCAGGCCAGCTGCAGGCACAGGGCGACCATGTCTCAAAAAGATTTTTAAAAAAGAAAGAAAAAAAAAAAAAAAAAAAGGAAAGAAAGAAACTAGCTCCCAAATTAGAATTCTTTATTGTTATTTTATTTTATGTGTATGAGTGTATTGCTTGCATGTAGGTATTGTACCTGTATTGGGCAATGCCCACAGAGGTCAGAAGAAGGTAGGGGATCCCTTGGAACTGGAGTTACAGATGATTGTTAGCCACCATGTGGGTCTTGGGAATTGAACTGGAGTCCTCTGCAAGAGCAGCCAGTGCTCTTAACCACTGAGCTATCTCTGGGCCCCAAATTAGAAGTCTTAATAAATGATTTGAATTAGTTTCCCCTCTTGCTATTGGCATATGGAGCTAAGCAAGTGCACGACCCAGCACAGGTAGGATAGCTGAGGTGCATATTCCGTTTTGCATTCATACAGCTTGCAGTTAGTCTGCAGAGACTACCCTTGCTGAGATGACCAGTGACTTGTTCCTTCCAATGTCTGATCCACACTTGTAGAATTCTATCCACTTTTTTTTGTGGTCTTAACATTCCTGACTCCTCTCTTTGGAACTGGACTTGCTTGGCCTCTGGGACATCACTGTTCTTAACATTCCTTCTGTTAAGATATTCCTCTTGTCTTGATATTTCCGGATGCCATCTTTGGTGCTTTTCTCACTCTTCTATAATCAGAATGGTTTCAGCCATAATATCAGCTGATCCACAGTGTCTCCCCCTGAACTCTAGACACTATTCCAGGTACATCACAGCACTTCCTTAACCTTCACAATAACCCTGGGACGAAAAGGATTATTCTTACCCTTTGTTACAGGTTGAGGAAGCAGCAGTAGAGAGAGGCTAAGTAACTGAGTCACAGAGCTGATAACGTGACAGAGACTGGATTTACAATCAGCCTGGCTCCAGGGGACAGACGTGTAATCATTTCTTGTGTAAGGCTCTTATGTACCTCCCATCTCTTTCTTAAGCCTTGGCCTCTTTGGGGGAGGTCCAGACTCTCATTTCAGTGACTTAGTAGACAACCCACCTTAGTCATTGTTTCCTGACAGAATTAATTATTTCTTACACTGGTCTGATTCTCACTTGTATATATGCTTTTAAAGTTCATTATTAGTAGGCTAAATTGAACAATGGTACTATCAAACCAGTCCTGTATGTGTGCCAAAAGTCATAGCTGTTTCCTGTGACGGGCTACTTACCAAAGAAGTATAAGAACTTTTTTTTCTCCCTAAAAATAGCAGTAAACTTTTTTATGTCTCCTCTTTTCTCTCTTCACCACCTTCTTCATGTTTATGGTAGAAACTTTTTTTTTTTCCTTAAGATATTTGATATGGAATAAGAAAGCTAATTTAACCATCTGTTTATCACTGCCTGGCTAGAATGAATGTAAAATTTCAATTGAATTATATCCCAAGAGAGCTTTGAGCTCTTAGGGTAAAGCACATCATTTTCTCTTCTCTCTCTGGGGACTGTGAGCAGAAAGAATTCATCTAAATTGTTTACATGCATTTTGAAAACATTGTATCTCCTGGACTTAGCTTAGTTGTTTGTGGAACACTGCCAACATAGAGAGAATATCTACTGTGCTTGTTCACTCTAGTACAATAGTGTTTTATGGTGTAACGATGTATATATAAATTTAACTAGTGAATGGCTTTTGCTGATGGTTGACTTATAACCAATTTTCACATTAGCAAATAGTTTATTTTCTTCTTTTAAAAATTTAATTCCTATAGCTGGAGAGATGGCTCATCAGTTAAGACCACTTGCTGCTCTTGCAGAGGACCTGGGTTCAGTTCCCAGCACCCACGTGGCAGCTCATAGCCATCTGTAACTCCAGTTCCAAGGATTCTGATGTCCTGTTCTGCCCCCACAGGCACTTTGGACACATGGTACACAAACAAGCATGCAGGGAAACCAACCACACATATAAAAGTAAATAAATAATTTAATTCCCAAACCTAAGTGTTTAATCACTTGTTCATTAAATATTCAGCAATTAACTGCACATGCAACTTTATATATTACAAAACTCAGATGTTCACTGTGAATACTTACTTTCACCTCTTTGCTCTGGAAGGGTTTTTGACTTCCTGTGTGTTTTGATCTATTTAATGAGGACTTACTGAAGAAATGAATTACTAAAACTGACTGAAAATATCAATAAGTAAATTCAGAACATTCTGTATGCCAGGTACTGGAGAATAGAGAGGGATAAGAATCTGAGGATCTTCCAATTTCATGTAGATTTCTAGGTTTTTAAATATATTTTATTATTTTTATGTGCATGAGTATATTGCCTACATGTATATAAGTGCACCTGTGTACACAATGCCTATGGAGGTCAAAAGAGGGCATTGGATTCCCCTGGAGCTGAAGTTATGGATGATTCTTAGCCACTTTTGGGTGCTGGGAAACATGGGTCCTCTTAACCACTGAGCCATCTCTCCATGCCCCTCTCCCCCTATTTTTGGTCTTTTTCAGACACAGTCTCCCAGCTGGCCTGGAACTCGATATGTAGACCAGGCTGGTCTTGAACTCACAGAGATCTACCTGCCTCTGGCTGCCGAGGGCTGGGATTAAAGGCATGCAGCACCGCCATGCCACTGTGCCTGGCAGATTCTTGCTTTTTAAGTTCAAGTCTCATAAGAAAACACCATAATTTATTTTTCTTTGTTCTACCTAATTATTGAAATTAGAAAAATTGAATAAAATATGAATAAATAAAAGAAAACTTGATTGATACAATATTTTGTAATCTTTTAACTGATATTTTAACCTAGCAAAATACATTTTTAGATTATTAAAGTGAAATGTTGGGCCAGCAAGATGGCTCAGTGGGTAAAGGTACTTGCTGCTGCACAAGTCTCAACATTTGTTCAATCCCTGGAAACCCTGTTGTTGCAAAAATCCACTCTCCACGCCTTGGGGGCGGGATCTGGTTAATCCAGCTGGATAAATGGAAAAGTAATCTTCCATTTAGAATGATTTATTTATCTACAAAGTTATAAAGTCTCTGGGGACACGTGCCCCGCTTGCCCGCCGGCAGCCGGCTCCATAGTTTGCAATCACTGCGCCAGCGTGCAGGCCTCTCAGTTTATGTCACTCAAGAGATTCTTGGATGGCGCGGGCGTGGTGCCCTGCTTCCTGGGTTCCTGGCTGTCTGCGTGGGCCTGGGACAGGGCATTTTCTCTTCCCATGTGGATCTTAGTAACCTTGCTTCTCTCAGCAGTTCACGGCCATAATGATTCCGCCTACTCCCGCCTCCCTCCTCCCTTATTGATCAGAGGGCGGGACTTGACATAGGATGAACCAATAAGAAACAAAAACTGCAGAGAGACAGTGTCTATGGCTCTACACCTGTAAAGGTGGAAGGAGAGAACTGACTCTACACACACCATGTGCATGTGCACACACATGCACACATACACACCAAGAAAAATCCTCCTAAAAAGGAAAATGTTTATTATGTCTAATTATCAGTTCTGATATTAATTTAACTTTTTGCATATTATATTGTATTATAATATTACTGCTTTTTATAAAGGACCAGTGAGGGAGGGGGGAAGAAAGACCGAAAGAGGAGGAGAGAAAGAGGAAGGAGGCACAGTGTGTAAATTTCTGTATTTCCCTTGTTGTGACCTGTAAGACTCACATGTGAGCCTGGGTTTCCTGGCATTCTACCAACCTTTCATGTTCTCAAGTGCTCTCTTCTCTGTGTTTTGTGTGTGTCTGGCTTTTATTGCCTGAGCTCCTTCCTTCATGTCATTGATTGGTTTTGTCACTTCTGTTTCTCTCCTGTGGCTAGATCTGTCGTGGTCACCTTCTGCCATGACTGTTAACCAGTTCCTTCCCATGATCCCTCTGCATCTAGCATTGTTTTGCTCCATCCGATACGTGCTTACCACGTATCTCCTTCCCTCTCTTCCACCTTTAGTTTTTTTTTTCTGTTTGTTTATAGCAACATTTTGTCAGGTGTCTTCAGCTTTTATTAGAATACTGTCCATAACAGTGATCCTCATCATTGTAATGCCTCTTTAAAAATATTTTGATGTGCTCCATATCTGGTTAGTCCCAGCACCAGTCAACTTGTTCAGCCACATCTAAGTATCCAGGGAGTGGCAAAGAAGACTGGCTGTGAGTACAGGAGTCTTATTTATAGTGTAAAGGAAAGAGGCAGTAAAAACAGAGGGGTCTGGGTTGAGTCTTTATAAATTCATGACGCTAATGGGAAGGTCATGGGCCTTGAAGCAGAGTTTCTCATTGCACCCATCACCCCACCTCTTATGTGGCCTCCATAATTTCAGAGCCCGTGATTCTGCCAAGTCAAGAGGGGAGTCAGTCTACTTCATCCCATCGAGATGAAGATGCAGTAAGATGAGTGTCCTGGCTTGTAGTGGGCATTCACAGTGTTAGTGCTGCTGCTCCCTCCTCTGCTCTGATTATCACTGGACTGCCACCCAGTGTCCTTGGTGAACACCCTAGCAGAACATGCAGTGTGCAGAAGTGGAAATCCAGGTTGGGCCGGGATAGAAAATTTTTTTCTTTCCTTATTTTGTCCTACCACCTCCTGAGTTGAGGACTGAACCCAGGGCCTCATGCTTGCGTAGCTCTACCACTTAGCTAAATCCCCAACTCCTGTCTTACTGAATTTTTATGCATTTCATACAATAAAATACATCTTAATCATATTTAGACCTTTTCCCTTCCCTATAGTCCCCTTCCACCTACACCAGATTTCTTGCATTCTGTCATATATATTAAGGCCTATCAAGTCATATTTGTGCACCCAGATACCCCTCGGTGTGAGTTCATTCACCTGGAGCCTGGTCAGCCTATCCAGCGTCACTCCTTTAAAGAAGACCAACTCTTCTTCACCTAGCAGTGATCAACTGCTAGTAGTTCCTAGCTAAGGGTGGGACCTACTGCCTGTTTCCCAAACTCTGTGCTGGTTTTTGCCTTGTTTGAGTTTGCGTGGGTATTGTGCATGCTGTCACCATTGCTGTAAGTTCAAATAAACAAGTTCCCGGAAGCCTGGAAAACTCATGGCCATGTACCACCCCTGACCCTTACAATCTTTCTGCCCCCTCTTCCACACTGGTTCCTGAGTCCTGGGTGGGTGAGGTTTAATAGATGAGTCCTATCCAGGGACATGGACTCTGTGGTCTCTTATTCTCTACATTTTGGCCAGCTGTTAGGTGAGGAAGCTTTGCTGTTGAGAGTTGAGAGATGCATTAGTAGTCTCTCCACCACCTGTTTCATTGTGTTCCATGAACCTTAGGTGTAGAGGTTCCATTGTTGATGTGTCACTTAAGTTTGGGCTTCTCACACTTATTCACTGTGTTTAACCACTTGTGGAACTCTGTAATAATCTCCATTTGTTGCAGAAAGAAGCTTCTTTGATGAGTAGTGATAGGTATACTTGTCTGTATAAGGATCCGTATTTAGCATATAGTAAGAAATTATGTTTGTCTAGGATTGTGGCAGATGTTGGGTTTTCTCTAGAATCTGTGACCGCTCCAGTACTACACATGAGCCCCCTCCCATTGAGTGGGCTTTGAGTCCAATTAGATAGCTGTTCATTACCCCCAAGATAAAACTGTCACTACTGTACTGATAGAGTTTAAGTGGAAACAACCTAAATGTCCCTCAACTGATAACGGATAATGAAAATATGGCACATTTACACAATGCAGTTCTATTCAGTAATAAAGAAAAACGAAATCATGAAATTTGCAAGTAAATGTGTGTGGCTAGAAGCTGTTATACTAAGTGAGGTAACACAGACAGTAAAATAAGTGACGTGTTCTCTGTCATTAGTGGATTTTAGCACTAAATCCTTATATGTAAGTATATATTCTGATGTAACTGCAAGAGTGAGGAAAATGGAAAGAAACTATGGAGGTAAAAAGAAAGAAGGAGCCTAAGAGAGGGGAAGAAAAGACAGGTGTTACCAAGGGGAGGTGGGTAAAATGGGGGTGATCTAACTGGGGAGGGAGAAGAGAGGGGAGACAGGGAGAGGGAGAAGAGACGAATAATGTTCAGGGCGTGAAAACCCAGAGGGAAAAGTATTCGTTCAAAAGCCTACCGAAAAATTCACATACAATATCTGTACATGAGTCCATGTGCATAGCTGAAGGGTTTATAACAAGAAACACAGTGCCAGCCAGACAGGAGAAATTTCCCTTTGAGTTGTTGGTCAGGGTAGTCGAAGATACTTCCAAAATAACACAGGCTATTGCCACAGCCCTTGATTTCCTCCCAGAACTTGAAGGTAAGACCCTATTGTGGAAGACAGGACATTCTTTGAATATAGGACTTGGTGCAATGGAGCTGGAACTCTCCTAGAAGCCTCCTCCCTGAAGACTAGCTCTCATAGTATTAGAGGATGCTATGCAAGCTATGGGAGAAAATCAGTCTGTTCCAACCCCGATTTTAAAGCCTAGTAATAACAAACTATCTCTAAAATTCTGCTTTAAAAGTATTTGTGTAATGAGATCTAGCCCACTTGATTAAATCTGTCTTCTGCATAACAGAACTGCAAGAAATGCCCCTCATCTTCCCATGATCTTCTCACCAGTAAGCGGGGAGGAGGGTAATACAAAAGCCAGGGTCAGCAGGGCTTATTCATAGAATTCCTGAACATTTAACTAAAGAAGAAATCTCAATTAGTCCGCTGTCTCAGTTGATACCTCCTGAGTTGTTCTGTCTTAGTATTTCATGACATATTTGAGAAATGCTGTACTGCCCTGAATCCCAATTATACACACAGCAGTGTTTGCTGGGGAGCAAGTATAGGTTCTCTGTCACTGTGGTTTAAAATTTTACTTGGATTTCTTTTCTATTTCTTCTACTGGCCAGTTGGTGGGCTCTCTTAATCTGGAAATTCTTGCTCCTTGGAAGTTTTTTTGTTTAATTTTTGGAGAATTTTCACTTCTGATTTACTGTTTTCTCTTGTGGAATTGTCATTGATTAAACATGAAATGTATTGAATTTATCTTCTAATATTATTCTATTTGGCATTATTTTTCTTTCTAAAAACTTTTCCTTATTTCATTCTTTGATCTTTTTATGTGCTTTCACTTCCAAATAATAGAATGCTCAACTAAAAATTGTTTCAACAGGGCTGTTCAGCTCTTATTGCTTTTGCAGAAGACCCCAGTTTGATTTCCAGCCCTATTTCCAGTGGCTCAGAACCACCTGTAACTCCAGGGTATCCAGCTCTTCTGGGACTACCAGTGTCATCACAAATCCAGACTCCTCTTCCATGTTCCTTGTTTCTCTTTATAGCCTTCTCTACTCATCTCAAAGTTGACAACAAAGCATTGGATTCTTATAATACACAAAAGCAGAAAGAGATGAGGACAGTCCTTAAGCTCACTTTCCTTTAATTAGGGAAGAAAAGGTTTTCCAGAATTTACTAGTAGAATTACTCTTACATTTCATTAGGCAGAATTAGGTTGGTTAGTCACTCCCAGCTACAAAGAATAGTTTCAGGTGAGTATCTGACTATCAGTCCTTGAGTGCTGTTCTTAGGTCCTTCTTGCAATTTGGTAGGCTCAGCATGCATGACTCCAGACAGGCCTTGATGGGCCTTGGTAGACAGCCAGTGTTACTGTCTCATTATCATATGCCAGTGGACCCAGTGTTGTAACACGGACAGACTTTGAGAACTTTCAGAACGAGGTGCTATAGCTTGGGGTAAAATGAATACATTAGATATAGTTGGATATGTAAGAGGCAGGGTAAGTCCTCCATGTATGACTTCTCCCTGGGGAAAGGAGAACATTATCACAGGGGACCTAGCTGTGTCCCCTGTGAGGCACAGGAAGTCGTGCCTCCTACTAAACCTTCCTACTCTTTGGTCTTTGGGCTCGTTTGTTGGTTGTATGTTGTGGTAACAGTTACTCTAAAAGTCTCATGTATGGAGTGCTCGTTTTTGTCCTGTCTTCAAACCTAGCCTTCCTTCTCTTGATTTTCAAGTCAGTTCTAGAATGCCAACTGCTTTTCCATGAAAGGAAAGGACATGACTTTTACATAAGCAACCAATGAACCTGTCATCCCTTTTTGTGTTCTAGGGACTTTTGTCTTGCTTTTTTATTAATAACTTCTTATTCTAGTTTCACATAAGTACACACACACACACACACACACAAAAGATAAAAATGACATTATATTTACATACAACTTGTGCAAATCCCTTTGCATACTTTAAATCATCTCTAGATTAGTTATAATACCTAATGCAGTGTGATTCTGTTTAAATAGTTGATACACTGTCTTGTTTAGGGAATAATGTTAAGGAAAAGGCCATATGTGTTCAGTACAGAGACAGTTTTTCTTTGAAATATTTTTGATTGATGGCTAAACCAAGATTGTGGAACCAGGAGTTATAAATGAGGAGGATCAACTTAAACTTTGAATAGAGACATTTGTCTTAACATCCTGAATATATAAATATTGATACTTTATGTCTCTGGATGATTTTAGAAGTTACAAGTGGCAGATAAAAGAGGTGCCTTTTTTTTAAAAAAGGATTTTATATATATTATATATATATAGCTAGGCATGGTGGTACACGCCTTTAATCCCAGCATTCTGGAGGCAGAGACAGGCAGATCTCTGTGAGTTCAAGGACAGTCTGGTCTACATACTGAGTTCCAGGCCAACTGGGGCTATAGGGAGACCCTGTCTCAAAAAGGCACACACACACACACGCACACGCACACATATTTAATGTGTATGAGTATTTTACCTAAATGTATGTGAGCGTGTTACTTGTGTGCAGTGTCTGTGGAGGCCAGAAAAGGGTATTGGATTCTTTAGAGCTAGAGTCACTGATGGTTGTTAGCCACCATGTTGGTGCTGTTAACTGAACTTGGCCCTCTTCAAGAGCCTCCAGCGCCCTTAACTACTGAGCTATTATTCTAGCCCCAAGGTTGGTTGGTTGGTTTGTTAAATTTTTATGTGCCTCAGTGTATGTATGTGTATCATGTGCATGCAGTACCCACAGAGATCAGAAGAGGGTGAGCTGTTGGATGTGGGTCATAGGAACTTAACCTGGGTCCTCTGAGCCATTTCTTTAGCCCCAAGTGTATGCTTTGTGTGAGACTGCTTTGATAGCTGGAGAAACAGAGTCACTACTGCTTTGTGGCCCTGAAAAGATCTAAGAAAACAAGTACTGGCACTGACAGAATTGAGTAATTTGTGTTCCATGTGGAATAGGAAATCCAGGTTCAGAAAACAGAAAGTTATGATACCTCAGAATTTCTTTAATTATTACAGAAAAACTTTTAATAAAATGTTTCTCTTTCACGACACATTTAGGTAGCAATTCTCCCATTTGGGAGAACGTAACAAAATAAAGATATAAGATGTTTAACTTAACTTGCAGAAATTTTTACACTTTAAGATTCATATTAAGAAAATAAAGATTTTGCTTGGGAGGTAGAGGTGGGAGCCTGGTCTACATGGCAAGGCGAGTTCCAGGCCAGCTGGAGCAACAGGGAAACCTTGTCTCCACAAAAAAAAAAAAAAAGAAGTTTTGTTTGAAAGCATGTTATTTTTTTCTACTAAGCATGAAGTCATAAAACTTAAAAATTATAGTAATTCAGTGCAAAATAATTTACTTTTATAATGCATGTTATTCTTTTACATTATTTTTTAAACCACTGCACCACTGCTTTATGAATTTATATAAATGTATACAAACTCATAAAGTACATACAAATATTTATAATTGCAGTATATGTAGGATAATTTTCTAGATGCTTAAATTTTTTAATGTAGTCTGATAATGTTATTAAGATCCTTTGTATTTGATTATAATTTAGAGTAAATGTACCATATTATAAACTTTGTTTTTCATGTATTATCTAGAGATGTGCTGTCATTTATATGGTTAAAACTGTTTGTAATTGAATGAAATACTCTGGTGCTCTGATGTATACGTTTTTAGATAAAGAAAAGGTATGAAGAAAAGTTTTGAAATATATGCTTAAAGTGTTTACATAACTGCAGATATTCTATGCTACAAAAGTAAGGACTATTTCTTGAATGAAGTTAATTACTCACATGGTGCATGTTGGTCAGTCTAAAATTCTTATAAAAACAAAGAAATTAATTATCCAGCATGAAAACGAGTCCTGTTCTTTCTGGCAAACATTCAATTAACTTTTTAGTACTTGCTATTTAATGTTGTTTTTGACCAACCAACCATTGAAAACTACTTTCCTTTGAAATTGGGCTTGAGTAGAAAACAATATTATGTGTAGCTGTTTAGGTGGTCAGTTTCATTTGATTTGCAGCTTTTTTCCCATGGTCTCTGGATTCAGTGCCTCGCTCCATTTTAGACTTGCTGTGAGATGGATCTTAAGCACATTTATTTTGTGTATTAATTGTTTAACCGATTTAAGCTCTCAGATATGCCGGGAATAACCAGAAAAATTCTTAAATTAGATTTCATTTAAGGATGATACTTCAAAGATATAATAATAGTATTAAAAAATTGCATGGTTGACTAAGGCCTGTGACAGTCACGTTTAAATAATTTGTTTTTCAGAAAGTAGGTACTCACATGTCTTTCTGATCTTTTTGTTTAAGTTATTTTTATTTTATGTATATGAGTGTTTTGCCTGCATGTATGTAGTTGTACCAGAGGTCAGAAGAGGGCATCAGGTCTACTGGAACTGGAGTTGGAGATGGTTATTAGCCATCATGTGGGTGCTGGGAATTGAATCTGGGTCCTTTACAAGAGCAGCCAGTGATCTTAATTGCTGAGCCATCTCTCCAGCATCAGTCTTTCTGATATTTTAAGTGATAAATACCTCCTATGATTTTTGGGAGATATATTCCAAATTTGAGAATTCTGTCATTTTGCCCCATTGACTTTCTGCCTTTGAACATTTAGATAAACATCAATCACACTCACACTACACTGTATTTTCTGAGTCTAAAGAGTTACTGCCTGTGTCTGAATGTTCACCATTGTATACTGCAGCATTTGCTTCCTAAGAACAGAGACAGTATACATGGTGCCCACAGACTGACACAATTAGGAAATGTAGCACTGATGACATGTAACTGCCCAATAGTTTGTTATCCTCCAGTTTTCCTGGTAATGTTACTTGTAGCTCTCTTTTATACCTCAGTTCAGCCTTCTCTCCAAGCATGGGTGTTACATTTAAGTTGTTCTATCTCTTTAGTGTCCAACAATATTCCAACCTAAAAAAAAAAAAACCCACGAATCTTTTATTACCATGTTATTAGTTGGTGAGTCCAAGTCAGTATGGTTGTATGTGATTGTTTTTATGGGATTAAATCCATGTGAAAGACTTGGGTCAGGAATACTCTTTCTCTTTTAGTGTGCTCTGTCAGGGGCCTATCAGGTTCATTTGTTTAGGGGGGTGAGGATTCTTTAATTCAAGTGGTATCTACAAGATACTTTTTATGTTAACCTTTTCCATTTATAATTAGTAGTAGGCAGAGTGAAAAATTTAAACTATACAAATACTCTAACATTCATTTTAGTGTTTATTGATGATTCTTAGATCATACTATAATTGTGATTGCAAATATTGATTTTTTTTATTGCTTTTATTTCTTCTACATTGGGATTCTCTTCCTGTTTTGTTTTGTTATTTTTTAATTTTTTTAATGTATATGAGTGTTATGCCTGCATGTGCCCACGGAGGAGAGAAGAGCTCATTGGATCCCCTGGAACTGGAGTTACAGATGGTTGTTAACTGCCCTGTAGGTGCTGGAATTCAAATCCAGGTTTTCTGCAAGAACAGGCAGTGCTCTTAACTGCTAAGCCATCTCTCCAGCCTATTGTTTTCTGAGACAGAGTTTTACTATTGTAGCCCAGGCTGTCTTTGAATTTTGCCTCCTCCTTTTTCAGGCTTCTCTGGGCTTAAAGGCCTGTACTGCCACACCCAACTAATTGGAATTCTTAGGTTTAAAAGTAAATTGCCACTCTTGTGCCTTATTTTATTTATTGCCTGAACTCAGGATTCTTTTTCTTTTACTTAATATATGGTACTTCCCATGCCTGGACAAATGAGAGCCCCAGGCTGATTTCTGTGTACTTCAACAAATATCCCCATTCATTCTTGGAACTTTTATTCTGTTTTTAACTTTTCTGGCCTCAGACTCATTATATGCTTCCCATACTTCCTTTCCTTAACATTTCATCACAAAGGCCATATTTTCTTTTAGTGATAAATTAATATTTAGCAAAAAATTGTGTTTGTTAGAAAAATATATTCTTTTATTTTGTTTTCTACTTTGTTTGTTTGTGGCAGGATCTTGCCATGTAGCTAGGCTGCTCTCAAATTTGCAGTTCTCCTACCTTAGCCTCCCACCCAAGTGCTGTGAGTATCGGTGTGTGGCACCACTCCTAGCTCTTCTAGATCTTTTTATAAACTATAGTCACCATACTGTGTTGTGAATCATGTGATTATTTCTCCTATTCATCTATATTTTGGTCTGACCTCCTGATCTCTCCCTTCCCCAAAGTTCTTATTCTTTAATAAAGACAAAGGTGGCTAGTTGAATCATAGGTCTGTGACTGATGTGTTTTTATCTCGAGGGATAACTTTTTATATAACTAGTCTTTGAAGTAGCTTAGATCATGCAGAGCTTAGCACTGCAAAAGAATCAACTGTAAAAGTGTATCTTTAGGAAAGACACAAATAAATATTATAAAGATTAGAATACTGATTTTTCTCTTGGATTTAATCATCCCCTTTCAGGTGAACATTTTTTTATTTATGGTGTGTTTAGGAAATAGTTATAATTGTACTAGGGAATTCTGTGGGTGTTAGATTAGTGGTACACAGATGGCTCCTTTCTGGAGTTTGCAGTTTATTAGGAGGCCTGAGACAACTATTCAAATATCTAAAATGTGAGATAAATTACAGTAAGCACTACAAAAATATTTTAAAGCATTATAGGTTCTAGAAAATAGACATCATTACTCTTTCTAGAAATCAGAGAGGTTTCATAACAGTTTCCCTGGAAATCAGGGCCACAAAGAGAAAAGCAATAGAAATGACCAGAAATAAAAGGAAAACACTTTTGCAAGCCCTATGGTTCAAACTAAGTCTGTTTGAGATGCAGTAAGCAGTAGAAGCCTGCTCATGGCTGAGCAGTGATGTTTGGACCCTGGAAGGGCTATGAAATACCAGACAAAAGCTATTTAAGGAAGAAAGGGTTTATTTTGGCTTATGATCTAAAGGACACTGTCCCTCCTGTTCAGGGCAGGGGGATGTGGTGTGTGAGGCATGTGCTTAAATTGCATCCATGGTCAGAAAGTGAGGAGAGATGAGTGCTAGTGTTGAGTTCACTGTCTCCTTGTGTTCTGTACAGGACCCTGATCTGGGCTATGGTGCCACCACATTCGCAGTGGATCTTCCCTCCTCTGTTGCTTTTTAAAATTTTTATTGGTGTTTAATGTGTATGAGTGTTTTTCCTGCATGTATGTAAGCCTACCGGTGTTGTGCAATGTCCACAGAGGCCAAAAAGGATGTTGGATGCTCTGGAACTGGAGTTACACATAGTTATTAGCTACCATGTGGGTAGGAGCCAAACCTGGGTTTTCTGTAAGAGCAGCCAGTGCTCTTAATCACTAGGCTACCTCTCTAGCCCCTTCCCTCCTTTGTTAATCCTTTTGGGAAACCCTCTCAAAGACAGACCTATAAATGTATCTCTTAGGCAATTCTGAGTCCAGTCAAGTTGACCATGAAGATCAACCATCATAGACAGATCAGAAGTGAAGCGGAGACTGAGCAATAAATATGCAACTGGCAAATGGTAATGAACCTGTGTAGTTTGCAGACTGCTGGCCCTCATGGTATTTTCAAGAAATATAAAACCATTGCTAACAGTTAAACCTGGGATTTTTGCCTAGGGATGTAGTTCAGCTGTAGAGCAGTTTCTTGGCACATTGAAGTTCTCTAAATTTAATCCCCAGCACCAGAGAAAAAGAAAAAAAACCAAAATCTAAAACTTGGAGTTTTTCTAAGAAGTTGTCGTGATGCTTGCTTGGCTTTAGAACTGACTGAAGCCAATAGAACCTGTGGGGGTTAAACACTACAGTTCACTGCAGTGTCCTTTGTCCTGCACCCCGCACCTTCTACACTGAACTGTCAAGTCAGCGAGTCATACCTTTCACGCTGCTCTGTGACTCCTAGTTTCCTTCTTGTTCTGCTGGTGGTCTTAGGAAAAATGAAGAATCTCTTATATCTATGTCTCTTAAAAGTGTGAAAACCAGACCACAGTGTTATGTGTGACGTGATAATGTGTATATTTTTGTGTGTGTGTGTAAATATTTAGAATATTCTGTCTTTGTTATACAAGTAAAAGGAGTGTCTTTATTGGAACACAAGGTCTATTTATGGAAACAAATCACATCTTTTCCAAAGGGGTAGAGTTTGATATCCTTGAGGTAAACTTTAGAAAGTAAGAGCTGTGGATGAAGTGATAGGAAGAAACAAAATGACCAAGTTCTTAAGCATCCATATACTTGTTGACTTTAACATAAATAGGAAAGTCAGTTGGGTGGAAAGAAAGAGGTTATGTTAAAGATCTTGATCTTTGTCTTCCTCCAAAATTATGGGAGGCTTACAACAGTATTTTCTTTAAAAGGCAAGGAGCAGAGAAAATAGATGTTTCAAAAAAACAAAAGTATAGATGATAGTCTTTTCCTTTTTAGTTATTTCTAGTTGAAGTTGGTCATGAATATTTTTATTTAGTTGTTTGTTTATTGTGATGGTTAGTTTTAAATGTCAACCTGCCACAACTTAGGATAACCTGGGAAGAGAGTCTAATCTCGCTTGAGCAGTTGTGCAGATCACACTGGTCTGTGGGCATGTCTATGAGGGATTGTCTTGATTGTTAATTGACCCAGCCCATTGTTGGTGGCACCATCCCTAGATAGTGTGTCCTCTGCTGTATGAGACAGGAGAAGGCTAGAGGAGCTAGCTAGTAAGTAAGCAAGCCTGAATACATTTATTCCTCTGTGCTCTTGACTGTGAACATTGTGACTAGCTGCTTTGAGTTCCTGCCTTGAGGACTGTAACCTGGAATTGTAAGCCAGATCAACCCTTTTCTCTTCTGTGCTGCTCTTGGTCAGAGTGTTTTATTACAAAAACATATATGAAACATTCATTTGAAAAAAAGTAGAAAAGTTAAGAAGATCTGGTTTTGCTGGGAGTCAGTGAGTTTTGTTTTATTTTGTTTTGTGGCAGGGTCTTAATATGTAGCCCAGGCTGGCCTTAAACTTACACTCACTCTCCTGTTTTAGCTTCCCCTATGCTGGGATTATTGGCACACACTGTTGTGGGCAGCACAGCCAGTAACCTAGACACTAGGGCTTTTCCTAATTTCTATTGAAGTAAATTTTCAGGCAGTCCTCTTTTAGACAGATGTGTGTATTTCAGACACAGTGGAATACAGCAGTGCTTGCTGTACAGATGTTCACACTGTGAGTGGAGCTACACAGAACCTGGCTACTCTGTTTTTGGTAAAATTTTTGAAGTTGGAAATAAAATATTGCCAAGCAACAATATTCCTTTAAAACCAAAATTAAGCAAATAGTTTGCTTTATGTAATTAAAAAAATTTTTTTGCCAGTTTTTAGGCACTTCAAGTTGATTGGCAATTACCAGTCAGACAAAAGGAAATGTAATCAATATGCCTTAATGAATTGTGTCTAGGGAGTTAAGGGAACCCCTGGGAAAGGATTTGATCCTCTGAAAATATTTTTTTATGTTGTTTGAGTACTTTAGAATATATTTGTGGTTTTTCTTCTCTTTGTCTAACTCAACCCTTGCCTCAGCTTTCCTTTAATTTTTCCAATGTAAGTGTTAGTTTCATAGTCTCTTATCTTCAATTTCAATATTGGACAAGAACATTACTCTGTTATTGGCGTATCATCCTAACCAAGAAGTAAAACAAACGGGATATCTGATAATGACCACATTTAAATAGAGCAGGATTGGATTATTCAGTATCCATTGCCTAGTGACAAAGCTATCCAAAGCAGGTGGTAACTGCAGCTACATTCTTATTCAAAGAATAATTCCTGTGTTTGATGGAAGAGGGGGCAATTTGCTGATTAAGATCATTTCCCTAAAGCTCTCTTCTTTCAGAGGACAAAAACTAGAAAAATATTGAAAGGTTTAGAAAGGTGGTTGCTTTCTAAATCTGTAGAGGGTTTCTACTAAGTTCCTATTATTTTGCTAAATATAAAAGGGCATCTTATTTTCTGTTCGTCCCTTGAGCCTCTTTTATTATTATTTGTGTGTGTGTGTGTATGTATGTGTTTGTTTTCCTGTGTGTGGGTACACTTGTGTGTGAAGGCACATGTGTGTATTGTATGCATGAGGAAGTCAGAAGACACTCTCAGGTATCATTTCTCAGAGATCTTCCATCTTTTACTTGGGACTGGGTCACTCATTCTCCTGGAACTTGGTCTAGTAGGCTAGACTAGCTGGCCCCAAGCTCCAGGAACTGCCCATCTGTACCTCCGTTGTCACCATCACTGGGATTGCAAGTTTGGGCCATTGCTCCGAGCTTTTGATGTGGTTCTGGGACTTGAAGTCACACCTTCACTCCTGCAAGGCAAACACTGGACTGATTGAGCCATTTTCCCAGCATCTTTGGAGCCTTTTACCACCCCAAATCCAATAGCATATGTTTGTCTTTGACCTTTATGCATTAGTCAGTCCTTTCCATGGTTCTTTGCTTTTCTGCATGCATTTTGAATTGGCATTTATGAGTCTCACTAGATGAGCCTGTTCCTTGTGCTAGTGGAATTTTTGATTCCTTCCTATAGGTTTAAAACACTTGAATACCTTTTAGTAAACTTTGTAAAATTTAAATCCAGGTATAGTGCCTACAGAGTAATGTGTAACCACAGCTCCGTGTGGTGTGTGGTACTTCAGAACTTCACAACCCTTCAAAAAGTTCTTCATTAACCCACCACTTAGACATTAGAATTGATCCCAAAGTATGAAGCATATGTGTCTGCTGACAAGGAGGGTCACTTTAGATGAAAAAAAAAAAAAAAAGAATGTTTACACTTGTGTTTTCTGTTTTAATGTATGTAGAAAAATGTAATTATCACAAGGATCCTGTGAGTTCCCAGAAAATATTACTTTGGACAAGAGTAAAGTTGGATGTAAGTTAAAACTAAAGCTAATTTAAGAGAAAAGTTGATTTGGATGTACTGGCTCATGCCTGTAACCCCCAGCAACTGGAATGCTGAGGCAGGAGGATTGCCAAATTTTGAGGCTAGCCTGAGCTACATAATGAGTTCCACACCAGCCTGGATTATAGAATGAGATCTTGTCTCAAAAAAAAGGTAAAAAGAAAAAAAAAAAGATGAATAAGTCAAATGTTTTGTTGATACTGCAAAAATTTCTGAAGATGATAGACACATGTAGGAAGTTTGAGAAATCCTGACTTAGTTGAGACCAGGCAGAAATGTCTTTCCCAGTCAGATAGGCAGCCTTGGAAGGTTCTGTGTGTTGTACTGTGCATTTTAATACATGTATCTCCCAGGCAAGCCTTTTCTTTATAGAGGGAGATTTGTGTCTTAAAGTTTGAAAGCTGGTATTTGGTAATATCACTCTGAAACCAGGGAGAGGGTGGACTGAAGCTGGGAGTGACTACTGGATAGGAGGGTGAGGCGAGTTCTATAAGAATCAGTAGATCTGGTGAAGACCTGAGCATACCTTAGTGATGGCAAAAGTAGAAAGAAGGGGTCCCTGCAGGATTATTTAGACACCGCACTGCTGTGCAGAGCACTCATACGAGGTGCCTTGTGTGCACAGCTAGAAGGAATTCCCCAACGAGCCTTCATTCCGCATTTCTGCCCTGTCGTTACTTCCACAGTTCTTCCCTCCTCCATTACTATCCCCTCCTGCATATCTATGGACATTTTTTTCTTCTTTTTGTTTTTCTTTTTATGTAAATGAGTGTTTTACCTGCATGTATGTAAGTGTACCCATGAATGCAATGCCCTCAGAGGTCAGAAGAGGGCATTGGATCTCCTGGAACTAGAGATCCTGTTGTTAGCCATCATGTGTGTGCTAGGAACTGAACCTGAATTCTCTGCAAGATCAGCCAATGCTCTTAACCACTGGAGCCATCTCCAGCCCTGACATTATTTTTTTCTAAGCATGTCACAAAAACTGTATGCCTTCCAGAACCAGGTATGAGTGCAGATGATGAAGCGGGCTTCACTCAGGAACCTTGGAATTGAAGATACTTTTCCATATTTAGAGTGAGTGGTGACTGCTTGTCATGCTGTATAATTTTATGCAAGAATGCATAGTCTATGTTGCTGAGGTTTTCAGTTTAAAAAACTAGAAACTCAAATTTCAGTCATTAATTGAAATCTGATTTTTCAGTATTGGACACTGTGCTTGAAACTCAAACAAAGGCTGTTTTATGAGGTAGCCTTAAGGGTTAAATATGTTACTAAAGACAAGGGTTTTAGGCTAGTTCCTGACCCTCTTAAACTCCATCTGTCATGGTGTACTATCACCTGCAACCCCATCCTTATACTCACCCTTTCCCCTTGGAAATGTGGGCAACCGATAGCAGCCGAGAAAAAGATGACACAAAGTCTGTTCTATGGCAAGACACATGGCCAGAACCACAATGCATGGTTTGTAATGACATGGAAGCTAGTATCAGACATTTTTCAAGCCACAGAACCCTTTCTTCAACAAACATTGACACGGAAACCTGATGTGTAAGAGAGATTTATTTCCTTGCATCTCCTGTTTGAAATCATTATGGGCACTTGAATCTCTACTAGGGTACTGGTTCTCAAACTAGCTTGCATCTGACTCACTTCAACTAGTTTCAGCACAAATTTTTGGGCTAAACTTCAGTTTCTCTGTCAGTGGGTCTGTGATAAGACCCAAGAATGCATTGACAAGTTCTCGTTCTGCTGGTACTGGTGATGGGGTGGTGGGAACTGAGAGAACCACAAGTGAGAACTGCTGTGCTGGAGGGTAGCAGTTTTATTTAGTAAAAACCAAAGACTTGAACATTGTGAAATCAGCCGTAGCTTGGGCCATTTTTTCTTCCTCAGGGTCTTGTTGGAGGTCCATCGTCTGCAATGTATTTAGTGGTATAGACCAAGGGGGAAGGGGCTTATTATAAATGCACATTCATGGTCCTTGTTCTAAGCCATTGAGAATATCTGGGTGTTAAGGTCTGTGCTTTAAGAAAGCTGCAGTTGGTTCTTAGACCTGCTGAAGTGTGGGGACTACCAGCCTGTGCGTACCCTACTACTCATATGCTCAAGGATAGCTTAATGACCCATGGAAAGAGCTGTTGCCACTTTCAGAGTTTGACCTCTACCACTCTATGCCTCAAAGCAGCATTTCTACCAAATTAAAGTTCATTCTACCAGAAGCTTCTCTGACCTTCACTATACACATAGCGCTAGATAGACTGCTGCGTTTTACTTTCAAAAATAATGCTAGGTAAAGAAAATAAGAGGCTGAAGGTATAGCTTATGGTAGAACTTGTTTTTAAACACATTTGTGAAACCCGAGGTTCAGGCTCAGAGCGCAAGAGGGTTGGGAGAGAAGGAAGGAGGGAGGAAGGGAGCCAGTTATATAGAAAGGATGATAAATTTAGAAATAGTATTTCTCCTTGATAGTGATAAATGCAGGGCAAAAAGAAATTAGCACCACTTATAGCTTAATTTGGGCTGGATGAATTCCTGCTCCCCATTTAATCCTCAAGATAATGTGAAGATTACCACTGCAGAGTAGGCAAAGGTACCTTCATTTTCAGAGTAGGAATCATCTAGGAACTAACTAACAGAGCCTGGTTAGATTTGAACACAGGTCTTTTAATGTTGAAACGTTTACTCTTTCTACTCTGTTGTAGAGATTATTTCCCTGAACTCTTTGAGTCCTTTTTTAGTTACTGTAAATTGAGAATTTATTTACTATGCTTAGATATGGACATTTTCTTCCTTTTATTTAGATGTGTTGTCTAGTAATGAAGCATTACAAATGGGCACTACCAACTGCTACAATATGTAAACTTCTAAATAGCAGAGCTTTTGAAATTAATTCTATGCTGTATAAATTTTAAATGCATCTCATTCTGAGTACTAATCTATCCACCACCCAAAAACTGGAACTAATTTGAATTCTGAAGTGGATTCATTTTTTTTTTTTGTATGCAGAAATGAACTAGATCAGAATCTTTTAAATATATTTCAAAGCTGGTCATGGTGGCATATACCTGTAATTCTAGCATGTGGAAGCTGAGACATCAGGATCAGGAAATCAAAATTAGAATCAGCTACATAGTAAGTTTGAAGCTAACCTGGCCTATATGAGACTCTGTCTCAAAACAGCAAAATAGAGCAGTAGGTTCAAACCAGAAATAACATATAATTTCTTAAGTTGTTTAATAAGAATAAAACTCGACCAAATAGTTTATCTGATGCCAATTGCCCTTTCACTTGCTTTGGAGAACTTCTGATCTTGTTGATGTGAGCTCTTTAACCTTAGCTTCTAATTATTTTGATCATTTTCATTTGTCATATTTTGGTGCTGTATGATTTGCTTTGGGGTTCCTGTGGTATTTTGACTTTAATTTGAGAAGGAAGATCTAACTCTGAAATCTTCGTCTTTCGATATAGATCTTTCTGAGAAAGTACTTTGAGGGGCTAACAATGATTCCATCTGTAAAGTACTTGACATACAAGTATGAGGACTCAAGTTCCATCTTAGCACCCACAGAAAAAGCCAGGTACATCAGTGCATACCTGTAATCACAGTACTGGGCAGTCAAAGATGGGGATACCAGTGTAGCCAGATCAGCAAGCTCCAGGTTCAATGAGAGATCTTGTCTCAAAATATAAGGTGCAGAACAGTTGAGGAAGACACCCAGCATTGGCCTCTGTCCTCCATATGCATGCAATACATATAAATACACACACACACACACACACACGTACTCTGATATGAGGAATGATTATTAACTATTGGCATGATCAAGACATATTTCTTTAGAGAATACAAACAAGAGCAAGCAAACATGTGGAAAGGCTTAGACATTCAGCTCTCCATAAGCACTTTGACTGTATGTAACTGGTAAGTGAAATGTGGCCTAGCCTTTGACCACTTAAGAACATATATTTAAGGCTGGTCATGGTAGTGCACACCTTCAATTCCAGCACTCTGGAGGAAGAAGCAGGAGGATTTCTGTGAGTTTAAGGCCAGCCTGGTGTACATAGCAAGTTCTAGGCTAGCCAGAGCTACAAGGAGACCCTGTCACAAAATAACAACAGCAAAATATATTTAGACTTTTAGGAAAAAAGACTTAAATTGGTGAAATTTATTTGCAAAAAAAAGCATTTGCTCCTGAATCACAGATTACAAGTTGTCTGTCTATGGTAGAACAGATACAAAGTGAACAGAGTACAACAGTGTACTCTACTTAGTGAATTCGCTGTGCTTAGTGTGGTGGTGCAGGCCTATGTAGCAGTGCTTTCAGGAACACTGAGAACATACTATTTATTGGGTGCTTCAAGTAGCAGGTTGGTACCAGAGCTTACAAATGAGGCAGGCTGTGGGTACAATTTGCATTCACTCTTATGTATATGCTTACTTTGCATCACATAATATATTTTAAAGTTTTGATTTTATTTCCATCACTTGTAATTAGATAAATTTTACATACTAAATAATTTTACATACCAATTTATGAATTTTCCTTTTAAGTTGGATGATTTGGGAACATTGAACTTTCATTTGGGTGTGGCCACAACCACTTGGAGCTCAGACCTATTCTCTTGTTCACGGCTGTGAGCTGTGCTACTTTCTGTAATAGATCGAGCTTACTTTGTTTCTTTATTTCATTTGTGTTTTCAGTCCTAATGTCCATATAGATTTGGGGCCCCCATTTTAAAAAAACACATAAGTATTCACAAAGAATCAGATTCACCTTAACTGTCATTCCAAATTCTGAAATTGTAGTGATTATTTATGATTTATTCATAACGTTCATGTCCATGTATTTGGGGAGAAATTCTTTATATAGATAGGAAACGTATTCATTATTTCATTCAAAAAGCAAGGTTTCTTGAGTAGCTGAAATGGAGAAATAAGAGTAAGTGGAATTAAACATTGGAAGTGCAGCTGTCTTTGTCAGCAAAACGAAGTTTAATTAGCAGAAAAAAATTAAAATGATTGTGCTTGAGTTAGAAGCAGGACAGTGTAGTGGAACCAAAAAGAATTTAAGATACTTTTGCTTGGAGACAAGGTATGTGGCTAGTTTTATAATCTTAGTTTTATCTGTAAAGTAAGGCTGACTGACCTAACCTCTCCAGGTATGAAAACACTATGATTTTATTAATTTCTGGCAGTAGATGATAACTCTGAAGGTATCAACCTTTAGAACTCTTTGGGCATGTGCAAGTACATCATTCAGAAACTTTAGAGGACTGTAAGTCAAGCAATTTTTATCCCTTCCCCCAATCCAGATCCAGTCCAGTACTTAGTTGCTAATGACTTAGTCTCTGGATTCAGGTCACCTATAGCTCTAGAAGGCCTACCTGGGTGACATACTGTACCAGGAGGACTGTTCCTTTTCTTTCTGACTTAGATTCCCATAATTGTTCTACTAGTTAAGGGTGTTATTTTTAGCAGCTTTTTTAAAATAAAAAATTTTAATTGCATTTATTTATTTATTTGGAGGGGGAGCATACACATGCCATAGCAAGTATGTGGAGGTAGATGGACAGCTTTTAAGAGCTGGGTCTCTCCTTCAATGATATAGGGTTCAGTGATCAAACTCAAGTCTCAGGCCTGGTATCTTTACCTATTGAGTCATCTTTGCTGGGCCCCATTGGTGTTTTAAAGGATATATTGGTCTGCTTGGGCTGGCATAGCAAAATAACATTGACTGGATACTTCTTTTGTGTGTGGCTGTGCTTATTATCCCTACATAAACTTTTCTTCTATGCATACGAACACACGCACATACGCACACCCTTCTTCCTGTTTTTTCATATATGTGTGTATGTTGTATGTGCTTGTTAGTATGATGGCATGTGACATGTATGTTCTCTGCCTTTATTTTGTGAGTGAACCCTCAGTGAACCTGCAGCTCATAAGTTTGGCTCAACTGGCTGGCTGATGAGGGATCCTGACATCACCAGAGTTACAGGTGCACACCAATATGCCAGCTTTTTAAGTAGATACTAGAGATCTGAACTCAGGTCTCCATGCTTTCATGAAAGATGCTTTATTGACTGAGCCATCTCCCACTTCCAGGAAACGAAATTTGTAGCCTCCTTTTCCTACTCTTCTTTTGCCAGTCCCATTAAATCGGAGCCATACCCTTATGATCTCTTGTAGCTTTAGTTAACTCTTTAAAGGTTCTCTCTCTATGTAGAGTTACTTGGGATTTGGTAGGGGCACAACTCAGTCTATGACAAATGCAAATGGATTAGGACTTAATAATGAGGTGTGAGAAAGGAGCAGAGTGGCACATCAGCGATGTCTGCACTCCTCTTTCCAGGTAATATTCTGTATGCTCTTTTTATTTCTTTGTCTTATAAATAATAGAAATATAGTACTTAGAAGCTTGATATTGCTTTTGTCTGCTTAATTAATTAATTTTGGTGTTTTTGAGACAGAGTTTCCCTGTAGTCCCAGCTGACCTGGAACTCTTTATATAGACCAGGCTGGCTTCCATCTCACTGAGATCTGCCTGCATCTGCCTCTGTAGTGCTAGGATTAAAGGTGTGCACTACCATGCCCAGCCCCTAGGATTAATTTTTAAAACCTTTTTAGTTTGGAAACTCACCACATAGTATTGCCAGTTTGTCTCTCCAATGCACATGCTCCAGCTTCATTGCTGTCCTTCATGTCCCAAATAGTCTTTGTCCTAGGGTACACACGGTGGCCCCTGTGCCAAGAACACTCACTCTTCTATCCTCTCATCAACCCACTGTTGAATGTTGGCCTTATTGTAAGTTGGACAGACACTTTTGCTGCTAGTATAACACAATAAAATGCATTATGTATATGCATGTATCTATAAATACATATTTGTATATGTAAGAAAATAATCAAAGAAGAGGACAAGAAATTGGGAGGGAGTGGGGGACATGGGAGAAGCTGGGGGAGACTGGGAGGGTAGAAATAGTGCAAAGACAGTGCTCATGTATGAAATTCTCAAAACTAAAAAAAAGTTAAAAAGAAAGGAAAAAAAATCTCCTAAATAACTTGAAGCTGAGTATGAACATGACCTTGTCTCCAGCTCTCTGCCTATAAGATACACAGAGGATGGAGGCAGATGACAGTATGTGGGGAAGAAGCAGCTAAATCCAGAATGTGCCCTCCAGACAAACAAATGACCCATTTTCTCTAGCAAATAAATGCACTGAAGCAAATGAGAATGAGAACAGAATCTGTCCAGGTGAGATTTATGTGACATACTAGCTAACTGCAGTGCACAGTCCAGTTTAGACACTGATTTGAAGACTTGACTAAAGCATGTCATTTTGAGGGTGATTTTTTTAAATGCAAATTTGCATGTTGGGTAGGTACTCAAATTGTTATCATTTTGCTTGGTATGATAATGGCTTTAGTTCTGCATGTTATTATATTTTTGTGTGTGTGTGTGTTCGAGATACATATAGAAGTCCTTGCTGGTGAATCATGGTGTCTGAGATGCATGTTACAGTTTGTTTGGAGGGGAAAGAAAGAAAAATGACTGGTTCCTTTCCTTCAGATTCACCACTTACCTCATTGGCTGAGCAGTGGAGGATCCTCTGCCAAAGCAAATGTTACCAGATCCCAGTAATTTTGATTATTTCACCTTTTTGATGTATGGGTTACTTGTCACTGAGACAAATTATCTGGCAGAAGCAACTTTAAGGAGGAAATGTGTTTTGAGCCATGATTTCAGAGGCTACAAGGCATTCAATGGAAGTGTTTGGTAGAGAACAGGGAATGGGGACATGAGTAACTTCAGAGAGCCCACCCCTGACCTCTTCCTCCAACCAGGCTCCACCTTCTAAAGTCTCCAAAGTCTTCAAAACAATGCCACAAACTGGTGAGTACTCGCACATATGTGAACCTGTGGGGGACATTCCATATTCAAACCATAACAATAGGTTTATTTCACAGTACTTGTAAATTGTGGATAAGAATTTTATGTTGATCTACTTACTGTTTCTTTCTCTATGCTGCTGTATAAACTCCAGGAGGACAGGAACTGTCTGTGGTTGATCTCTTTATACTCAACTGTGGTGCACTGTAGGACATGGAGGCAGCTTTCAGAAATGCATGTCAAAAGAGTAAAGGAAGGCTGAGGGCTGTTCACTGAACCATTAAGTGAACAAGAACACTTATTCTTCAAGCATGAGGACTGAGCTCAAATTCCCAACACCCACATAAAAGGCCTGGTGTGACTGTGCTTGCTTGTTACACCTGCATTGGGAGACAGAGACTGGCAGATCCTAAGCGCTCACTGGCTGCCAGCCTAGGCAAAAATTTGGGTCAGTGAAGTCCCATCACAAGAAAAGAAGGTAGAGGATGATGGAGGAAGACACTGTGTGTCTTATTCTGGCCTCTGTATGTGTACACATGGACACATGCACACTTACGTTTGATGTTCATGCACTGCGTGTGCGGCATGCACACACACATACACACATACATTCACACGCATTTTAATGTTTCCAGAGTTGGGTCTTGAATGTAAATTGTTAAATAAAATCTGTTTTGAATGTGTATGCTTTGCTTGCTATCTTACTTGTCTTTGAGACAATGGGATGTTACCTTTTACTAATATCACCTGTAGAGTTTAGCTATGAAATGTGATTAAGTAAGAACTCAATTTTAACATGTACTAGGAAACATGTACATGTTTTCCTATTTGGGAATTCATACCTGAAACATTTCATTTTATTTTATTATTATATTATTATTTGATCTTTTTGAGACAGGGTCTCTCTGTAGCCTCAACTGGCTTTGATTCTCTACATAGACCAGGTTGGCCTTGCTCTCACAGAGACCCCCCCCCCCCGCTGCCTCTGCTCTCTCAGTGCTGGGATTAAAGGCATGTACTACCACGCCTGGCCACCTGAAGCATTTTGTTTTTTACTATTTTATTTATTTATTTTTATGTGTTTGTGTATATTGCTTACATTGTATGTAAGTGTATCTGTGTCATGCAATGCCCATGCGGGTTAGAAGAGGGCGTCAGATTCCTCTGGAATTGGAGTGACAGATGGTTGTTAGCTGCCAGGTGGATGATGGGAATCAAACCTGGTTCCTTTGTAAAAGTAGCCACTGCTCTTAATCACTGAGCCATCTCTCCATCCCCTTACATGAGACATTTTAAAAAGCTCCTTTAGCAATTGGTACTTGTTAGTACTTTTTAGAAGTTTATTTTTAACTCATTGACCTATTAGACTTTTCTTCATATAAATAGATGTCTTAAAAGAGAAATTGTCCACATCTGTGTGCCTCTTACAAGCTTGTATGAAAACCCACTGCTCTTTCCCTGTGGTTATTCATACCGGAGAGTGAATTCTTGTTAGAGTTTAGGGTAAAGACTTTGAGACTCCTAAAAAACTGTTTCAACCTGTTTATTAATACCATATAGCTTTTTAGCGTCAAGTCTTGTTATAAGTCTAAACTTGTCTGTTGTATCGGTTATTCCAAAATGAGTGACCAGATTAAATTGTTTTGATATGGCTTCACCACTTAACCCACAGGAGTTTGGGTTGGGTGCTACCCAGTAGTTACTTAAGATATTGTGAAAAATAGAAGCCTTGCTTTCAATCATCTAGGTATTTTATTTTGTTAGTAGATTATCACACTGTGCCTCTTTGTTCATCTTCTTCAGGTAGTTAATGTGTATATTCCTTATTTTGCCCATGTTCTTGAGTTGTATATACACAGAGAAACTGTTATATACAAAAGTAGTATGTAGCTAACTGTTTATACCTGTTACTGTTACTGATCAATATCATCTGTGTAGATCTTAGCTATGAATTGTGATTAAATTAATTCAGAAAACCAGAACTGAATTATTTTTAAAATGTCAATATATATGTTCATATACATACATGAATCCCAATTATAGTACATTTGCTTATACTTAATACCATGTTGAACATAATTTTCTTCTCTTTTCTTTTGTCTTTTTGAGACAGGGTCTCCCTGAAAGCCCCAACTAGGCTGGGACTCACTATGTAGACAAAGCTGGCCTCTGTTGCACAGAGATTCCCGTGCCTCTGCCTCCCAAGTGCTGGGATTAGAGGCATGTGCCACCATGACTGTCTTTAAGAGTATTTTTAAGGGTCAGTTTTATTTCTATAGTTAGAAGTCTTCGTTGTCATGTATCTTGTTTCAAAACAACTTAGGAATGTTTGTCCCTTTCTTCCAACATTGAAGTGTTTCTATTTTGTTTACTGTTTGAAACATATTCTTTATTTTAATACATTATAGTATTTGGAGTGATTGCCAAATACATTTAACTGGGTTCACATCCATTTATTTCATTTTATTGAAGAATACAAGACAGCTATAAGAACAGAGACTTTGAAGTCACAGGGACCTGAGTCAAAGCCTCTCCTGCTGAGCAGGTCCAGTTGTGCAACACTCATTTATTAACTATGTACTGTATAGATAAACTTGTTTCCTGGCATGGCAAATAATTCAGTGAAGGGAACAAAATTCTTTACCTTTTGGTGTCTACATTTTAGTTGGGAGACAAAATATAAAAGAAAGTTTTTTTAAAAAATGGTAAAACTTCAGACTGTAATGAGGGCTGTGAAGAAAGACAAACCCAGGAAGAAAGATGAGCAAAGATGGAAAGTGAAGAGGTGAGCTGTTTGGGAGACTGTCAGGATGTAGCAAATTTAACGAAGGAGGCTCAGGTATCTGAGACTGAGGTAAGATTGTATCAAGCAAAGGGAACGCAAACATAAATATTCTCATAGAAGGAGGCTCTGCATCTTCTCGAAATGACAGGGATCTTTGTGGCAGAACAGAGGTTGGGGAGCAAAGGCAGATGGCAATGAGAGGTGGATGGACTGGAGAGGGGAGCACACACCAGGTCTTAGGAGACCTTGTAGGCTCTAGCATGGAATGGAGTTTTGTTTTCTTGTTTTGTTTTCTTAATCTCAATGGAATTTTGGTCAGGGGAGTATTGTTGTCTAGTTTCGGTTTTAACGAGTTCTTTGTGGCTGTTATGTGGGGGTCAGAAAGTAGGGGATGAATGAGAGGCTGTTACTAACAGGTGACAGAGTTGGTGTGCTCTACAGATGCAGCAATGAAAGCAACGATGGACTGGATGGAGGTGTAAGGAAAAGAGGTTTGGAAGCCAGTGAAGAAAAGTGAGTTGAGAAAAAAAATGAACCTTTGAGAAAGTATGTAAGAGGAAGAATAAAATACACCATTTGGAAATAGAGGGTACTAATTGATGACCTTGATGAGAGCAATTTCAGGGTGAACTGAGGAGAAAGTCTGGTGGGGGACAGTGAAAGGAAGAATGCAGTGTGAGCATGTCGGGAAGAGTCCCCACAGGCTGTGTTGAAGCGTGGCGGTAACAGAGAACAGATGGGTGGAGACGCTATGCTGGATCCTGCTGAGTACTGGATTGTAATATATATTTAATGAATGACTGTTTTCCTTCTATGTAGATAGGAAGATTTTTTTTTTTTATAAATTGCTAGTATTCCTACATTCTATAATAGCATATGTTCAGTTGTTGATATTAACGTTAAATAAATGAAAGCTTTAAGCACATTTGTATATAAATGCCTGGTTTATTTGTTGGTTAGATGCATGCTGTGGGTTGAGTTTGTGTAAGTCCAGTCTTTATTTATAGTATTTGGCTTTTCATGGTTTGCATTTGTTCTGATATGTAAATGGTAGAATGTATTCGAGTCATCTTACCCTAAATAAAGTCATATTGATTTTTTCGTAACATAACAAAATAGAAAATAATCTCCTATCATCTGCTCTGTGTATTTCAAATAAACACTTTCTAAAGAACAACCCTACATGTGAACAATATAGGTGCTGTATCTTGTTTGTTTGATACAAACTGGCATTTTAAAAGTCAGAATAAAGATAAAAATCACAGCTAAGTGTTTTCATTCTTTAAACCAGTATGACTAAACCTGAAAGGCTTTTATATAGGTAGTTAAAGCATTTTTCAAATAAAACTTATCTTCTTACCAAAGAGTTTAAGGAAATTTTGTAGCATTGAAAGCAAGGGGGACTGTTTTCATTAGTTTAGAAAGTTAATAATTTTTGTGACAATACTGGAGCTAAAAATTTATTGCTATTTTCCAGTCTCTGAGCTAACTGACCTTCCACTTGAACCAAACTGTAATGTAAACATTTTCTTGAGGTGGTTAGGGGTTGGGCCAGCCATACTGGAGGGCCAGCCATACTGGAGGACATTAGTGGTGTTCTCTTGAAGGGACATTGGGACCCCTATGTAACTCTCAGGAGTCCTCTCTAAGCCAGAGCTGACTTAGATGTTGTATATTCTTAGCTCTCCTTTGGTTTTGGTCATAATGCTTACCTTGCCCTTGGAAATCTCATTAGCTAAAAAAAAAGTGCACCTAGCTCCCCTTTGAAGTGAAGGGTAAGGACAGTCTTATCTGGCTGCCTTTTTGTCCTGTCCATGCTAGGTGCTAAAACAGATTATGTAGGATCCATGCTATTGAGGTTGAGGTTATTGCCCTCCTGCCTCAAGAAGTCTGACTTTTTAGGAATCTATTACATATCCAAACTATTTTTTGTTCAAAGCAAAGCTAAGCACTGTATCAGCTCCTTTTGATCCCCTTACCCACTTTAAGCTTTCTGAGGTGTACGAACAATGGTTTTCAAACTTTAGGTCTTGACCGTAATGGTCATTAAATCAGTTTAGTGGGTTGAAATCAACATTTCTAAAAAATGAAATGGACTATACTGATCATAATAAGAGTAGGTATTATTTTATGATACTTTAGTTGCACTTATACAGATAAATATGTACAAGTCTATGTATAAATGTGAAATAGAAGATACTTCTTTGCCCTGGCTCACCCTCAAAATTTGAAGTATTGCTATAGAGAATATTTCAGGTAAAGGGTTACAATCTTAAATATACTCATTTCCATTTTTAATATCTTGAGTTTTCATCTATATAACCGATACCAGTGCTCACTGAATTTAAAAGAACATTTAGAAAACAGGAGCTTATCTTTAACAAAAGATAAAGAAAACTTCTAATTCTGAGATTGTCCTATAATTAAAGGCTGACCTCAGAAGGAAGCACTTGACAACTGTTTACTCATATAAAAAGAAAGAAATTAATATACCATGAAAAAAATTAAACATTTGGTAGAAGTCCAGACATCCTCTATAGAAGATTTTACATGTAGTTTCATTTTAGGACCTTATGTGAGTTATAGGTACATTGAACTGTGTTGGGTACAAATATCACAGGAGTGTTGTCAGGCTTGTGTTAGTGTATGTTAATTATGCTCTTAGTTGTTTTACTTTATCTTCTTCCAAACAGTGACCTGTTCGCTCTCAGTATTCAAGCTGAAGAAAATTTAAAAAGAAATGTTTGTCCCTTGCCCCTCTGAGTACTTCTTCATACTTGAATTTTTTTCCCTGCTCGCCAAATAATCATTGAATTCTGTATGATTCAGCATTTTGTTTTGGTGACTTTTTGAGATAGGGACTCCTTGTAGGCCCAGCTGGCCTGGAACTCACAGAAATCTACCTGCCTCTGCCTCCCACGTGCTGGGATTAAAGTTGTGTGCCACCAAGCCTGACTTTGTTCTTAAGAGTTTTGGACTTGGTTTATATTTGAGTATGACTGTTTTAGATCTTATCTATACTTTTCTCTTCTGTAAAATAGATATCACCCAATCATATTCTAGATATCAAACAGGTGCCTTAATATTTTTTTTATGTCCAGAAGTCACTGTAAATTCCAGTTTGCTGATGCGTAATATGGGACATGATGCTTTTATATTAAGTGCTGTAGAGTAAAAGTATAGTACACTGAAACTGCTGCCTATGATAGACTGGACTGTTGATTTAAATAAAGATGTACTTACTCCATTTGTACTTAAGTAATACATTTGTGAAATACATGGCTAGCTGTTCCTTAATCATGACTTAAAACACTGTTATTCTTGTTTTGACTACCAGTGCAAGTTTCACACTCTGATACTTATTAAAAGAATTGTGTTCTCAAGTTATGAAGCAATGATGCTTCCCCTTGAAGTATTTAGGAACCATTCAGGGTTGAACTTTATTCTGTCACATTAGAGATAACAAAAGCAGATTGAAATGCATAATTGGAGCATTGTGTTGTTTCCTGTTCTCCACCTTATGTGTTTAAACTACTTATAACATTTGTTTCTCTTAATGTATGTTAATCTTCCATATAAGTTAATTTTTCTTTACCATATTTTTTTCTTCTTATATGACTAAACAAAAGCTATCAAAATATGAGCAGCCATTTTTAAAATACTATCATGATTGCCAGGAATTTCAACTCAAGGTAAAGACTAACATTCTGTAATCTTGATTCTTAGTGTCTAAATAAAGTTAGGAACAAGGTGTCAGATGTAGTTTTAAAATGCCTTGTGTTATTTCTTAAATAATATCAGTGTAGTTTGTGTGGCTGTATATTTACCATTTTGTTTCAGGTTTTGTGTATGTCTCCTGAAGTAGAGAAGTATTTGGTTCTGGAGATGGCAGTTTGCTTGTTTATATTCTGTAATGTCATTTACTTTATGAAAATTCTCAATTTTTTCCAGTATTGCTTTGCCAAGTTTTTATGTTTAAAATGTTTCAAGACAAGCTTAATCTTTTTTTTTTTTTCCTGGCTTAATTTTATTTTTGAAGTTTGTGTTACTATGTTAGCTATATACCAAGAGCAAAAAACCATTCTTCTCTCTTGTAGTTGGTTGCTTTAATGTTCATTTTAAATGCGAGTAGTCGATGCATAATGATAAACAGTTTGTTACATACAATGCATGCTTTAAAAACACAAAATATGGACTTTCTTTCCCCATTATTTTTGATTCTCTGTACAAATATTGCTGTAGCTGATCAACTATTGTATTGGAATAAATGGGGAAAGAACTGAGTTTTTGTACATGATTGACTTTCCATACAAAAAGCAAGCCTAGATATCTTGAATAAGAAACTTGAATAGAGCTAACACTTGATAAAAAGTAATTATAGAGCTGTTTACTTTCATTTTGAAAATAAAAGAACATTCTAAGGAAGTCTAATTTTATATTTGACAGAAAAGCAAGGAAGGTTGAACTATTGCAACTGAAGTATTTAGGCTATCATTTCATAAAAACAGATTTTTAAAAGCATCCTAACGTCATTATAAAGAGAGTATTCATCCTTTCTATTAACATGAGTAAGTCTGCAGATAGCATTTTAGACAGTTTTGATGTTTACCATATTTCTAGAGATTTGGTGGAGGAATAGAAAGGCAAAGCTTCTTTTTGGTAGAATATACAAGTTTTTTGTGCTTTGTTTTAAATTTTATTTAATTTTATAGTTAGCATACATTTTCATGCATGTATATTATTATACTCAAAACAGGAATATCCTTCATCTCCCAGATGTCATTAATTTCATACCATCATCCTATGTAAATCAGTTTACAAGCCATTTTAAAGCTTAGCTCTTCAGAAATGGGGTCATGGAAGAGTCTACTTTACAGAGAATCATTTCAGTTTTTTCTGATACCTTATCTTACATTTTAGGGCTTTTAAAAGTGAAAAATGTCCTGGAGCCCTCTTGTGCATTCTCTTGATCAAATGTGCAGGATACCAAATTTGATTAACCTTAGGAGACTAAAAATATTGGCACATAGAACATTTCCGTCCTGTCTTAGAATAAAGTTCTGTTTAGTTTAGTTTGAGAAGGGAGGTGGGGGGATAGTCCTGTTTATTAGTAAAGGTGTACACATGCCATAGCCCATGTATGAGACAGAGGACGGTGTCAGCTTTCAGACCTCCCTGCCACCTTAATTTTGAAACAGGGTGTTTTATTTACCCCTGTGTACATCAGGCTAGTTGGCTTACAAGCTTTCATGGGTTCTGTCTCCACTGCCCACATCACTGTTCAAGTGCTGGGATTACAATGTATTATATTTGGCTTTGTTTGGGTTCTGGATATTTGAACCCAAGTCCTCATGCTTACACATAAGCACTTTACCCACTGAGCCATCTCCCCAGCCACTCTAGTGACACATAATTTTAATCATAGTTCCTGTGTCATTTTACTTTCAATGAATTCATGTTTTAATATATCAAACTTTTTTCTTTTTAATTGAATTTATGTGTATTTCATACAGAACATCTTAATCATCTTTGTCTCCTCTTCCCCTCTGGCACCCTCCCAAAGCCCCCTCCCACTGGATTTCAAGCACTCTGTCATTGATGTTAAGGCCTATCAAGTCAAGTTAGTGTCCCCAAACGTCCCTCAGTGCAGTTTCATCTACTGAGATGTAATCAACCTATCTAAAGTTTCTCCCTTGTGCATGTTGACACTGTTGCTATAGGTTCATGTGATTAAGGTCCCTGTTAGACTCTGTTTCAGTATGGTCATACACATCCTTCCCTGGCTTTTACAAACTTTCTTCCCCCTTTTCCACAGTGGTCCCTGAACCCTGAGTGGGTGAAGTCTCTTTGATTCCAAGGACCCATACTCTGCATACCCCCCCCCCCTTTTTCTTTTAACTCACAGAGATACAACTGCCTCTGCTTTCCAAATACTGGGGTTAAAAGCATGTGCAACTATTCGCAGCTGGACTTCACAGATTCTTATTCGCTACACTTTGGCCATCTATGTCAGTTTGTATTCATAGACCTTTGTTTAGGGAGGGAACTACATTGATGAGAGTTCAGAGATACATTAGTAGTCTCTCTACACCTCTTGTTTTTGTTCTGCTGTGTTCTGTGAGCCTTAGGTATGGAGATGGCATTGTAGATGTATCACTTAGGGCTGGGCATCTTATAGACAATCTCTGTGGGTGACCTGTTGTGGAACTCTTTAATAGTTTCCATGTGTTATAAGAGAAACTTCTTTCATGAGAAGACTGGCATACTTGTCTGTAAATATAATGATCCATATTTAGCACATACTAAGAAATTACATTTGTTTAGGGATATGGCATCCTTGGGGTTTTCTCTAAGATCTGTGACCTCTCCAGCCATGTATATTTTGGGTATGTTTACAGTACTACACATGAGTTCCTTCTCATTGAGTGGGTTTTAGGTAGCTGTTGATTGACCTCAAGATAAAAGTGCCACTATTGCCCCCATAGTTTGCTGTGCCGGCCATTGTGATTTTTAGGCCTTAAAGCTGGGGTTGGACCATTGATTGGTTTTCCTCCCTTGGCAGTTTGCATAGCGTTCTTCAAAACTAAGGGACCTACCCTTTAGGGAAGAGGTTTCCAGGTCAGTTTCAGCTCCATTACTTTAAATCCTGTGTATGAAGTATGTCCTGGCTTCAGCAGTAGGGACTCACCTTCAAGTTCTGGGAGGCAATAAAGGGCTGTGGCAATAGCCTGTGTAATTTTGAGTATCTCTTGGTCTACCAGCTGGCCAACAACTTGAAGGGAGGTTTCTCCCATCTCCGGTTTCTTGTTATATAGCATTCATCTATACACATGGACTTATATAGAGATAGATATTGTATGTGTAATTTTTTAGTAGGCTTTTGAACTAATACTTTTCCCTCTGGTTTTTCATACCACTTAAACATTATTTATTTCTTCTCTCTCTCTCCCTGTCTAACGCTTTCTACTCTCTTCCTAGTTAAAGTATCCTCATTTTCCCCTTGATAATACTTGCCTCCTATGGTTCCCCCTCTCTTTAGCTCCTTCTTCCCCTTAACTCTGGTAATTACTTGTATAATCCTTCTCCTCCTCTTCCCATTTAAATGCCTCCATTTTACCCATTTCCCCCTTGGTAACACCTATCTCCTACTGGTCTTCTCTCTCAGACTCTTTTATCTCTTTATCTCCTGGATTCTTTTCCATTTTCCTGGTTCTTGCAGTTGTATCAGCACATAGACTCACATATAAGGATTTGGTGCTAGGATCTACAAATGAGGGAGAACATACATCATTTGTTTTTCTGAATTTTGTTACTTCACAGTTTGTAGTTCCATCCATTTACTTGCAAATTTCACAATTTCATCTTTTTTTATCACTGAGTAGAACTCCACTGTGTAAATGTGTAAATGTATCACATTTTCATTATCTACTTGTCAATTGAGGGACTGCTATTATGAAAAGAGCAATGACAAACATGGATATACAAGTATCTCTGCACTAGAATGAGTCCTTTGGGTATTTGCCAAGGAATAGTATAACTGGATCATCTAAGTATGTCCATTTTTAGTTTTTAAGAGTTCTCTACACTGCTTTCCGTAGTGGTTGCACAAGTTTACAGTTCCACCAGCGGGAATGAATCCTCTCCAGCATCTGGTATCATTTGTTCTCTTGATCTTAGCCAGTCTGACTGGGGTGAGGTAAAATTTTAAAGTGGTTCTAATTTCCATTTCCCTAATTACTGAGAATGTTGAACACGTTTTAAGATGTTTCTTAACCATCTTTATTTCTTCTCTGACAACTCTCTGTTCAGATCCATAGCCTACCTTCTAATCGGATCATTGGTTTTCTTGATTCTTTATTTTTTGAGCTCCTTATATATTTTAGATATTAAACCTCTGTCAGATGTGTCTGTGGTGAAGATTCTCCCCCACTTGCATTGTCTCTTCATTTCCTTGGTAGTTTCTTTTACTATAAAGAAGCTTTTTAGTTTAATGAGGTCCCACTTATTGATTGTTGACCTTAATTCCTGAGCAACTGATGTCTAATTTAGAAAGTCCTTTTCTACGCTAATATCTTGTACTGCCTATATTTTCTTTTAAGAGTTCCAGATTTCACATTGAGGTCTTTGATCCATTTGGAACTGACTTTTATGCAAGGTAAAAGATAAGGGTTTAATTTCACTCTTCTACAGATGGGGATCCAGTTTTGCCAGCACCATTTGTTGAAAATGCTCTTTCCTCTAGTGTGTGTTCTTGGCTCCTTTGTCAAACATCAGGTGGTTGAAATTGTCTCAAACTTCTTTTCAAACTAAGGAGAAAGCAGATTAGCTACTATAATGTGATACATTATAGATGTTCAGTAACTATTACCATATTCAACTGAGGAGCAATTAAATATTAATTTATAATTTGATCAGTCATGTTGAGTTGTCATCTTCTTTTATCAGCCTAATTAGCAAAGTGTGTTTTCTAGGTACCTTGTATTATGAACAGAATTGCAGAGTGTTTGTGTTAAAGCAATTTTAAAAGGAACTATTTTAGGGGAAATAAGTCAGTGAGTAAAGTGCTTGCCACACAAACATGATTTGAATAGAATTCCCATAAAAATTTTTTTAAGCTGAGCATAGTGGTGCATGCTTGTAATCCCATCTCTGGGGAAGCCAAGATCAGCAGATCCCTGGGACTCACTGGCTGGCTAACTTAGTTTACTTGGCAAGCTCCAGGCCAGTGAGAGATCTTGCCACTAAATAGCAAGGAGGTCACCTTCTAAGGAATGACACCTGTTGTATGTACTCTGGCTTCCACACACTCACATATACATGTGAACTGCACACACACAAACATACACATGCACACACATATACGAAAGAACTGTTTTAACTGAGTACGGTGGTATATATCTTTAATTCCAGCACTTGGGAGATAGAGGCCAGAAGGTCAGGAATTCATTGTCAACCTTGGTTACATAGAGAGCTCAAGGCCTGCCTGGTCTACATATAGGATTCTGTCTTCAGAAACAAATCAAAACAACAGCAAAATAACATCTTGGTCTTACATTTTCTTTAAGGTCTCTTAAAATCAGTTACCTGTGTCATTAACAAATTAAAATAGCTTTTAAATTGTCCACTAATATAGTTACTTTATTATTCAGTTTATGTTTTTTTTTAGGACCTTCATTTGAGCTCAGCATAATCAAAATAAGTTTTTAAATTCTCTGTCAGAATTCATATTACTGAAAAAAAACACTTTTCCTCATGGATATATTAATTTTATCTTGTGTATTAACTTATCAGAAAGAAAATTTGGATATATTTCTGTTGAGTTTAACGTTGTGTACACATATATAACCAATGGCAGTTTCTACTTGACGAGAAACACAAAGATGAAATGGCCTACCAATTAAAATATTAAATGGCCAAGGAGAGGAGTGCACAGAGACAAACAGTTCATTACAATACAATAACTGTATGACTTCTCATTCAGTACAGATGTTTTGCACTGTGGAGGGGCATCATCAGTCTGAAAGCTCTGAGAATACCTTCTTTTTTGTTTGTTGGTTTTATTTTATGTGTATCAATATATTGCCTGCACATATGTATGTAAGTGCCCCTGTATCATACAGTGCCCACAGAGGTAGGAAGAGGGTGTTGGATCCCCTGGACCTGGCATTAAGGATGGTTGTTAGTCACCATGTGGGTGCTGAGAACTGAACTGTTCTCTGTAAGAGCAACCAGTGCTTTAAACCTCTGAGTCATCTCTCCAGCACTGAGAACACCTGAGTTAATGCTATCTTCTCATCTTTGAAATTCATGAGACTAAAATTAGTTTCAAATGCTTTTGAATAAGAGTAGAAAGGGTGGGCTAGTGAGGGAAGTTCTTTGTGTATCCATCAAGGACATGGAACTTCTCTTGTCCTCTTCTTCCTCTCTTTTTCCACTCAATTTTTCCTGTCCTTCTTGTTTTGAACATCTTCCAACATGTTGGCAATTGGAAATGTTACAAGTTCTCATTGCTAGTTGCCATTGTATTGCTAGCTCAGGCATATACCTAGGCATAAAAATGCAGAAGAGCATAATTTCAGCCTTTTCTGATGCACCCCCTTTTTTCTGCTTTTGTTTTCTAGTATCTCAGGCCCGCTGTCCCTGGCTTTAGATGGTGTAGTAACAGAAACATTTATGTATTGGCCAAGAACTAATTTAAAAAGTGAGTTTTTCTTATGTTAAGAACAGATAATATCTAGACTATCTTAGATTATTGTAGGGCCTTGTGATACAGCTCAATAGTAGAGTGCTTGCTTAACATGTACAAGGACCTGGGATCCCTACTCAGCCCTGGGGAAAAAAAAATCAAGTAATACAAATAGGTTTTATTGTGTGTTGGGGATAAGGGGTAAATAGCTACCATTTAGTAATTTCATTTTTTATTATATGTGTGTGCACATGTGCATGTGTGTATGTGTCACAGTGCCCAAGTGGAATTCAGAGGAAAACATTCAGGAGTTGGTTTTCTCCTTCTACCATGTGGATCCCAGGGATAGAACTCAGGTCTTTAGGCTTGGCAGCAAGCAGCTTTACCCACTTAGCCATCTTGCCCACTCTCACTTAGTAAATTCTGTTTTCAGTTCAGAAATCTGATTTTTGGAATATCAGACTTTCTCGATTGCCTGACCACTAGAAAAGCAAGCACATTACAAATTAGGTATACTATGTAGTTGAGGGTGTGTATTTATGGCAAAATGTTCTTCTCCAAAGAGAATTATCTTTTAGTGTTGTGTATTTATTCATACTATAAGAAATGACTTGTTAAGGAGAGTGCTTATTCTTTAACTACTAGAAAAGCAGAACTCTCAGACTCGAATTTATTGTAGCAACTATATTTGTTCCAAAATGCAAAGTTGTATTTTTAGGAGGATTTATATCTTCTAGATTATTGTCTTTCAACTCTTAATTTCTCTAGGATTTTAATTCTCAACATGAGAAGATGTTTTTCTTTGTCCTTTGTTTATTTTTTTATGTGTGTGAATGTTATGCCTGTATGTGTAAGTATACCCATGTCATGCAATGCCTGCTGAGATAAGAAAGAAGGTGTTGGATTCTCTCTGAAACTAGTTACAAACTGTTAGTCACTTTGTGGGTGCTGGGATTTGAACCCTAGTCTTCTGCCTGAACAGTCAGTGCTCTGAACTCCTGAGCCATCTCTTCAGCTCCAAGAAATTTAAAAAAAAATTATTAATCATTATTTTATGTATATAAGTGTTTTGCTTGCATGTATATAAGTGCACCTGTGTCGTTCAATACTCACAGAGATCAGAAGAGAGAGTCAGATTCCCAGGAACTGGAGTTAGGATGGTTGTTCACTGCTAGGTGGTTGCTGGGACCCAAACCTGGGTCTTCTGCAAGAGCAGCCAATGCTTTTAACCACTGAGCCATCTCCACCCTGAGAACATGTTTTATAGAGATGTCTTACTACCTATAACTAGAATTCAGGAGTCTCTCCATTTTTTAGAGAAAAGTTTTTTTCTTTTTCTTTTTTGTTGATAACCTCTAAAATCTGTTATTACTATTGCCAGTCCAGCTCATTACAGCGAATCAATAACTGTTTGAATGAGGATAAACACAAGGAAGTATTAACTCACGATGTTAGGACTGTGTATGTTTAATAAAAAATTTTTATATGTATGTATCTTCTTGAGTTTATGTGTACCACATGTGAACAGGAGGCCAGAAGAGGACTTTGGAGCCCGTAGAGTTACAGACAGTTGTGAGCAACCTTGTGGGTGCCTAGTTCCTCTGCAAATCCTTCTTACCCACTGAGCTATCTTTCAGCCCCTAGAGCATTTTCTTAACATGTACAAGCCCTTTGTTTTATCTCCAGCACTACCAAAAGCCTAAAAATAACCAAATACAGCAGGAAAGTGAAGAGTAAAAGTGAGCTAAGCTGAGAAATTTCATCTTCATAGATATTAAAAATACAACTTATATTAATTACTTTCTGTTGCTATGATAAAATACCATGACCAAGGCAACTTATAGAAGAGTTTATGTGGACTTACAATTCCAGAGGGAGACTCTGTCATGGTGAGAGACATGGCAACAAGAGGCAAGGCCAGAGAGCTCACATCTTCAGTAGCAAACATGAAGTAGAGAGTGAATCAGAAGGTAAATGAAAGTGTGAACTCTCAAAGCCAACCCCCATTGATAACATACTTCCTTCAGTAATGCTACATCTCTCAAACAGTACCACCAACTGGTGACCAAATGTTCAAGTACTTGAGCCTGTGGGGGCATTGCTCATGCAAAGTACCTCATTCTACTGTCAAGACTGTATTATAATGCAAAATTCTCTTGACCCAACTTTAAAAGGTTCCATAGTCTTTAACAGTCTTATTACTGTTCAAAAGTCCAAAATCTCTTCTGAGATTTAAGGCATTATTTTATTTGTGACCCTCTGTAAAATAACAAACAAATTATATACTTCAAACACACAGTGGCATAGAATATACATTCCCATTCCAAAAGGAAGTAATGGGGACTTAGGAAATACAGGATCAAAGCAGGACCAAAACCCAGCAGGGAAAACACTAAATCCTCTTAGATGACTTTGCCCTTTAAATTCTGTTGCCCGCAGCCCACCTGCCCCTGGCGTGTGTGCGTGCGTACATGTGTTTCTATCTCTTTTACTGGTTCCACTCCCTATATTCAGCTGTCTTTGACAGAATCTCCTATCTCCAACATCTTATGGTCTCTACCACAATCCAGGCTTCCCTTTTATAACTTTGTCCAGTGGCCTCTAAGGATCTTCTCCCGGGAATGTCCCTGTTGCACATTGCCTGATTCCAGCAGCTCTCAGAAACCACAGAGGAAGAATCCATGACCCCTCCCTTTTGCATTTTTTATACCTCCAATGCCAATGCCATGTAGAAGACACTGCCATATTTCATTCCCAGTTTGGGATGGACACGTGACCCCTTTGAATCACATTTGCAGGAGCTTTTGTTTATGGTTGTTTGCTACAAGTGGAGCATTCCTTATGTTTTTTCCTTTCATAAGCTGGAAACTTAACTGGGTTTGGTCTTGCCCTGCTGGTACCTTTCCTGTTGTTTCAATGCAGAACAGGGAGCCTCTCCTTTGTGGCTCTAATCTCTTAACAATTAAAACTTCTCTTCCAGTATATGTCATGACTGCTACATTATATTTCTTGGGGGACTTTTCTTTTCAAAATGTATATTTTATATTTCTTTCTGCCCTACTTACTTTATTTCACTACAAACCTACATAAACAAGTAAACTGCAAATTTAACATTATACTGTCTTGAAATTTCCTCCTCCCAAGAAATAAGTCCATTACTTTTAAATTTAACCTTAGCAAATTCTTAGGACAGGGGCTGAAGGCAGCCAGATTTTTCACCAAAATATCACAGGATGGCCTCAAGCCCAATTGCTATTAAAGTCCTTGCTTCCCTCTGAAACATCTTGAGCCAGGCCTCTGTAGTCTACATTACTTGCATCATTACTCTCTTCTGGTATACTACCAGAATGGTCCATTATGCTCTACTTACAACATTCAACTACTCTTCTAGTCCAGAGTTCCATAGTCTTCCACATTCCTCTAAAAAACAACTTGGTTAGGTTCTTCACAGCAATAGTCCACTCTCTGGCACCAACTTCTATATTAGTTACTTTCTGTTGCTAGGATAAAACACTATGACCAGGGAAACTTTTGGAGGAGTTTATTTAGGCTTACCATTCCAGAAGGAGAATCTGTCATGGTGGGGAGGCATGGCAGCAGGAGCTGAGAGCTGAAAGTTCATATTTTCAACAGCAAAAAAATAAGGAGAAAGAGTGAATTGGAAGTGGGATGAGGTTATGAACTCTCAAAGCCCATGCTCAGCCTTCCTTCAGCAAGACTACACCTCCTAAAGATTTCATGATCTCCCAAATAGCACCACCAACCAGGGACCAAATGTTCCAGTACGTGAGCCTGTGGGGGACATTCCTCATTTAAACCATCACATAACCTAAAAGAAATCTTTAGAGTTCATCAATATCATAGGCAGAATGTATATTTAAGGAGGAGGTGAGTAGGCAAAAAACAGGGCCAGGAAAAGGCCAGACATATACAGTCATTCTTAGGTACCTGCTTGATATGGATTCCAATACTTCCCCTTCTGATAGAGTCCCAAATTCTCTGATATTTAAGTCTTATATATGAAATGACATAGTATTTATCATATAGCCTACACACATCTTTCTGTATATTATAAATCATCTATATGTTTTATATAATACCTAATAAAAGGCAAATGTTTCATAAATTATTGCTGTGCTGTATATTGCCTAGGAACTGATGATAAGAATAAGAAAGAAGTCTGTATATATTCATTACAGATGCATTTTTCCAGCTTTACTTATTTGTTTATTTATTTGTATGTGTTGGTGTTCATTCCTGTGTGTGCAGATGAATATGTGTATATGTACTGATGCATACATGTGGAGGCCAGAGGTCAGTGTCCAGTGTGGTATGGTTTCTCAGGAACCATCCACCTTGAGTTTTCTTTTTTGTTTGTTTTGCTGAAGATTTTATTTTATTTGTGTCTGTTTGTATATCTGCGCATGTTTCTGTGAAGGTGCCCACAAAGGCTTCCTGAAGAGGTATCAAATCCCTTGGATCTGAAGTTACAGGTGTTGGATAGGATACGGGTGCTAGGATCCAAACTCTGGTCTTCTGATGGAGTAGTAAGTTCTTTTAACTGCGGAGCCATCTCTAGTGTCCCCCCCCGCCCCGCCCCCATCTAATTTTTGAATCTCTTACTAGGATTTAAACCTCACTGATTAGCCAGGATGACTGGCTAGTGAACCCTGGGAAACTGCCTGTTTTCCACTTCCCCAGAGATGGGATTGCAAGCATGTGTCACCACACCCTGCTTTTCATGTGGATTCTGGAGGCTGAGCTCACGTAGGGATCAAGGTCAGGTAGGGATCCTTGTCCCTGCATGGCAAGCCCATTACCAACTGAGCCATCTTCCACAGCCCCACACATATTTTTGATCTGCAGTTTGTTGAATCCAAGGATGCAGAACTATTTACTTGTTGTGTTACATATAATATGTTCCTTGATCAGCAGTGAATAGGTTATCAATGGGTAATGCTAAACACCAGGTCACACTTTTCCAGCCCTGTTTTTGGATTCAGGGGCACAAATCGTTTTTTCCTACTCACCTGACAGTCATCTGGAACAAAAAGTAAATGTGTTTTGTTCAGTGAATTTTAAAGCTATAAGTAGTGTATTAAAAGGTTTACAGCATGTTCCCCCTTTTTGTTTAGTGAATAGAGTCTAAACTCATAGCTCAAAGTCAAATTTACATTATACTAGAACACTGAATACAGTAACCAGAGTTTTTTCATACAACTTGAGAAAAAAAATCATATGTTGCCTAAGAAATAGAATCCATCTAAGAAAGTAACTTTCGAGTAACTGCTTTTCTGATCAGCAGCCATAGGTGCACTTGATGCCAGCACCCATTTTCCATTACTACAGAATTAGCATTGGAAAAATCAAGAGAATTTTTTTTTTTTAACCAAATTTGAGGTATATACTATGATATAGCAAAAAAGAACTTAGTTTGAACTTGCTCTTCATTGCCATCTGATGCCAGTAAAAACCTCTGAAATCAAGAGGAGTGTTGCCTGGTTGTTCACTTTTCAGTTTTGCTTTTTCTTTATTTAGGTGTTCCTTACCTGATGACCTATGAAAAGCTAAAATAAAGTGTACTGTTTAGTACGTGTCATTGTTGTCTCATATAATTCACTTCTCGCAGTCATTCAGAGTCGGTTTATTATCATCCTCATTTTACTGTGATGCCAAGGGGTATAGAGGAATCAAATAATTTCTCCCTGTGCTGCAGCTGCTCACTGGCAGATGGTGAACCTGAGGAACTCTTTTATGAAGTTTCTAAAAAGCAGGAAAAGGACAATCTTTTGATGATTTCAGAGTGGATCTCTTAGATGAAAAACTCATGGTTCTTTTTTCTTTTTTTTTAGAGATTTATTTTTATTTGTGGCTCGAGAGATGGCTCAGCATTTAAAGGGCACTGACTGCTCTTGGAGAGAACCTGGGTTCTCTTCCCAGCACCCACATAGGAGATAGCAAGTGTCCTAACTCCAGTTCCAGGGAATCTGATGCCCTCTTCTGACCTCTGTGGGCATTTCACAGCATGGATATACTTGTATAGATGCAGGCAAAACACTCATACTTTTAAAAAATAAATTTTTTAAAAAATAAAAATTCTTAAGGATTTATTTGTATTTATGTATATGTATGTCTGTAGTCTGTATAAGTGTATGCTACATGCAAATGTGCCCGTGGAGGCCGGAAGAGGTATCCGATTGGCTAGAGCTGGAGTACAGGCAAAAGTGATATGTAGGTGCTGGGAACCAAACTCCTAGCAAGGCAAACACCCTTAACCCTCAAGCTATCTCTCCAACTCCTCCCACCTCTTCTTAGCTCCACATTTCCAAATCTTGAATTATGATAACATTGTATATTCTTCAGTTTTATTGTGTAAATTAGTTTCAGACAGTCTGGCAGTATTTGAATGCTTATTTTGCTTGTTCCACGGGTGTGTGTTGTCATATGTAAAAATGATTGTGACAGTCCCTACCTTCTCAGGGTTTGATTGTGTTGCCTTTGTCCCCATGGAAAAGACAAAGGGTATAAATGGATTATTTGTAGCACATTAAGGTTCATGAAGTCACGGGTGTGTACTAGGTCTGTGAGGAGGGAAAGTATACAGATGTGGGGCCAGAGCATATTTTCTGTGTTTTTTACCTATTTGTTACTCAAGAAAATTATTTACTATATATGGAAATTTTAAAATGAAAAGATTATAGATTTATATTTTAGGTAGCTTTTTCAAACCATGCATCTTAGAAACTTACATAGGAACATATTCAATATGAAGAATGTAGTTGATTTTTAAAGAATTAAACCAAAATGAACATGTGATTATCTGCCCTGTTAACTAGTTCTCATCTGTTTTTCTTATTAATCTCATTTTCTCTTGACCTTCCCCTTCCTACCTTCTTCTCTTTCTCAAAATCTTTGCACTTTGGGAAAGGAAAAAGTACCTATGTCAGTCAGTGTGACAATTAATCCCATTTGAAAGAGTGTAAGGAATAGATATGTGCACTAAGGTGCTATCAATTTTCACCTGGGCTGGTAAATTGTTTCTCCCCTTGGAAAACACAAAAAGCTCTTTGAGTACCAAGTATGTTGGCCACGCTTGCATCCAGCCTACTAAGAATGAACTAGTTGGTTTTCTGTCAGAAAGCATAAACAACAAAGTTCCAGTTAAATATTTTCTGTAGAAAATATTCAAAAGCTAAGAGACAGAGTAAGGATATGGAGGAGAGAGGTGAATGGTTGATTACTGGCCTGGGTTTATGTGTTTTAAAAGTGTAACCAAAATTTCTAATAAAGCAAAAGACTTGTATGTGCTCTACCTTAATATAATCTCAAATGTAAAGGCCATTTTGTTAACAGTCTTTGTTCCAGATACAGACTAACATAACTGATGTGGATTTATATTGTACTTAGTGTTGAATGAGCAAGACTAGATGGAATTCTGATTCTGTTTAACTACTTTGAATATGAAACTTACTGCCTAAAATAGGGCATGGGGACACAATATTAAACAAACTAAAAATGACTGGCCACTCTGAAATAAGTAGATATTCTACTTCTTCTCAAAAATTTATTTATTTATTTATTTATTTAATGTGCTGTGAGTGTACTGCCTACGTGTGTGTAAGTGCACCTGTGTTGTGCAGTGACTGAGGAGCTCAGAAGAGAGCATTGAATCCCCTGTAACTGGAGCCATCACGTGGGTACTGGGAACTGAACCCAGGTCCTCTGCAATTGCAATCAGTGCTCTTAACTGCTGAGCCATTTCTCCAGCCCTGATATTCTAGTTTCTTCAGGATTGTCTTCATCTTTGTTACTATTTCATGTTATTAAAACATTATTCCATAAAATATACCTAGAAATGTGCCCTGAAAACTCAAATACCAGGGGCTTTTTACTTCGTAAGATGCCAGCTCTCTGAAACATAATGATCATGTGAGGAACTTTAGATCCCAGACACACAGTGCAGAGGCCATTGTATATGCTATGCCTCAAGCATTTTCTCAGTTCATCAATGTTAGGGCACCTACTACAAGGTCTGGAAATACCTGATGAGCCATGTGCTGTTGCCAGCTCTGATATAGCCTCACTTGGGCCCCTGGAGAGCATATCTGAGACTGGGAGTGCCCTTCCTTCCTCTCTTCCATTGTAAATCCAAGTAGAAACAGATAGGATACCATTCACAGTGACAAAGGGCTAGTAGGAATTTCCTCAGCATTTCCATACATGCATGTGCATACATCAACACTGTCTTTTCTAGGTCTCTAGAGAAGCGTTTCTGTTTTAATCTTCAAGGGGAGGGGGAACATCATACATAAACTGAATATATAAACTAAAATTATGGAAACCCTTTTAGCCTGGTCTTTGTCTGTTGTATATTGGAAGGAAGCCTGCTTTATTCTTCCATGCACCTTTTTCCCTCCCTTAGCATTTCTGAAGTCCAAATGCATCTTCCAGTCACTGCCTGGCAGCTGTCATTATGTAGTTGTCATCGCCTGCACAAACTGGTAGAATGAGTGTCAGTAGTTTGTAACAAAATCCCAGAGATGTTCATTGAGTACAAAATGCTGTCTCCTAACACTCCTGATGGCAACAGATTGATACTGTGTGGAAAAGCATTGGTTTTGACAACTCTGGGCTGGAAAGTAACCCAGAGGAATTAGAACTCTTTTATGAAACTTATTTTTCTTTTTGTAATATAGATTACTGGCATTTAAAAATATTTTTGTTGTTTGTTTCTGTAGTCTTTTGAGACAGGGTCTCACTATGTAGTACTGGCTGGTCTGGAACTCACTATGCAGATTAGACTAGCCTCGAACTCACAGAGAGCCATCTGTCCCTGTCTCCTGCTGGGATTAAAGGTATGTGCCATCCTGCCCCATTGATGATGGACATCTTGAGAAAATCTAACTAAATTTAAAGCCACTTGTTCAAGAGGTATAAAAATGCCTGATCTTAATGTAATTGACAGGGCTTCCCCCAGTGGTGGATGAGTTAATATGTTATATAAGTTATGATGTCTTGGGTTCAGAGAAATGCAGTAGTCATTCCCTCCTTACACTGTGGTATTTTTGAACAATCATCATTGCTATTTTAAACATCAAAGTTGTAGCAGTTTGCTCACTGGTCAGTCCACTCATTTCACAATTATTCACTTAGGGCTGCTTTGAGGCAGGCACCATTGAGGGCTGGAAGTGTGCCAGTGAATAAAGCCAGTCTCTCTTGAAGCTTGTGTTCAGAGAGAACATTAAGTACCAATGGCAAATGACAGAAACTGAAAAGAAAAGGTGAAATTCAAAACATTGTGGTGCTGGCCTATAATTCTACTACTTGGGAGACAGTCCAGAAGATCTGGAGTTCTGCTATATAGAGAGCTTGCGGTCAGCCTAGGGTATAAGAGACTTGACTGGTAAAGGAAAGTGGAGGGAAGGAGAGAGAAAGGAAGAAGGGAAAAGAGAAGAGGAGAAAGAAGGAAAGAAAAGAAAAAACAAAAGTAAAGGGCAGTGTTAGGTAAGCTATTTAGGAGAAGTCTCTCTGATAAGTGAGAGTTAAATAGGAACTTAAGGGAACTAAAGGAGAGATCTTAATATAATAACTCAATGGCAAATTGTAATTGTTTAGAGAAAGGACATATTCACAGTCCTTAAGGCTAGAATGAAGTTCATTGATTCAAAGAACAGGTGACAGATATGAATGGACTTGAACCAGCTAGAGAGGGAGAATAAGATAAAAGATCTGCAGAAGCAGGGGAGGTGGGGCTCACAATTTGAGGTAGTCCTACTGTGAGGTGGGAGCTTTAGGCAACTCTACACTGGAGGAGAACCACCATTTTGTGTCTCTGCCACCTAGAATGGAAGCAGCAAGACCTACTGATAGGTGATAAGAATATTCAGAGAGGGATGTTGGTATCTTAGACCAATCTGATAGTTATATTAAGATGAGAAGCTGATGGGATTGTCAGCATGGTATTGAAATCATAAGTAGCGCCAGTAGAAGTAAAGTAAGATGTTTCTTTAAGTATTAGTTATATGCTCATCTCTTAGAAAACTTTGGGAATTAGACACTACAGAATAACTTTTCCTGGAGTAAAACAAGCCTTGCTTATTTAAAACTTGTCTTCTTGCTGCTAAGGAGGAAGTATCCCTTGAGTCTAAGAGCTTAAGACCAGCTTGGGCAACACAGTGAGACCCCAAACAGATGAACAAAATTTCCTCTCTCCCTCCCTCCCTAATTTACTAGGCTTGTGGAATCTTTCAAGGCTATGAAATGTTATCCCTAGGAACTTCTAGTTGGGGAGATAAGTCAGAATTTCTGTAGCAGTTTGTAATATTATATGATTAAGGATCAAATGTCATTGAGTTAGAGTTGAGGAAAAGTAGAACTTTCTGTAAATTGGCACATCAAGAATGGCTTCACAGAAGAGGCAATACTTGAGCTGCATTGATAATATACAAATTTTTTTAGAGCAGTTTCTGGTATACACACACACAGTAAAAAAGCTCAGTACCATCTACCCCTGGCAGCCTTCTTCCCCACCACCACATCCAACACTAGAGTGGTTCATGTAGTACCACTGATGACCCAACAGTCACTGACATGTCATCATCACCCACAACCCACAGGATGCACAGGGTGGTCTCCTGAGGGTATGTATTGAGTTTTGACAAGTACATAATGACCTGCATCTACTCTTATGATCATGCAGACTTAATTTCATTATCCTAAAAACTCTCTTTGCCTCTTCATCCCTACCTCCCCTAACCCTTGGTGATGACTAACTTCTGTTTCCATAATTGTAACATTTCCAGATGTTATATAACTAGAATCATATAAAATAATGATTTTTCAGATTGACTTCTTTCACTTAGCATATGCCTTTAAGTTTCTGCCATACCCTGTGTGGTTTACTAGCTCCCCCATCCCTTTTTTAATGCTCACCCACAATTTGTCACTGACCTACAGAAGGACATTTTGACTTATCCCTCTTTTTGAAAAGTATAGGAAGAACTGCTATATGCATCCCTATGTAGACATAAGTTTTCTACTCATTTGGGTAAATTCCCAGGAACACAATCACTGAAATTGTGGTAGAGTATTTAATTTTTTAAGAAATTGCCAAATTGTCTTCCAAAGTACCTGTCCCATTTCACATTCTCACCTGCAATAAATAAAAGCACCTATTGCTCTACATCCTATAATATTTGCTATTGTCATTGGTCCAGATTTTGGCCATCCAAATAGGAATGGAATGCTGCTTCTGTATTTTACTTTGCATTTCCCTAATGGCAGTAATATTGAATATCTTTTCATATGCTGATTTTCTATTTGTATGCCTTTGGTAAGATGTCTGTTCAGATGTTTTGCCTATTTTTAAAATATTATTTTTTAATTTTATGTGCATGAATGTTTTACCTGCATGTATATAAGGGCACCCATGTCATGCAGTGCCCCCAGAAGTCAGAAGAGGGTGTGGGATCCCCTGGAACTGGGGTTATAGACAGTTGTTAGAGACCTTGTGGGTGCTGGGAACTGAAACCAGGTCCTCTGCAAGAGGAGCCAGTGCTCGTAACTGCTGAGTCATCTCTCCAGCTCCTCTCTTGCCTGTTTTTAAATTGGATTATTTCTCTCTTACTGAGCTTTAGAAACTGTAGTTTTTGGATAGCAGTCCTTTATCAGATGTATGTTTTGCAGATGCGTTTGTCCCCATCTATGGCTTCAGTTATTTATTTGATTGAACTCCATCTTGAAGGATCATTAACTATTCAAGAGAAGTAATAGTATTTACAAGACACCAAGGAAGAATAATAGTTATAAACAACTATTGTTTAAAGAGCACTAACTGTGGCCAGGTCACGTGGGTGTGATTTTTACATGTAGCACCTCATTTACTTTTAGCAGAGAAAGGGACACTCTTCTTATACTGTTTTCAAGATGGACAGCTGAGGCTAGGTCATTTGCCCAAGGGTTTAGAAGGAACACAACTCATATTTAACTGTAATCACTTTGACTCTAGGACTTCAGAATAACCTTTTTGGAAAGTAAGAGATTTTAAATTTTAATTATTTTTATTTTCTGTGTATAAGTGTTTTGCCCTCATATATGTAAGTGTATCACATGTGTGCAGTGCTGTGGAGGTCAGAAGAGGGTATTGGATCCTCCTGGAACTGGAGTTAGAAGCGGTTGTTAGTCAGCATGTAGGTGCTAAGAACTGAACCCCAGTCCTCTGCGAGAGCAGCCAGTACTCCGAAACCTCTGAGCCAACTCTCTAGCCCTGGAAAGTAAGGCTTATATTAAAGACTGCATTGAGATGATTTTGGAGTAGGGAGTAGCTAGTGTGCTTAGTGCTTTAAATTCTACGACAGGGTATATAGATGTTAGATCTAAGTGGTTTTGGTAGTAAAATATTTTCTCAACAAAATACAATTTAGAGAACTTGGATTTTAAATAATAGACAGGTTTCCTCAGCAGGTTAAATCATTTGTGGCACCCTTGACTATAGATTCCTGTCACCGGCTTCAGGCAGTGGAGAGCCATGGGGAGTCTGTGTGACTCTGGAGGAGAGGGGATGTTTTGATGAAGGGAGCATTCACAGAGTGTGTCTCTTCCACACAAGACTATGTGGAAGAGACCTTATGACAGAGCATCAGACTGTTGTAGTTCAAGGCTAATGTGATATGAAGGTCTAGCCTAAGGTAGCAAATGGGAAGAACAGAGGAAATAATGTTTGCAAGTGATTTTTTTAAAGGAAAATTAGCAATACTTGTACAGCAAATGGGAAAGAATCAAAGCTTCAGTCTCTATTAACCAAGAGAATGTGATGACTGGCTAGTGAGAAGAACTTTACGGCTGAGGCTCCTTTGGTAGAGAAATGACTGAAATTTGAAATCAAGACACCTTTTAGGAACCTGACAAACTGAAGCTGATAAGAGAAGGAAACTAGTGAAGATAAGGATTAGACAAAGCAACATTAATGTTGTAAAGCTCATCAGTGATGCAAACTCATAAGAAACTGCCAAATATATATAACTGCTAACAGAGGCTGCCAGTTGATTAATAGCTCAATCTTAAGAACAGTGGAGGTGAGCTGGAGGAGATGGCTCAGTGGTTAAGAGCATTGGCTGCTCTTGAAGAATACCCAGGTTCGAATCACAGCATCCACATGGCAGCTAGCAACCACCTGTAACTCCAATTTTAGGGAATCTGATGCCCTCTTCTGATTTCTGTGGGCTTTGTACAACATGGTGCACTTAACATACGTTCCGGCAACACACTTATACACATAAAATAAAAGTAAATAAAAATTAAAAATTTAGAAAAAAGAACAGTGAAGCTGAGATTTCTTTGTAAGCATAGTGTATTGGTCCCATAGTTCATTTGTGTGTCTTCCTAATCCCCACTACACTGACAGGAAAACAGTACAAAAATTGTGCAAAGGCATAAGGACTGGAGAGCAAGGGAGGAGCCTTAGCAGGGGCTAGGGAGCAGAGACCTGCTCACACCAGAATAGAGGGTTGATCTCCCATAAAGGCCTGCTGTGATAGAAGATGGAAGACTCTTCTTTGGACAAAGTTAGCTGTCCATGAGAAAACATCTGCTGGTGATAACATTCTGGAACTAGATTATCTTACCATGAAACCCACTAGTCATGCAATCCTACTCATTGCCCAAAGAGCTTCCAGGGATTTACTTTTAACTAGCCAGGGACGACCAGACACAAGAAGAAGCCGAAACTTCCGATGAAGCAATAGGAAACAGAAAAAAAATTTTTTACATATGCACAACTTCAGAGAGAAAAGAGTAGAAACTTTGAAGTAGGAACAAGCAATAAAAAGCAAAAATAGATTGTTAGAAGTTAAAAATAAGCAAAAGAAAAAAGTTCTATAGAGGAGTTTTAAGATAAAGTGATGAAAATCTTAGCACTTAGATACAGAGAAGACTAAAAGAATCAAAAGTCAGAAAAGTACAGAGTTAATTCATGTGGTCCTAAGGTAGACTAAAAGGATTTCCAGGAAGAGAGATCCATAAAAGCAAGGGAAATGAAATTGTCCAAGATGTAATACAAAAAAAATTTCCAGAATTAAAGGATATGAATCTCCATATTAAAAGAGACCAAAAGGTTCCCATCATAATAAAGGAATAAAAATGCACAGTAAGGCACATTATTTTGAAGGTGATTATATTTATTTTATTGTTGCAGTAGAAAGAAGCAATAAACTTGTGGAGCTGCAAAAGCATGCAACTTTATAAAAAATATAAAGCATCTGAGGTGCCCATATAGGTTAAAGTTGGCTTGCCTTGTACCATGCACCAAGACTGACAGTGGTTTGATTATTGACAATAAGTTTAAAAACAAATTTAAGGACCATCGGCTACTGCTGACCTCTTAGGTTATATAGGTGAGAAGCCATTAGTAAATGTTTAAATCTCTGCAAACACATATGTTTACAAAAACAGGTCTAAAACCAAGACTCTGAGACAATGGTGATGTTTGCTCTGGGGAAGAGATCCTTGTTTATCATGCTTGAACACATTCTTTCGACCTTTGACCGAAAGTTTTTTTTTTCCTTCCCCTTTTCAATATTGGTTTTCTTCAATTTGATTTTTCAAATATCACCCTGTCCTACAAGGTTGGTTTATCACACATCTTGAACAAATGAAAGTCTTCAGGCATTGGGGGCTCATTTGAGGATGCCACTGGGCTGAGATGGTCCTTACTCAAAGCAAGACTGATAAGGCACATCAAAGATTAAGGGAAAGTTATTGATGCCTATGGCTCAATACATTGGCTTGCCTTTCAGAATGGAGGAGCAACAGAAAGAAAACAGAGATACATGCCTTCAGAGGTTTTTGTTGTTGTTGTAGTTTGTTTGTTTGTTTTGTCTTTTGAGACAGGGTCTCCCTTAGCTCCAGCTGGCCGGAGGAGTGCTGGGACTAAAAGCATGTGTCACTATGCCCAGTTTCCATCAGAGTTTTGAATTAAGGGATTTCAAATTCAGCCAAACACTTGAGTCATATGTTAGAATTTGGCATTTTAGACGTACATCATCCAAAAACATGCACTTCTCATGCATCTTTTATCAGGGAACTACCGGGTGATTTGGTCTAAATTCAACTAAATCTAGTAGATATTTAGGTACCTAGGTATCTAGTAGATATTTTTAATGTGGCACCATCTATACAGTAACTTATCTCGTAAATATTTATAGATCTAAGTTGAAAGGTTCAGAAAACAAAGATAATTTCACATCTGCCTTTGATAAATTTATAATTTACTAATCTGGGACAGTGCAGATAAATAACTGTACGAAACATAAAAAGCACAAATATTCTCATTTAGATACTGTGGGAACAGCCCAGATCTGACTAGTAGAAGGACTTCAGGAAGGCAACTGTTTGGGATATTTCTCATAAAATAGATCAAGTTTTCAAAAGCAGTTGTGGAAAGAACAGCATTCTAGTCAAGAAACAATATAACAAGAATTGAAGAGATGAAAAGCTCAACACTTATTAAAATAAGTAACCCAGTTCTGCTGGAGTGAGGAAAAGTCAGGGAGAAGAGACTGAGAGTCAGACTAGTGTGAGAATATGTGAGAATCATGAGAACTAGTGAGAATTAGTGAGAATCATGCTTGTCCATTAGACTTAATGGGAGACATTGAGAGATGTCCACGAAAAAAGCTCTTTTAGGTCCTTCAGACTGACCATAATTTTTGCCTACTAGATGGAAATCATCACAGGTGTGATGTAATTTCTCTTTGTCTTTGATACATTCTTTATTGCTTAGCATTGAATAGGCATACATTAAATATTTGTTGAATTATAGTTTAAATGAACATGATAATAGAGAATTTTAAGAAAGAGGAAAGATTATCTAACACTTGTTAGCTAGAGAACAAGTAGGATCCTGATTGGTTGTTATTAGAAATGAGAGCCAAGTACAGTAGCATACATCTGTAATCCTAGTACTTGAGAAGCTGAAGCAGGAAGATCAGAAGTTCAAGGCCAACCTTAGCTACATGGTAAGCTGAGACCAGCCTGAGAGATCCTAGAGGAAGAGGAAGAAGAACAGGAAGAAGGGGAAAGGTGGTGATGCACACCTATAATCCTAGTATTCAAGGAGATTGAAGTAAGATGATTGTAATTTTTAGGCCAGCCTAGGCTACATAATGAGACTGTGCATGATGGAAGAAGGAAGAGGAGGAAGTGGGGAGGTGGGTGGAGGGTGGAGACCACAGAAATAGTATTGCAGAGGAAGACTCGGGTAGGACCAGCAGTGCAGAATTTAGGAGTGAGGGAGTGGCGACCTGATCAGGTAACTGCCATCTTTGGAGCAATTTGAAGGCTGAACAGCTCCTTCTATTCTGATTATCTCCCCTGTATCCTGATTGTCCTGGCCTTTCTTCGTGCTTTGTTGACATTTAAGGGCTCTTACTGTCTTTCCCAAAGGCTGTATCCATTGCATCTGAAAAATGAAAATTCTCAGAGAATCACTAGATACGCTGAGTGGAAGGACTCACTGTACACTTCATCTGGGTAGCAATGTTGTGGTGAGGGGAAGCAAAAGATTGGATAAAGTAACTGGTTTCTACAGTTATGGGCTTTAGAGAAGCACTGAGCATTTATGTGAGCAGCAGAGGAGAAAGCCATACCTGTGCTGTATCTGGCACTGTGTTCCTACTTCCCTACATTAAATAAAATATTACTTTGGAGCACTTTTAGGATTTCAGTAGGTTCATTGCAATTACTTTTTGTCATTTCCCCCCAAAGTGTCAAATTTATACACCTTGAAGGAGTCAGGAATGTTTGCCATGAGATCAGTTTCTTGCCTCACAGGAAGGGTATCATATTGTTCCACTTTGGTGATATTTCAAGTGGTGACAGATTGACATTTTCATTAAGTTCTATAATGTTTCATTAGATATGTTCTTCTAATTCATAATTCTGATTTGAAAAAAATCTGAGAGTCATGAGAAAAGAGTCAACCTAGTAGTCATCTGAGACAGTATATAAATTCTCTTTTTGTAATTTTCAAAAGGTATTTTTTCAAATACTTTAACCCATGTGTTTTAGTTAAATTTCATTAAATTGGCATATTTATATGACTTATCTCTGAAAGTTCACACTTTTTTTTAATCTGAAAATTATAATACATTTTTTCAGCAAAAACATTTTAGTTGTATTTATATAATTATGAGATTTCACTTTGTGTAGTAACCGCGCAGTACAATAGTTTTCCTAGTGGGCCTGTAAAATGTGAAGCCATAAGTAAAACTGCTGGGGTTCCCAGAGGGGCCCTGATCAGTCCTAGGTTCTTGTTGCCTGAGAGAATCCTGGGATACATCTAAGAGGAGCTGGGGACTCTGGTAACTATGCCCATCCCAGGTCAGCAACCATGTTCTGTTTTAGTTCATCATAACTTCATGGGAACCTAAGTCTAGAATTCTGAAGCCAATCTATTAAGGAAGCAAGAAATTCCATTTTTTAAAGGATTTTGGTTGGAGTTTGTACATTCATAAATCCCAGCAATCATCCTATTTTCATTTCTATCGCTCTGATAAAATGCCTTGGCACAAAGCAACTTAAGGGAGAAAGATTTTGTTTTGGCTCACAGTTTCAGGTCACAGCACACCATGTGGGGATTCTTGGTAACAGGAACTGAAAGTAGCTTGTCACATCATATCCATAGTCAGGGGCATAGGGAAGTAAACATGTGCATGCTGCTTCCTTGCTTGCTTGTGCTCACCTTGGTTCCTCTACTCTTTTACAGAGTTCAGAACCCATGCCTTGGGAATGGTGCTACCCACATCAATTAACTTAAGACAATTCCTCACAGACATGCCCATGGGTCAGCCCAATATAAACAATTCCTCATCGAGACTCTTCCCAGGTGATTCTGTGTTGTGTCAAGTTGACAATTAAAGCTAACCATCACACAACATTTAAAATGTTTACAAACACTGTAAACCTGAAAAGAAAAAAATCACATTTGCAGGCGCTTCAACCCTTGGGTTGCCTCTTTGGACTTTCACCCCTCAGTGGGAATTTGACTACCTGCAGTGAACTCCACTGTCTGGCTCAAACCACCATCATCTCTCTCCTTGAGTTGTTGCATTTCCCTCTCAGTTTCTCTTCTTGTTTGTTCCCCAAAGTCAGTTCTCAACCCAGCAACTATTGTTATCCTGCTCAGCTCAGATGAGTCAAATCTTGTCTCCTTGTGAGACCTCTGATCTAGTGGCCTTCATGTGCCTGGAAAGCCTTTTAAATGAGTTTGCTCTTTCATACAACTGAACATGCTGTTTGTGGAGTTTGACCAGTTTCTGGGGTGCCCTCAAGTCATCCTTTCTCTTTTCCAGGTTCAGTGTACTTGGCTCCTTTTTAATGGCACTAGTCTCCAGAAATCCTGTCACCCTTAGCCCCAACTGCATGGGCTTTTTGGATCAAAGTCCAAGTTTTTCTGCTTTTCTTTTTCATTTTTATTTTGGGTATATGCATGTTTTGCCTGCATGTATGTAAATGCACCTGTGTCATGCAGTGCCCACTAAGGCCAGAAAAGGGTGTTGGATCCCCTGGCACTGGAGTTGTGAATGGTTGTTAGCTGCCATGTGGGTCCTGGGAACTAAACACAGGTCCTGCTAAAGGACTTGCTTTTCCTTTTGCTCTCATTTCTAACTATAAACCTAGCTAAAAGCAACTTCAGTGACATGTTGCAGACTGAATGCTGAACTGCCTTGAAATTTCCTTTATGAGATTAGTCTAATATCTTTAAATAGTCTCCCTCAAAGTGCCAGGACACAGACAAATACAAGTTCTTTAACAAAATGTGGCAGGAATGACTTCTATTCTAGTTCCCAGTAGAGCTGCTGTTCCCATCTGAAACCTCACAAAGCAGAGTCTTTACTGTTTGTGTTTCTGTTGATAGTCTAATCATCTGAGCTCACTTATCCAAACTCCTGCAAATTTCTCCTACACCCACTTTCAAAGACTTAAGAACTTCATGACTAAGTTTTGTCACAGCAACAACTTCACTTCTCTGGCAGTAGTTTTCAGTTAGTTTTATCTTCTCAGTGGCAAAATACCTGGCATAAACCACTTAAAGGGAAACGTTTATTTTACTCTGTAGTTTCTGAGGTTTTAGCCCATTATTGTGGTAGCAGCAGCATGTGGCAGAGGCTGCTCACTTCATGGCAGGTAGTAAGCTCAGAGAGAGAATGAGATAGTATATAACCTTCAAAGGCATGACCCCTGTGACTCACCTTCTCAGGGTTGACCCCACTTCCTAAAGTTTCCACTACCTCCCCAAATAGTGCCTCCAGCCAGGGCCAAGTATTCAACACAAGAGTTGGTGTGGAGGGGGTGAGGATGGATTACATAGTCAAACTATTATAATAGGAATCTTTATACATTGAGAGCAGAGAAGTTTTCTTGTTCTATTGATATATAAGAGGAAGAGTGGAAAACAGAATCCATTCATTAAATATACTTTTGAAATTACTCATTTATTAAAATTTTCATCTGCACATGCATTTGTGTTTGTGTTGTGTTGTGTTGTGTTGTAGGGGAAGAGAGAGTAACTTGTTTAGGCATGATTGTCAATTTTCTTTCTATTTACTGTTTTGGATAAATATACTGGAATACTGCCAGAATTTTAGGTGTCTGAATACTAATTTTGCTGAAATTAGATGGAACAGCTATCCCTGCCAATTTTCTATCTAAATTATGCAGAAATTTGACTCTTGTAAGGCATAACTCTGGTCAAAAATAGAGTCCTAATTTTCTAGTTAGTCAGTAAGACTTTCAAAAGACTAATTATTCTTGTTTTAGCCTTTTTTTTTTACTTAGTAAAAGAAATCAAAGAAAAGGAAAATACAGTAAAAATTACTGCTCATTGTTCTCATGTAACCCATATGTAGATTTGCAATGTTAAAGAATATAATTTTTTTTAATGTCATAAAGTAGGAGTGAGCGCAGAAAACAATTAGTGCATCTCTGAAATGTAGTGTAGCTGTCGACTGTAATCACTCAAGTAATGGTCAGTAATGGAATACAAAGGGTTATCTTTTAGCTAATCCTCAAGTGATGGAATTGGTATAGCTTTGATTCTTCTCTTAGCCTTCCAGGGTTTAGAAGAGTGAGACAAAAGTGATTATGGGAACTAGAGGGAGCCACTGGAGGCCACACGGAGAGAAGACCTTATCTCAAGCAATTAATCAAGAAACTCATATTGTGGGACAATTACTCAGAGTTAATTCTAAAATAGCTTTAGAGCCTCAGGTCTTGAGTTTTTTTTTTTTTTTCTTCTCCACCTGAATTTTATCAAGGTCATTTAGAGCTCAGGGAAAGTGTTAGATTATAATAAAGGTTTAGTTAAAAGTACATGTATCACACCTGTAAGTGTGTGCAATCTGAAAACATGAACAAAGGTGTGGCTTTATTTTCATTGTGTGGTAGGTTAGCTATGCAGAACAGATTGAGGCTTAGTTCCTGAGATGGACAGACTTTCTCCACGTACATTCTTAGGTGCCTTGGTCTCTGCCACCTGGAGCTTACGAGGACTGGAGTCAATCTTTTTGAAGTTAGGTGGACTTGCCTGACCTTGTGGAAGTTGGATAGTAATGTTTGCCTAGTTTTTGTGTCCATAGCGTGTCCTCTAATGATTGATTTACTATTGGTTGTGGTTGTTTTAGTCTGACCATCATCTTCAGCTTCACCTTACTGTGTTTTCACACTGGTTGTTTTCCAACTCTATTGTTTGTGTGTCTTATCTTTATTCTCTCTTGTTCTCCTGAAGAATAAGAATTTGAAGGTCTTCCCTCTACGTTCTCTGCCCTCCTTCTTGCCTCTTCCTTCTTTCTGTCAGGCTGCATGCTGACTTGGCCAGTATCTCCCTGTCGCCCAAGGTACTCACTGGATACCTTGGACAGATCCCAAGCTTTGGATTCTCTGCAGGCCTCCACACAGTCCCCATCCAGGTGTTTCTCTGCCTACCCAGGGGACAAGCTGATGCCCTCAGTGTGACTTTTGCCCTTGTGCTCCTTCCTCCCTGAAATGCTTATTTAAGCATCATTCAAGGTCACATCTTCTTGTCTGGTCTTGTTTCAACATTACTTGTTCCTCAGTGACTATCTCACTTTCCTGTCCTTCTCCACACAAATTGACTTCCCATCTCTTAATCACTGTGAATTATCCTTTATAAAATATGTGGGAAAGAAATCTTGTCCTTTTTTTTCGACTTCCCTACAAATTGCCAGTGATTATATATCTCTAGCCTGGTAAAGATCAGATTTTAAAATCCAGAGTCTGCTTTCTACTAGAACACCTATCAACTGAAAACCATTGCAAGGTGAAAAAATAAGTCGAACCACTATCACACACTCAGGTCTGTCTTTCATTGTCATCAGCCTATAATGGTTAACAGCTAATGGTGAAGTTAGTTGCTGTCTCAGTGAGATTTAATTGGAGAAATAGAGAAGAATGGCATGTTCATGATCAAACATTGTAATTCTTTATTCAGCATCTTAGAATGACTAGAGAATACTCTGAAAAGATGATGTTAAGTTTGAGCTTTACAGAATGAGAGAGTGAGGCAGGAGTACTCCTTCAAGAGGAAAGCAGCACATGGGGTAAAGTCCCTGGGAGGAAATTTGATAAAAATGCCATGTGGCTGGGCACTCTAGGAATGACTGTATCGTTCATTAAACTAAAATGTTTCTCAGACTGAATTTGGAAAGACATCTAGGTATGTCCCAGTTACCTTCTGTGGTAGTTAGTATGAATTATCAACTTGAAAAAAATCTAAGAGCACCTTAGAGATGGGCCTCTGGCATGCCTGTAAGGGATTATCTGGATTATGCAGTTGAGTTTGGAAGACCTACCTACCTACTGTGGGTGGCACCATTCCTAGCCAGGGCATCCTGAGCTATAGGGGTGGAGAAAGCAAAGAGCACTAACGTGCACATGCACTTTGTTCTCTTCTGACTGCGCACATGATGTGACCAGCTGCTTCAAGCTCTTGATGCCATGCCTTCCCCACTGTGATGGAGTGTAACCTAGAACTGTAAACTAAAACAAACCTTTCTCCCTTAAGTTGCCTTTGTCTATTATTTTATTATACCAACAGGGGAAGAAACTAAGACACAGAGTATCAAGTATACTTTTTCTTTCCATAAAGTGCTTATGAGAAATGAAGTTGTTTTCAAGTAAATCTTCTTATTTTAAGTCACTAATTTGTATAGGTATTCAGTATTGATGAAATTATATTCATGTAGTAATATACCTGCAGATTCTGATTTGGGGAATTTGCATATTTTTTACAGATACTTGTAACCCCAGCATACTCATGACATGCCCAGGATCATTTACCTGACACTTGGGGGTCCTACCTGAGGCTGACCCCCACCTTTCTTTCAGCTCTCATATGAACTGGTACCATTTTCATGAATTGTGTTATACTCTGTGGCCCCCAAGCAGAGCCACATCCTCTCTACTGTTCTTAAGCCAGAAAAAAATAGGATATAGAGTAAGCTTCCTTTAAGCCCAAGTTACATTGCTGTTAGCTAGTAGTTCAGTGTTAATCAATCAGCACTACAGTAAATAAAGTGTTTTTAAACGGAAATGTGCATAGCTGGATGCGGTGGTGTGATCCCAGTACTCAGGAGACTGTGGGAAGAAGATGGCCATGAGTTCCAGGACAGCTTAGACCACAGAGCGACACCCTATCTCAGAAAACAAAAGAAGGAAGGAAAAAGAAGAAGAGGAGGAGCAGGGACGATGGCAGGATTGTAAAACACAATTAGAATTGATCATTTGATGAAAATGTGGCCCAAGACTCACAGAACCTAATTCCGTACTTTCCCTGGGAGCAGAGGTTTAGCGTTTACAAGTCAGTGTTTATAGCAAATTGTAGAAATAATGAGAACTGATTATGCACCCATGTGAACACATAATTAACATGTTACTGTATTGAACCTCAAAATTTATTGTCTTAAAACAGCAACTCTATTAGCTCACAATTTTGTGTTTTGATAATCTGCATTGGCTTGACTATATAGTTCTGCTGGATGTGGCTCAGCTCAGACACATGGTTGTGCTCAACTGGTAGTTGACAGCCTCACTTCCATGTCTGCTGCTTTGGCTGGAACTCTAGGCTCTGCTTTTCTTACCATGCAGCAGTCTAACCTAGGCTTGTTCATGAGCCAGTGGTTATGAGTTTCCCAGGAGCAGCAAAAAGTCAAGTTCCAGTGTGCAAGTGCTTTCCAAGCCTCTGTTTATGTCACATTTGCCAGCTGCAACCCAGTGGCTAATAATGCAAGTCAGATAGTCACCCAAATTCAAGTAGGCTCCACCCCTTTGTCACACTGTATTAACCCATTGAAAGTTTCAGGGAGAAGGAGAATTTCTTTGTGGTTTCATATATTAAACACTTGACTAAGATCTTTTTCAAAGTTATTTTATTATTAGCAGGGGCATGGCAGGCATGACATGATATTCATGTGGAGGTCAAAGAACAACTTTAGAGAGTTGGTTTTCTCCTTCTACCATGAGGTCCAGACATGGAACTCATCTTATCAGGCTGGTAAGTCTTGTACTTTTACCTGTGAGCTATCTGGCCCTTGCTGAGTTCTTTACATACTTTGTCTTCCTGTTACTCAAAAGCCAAAGAAGTGCTACTTTCTGTTAACCCAACTGTCAGCCAAGGAAATTGAAGTTCAGAAAGATGAGACAGCTGCACAGCCATTGATGGGCAGACACTCATAATACACGTCTATGTGGTGGCATGGTTTTTATTCTTTCTCTACTGTTTTACTTTCTGATAGGTAAATAGCTAATTTGTCTTTTGGGGTAGGGGAACAGCAGTAAGATTACTTTTATCAGTGTGGGAAAGAAGCAGCTGCCATTGTTTGTCTTAGAAAAAAATCTGTATCCCGTGCACAGCCTTCCTCTTGCAATAACTTTAACAAAATCATGATAATGGTGATTTGTGAATGTGTGGTGTTTGATTATAAATTTGATTCACATCAAGGGCTTACATCCTGGATATGGGATCTTAGTTGTAACAAAATTTATTCTGAACGACTTAAAGGAAGATGATTAAAATATTAGAAATACTGACATTGTCTGAAGAGATCTACTTGTATTTATTTCTTGTAAAAAATATCCACATATTACCATAGCTGAGCCCTATTGTGCTATTGTAATCATAGTTGAACCAAGAAGGGTGATTAACGATAGCAATTTATTGTATCTGAGGAAGAAAGAAAATAGGAGATGTTGTCGTTATCATAAATCATATCATAAATAACCAAAAAGAAGCACTAAGAATGCTTGTGTGGTGTCAGCAGCCAGCCCTTTCAGGCCCGTTAGTCCAGGATGTAGCCATAGAAACCCCAAAGTCATATTGTTATCTTAGTCTGCTGCAGTTATATGATACAACAGTATTAACATATAGATTAGGCCATTTATAATACTAGGTGTCATTTCAGGTTGGCTTGCTTATATCGTATTTTAGTTTTTTATTGTGCAGAATGTTAGTAGAATAGTACTTTTTTTTTATAGATCAGTGTGTATATCAGTATTTATAACACATCATCTTCACTCTGCTATAGATATATTCTGTCATTGATTGACTGTACTATATGAATTGTCATTGCCTAATTGTCTTATCTTTTACTAGTAATTTTATTTTTAAGTTTATTTACTTAGACTATGTATTTTTAAAAGTACATACCTGCTTATACATGCTGTGTTTTGAGGGCCTAATTTCTGTTAGAGTTTAAAAATATTTCCTGCAGGGATGTAGACGGGATTAAATTTTTTTAGCCCCACTTAGACTAAAGGATAAAATACCAAAGTGGATTACCATTATTTTGAATATCTCTGTTCCCCGTTTTCCTCCAAGGCACCCAGTATCCTTGTTTCTGACTACCTGTCCAGGCTCCCTCTCCTTTTAGCAGCAACTCACCTAAGCCTGACCTTCCTGGAAATATCCTGTGTTCCAGACCCATTTTATCCTCAACGTTTCATCAAATTATTTTCATCAATTATGTTCCATTTTCTCTGTCTTGGCACTAGGAATTTAGCTAGCTTCATTTGCTAATTTCAGTGTCTTCCAGGTATTTTGACATCAGCAGATTAAGGATTACTACCTTTATCCAAAGACATATATAAGTGGTCAGAATTTCAAACACTATTCTCTATTTTTCAATGGCATATTTAGGAGCAGGGATAGCTTTGTCCTGCTTTTCAGGCCATCCCCCATGTATGACCAACTACATGTAGAGTCAGCGTTAATAACAATAATATGAGAAATCTTAGGTCTTAGGGAGATTAAATGTCTGTGCTAAATTGAATCCCAGCTATAATTTCAGTTCAGTTCCATTTCTCATCAACATTTCTATTTCCACCCTTTCTTCTGTCCTTGTGTGCTTTACAAGAATCGCCTACAAGGATCCCTGTCCTACCATGAATTGATGGCCACAGGATGTGGGTGGTTTTGAGGACAGGAGATTGTGTCTGACGACTTTCTGTCTCTAGAATCTAACATAGTGCTGCCATAGTGGCGTTTAGATGGCACAAGGTAGATAACTGAGTCTTGAGTCACTTCCAGGAATTTGTTAAGATAATGTACATCTACTGTCCAAACAAATGTGAAGGTATTTGGGGGAGGAGAGAAAAAAAACAATTTAAATAATCTTGTTGATAAAAAGGAATGTTAGCACACTCCTGAATCCCAGTACTTAGAAGACTGAGACAGGGGGATTGCAAATCTGAGACACACCTGGGGCTACATAGAGAGAGTTCAAGGCCATCCTAGGAAACTGAACAAGACCCTATCTCTATGAGGAAAAAAAGGAAAGAAGAGAGGGAGGGAGGGAGGGAGGGAGGGAGGGAGGGAGGGAGGGAGGGAGGGAGGGAGGGAGGGAGGGAGGGAGGGAGAGTAAGTCTAGACATAAGAAATGTAGCTTTTAAATATATTCAATTTGGGGAAAATATATGTGAGCAGCATTTTATTGTCCTTTTAGTTAAAGTTTAAAAATAGAAGTGTATTTTCTGCTCAGTTTGAGAACATGACACTGAAGTTAAAGTTGCATGCATCTGTGTAGTTAATGAGATAAAAAGCTTTCATACCATGTGCAAACAATTTCCTTTTCTTAATGTGTATGAGCTTTTTAGATTATAGTGTTTCTTTAAAGGCATTTACTGTTCTAGTTAAAACGATATTCTGTTCTAAGTCAATATTTATCATCGCTTAGAATTAACCTCCCTAAAAATCCTTGTGGTGTGTTCAGATCTTATTGCCTTGTTTTTGTTTGAGACGTTTGGTAAAGAACCATGTTTTTCTCATTATTCCCAAATGCAGGAAGTGTGGGCTATTTGTGCCATCAGAGAAGGAGAATCGCAGTGAAGTTTGACTGTTCTGCCCTCACCAACATTTGTGAGATTTTAAATAGGTGGACACTAGTATGGATGTATTGTTTTCCTTTTATGTGATTTAAAGGGAACTTATGTTCAGCCATTCATAGTATTTCACAGCATTTCCTTTTTATTGCTGTTGTAAAAGCATTCCATATGTGCTAGTCTGCTTTCTATCGCTGTAACAAATACTGAAGTGATCGATGTATAAAGAGGAAAAGTTGATTTTGGCTCATAGTTTTAGAGGTTTCTCATGACTGATCAGCCTGTGGCCTCGAAGCATGTGAGGATGGGAGCACATAGCAGAGCTAACTTGCTCACCTCAGGACCAGGAAATAAAAGTGAGAAAGAAGAGACTGGAGCCTCACATTTCCTTTAGAGGGTACACCTCCATGCCTTGGAGACCTCCCAGAGGCCCCTGTTTATGAAGTTTCCACTACCTACCTACACGAAGCCTGGGACTAACCCTTAACAGTTGGGTTTTTAGGGGCAACTAAGACCCAAAGTGTAGCACCACACATGGAAAAACATTTGGCAGAATAAAAGGTTCCTTCTTATTGTGGCAGTGCTTTCTGTGGTGGGACTACATGGCAGTCACATCTTAGTGAATCTGTGTGAAAAGTAAAGCTGTTAGAACATAGACCTTTCATAGTGGCTTAGGAGGTTTTGAGTAGAAGGGTCCTTACAGTGACTTACTCTTCTTTGGTGGGCGTCTTATTTTTCTCCCTTAGAGGTATATGGGTTATGTCATACTTGTGGTATTCTTTGATAAATGACATTGCTAACAGTCAATTATAACAAATCATACATAGTTTTAAATAAATTTTCACAGAAAGGAAAAACAAAAGGCATATTGTTGCTAACCTTGGCCAAATTTTAACACAAGCAGAAAATAAAACACTGCCTTTTATAATTCTTTACCTGAGTATTAAATACATATCCAGAACTGGCTTCCTTTGCTGAAATGTCTCTTAAGAAGTCTGCCCAGCAACTATCAGTTGTCTTTGGGGTAGGACAGAGTGTTGGAACAGGTGGCCAATGTGGAGATGCACACTCTAACTTTGTGTCCTTGCTGTGACTGATTGTTCTTGGATTTTAGGGAGCAGAATTATTTTTTGCTTTTTCTTTTTGTTTGTTGTTACTTTTCCAAAAAGTACTTCAAGGCTAATGTTATACTGTATACCTGTACTGTTGGGCAGTGCCCCCCCCCTTTTTTTTGCGGTTTTGTTTTGTTTTGGCTTTTAAGACAGGGTCTCCCTGTGGCCCAGCTGACCTGGAGCTCACTGTGTAGACCAGGCTGGCCTTGATCTCATAGAGATCCAGCTGCCTCTGCCTCCCAAGTGCTGAGTTTAAAGGCGTGCACCCTCACACCTGGCCTAGCAGTGTCATTTTTTTTTCCTGTAGTGATAAATTTTACTGTGCTCTCAAGGGAAATGATACTAATGTCCAGATCTGCTAGAGCAAGAAAGAAAAGACTAAGAAATTGAAGAGCTTGCCTAAAATTTCACTACTAATAGCTTTCCTTGAACTAATGTTTATGCCAATATTTATTTATGTATGGAAGCATTCTTTCCTCAGCTTTCAAAATATTGAGATTGTAGAAATGATATCAGCTATCTTGTGATATTTTTTCTTGAACAAATTAGGCAGTTTTAAAAGAAATTTTTTTTTACAGCCAAGGAAATATTAAAGCATTTATAACTAAAACAAAGCAACCCCTCCTAGCTTATAGAGTCCTATTTTGAATCAAGCTTTTAAAGTTTTTAAAAGTTGTTTCATTTAAACATGAGCACCTGTCATTAATTTTTATGCTTTCATGAATTATCTGAGCTTTAAGTTGAAAATGAATCAATATTTTTTTAAAGTTTTATATGAAACTCTTACATTTTTTTTCTGAACTAAGCCTGACATACTTCCTTCAGCTCAGATACTTACCTGGCATCCATCTTGCCAGTTCCAATCTGGTCGAATTGCAAACTTGTAGAATAATAGTTTAAACACAAGAAAGCACAAATGATTAGAAGGAAGCATAAAATGGCTCAGTGGGTTAAGGCCAAGCCTGATGACCCAAGTTCAATCCCCAGTATCTACATGGTAGGAGAGAACCTACTTATGTGAGTTCTCTGACTTCCACATGCACACTATACACACACTCTCAAAAATAAATAAATTAAATGTAATACAAATTTTTTTGGGGGGGAAAGAAAGCACAAATTTTCAAGTCTCTGATTATAAGCATGGCCTTACATCTAAAAGACCCGAAGCTATTTTACTGGTAGCCTAAGATGTACCCTTCCCAGGAACTTCTTAAGTTAGAACATGTTCTTTCTGGTCTCCCAGGGCCTTTCTCAGGTGCACAACGCGGCTCATACTGTGAGAGCTAATGTAGGTCCAAACCAGCCTCCAGAGTTAGAAGAGACTGTGCTTTAACATACTCTACAGGCCTGTTTTCGTGCTAACCCAAACCTTTTCTGCCTTGGCATCTTTGGGATTTATGACCTTTTGTAGAATAAAAGGAAGTTCTGGACTGGAGAGGTGGCTCAGCAGCAAAGAGTGCTGGCTGCTCTTACAGGGGACCTGGGTTCGATTCCCAGCACCCACATGGCAGCTAACAGCTGTCCTTAACTCCAGTTCCAGGGAATCCAGTGCCCTCTTCTGACCTCTATGGACATTGCATGACACAGGTATATTTACATACATGCAAGCAAAACACTCATGTACATAAAATAAAAATAATAAAATATTTAAAAAATATCTTAAAAATTTTTTTTAAATAAAGGGAGATTTTGAAACATGGAAATAGAAGGCTAGATAGGCACTTCAGTGGTTAGAGCACCTGCCTAGCATGCATGAGACCACAGGTTTGAGTCCCAGCACTGGAAGGAAAGAGAAAACAGAAATATAATACAGGTATTCTTCTTTGTTTTGTTTTTGAGACATGTTTTCATGTATACCATGCTGGCCTCCAACTTGCTATGTAAGTAAGGATGACTTTAAATTTCTGATCTTCCTGCCTTCACCTTCCAAGTGCTGGGATTATAGTCATGTGCTACCATACTCAGGCTTATTCATTGCTGGAGATCCTACTCAGGACCTCAGGCAAACACTCTACCAACTGAGCTACATCCCCTGCCCCCAATAAGTACTCTAAATCCTAAGCCATCTCTTTTCAGATTGTTTACAGGTTTACTTCTTAGCAGTTGAGCAAATTTGAAAACTGACCAGTTCTTATGAGGTTAAGGAGGGAAGAAAATGCTCAAATGATCTGCATATCATAGGCATAGCACATCATACATTTTCTGTGAAGGACCAGATAAGAAGTATTCTAGACTGTCTTTGTTATACATACAACGAAAATACAGTAGAGCCCAGAAGTTCAGATTGGAGGGAAATGGACAAAGTGGTCTGAAAGGACTTCTGTGTTCCTGCGGTGACTGCAGGAGAGATGATGGTGACATTGTAAAGTAACAGTAGCGGTAATTATGTCACATTGTTTTTATGTCATCGAGTACTTTCAGGTTCATTGCCTCATCATTTACTCTGGATGCTTCTGTAGTCTGGCTTCTGCTGTTAGCCTTCATTTTCCTTGATCTTTTAAATATTGACTTGATTCACTATAATTCTATTTTAAAATTTTCATTAGTTTACTTGTGTATGTGCACGTACCATGGGATACACATAGAGGCCAGAGGACAGCTTGCACTATTCAGTTCGCCCCGGTCATATGGGTCCTGGGTCATCAGCTTAGCAGCAAGTATCTTTTCCCACTAAGCCATTATTTCCAACCTTAGGCTTCCTTTTTAGAACTCCTTGTTCCTTAAGCTCTTTTGACATCTGATCCACCATGTATTTTATCAGTTCTTCGTCCCCCTTTCTTGGTGTATTGGTATTCCTCAGAATTCTGAACCTGCCACCTCTTTTTTTTTTTTTTTTTTTTAACCTCGTTCATACATCCATTGTTATGATCTCAGTTATCTCAACAAAGAGCCTTCTCTCACATCCTCCATCTGGTATTTGGAATGTCAGAGTATTTTTAGCTGCCTATCAGACATCACTGACTGAATGTTCATCAAACTCTGTGTCTGTAAGTCAAGCTTAATAATCATTATCATCCTCCATTTCCTGTTTCTGTAATGATGACATTTATTACTCTGGACCTTAAAGTCTTGGACTTCTGCTTGAATCTTTCAACTCATATCTGAGCATTTTTCAGAACTTCTCTATTCTGTCTTAAGACTGTCATTGATATCCACTGTTTCCCACTCATTCTGTCTGTCATGTGTTTCTGCCAGAATAATCTTACTAACACATGCCCCATTGTTTTTCCTCATTGTCTAAAACCCTCCCTATATCCAAACCACCAGAAGTCAGAAGTCTTGTGATGTGAATACAACTGTACCAAACTTTCTCCTGTGCCGCATCTTATCACCTGGTTCTTGCACGCTTACTATGTCCCGTGTCCTTCTTTCTATCACCTAACCATTCATCCTAGACTTTTCCACTTCTGGCTCTACTACTTGAAGTCCTTCCCATACATTTGACACTGTGATAATCTGATTCTCCCTGAACTCCTGTAGTACTTGGTCTATGGCCCTAATTACTTTTGATGTTCTACACAGATGCATTATTTTAGGTCATGAATTGTCCCTGTGGTGTTTTCATCCCTTATCACTATGTAGAATATGGTTAGTTAATATCTGTGCAAAGAAATAATCCAATCTTTTAAGAATTCAGTCAGGTAAGCAGGTTAAAGAATGTTAGCCCGTTTTTGAAAGGTCAGGAAACAGGAACAAGGAGGTTGAGAGATTGCCTAAGAGTTCTGTAGGGCCAGAACTCTAACCAAAACAGCTGTTTCAAATGTCTAAGCCAAACCTATTACATTGTACTGTGCTGCCTCTTCAAGTGGATATACACAGAATATGAATTGTGTCCAAATAATTAAAATTTGTTGCAGGATCTAGAGAGATGGCTCAGTAGTTAACAGCACTTACCACTCTTCCAGAGGACTGGGGTTTGGTTTCCAGGACCCACATGGTGCCTAACCACCACCTGCAGTGTCAGTTCTAATGCGAATCTAATCTAATGCTCTTTTCTGGATTGCGTGGGTATTGTACACACATGGTGCCCTTACTGCATAAAGGCAAACTACTCATACACATAAAATAAAGATAAATGAATTTTTAAAACTTGTTACAGAGATGTCTCAGTAAAGTGCTTGGTACATAAACTTGAGGACCTGAGTGTGATACACCAGAGCCCATGTAGCCCATGTGGTCTTTGGGTTCAAGGAGACCCTGTCTCAAAACATAAGGTGGAGAGTGATTAAAGAAGGTATCTGACATCAACCTCTGGCTTCTACACACAGGCACACTTGTTTACATGCACCTGCATACCCATGTATACATACAAAACGTCTTTATAAAAAAATGTCTTTCTGGGCTGGAGAGATGGCTTAGCATGTAAGAACACTGGCTGCTCTTGCTCTAGCTCCCATATGGTCACCCACAACCATCTGTCATTCCAGTTCCTAGGGACCTAACACCTTCTTTTGGCCTCCCTGGGTACCAGGAATGCATGTGGTGCAGATACATGTACACAGAACACTCATACACATAAAGTCAGTGTGTGTGTGTGTGTGTGTGTGTTGTGTTTTAAGAGGAACGGTGGGGACAGCATGAGAGGGACATGGAAGTAGAAAGCCAGTGTTCACTCAGACTAGGAGAAGGATTAAAGAAGCAGTTTTTCCGAGTTACTACTTGTGTGTGTGTGTGTGTGTGTGTGTGTGTGTGTGTGTGTGTCTTTTTGAAACAGAGTCTCCCTGTAGCCCCAGCTGGCCTAGAACTGACTATGTAGACCAGGCTGACCTTGAACTCACAGAAATCTACCTGCTTCTTCCTCCTGAGTGCTGGAATTAAAAACATTCACCACCAAGCCTGGCTCCTACTTGCCACTTTTAAAAGAATGCTGACTCCTAGGTTGGGAAGATCTACTTTACTCTATAAACCCTTAGGTTATTATTTTTTTTCTTCCCAAGAAATGGTGCTTGAAGCATTGTTTTGTTACTTTTTGTCAGATTCTAATAATTCTTTTTCCTTTCTTTACCAGAGGAAGAAGAAGAGCAGGTGCCCACTGATGGGGGTACCTCTGCAGAAGCCATGCAAGTTCCCTTGGAAGAAGATGATGAACTGGAGGAGGAGGAAATTATTAATGATGAAAATTTCTTGGGTAAGAGACCACTGGACAGTCCTGAGGCTGAAGAGATGCCCGCCATGAAGCGACCCCGACTCTTGAGCACTAAAGGGGACTCCCTGGATGTTGTACTGTTAGAAGCTCGAGAGCCTCTCAGCTCAATAAATGCACAAAAGATCCCACCCATGCTGTCTCCAGTGCATGTCCAGGACAGTGCTGAGTTAGCCCCTCCATCACCTGAGCCCCCAATGCTGGCTCCATTTGCAAAGTCACAGTTACCAACTGCGAAGCCATTAGAAGCCAAATCCTTCACACCCAAAACAAAGACTAAAACTAGCTCTCCGGGACAGAAAACTAAATCACCTAAAACTACCCCGTCACCAGCAATGGTGGGAAGTCCTATTCGGTCACCAAAAACTATCTCCAAAGAAAAGAAATCACCTGGACGTTCTAGGAGCCCCAAAAGCCCCAAGAGCCCCAAGACTGTGGCTCACACCCCCCAGCCCCCTGCCAGACCAGAAACACCAAATAGGACTCCTTCATCTACAGTGATTGAAAAACCTAGTAAAGAGACCATCCAGGTAAAACCTATACAGACTTCCCCGGATGCCGGGAGACTGAATAATGAGACGCAGCCAAAAAAGACTGCCGTCACTGATAAAACCATCGACGACTCCATTGACGCGGTGATCGCCCGAGCCTGTGCCGAGCGGGAGCCAGATCCCTTTGAGTTTTCTTCTGGATCAGAGTCCGAAGGAGACATTTTTACTAGCCCTAAGAGAATTTCAGGTTCGGAGTGCACAACTCCAAAAGCTTCCACGTCCTCGAACAATTTCACCAAATCAGGATCCACTCCCCTCCCTCTTTCAGGTGGGACTTCCAGTTCAGATAATTCATGGACGATGGATGCCTCCATTGATGAGGTTGTAAGGAAGGCGAAACTGGGAACTCCTTCCAATGTGCCTCCCAGCTTCCCTTACATCTCTTCTCCCTCAGTGTCTCCTCCCACTCCGGAACCTCTCCACAAGGTGTATGAGGAGAAAACCAAGCTGCCTTCATCAGTGGAGGTAAAGAAGAAGTTGAAAAAAGAATTGAAGACAAAGTTGAAAAAGAAAGAGAAGCAGAGAGATAAGGAGAGGGAAAAAGACAAAAACAAAGAAAAAAACAAAGAGAAGGATAAAGTGAAAGACAGAGAAAAGGAAAAGGAGGCCGGCAAGGAAGCCAGGTACCCGTGGAAGGAGTTTCTGAAAGAGGAAGACTCTGATCCCTACAAGTTTAAAATCAAAGAATTTGAAGACATTGATGCAAAAATGCGATTGAAAGATGGAATTGTTAGGAAGGAGAAAGAGAAGCACAAAGACAAGAAGAAAGATCGAGACAGGAGCAAGAGAGACAAGGACAGGAGAGACAAGGACAGGGCCAAAGATAAAGGCCGAGAAGACAGGATGAAGGCTCCCCCAACACCGCTGGTCCTACCCCCAAAGGAGATGGCGCTCCCCCTGTTCAGTGCCCCCGCAGCAGTGAGAGTCCCGGCCATGCTTCCTGCCTTGTCACCAATGCTCCCAGATAAACTGCTTGAGGACAAAGAAAAACCTAAGGAGAAGGAAAGGAAAAAAGACAAAAAGGAGAAGAAGAAAAAGAAAGAGAAAGAGAAGGAAAAGGAGAAGAAAGAGAAGGAAAGGGAGAAAGAGAAAAGGGAGAGAGAGAAGAGAGAGAGAGAAAAGGAGAGACACAAGCATGAAAAAGTAAGCAGTTTACCCATTTTGACACTCCTCGAACAAGGTCCTAGTGAAAATCTACAGGTAAACAAAGCCAGAAGTGAGATTTGTATTTTGGATGTGACTCACCCATCACTTAAGTTGGCACAATGTTTGTAATGCGGTTACAAAGACTAGCTTTAGTTTTGAAACCTATAAAGTTGTAATTAAACCCCATATATCCTAGGAGATGTTAAAAATTCATAATTTAAGAGGAATCTAGACACAGACTGTAAACTCAGTAGTCCCTAAACTTATCTCTAGCAGTTTTAAAACAGAGTTGTAAGCCTAAAGTGAACATTTTTGTTTAGTATCAAATCTATTACACAGTATCTTGTACTGACAGTTAAATACCCGGGAAAGCATCTATTTTCTAAAAGCATATAAAACCATGTTCCCTCTTGAAGAGGTTGGTAAGGCCAGAGGAAGGGCTTTTGTTTCCTTTTGAGCTATTCTGGCATTTACTGAGGGTCGTGGCTTTCTATAGCACTATTAGTAGTGTCTCTTATTCCTTCTGATTCCTGTTTTTAGATAGAACTCACTTCTTCAGATTTCATCCTGAGCATCTTGACTGGTGTGACAATGCAATGGGCAGAAAGTAGCTCCACACAGCAGAAAGAGATCCTCTGTTGTGTCAGGAAAGCAGACTTGCACAGAGCCCATCTAGATAACAGTTCCATTCCTTTAGGGATACTGATTAGGTTCTGCAGTTTTGTAGAGCCAGGACCTGTGTCCTAGGGACACATGATGTTGCCTCTGTTCTTACAACTTTGCTCTTCCTCATTGGTCCTGAGATTATTTTATAGTGGCTGATCTGTTGATTTGAATACTTCCAAAACAAGTAGCTCAGTATCCATAGGGCTGGGCAGAGAGACTCCCCATCCCCAGACGTGATCCTCCCCCTGTACTTGGCTGCAAAATAACATCCAGTCATTTTTCACACATAATAAATGTGCATTCTACTTACAGCAAATATGATACCAATGATTTTACAATGTTTTTAACCTCAAACTTACCTAGAAAAGTTAATTTGGCCAACAACAGCCTCATTTCTCTGCCTAACTTTATTCTTGTTGCCTCTTGGCTTCTCCACAATATAAATAGAATGGAAATTCTGGTATCAGTAACTGAACACTGGCAAGATAATGAGGCACAGAACACCAACTCCTGTTTCTTTTTTGTTTTAAGATTTATTTTTATTTATATGTATTTATCTGTGTATATATTTGTACATGTGGAGGCCAGAAAAGAACACCAGATCCCCTGAAGCTAGCATTACTAGCAGTTATGAGCCACCTGATATGGCTGCTGGGAACCAAACTCAGGTCCTCTGGAAAAGCAGCAAGTGCTCTTACACCTGAGCCAGCTCTCCAGACCATTATATTTCTGTCTTTACAATCATTTTAGCTTTATATTATTATGTTAATTGCATATTGTACTTGTCAGGTTTTGAAGCACTTTCATGCATTGCATTTTCAGAGCCTGATGTAACAACTGCCTCATAGATCCAGCAGGTATTGTTATCAGCATTTGTAAATGAGAAATAGCCTGAGGGAGTGGAAAGATCACATGTCCGCAAGAGTCAAGGGACTTCCTCCACTTGGTTCTCATTTTGAAGTGTTTATATTAGTCATGTGTCCATTTTGCATCTAGTAACTCAGCAGCTGAGCCCCCAGTAAAGCAAACATGGTGTCATCACATCCATCACCACCATGACTTTGGTGCCATTGCTTCCATGGCCATTGTGAACTTGCATGAAGCCTGTTCACAGGTTAGGCACTCACAGAGCATGCCTTTCTTTACTCAGGAGCTTCTAGATACCGAAAAGAAAAATATGCTGAGTTACTAGATGCACAATGGACACGTGACACCAAGGCAAAGACTCACACACCACTAACAGAGACAGATCTGTTGGAAGGGTACAAGTCCTTCTACCATTTTGACAGGTTATGGATCTAAGAAATAACAGTCTAAGAAGTTATCAAAGTTTACTATCTTATAAAACTTTAAAAAGTAGTAAACAGAATTGCTTATAGGTAAAACCTGAGTTCAAATCCTGACTTTTGTGAAATTGGACACACATGCACATACATACATATATCATATAAGTAAATATTACCTGAGTAAAAGAAGATGGTGGTGGTGCTATCCATTGTGAACTAACCTAAAAGTTAAAAGAAGTTACAGAGTTTGCTGTTTATTGGGGCTTTACTAACCAACCTCTTAGTACAGATGAGTCTACTATTGTTATACTCCAAAAATTTATTTCTCCTCCCAGCATTCTTTTAAATTTCAGTTCTTTATACTAATAGGAAAGAAACAAGGCTGGTATAACTTGTGGAAACACTATTGATAAGAAATAGAAACTTGCAAACATTAAGGCTTCTCTTTAACAGCCTTACTTAGTCTTCCCAGATTTCAAGCAAAATGAATAATTAAAAGCAATCCATAAATGGGATTGTGTGTAGCCTGCAAACTTTCTTAGATTATCTTTAGAAGAAAGACAATAAAGATCAATTAAATGGGGCTCACAAGATGGGTCAGCGAGTAAAGGCACTCGCTGTCAAACCTGTCAACCTGAATTCAGTCCCCAGAACCCACATGGTAGAGAAAACTGTTTCCCAATAGGTTATCATCTGACCTTTACACAGCTGCTGTAACACATGCATACCCATGCACATACCCTAAATAAATAAATGGGAAAACACTGAAAACCTGTGCCAGGGGCTGCAGATGGATCAGTGGTTACAAATACTGGCTGCTCTCATAGAGGACCCAGGTTCAGCTTCCAGCACCCACATGGTGGCTAACAACTGCCTGTAACTCCACTTCCAGAGATCCGACACTCTTTTGCCCTCTGGGGGCATTGCACACGTGGTACAGTTACATACATGCAGACAAAACACACATAAAAATTAAAAAACAAAACTGGGCCAGTAAGATTCTCAGCAGGCAAAGGAACTTGCTGCCAAACCTGTTAACCTGGATTTGAATCCCAGGACTCACATGGTAGAAGGGGAGAGCCAGCTCTCACAAGTTGTTCTCTGGCTTCACACTTTCTTTGTGGCACATATACCCTATGCCATCCCCATTCTCCTCCACACAAAATAAATGTAATATATATATATACTTAAAAAAAAACCCTACCCACATGTATTTTCCCCACTTTTAAATATTTTATTTATTATTTTTATTTTATGTGTATGGGTGTTTTGCCTACAGGTATGTAAGTGTACCACATGCCTGCATTGCACTGCAGAGGCCACGGGAGGGTATTGAATCCCCTGTAACTGGAGTTGTGGATGGTTGTTAGCTACCATGTGAGTGCTGGGAATTGAACCCCGGTCCTCTAGAGGAATAGCAGGTGTTCTTAAGCACTGAGTCATCACTCCAGCTCCTACTTAGGAAATTTTAACAGTTCTTTCCACATTTAGCAATACTAGTGCCCAATAAAGACGTCATTAATTACATAAGAATTGGCTTGATGAGCAGCAAGAGCTTTGAAGTCTAGCAGACTCAAGGTACGACCTAGAGCCAGCCTTTTAACTTCTTTAATCCTTAGGTATTTTATCTTTAAAACAGAGAAAATGATAACACCACAGATAACAAAGTAGCATCTTAGCCTTGAATAGTCACTGTGTGCCAAGTGCCATACTGAGCACCTTTTATAAGTTTAAGTCCTTACTGTAGCCCTCTAATGGGATAGTATAAATGATTGTCCCTGTAAGACAGAAAATTGATGATTAGAAAGGTGAGTAGACTTAACCTCAAATAACAACTTCTGCAGGAGGCAGAAGCTCAATCCAGGCCAGCAAGAGGTTGTAGTTCTCATTCCTAACTACTCTGTTTGCCTTCCCTGAATATTCAGCAAATAAAGACATGTGCAAGCTTTCGATTCCCCTTTGTGAACAGTAATATACATTAGTCAGCTTGGGAGTCTGGTTTGTCTCTTATTTAAAATGAGCCCAAACTAACAATTTTAGAAGAACCTACACTACTGACCAGTCATATACAAGCAATTACACTGACCAGTCATAAACGGTATAATAGCATAAACATCATCATACTAACAATACCTCACACAAAGAAGTTTTGTTTTGTTTTGTTGTATTTTTTGAGACAGGGTCTCACTAGGTAGCCTTGGCTGACCTGGAGCTCACTATGTAGACCAGGCTGGCTAGCCTGGAACTCACAAAAGATTGGCCTGCCTCTGCCTATCAAGTACTAGGATTCAAGGTGTGCACCACCATGCCTGGCCCTGGCAGTTTAAAATTTTTATTAAAATGTTTGTTGTTGTGTATGTTAATGTTTATGTTGTATGAGTTGATTTTTTAAAAAATCTGAACTGTTCAGATTTAGGTGAATGTACAGGATTACAGTAATTAAAATTTATTCTAGATTTTTTTTTAAATTCTTAGAATTTTAAGTGTGTTTTACAGGAAGAGTCATCATGAATAATCCAAGAAAATATCTTGTTATTTATGTTAGTAGAACTGAATACTTGTGTTCATAATCTTTGGAGGGGGGTGAGTAAAGGGAGGGAGAGAGGGATTGTGGTTTTAAGCATGTATGTATTCTTGTGGTACTAGGGATCAAATCCAGGGCCTTACACATGCCAGGCAAGCTCTCTACTGGAAAACTATACTCCTACCTCTGCTTATAATCTTAAATAGAGAACAAGCCAAAACCAAGATCCGGGAATGTATTCTTGTTTGAATATGGTCTGAGTGACACAGGTGTCACCCCCAAAAGACGATATCACCACCTGTAGATAAATAGACCCAGCACTGGTCCACAGCAACTACAGAGGCTGGACTTTGACAGTCACTGACCTGGTAGACATCCCAACCCTACACGGCTTAGTTAATCTGAACCTCTCTTTTAACATTTAGGACCTTTGCTTCCTTTCCTCTGTCCCTGCCTCACGTTCATACTAAGAAGAGAAAACATCACTAAATAATTTACCTCTGTTTAAAACCAGTTCTTGGAGCTAGGACTGAAGCTCAGGTCTTAGAGTGCTTACTTAGTATGCACTTACTTAGAAGTACCACGTAAGTCAGACATTGTGGCACATACCTTTAATCTCAGCATTTGGTAAGTGAAAGCAAGAGAATTAGAAGTTCCAGGTCATCCTTGGCTCCTTCATAAATTTGTGGCCAGACTGGACTACATGAGACCCTGTCTCAAAACAAAAACCCAAGTAAATTAAAAATCAAAATAATTCTTTCATACCTTCTTTAAGAATCCTTGGCATAGGAGGTCTCTTCTACCTTTTCATAGAAAACATTAAACCAGGCATGGTGGTGCTTGTCTTAATCCTAGCACTTGAGAGGCAGAGGCAAGTGGATCCCAGTGAGTTCTCAGCCCTCCAGGGTTACACACTGTGAAACCACAGCCTCTCCCCTCCCCAAGACATTTAAAATGAGTAAATAACTGACAATTTAGAATTTCCTTAGAAATGATTAGTAATGTTGAACATCAATTCATAGATAATTAAACCTTTGCACTAGAAACCTAGACTAATTTAGCAGGAATTCCCAGAACTTTGCCTACTGATAAACTGTTTCATTTGCACTAGCCCTGGCTATTTGTGAGTGGGTTAGCCTGGATAGAATGGTACTCCCAGTTATCATTTACAGGGTGTATGTAATCTCCAGGCCCAGCCACAACTCCACGCTTTGGTTCTCTAAACTGCTCTATGGGTTTGATATTGCTGTGCTGATTTTGCAGTTGAGAAAACTGTACCAAAAGGTTTAACTGACATGCCTCAAAAGTGAGGGCAAAACTGATGTGGCTAGGCCTATCTAGCCAAAGCCTGCATGCTGCAGCATACAAAGTAGCCTGTGTAGATGGCATGTCTAAGATACAGGTATTACTGGGATGGGTAAGAAAGGCTAATATTCAGGAGTAAGGTGGCACCAGTTCTGATAGTCCTTGAAGAAACCTCACAGAGCTCCCATTTAACTGCCATGTTTTTAAACACAGCAAAGTAATGACCTCAAAACTTAATGATTTCAGTAATACGGACTTTTAAAAAAACCTTTATTCTTTAATCTGTCCCTGAATCTCTTAGGATCTGCTGCCAAATAATCTTTTGTTGAATTAAACAGTTTAATTCTATAAAAAATCATAATCTTTTTCATCCCTTTAACAAAAGGTTTTCATCTTCTCTTTAAAGTAGTATAGTAGTCTCCTTTCTAATATTATCATCTGTCATAACTAGTAAAATGAAGGGTTTTTGGTAAATAAAGCAACACATTAAAATGGGGCGGGGAGAGTCCCTTCCCCATCTCTCATCACTCTCTTCTGCAAAGAAGCGGTAACCCAGCATTGAGATGAGAGTGTGTAAAGTTTTAGATATTTACTGAAGGCCACACCTTGGCTTCCTGTGAATGCACTTTGAGCACTTGCCAGAAGCCGGGTTGTCTCTGTCCTTTCTCCATGCTGGACACCACTTACTGTACTTGACCACAGCCAGACATTCCTCTGGATATTCTGAATAGTTCGTTGGTATTTCATTAGACTGTTTCCAAAAGGAAATCAGGTAAAGATCTTAACTGTTAAGAAAGACAATAAACGGATTACCAGTCACACCAGTTCAGTCCCCCAAAGTGCTGAGTGCTTCTATTTGGCCTTGGTACTAATTACCAGGATTTTCTGACATACCAGCACAGATGGGGGCTTGCTACCCTCACTTTGACCCTAGTTATTACACATATATGATAGAGGGTTTTTCTATCTCCCTCTTCCTCTCCCTCTCCCTCTCCCTCTTCCTCTCCCTCTCCCTCTCCCTCTTTTAATGAAAGGCATTTAACATTAAAAAATAAATAAAGTTGGACAGATTAAATTGACAGAGCTGCCCATTACCTTTGTAGAAAGTCCCTGTCAAAAGATAAACTTTAAAGCTGGAATGCATGAAAGAGTTCCAAGATAGAATTTAAATTTAAACTGATTCTTTAGAGATAAGCTTTTTAAAAATCCACCTCTTTGCTTCAAGTCAGGATTTTAAAAATAAATTTCCCCTTTAAATCTCTTGAGTGATTTTCATTTTTTGCAAGGCCGCACTGCTGGTGTCCTGGAAGAACGGAGAGTTAGAGCTTTATCAGTTGGTGCCCTGAGGTATGTGGCAAAGAAGCTCAATCCTTGAAGATTAGCAAAAAAAAATGCAGCACATGGCAATAAGGGGCTTATATGACTACTAGTATTAGTTCAGGTGAAAGAAGTATTGCTTATACATAAAACTGGACAAATCCACTGACAATGTATTTTTAGTTAGCTACAAAGAAGTCTTATATTGCTGGACTTTACCTCTTTGGTGAATTGGGAAGCTTAGTAATCCACTGTAAATGCTCTTCTGCTCGCCCCAATTCTTAGCATTACTCTAAAGTGCTGTTCTTTTATTTTAACCCTTAAAAACTCCTGTTGTCCCCAAAGTCTGGCTTCATGCCATTAAAGATGGCATTCATCATATTGTTTAAGTAATTGAAGTCATCTTTGTCATTCAGTTTGCTGTTTCTGGGAAAATCCACAAGGGAAACTATTTTTAAGTTGTAGGAAATAACTCTGTTTTGATTTTGATAAACATACAGTTAAAGTTAACAAAAAATCCAGGAAGAAGTTGTTGTTTAGAAATTATACTTTCCTTATATTAGTAACATCTTTATTAATCTCCTCCCTTTGAACAAAATGATCTTATAATTTTTTTCTATACTTCTATGGATTTTTTAAAGATAAATCTGACTTTATGACTGAAATTTAAGTGTTCAAGAAGTTTGTAGATAGGATTTCCATTTGTCTGAGGCTGCCTGAGATAGTCCCAGTTTTACGCATGCTTTATGATATAATTAATAGCTCCCTCTTTCACTACCAGGGGTGTCTTGTTTTAAGTGACTTGTTTTAGTCTGCATCTACTTCCTTTGCTTTATACTCAGCGTCCTGTGCTCACCATAGTCTCTGCGTCTGTTTAGATGATAGAGGACATGGTGATTACAGATGAGACTTTGAACAGAGGTAGCAGTATCATTCATCATAATCCAAATATCTGAATACCTTTGCCTTCAAGATTTGTACAGATCTGACTTCCACAGTGTATCCTCATTTTTGTTTGCTTATTTTTCACATATCATTTAACATTTTTAGAGTACTTCATAAATAGACCATGTCTTGGTTCTTTCTACCTGCAAGGCCACTTAAGACAGCACCAAAAATCTAGCTAGCTTAGTTGAAGGAAGGTAAGCCAAAATTAATCTCAATTTCTTTATAAATTTGTTCGCCTTTCATAAAGAAAAAAAAGATACCTTAGGACTCATCCTAGCTTTAACACATATATTTATCACTTATCATAAGAGACCTTGGTAAAGAGAGTGAACAGCTCCATTCAGGATGTGAGTATTTCACCATGATCCAAAGAGTGTCAGATAGCCAAGGAACCTATAGTCATAGTTGAATTTGTGTCAGGAGCCTTGGATTTGTACTATTTATTTACAAGTTGCAACTCTGAGCAAACCTTATTCTTTCTGAGTGGTTCATTATGTGGGGATACTGTCCCCTCTATATCTGTCTTACGGAGTCATGACTATCAGGTTAGATAATTTGTATAGGACATGCTTCTTAAAATACTATACAAGTCAGGTCTAGAAAGACTGCTCAAAGGTTAAGAGTGCTTACTACTCTGGCTGAGGAGGACTCTGGTTATGGTTCCAACACCCACATTGCAGCTTACAGCTGCCTTTAACTCCATTTGTATGGGATCTGATACTTTCTGGCCTCCATAGACTCCTGCACTCATGTAGTACACATAAACTTACACAAGCACGCATACATACATGCATACATACATACATACATAACACACAAACACTAAGTTATAATTGTCATACAGTATGGTAAAGAAATGAGCCAAACACACACTACATAATATAATAATTAGTAAAGCAGAGTTTGTTTGTTTGTTTTTAAGGTAGGGGAAATAGCTTTATTTTTAAAATCCAGCTTTAACAAATGTTAAATATTTAATAGTGGTGTTGTGAGTTGTAAAAGTGAATATTCCTAAGCAAGATGTTTTGGGGGCTGGTGGTTAAGAGCATTTCCTGCTCTTCCATAGGACACAGGTTCAGTTTCCAGCACCTACATGGTGGCTCTCATAGCCAGCTGTAACTCCCTCTTCTGGCCTCTGAGGGCATTGCATGCATATGGTGCATCTACACACATATAGGTAAAACATTCATAAAAATAAAGATGTTTCTGTGTGCTGTTTCCCTGAAGGGCAACTGTAGGTAACAATATACCATATATTTCAGAAAGGCAGAAGAAAAAATTTGGAAAGTTTTCACTAGAAAGAATTGATAAGGGCTGGAGAGATGGCTCTTTGGTTAAAAGCAGTTGCAGTCTGCCTTCCAGCAGATCTGAGTTCATTTCCCAAAAACCATATCAGGCAATCCACAGCTTCCTATAATTCCAGGGGATCTGATGCCCTCTTTTGGCCTTTGCAGACACACATACACACACATGCACAAATAAATAAATAATAGATCTTTTTTAAAAATTGAGGGGCTGGAGGGATGACCCAGTAGTTAAGAGCACTGGCTGCCCTTGCAGAGGACCTGGGTATGGTCCTCTTGTATGCAGGCAAAATGCTCATGAGTAAAATAAATCAAAAAAAAATTTTTTAAGCTTGTAAAATGTATGCATGTATCAGAAGATAATATAATAACCTTGTTAATGTGTATGGTTTTTATGTTTTAATGTGTCCATTTTTCAGTTATAAAAGAAATGCCACTCATAATACCTTATCACCTATGAATATGTGAATCTAAAGTTTTTAGAACTGAAGAAATGTAGAAAGTTTATGTACTTTTTCATTTTCTGAATCAAAAGGACTACATTCAAGCCCAGTTTTACTGTTCTGTTTAGTCTCAGAATGGAGAAAGAAAACCTAGGAAGTAGTTGCTTGTGTATGATCAGTTTAACTTTTAAAGCAGAGCCACCAAGTGGATCCAGTGCTTGTGGAGAAATGTGAGTGAGAACATGTAAAAAGTACTTGAACACAATGCTTGGCAGATTGGCTACACTTGTTTATTCTCCCACACGTGAGACAAGTGAGAAAAGTGTGGAATTCTTAAAAATTCACAGAAACAGAAATCAGACTATTCATTCTAGATTTTAGAGATGGAACTCTTTGTTCAAAAAAGAATCACGAAAATATACATGAAGTCAGTTAGTTACATGTAGATCTTGCTCTACTCCAGCCTTTGACCTTCTGAACCATAGGGAAAATCCCTTGTATGCTACTGTTGGAGAGTTAAATGAAAGAAAGACATTAACCAAAAGTGAAATTTTTAAGGAGAGGGTTTTTGAGGGCCGTTGGTACATTAAGATTTGGATTGTATAGTGTTTGCCTAGCATACTCAGAACCCTGGGATCGATATCCAGTACCAATAAAAATGTTTTTTAATCAGTATTTGTGTAGAGGAGGAAAATTTGAAGGCATGGTATATTTAATATTAAAATTGAACCATGGAAACTAGGGCCTGGGGATAGAGCCCCATGGTGAAGTGCTTGTCTCATGTTCAATCCCTCCCACTGAAACCGTGACAGCTGTAGAATGACAAGAAGAGAGGATGGAATAAGGTCAGGCAAAAGAAGAGGTCTTCACAGAGAGAAGGAAGGGATGTGGAAAATACACTGAGACATTTGGAAATAGTGAGTTTAAGGAATGGTCCTAGAGGCATAGTTGAGACAGACTCCAGATTAGAATGGGTTGAATAATAAATAATCGGTACAGAAACAGAGGCAATAGGAAAATAGCAAGGCAGTAAGTTAAAGACTGAAAAATATTAAGAGGTTGAAAGGAAGAAAAATTTTAGAATTAAACACATTTATACCAACCAACAAATGGGCCAATGAAGTGAGTAGATAGTTTTCAGAAAAAGAAAAACAAATGCCTGCAGTTGTTTTGAAAGGTGTTCAAAATCCCTAGTCATGAGGGAAATACAAATTAAAAATACTTTGAGATGCCACCTTACCCAAGTCAGAGTGGCTCTTGTCAAGAAATCAACAACAGATGTTGGAGAGGATGTGGAGAAAGGAGAACCTTGCTGGTGGAGTGCAGACTGGTGCAGCCACTATGGAAAATGTTTAAAATGGCCAGGTGTGGTGGCACACACCTTTAATCTCAGCACTCATGTGGCAGAGGCAGGCGGATCTTTGTGAGTTTCAAGGCCAGCCTGGTCTACAGTAGCAACTTCCAGGCCAGCTGGGACTACAGTAAACCCTATCTCAAAAAGACCTCCCCCAAATTAAAATGACACTGCCATATGACCCAAGTATCTCACTCATGGCCATCTACCCAGAGAATTCCGTATCTTACTATAGAGATATTTGTGTCCTCATGCTTATTGCTGCTCTGATCACTACAAGGAAATAGAACTGTCAACAGATGAATGTGATCATGAAAATCTGGTACATATATAAAAATGGAATCTTATTATCTCTCAAGAAAAATGAAATAGCCAGGTGTGGTGGCACATGCCTTTAATCCCTGCACTTGAGAGGCAAAGGCAGGCAGATCTCTGTGAGTTAGAAGCAAGCCTGGTCTACATAAGGAGTTTCAGACCAGCTAGCGCTACAGGGAGACCCTGTCTCAAAAAAGACCAACCAGAAGAAGAAAGAAAAATGAAATAAAAGAATACAGCAAAGTTGATGGCTCTAGAATGTATGATATTAAGTGAGATCCCCAGTCTCAGAAATAAAAAAAAAATGTTTTCCTCTTATGTAGATACTAGCTTGTAATGTATGTGTATGCATGTTAGCAAATGCATATGTAAGTATACTACAGTATTTAGAATTGAGAGAAAAAGGGTAATTTGAAAAGAAAAAGAACATAGTTTTCATCTGTTTTTTTTTTTTCCATGGTGGATGTGTTATTCAACATTCTGCACATTGAAGTGGCAGGAATCATTTCTGCATTCCACTAAGAGTCCAGTAAATGTCCCTTTTGACAAAGCAGTGATTGTGAGAGTTGGGCTTCCTTTTTTATTCCATTGTCCAATGCAATGGGAACTAGACATGATTAGACATTGATCTGTTGGATGTATTATACAAGATAATGACATTATTGTTCTTGGTAACTGATTTTTAATATTGCTAAAATTTTCTAATAAAACTTTAAATTTAAAAATAAGTACATGAAAAAAGAATGGAGGGGTTAAAAGTACTGTAAATAATTATGCTAACGAAGGAAGATTCTTTTTAAAATTCATTTTCTGTGTATGAGTGCTTTGCCTGCATCTGTAGAAGTGTGCCTGTTCATGCAGTGCCTGGAAAGAAGAGAGAAGAAGATCCCGTGGAACAGGAGTAACTGACAGTTGTTAACTACCATGTGGATGCTGGGAACCAAACCCAGGGAACCGAACCCAAGTTCTCTGAAAGAGCCACAAGTGCTCTTAACTGCTCGGCCATTTCTTCAGCCCCCAAAGAAGGTTCTTGAAAAGACTAGAAGAGATGAGCTTTATATGGGGTCCCAAGAAGTCTGAATGTTATTAGGGAGCTTACACAATGTACTTTAGGCCTCAATATTCTTTACCTGTGTAGTTTCCTGGCAAAAGGGTAAAAGAAATCATGGGAGGTTCTTGAAAGAGAAAAGCTTTGGACTCACTGCTTTATATTCAGCTTTAAATGTCTTTTAAGCACTTACATATCACTGTGATAGACCTGGGAAACAACAGTACACAAAGCACTATTTGAGTGAGGTGGAATCTAAGTAAACAAGTAGTACTGAAGTCATGGATGAAATGAAAACGTTTTCTAAGTTTCCTGTACCAGCATTCATTGCTCTGAAGGATGGTTTTAGGTCGGTTCTGGATGACTTATGTAATAACAAAGATGAAAGTTGAGGCTACATTTCAGATAAGTACTAATCCAACAAAAGTTTATTAAGTACATCATACATGCCAGGCACTGTTCTAGAGACTAGCCAAAACAAGTCTTGAGGTGGTGATAGGCTTTTAAAAGAACTGTAAGAAGAGGGGTAAATATATATGAGAAAGTACTAGATTAGATCCAGGAGCAAATAACTACATGATATACATTTAACAGTATGTATATATCTGCTTCCCCATATTCTTCCATTATGATTTAATTCTTGGGTTTCAGGTATGGAAATCATAGATTACAGATTGTTGTCAGATTATTGACTTACGTATTCCAAGATCAGGCCTGTTAAGTATCTGATCAATGGTTCTATACAGTGAAGGATTATCCCACCAAAAATAGATGTTAAACCCCTATTGAAAAATTCTTATGTAGATAATAATTTAGAACTACAGAATTTTTGCTGGGTTTGATTATTCAAAGTATTTATTATACCATAAGATCTTAACCAGAAATTATTAAGAGACCCTTTAATATCATATTTAATTTGTGTTTTTTCTGTCTGATTAATAACTTGAATATTTCAAAGTTTTAAACTTTTTCAAGGGTCATTGCCTTTACCATAAATACTTTCTAAAAAAAGTCTGTGGGTTTTTTTTTTTTTTCTTTTACATCCTTTTAGATTTTTTAACAAAAAATGGAATAGTTTAATCCTGTAACTATACTTGACTCTTCAGGGTTTTTTAAAAACTATTTATTGTTTTTAGTTTATGTGTATGAGGGTGTTGTCTCCATGTATGTAAGTGTACCCATGTTGTACACTGCCTGTGGAGGTCAGAAGAGGACATTGGATCCCCTGGAACTGGAGTTACAGATGTTTGTTAGCTGCCATGTGAGTGCTGGAAACTGAACCTGGGTCTTCTGCAAGAGCAGCCAGTGCCTCTTAACTGCTGAGCCATCTCTCCAGCCCCAACACTTTAGTTTGTTCATATGAAAAAGCAAAATTAAAATGAATTCTGTGTTCATCAAGTCCTATAAATAAATGCATTTAAATTTTTTATTATTTTCAATAATGTGTATGTGTGCGGGTTTTGTGTAGATAAGTGCACAGGAGACCAGAGGGATTAGTTCCCCTGAAGCTGGAGTTACAAGCCATCATGAACCACCCGATGTGGGTGCTGGAAATTCACCCAAGTCCTGTTCAAGAGGGTACACGTTCTGAGCTGTTGATCTATCTTGCTGCACCCCCAAATAAATGCACTTTATTGTATAGGGAAGATCTCATTGCAAGTCTTTCTAGTTATATTAAATCTGACAGTTACATAAATGTTCCACATAATGCTATGATAACAGTTTACATAGATGCAGGTATGGCAGCACACACCTTTAATTCTAGCGCTTGGAAGGGAGAGGCAATTGGATCTATATGAGATTGTGGCCAGGCAAGTATACATAGGAAGTTCCAGGTCTTCTGGGGCTACAGGGGGACTCTATCGCAATAATAATAATAAGTGAAGTACTGAAGAGATTAAGACAAATAAGCCAGCAACAACTGCCATATTAATATAATGTGACTAAAGTTCATAGACTTTCTCACAGTGTCCCAGCAGCTTCCAGTTATTAAGAAACATAGACTAAGGCTGGAGAAATGGCTAATTTGGTAAGGTGCTTGCCCTTACCAAAGGGCATGTGTATGAGGGTGTTGTCTCCATGTATGTAAGTGTACCCATGTTGTGTACCATGAGTTTAGATCCCTGGAAACCAAGTAAAAATTATGCGCCAGTGGCATGTGCCTATAACCTCAGCACTAGTGGGAGGCAGGAGTGGAGACAGTTGGATCCCTGAAGCTCATTGGCCAACCAAACTTAGCCAAATCTGTGAGATTCTGGTTCAGTGAGAATACCTGTCCCAAAAAAGTAAAAGTGGGACTGAAGAGATGGCCAAGTGGTTAAGAGCCCTGGCTGCTCTTGCAGAGGACCCAGGTTCAGTTCCCAAATCCACATGGCGACTAACAACGGTCAGTAAGTAACGCCCGTTTCAGGGAATTTGATGCCATCTCTAGCCTCTGTCGGCATTTCACAACACTAGTGCACTTACATACACAGAGGCAAGACATTCATGCACATAAAGTTAAAATAAGTAAATTTTTAAAAAATAAAGGTGAAGAATGATTGAGTAGACATCTGTTGTCCAACTCAGGCCTCCACATACTTGTGCATATGTACACTAACAGGTACTTATACCACACACACAACACACATACACTGAAAAAGACAGACTAGCTCAATTTGTCTTTTTGTCTAGCATTTTTAATTTATTAGGTTTGTGGGGACAGGGAAGTAGAAGAGCTAGGGAATTCTTCAGTAGAAAGGAATTTGTTTTTGACTGTAATGTACTAACTTCCACAGATAAAAGTGGAACCAGTCGTTCCAGCCCCAAGTCCAGTTATCCCCAGATTGACTCTACGAGTTGGTGCTGGCCAAGACAAGATGTAAGTATGAAGGTTGGCAATGAAAGTGAGGCCTACCATTCTCTACACTGTCCCAGTAGATGTAGGATTCTTCAGCACTTCCAGGTACGAACATGCAGCCAATTTTTATTCTGAGAGTTCTCTGCTACCAAGTTTTTATTGCTTTCTTCCTCCAGGTAAATGATCTTTACTTTATTTAATACATAGAATGCCTCCCTTTCCCTTTTTTTAAATTCTTTTTCTCTTTTTTAAAGATTAATATGTAACATTGATTCTGCATAGCATTTGAAGTTCTGGTTATCTGAAAAATATGAAGCTGTGTACTGAATGGATCAGTTGCCATATAACCCAAATGGGTATGGTGTTAGACCTTCTGAAGGTCACATCTGCCGCTGGACAGAGAATAAAGATTTAGATGACTCATGCTTTGTTCTGTTCCCATAAGACAGCCTACATATGGGGGACACAGATGTAATAGTGACAGCTGGAAGCCCATTCCTCCACTCTCATTGTTTTTCAGAGAAAGTGAGGAATGTAAATCTCGTGTTTGCTGTTTATCTTAATTTTCACAGAATCATCTTATCAGCCCAACTTGCTTTTTTAAATAGGTTTTTTTCATGTGTATGTGTATGCCTGAATTATGTATGTGTACCACATGTATGCAGATGCCTGTGGAATCTTATCTTTCTTTAAAGTAAATTAGTTGGATTTTTTTCATTCATCTTTTGAGGAAGTATTAAGTCCCACAATGTTCTTACATGTTTGTAATGAGATATGAAATATTGATATGTTTTGTAAATCATGTTGAATTACTTGCTCCGAAAAGCACACTGTATATCATGTTGATGAAATTAACAAGCTAAAAGAACAAGTTTATTATTTTTTTCTCAGTAAGCATGAAAGTGGAGCAGTTTCTGCTGCAGGCAAATACTACATAGAAAATAGAAGGCACTATGCGTCTCCTTAAGTTTTTTTTTTATTGTTGTTCTCAGTAGTTAATTTCATCTGAACGTTTTTGTGTATTTTATGTACTGCCTCTGTCCATTGTAAATGCATTTTGAAGTCCAGCAGGATTATAATGAATGGTTTTAGAAAAGCCAACATAGTCTTCCAAGAGAGTGTGCACTCCTGTGAAGAGTTAAGGGACAAAATCTGAATGGTTCATATTTCTCTTACCTAACTTATATAGGTAATTTTCACATTGTCCTTCTTAGTTTTGCCAGTAGAGACCTAAATAGCAGATAACAGGTGGTCATACTCCTGACAAACAGAAAATCTTATTTTTAAAAGTTGAATTTAACTCTTTTTAAACATAGTATCCGCTGTGCACACTACCTTTGATCTTACTTAGAGCAGTTGAATTGGGCTGAGCGGCTAGCTCAGTAGTAGTGCACTTGCTTAGCATGTGTAGTGCTCCAGGTTTGCTATCCAGCGCTGTCAAGAAAAAGTTTGAATAATATCCCAGTCCCTCAACCAGTAGGATGACAGAGGAATCCTGGCAGAGTGACTTTCCCACCATCTCCTTGGAAAGTCTATGTACTGTCTCGTTTCTCTAAGGGAAAGTTTTTTATTCATCATTCAGAAGGCACTTTCGCTAGTTCATATTTAATTCCTGTTTTCTCTGTAGGTTGTCAGTACTCAGCTGTAACTCCCACACAGAAATTTGGCTTGCTCACTCCCTTTAGAGAGAGACATTTTAAAAGGCTTTTTGACCTTGAGCATCTTTTGTTAATTTTGTTGACTGTTTATTCTATTTTCACCTTTCTATAAATGACTCATATCCCTAAGACATTGAAAGATGTGTAAACTAGATCCCATTACTCTGGAATGTCCAGCTTGAGAGAAATTAGAATAACCAGAGATTCTAGACAATTTGCCCTTGGAAGTAGTGTTATGTAACTTGTAAAATGTAGACATTTAGAAAATAACTTCCATGTTTTATGAAAGAGTCTTTGACTTTTGTAGAAAAGTTCTTATAATGAACAAAGAAATTAAGTTGTAACACATTACATGTTAAATTGAGGGAGGAGAGTAGAGAAGAAGAGGAGATGTTTAGATAAAATAGATTTGCATATAAATAGAAAATATGTAAAGATGGTAGGGGGATAAATTGTAGTTTAGTGAACTTGGGTCACACTCAACCTATTGCCTGTTTTTGTATGACTTGCAATTGTTTTTGCATTAAAGAATATTATGGGGCTGGAGTGATGGCTCAGTGATTAAGAGTGCTTGCTGCTCTTCCAAAGGACCAGAGTCCAGTTTCCAGCAATCACATCTGCAGATCACAGCTTCCTGTAATTCTAGCTCCAGATCTGAAGGCGTATTTTGATCTCTGCATGCATGTACATACATACATATAAACTTTGTAAAAAGAAAATTTACATTTATTTTATGACACATGAAATTGAGTGACATTCAAATTCCAGTAATGTTTTATTGTGGCAGTGGAAGGCTCCATGGACTGCTCCTTGGCTGTAATGGTGGAAAAGTGGTGAGGGTTCATATAACTGAGCATTTAGTTCTTGTCTGTGCACACTTGGGGGTGAGCTAATATTCTTATAGGTGAAATTAATGAGGAGACTGAGATTTTAAAACAAGGGAGCCTGTGTATTTCAAGGGGGAGGGATGTTTATTTTGCTGAAGGACAGTCTTTTGAAATTATAGGAAAAAGAAAAAACTTTTATAAGGTTCAAATTATACCCTCTGTCGGAAGATCTTTAAAACAATATTTAGTTTCTAAGTCTTAAAGAAATTAGGTCTTCTGCCCTTGATCCAGAAAAGTGCTTTGTGGTTAGATTGGGTCCTCTGTTCTTTGTTATTGTTCCTTGCAGCAAGACAGCAGTAATTTGTTTTTCCTTCGGTTTTATACCCTCTGAAGCTGTCTTCTGAGGGGTCTCTGATGAGCCAGTGCCTCTTCCTGGCAGTGTTGAAATTCAGGAGGACTTTTTAGAGACCTCAGAGTTATCAAACATGTCTCCTTGTAATGGACACCCAGAGTTCCCAACAGTCCACACTGAAGATGAAACAAAAGTGCTAACCTGGGACTATAGGCTCAGCACTGTCGGCGGGAACAGGGGAAGAAGCACTTAGAGCCAGGGAAGTATCTTGAGTTGGGGTTTCCTTTTGCCCATGAAAGGCCATCTAGAGCTCTGCTGTTCAGGATCCTAGGGTTCCCCCAGACAAAGAAGTGACATGAAGAGTTTAGGACCATGCTAAGATGTGCTAAGAGGCACCACAGCTATCCTGTGGCTTGCCATTTTGACCTGTTTTCTGAGCTACTTTATTTTGAGCAAGTGTAGAAGATATGGCTAACAGATGGTATTATTTTAGTCCTTGCTGTGAAGAAAACAGAGCTAGTAATGTGATAGAATTTCTAAGTTTAAAATACCAAACAGTATTTATAAAACAAGATTCTATTAAAGGACCCTCAAGGGAAAAGGTAATTTTTACATATTGGTAAAGTATAAAGAAAAACTATAAATTTGTGTAAAGCTTTGAAGATGATTACTGGTGGAGTCAGTGTTCTTCCCCACCCTTTACAAGTGCCCTCTCTAGTGTCTTCTCATAAGTGCCAGAAAGGGAGCTTTTGCCCCCACCCCCAAGCTAGGTTCCTACTGTGTAGCCCAGGCTAGACTGGAACTGAAGATCTTCCTTCCTCTGCCTCTAGCACTGAGACTGGGGCCATTTGTTATGCACCCAGCTCTGTGTTCTGCCCTTTTCAGTCTGGTAGACTAGACTTCCCAGTGGAGAGGCTCATGATCAGAGGAAGGTCAGTCTCCCTTTGCTCTCCCAGTGATCCTGCCTGTTCTCTGACCAGGTGATGGGGGAATCTGAGCCCGTCGGACAGCAGTGCTGCTCTCAGTGAGGTATTCTCAGTGAATACTGGGTATTCACTCTGTTTTCTAAGTACTAGGGTTAGGTTTGAGGTGTTCTTAGGGGCTGCTTTATTACTAACAGACCCCTGCCACTGTGTGGATTCCCAGTAGCAGCTGAGTTGAGTTCCTTACTTCAAGGAAGTCCTTTCCTTCTGCCTTTTCTGGGAGAAGTGCTGAGCTACTGACTCACTCCTATTCACATCATCTAGGTTTTGGCTACAATTCATAAGGTTTTGCTTAAGCCTAGTGAGGACTTTTTAATAGTTGTAGTTTCTCAATTAGTTTCATGTACTGTGAAAATGAGAGCTGAAACTTTGCTTATTAACCCTGAAAAACAAAAGGGTCAATCTTCTAAAACATAAAACATATATGTTATCTCTCTGTTTCCAAACTCTTGACAGCAGCAGTAGAGAACGATCATGGGGAATTATCAGAATAACCATTTAAAATATTTCTAAGGAAAATAAACACCTTTATACTTCAAAATGTAGCTAGTGACTGGCTGGTCAGTTCATTTGGTTAGAGAATGGTGCTAATAATGCCAAGGTTGAAGGTTTGATTCCTGTACAGGCCAGTGGTGCACACCTTTACTCGTAGCACTCGGGATGCGGAGGCAGGCAGATCTCTTGAGATAGAGGGCAATCTGGTCTACATATCGAGTTCCAGGCCAACTAGGACTACAGGGAAACTCTGTCTCAAAAGCCCCTGAGTCAGTCAATCAATCAATCAATAAATGTAGCCAGTGCATCTCTCAAAAGACTGAGGCAGGAGGATTGCTGCAAGTTTGAGACTAACCAGACTATGTAGCAAGATCTTTTCAAAATAAGTAACTAAATAATTAATTTTAAAAGTATAGCCAGATTTAACACAAAGATATCTACAGAGTGAAAAATGTATAGTGGTATTTTAGTGATAAAGTTCTTTAACAATAGCGAATAGTTTTTAATCACACTTTCTGTACTTAACTTGTTATACGTAAAGTCTAAATAAATTCAGGACAACTTAAGTGAAAGTATGTTATAGTAAAGAAGCAAATGGAAATTAGGTATGGCAGTGTATACCTTTAGTCCCAGCATTTGGGAGGCAGAGGCAAGACACTGTGCATTTGAGGCCAGCCTGGTCTACATAGCAAGTTCCAGACCAGCGAAGGCTAGATAGCGAGACTCTTGTCTCAAAAAACAAACAAAACAAAAAGCAAATTTAAAATTCCAAAATTTATAAATGCAATTTATGTTTTTTAGAAGACAGTTTTAAAATGACCTTGCTCTCACACTGGTGAGCGATGCTAAGCGTTGCTGCTAATTTATTTCCTGGCTGTCAGTGACTGAGAGGGGAAAGTCTGTCACTTTACTCTCCCCTGGGCTTCTGGTTGTCTCTGGGACAATTCTCAACCCTTCCCAGAGGAAACAGATAACTAAACATTTTCTTACTCAAATCTTCATCCATTTACTGACCTAGAATTATGATGAAGTTTAAAATAAATTTCTTTCCCTGAAGCATTGTAGTTTGTTTGTAAACACCAAAGATACAGTGTATTTGAGAGAGAAACTGGGATACCATCAGAACAAGCAGCTTTAGGTTTGGGGAAATGCTTTTACGACCCAGTAAAACAAGTGGGAAGATTAAAATCAAAGCATTTCTATCTTGCTTATAAACAATTACAGCTGTTCTTACATGGATGCCACATTAGAAGACTGAGGAAAATTTACTGGATTCCATTCTAATGCAATTAGAGCTAATTTTGTTCTTTAAATGAATAAAAGGTCAGCCAGTAAATCTAGCTTATCTAGAGTCCAGACTTCAATAAATTGTTTTATTTAATTTGTTGTAAAAGATCTTATCCTTAATGGGTCTAGGTCTTATTAGTTCACTTAGGTTTTAAAATATTTATGACCACTTTTTTAGATATGATTTGAATGATAGTTGGAAAGTTTCTCTCTGCAGTGTTATCAAGGCCCAAGATCACTAATTGAGTGAATATAGGAAGGTACTTAAGATTTGTTATCTGGAGAAAAAAAGCTGATTTGAACTTGCAGAATTTAAATGTTCTCTAACCTGTGACAGGCAAAGATAATTCATCTGTATTGTGGTAACCTTTTGGGTATGCTGCGATTATAATTTCCCCTAAGATCAATCTGCTCACACTTTGAGTGTTTCAGAAAGAATATATACCTACTGATGGAAACACTTAGACCTCTTAGGACATCAGAAAATATTAAATTTTTCACATTCTGTATCTCCTATCACTTTGCTTATTTCTCCACCTTTCCCACACCTATCTTGGTAGCATATAAAGTGATATTTGTGTCACTGCAGCAGCTCTGTCTAAGAATTTTGGCAGCCTTTTTCTTAATGTTGTGGCCCTCATCTCACACTGCAAACTGACAAGCCAGATTACTCTAGCTATTTGGATTTGTTCTTTGGATTTCTACCTACGTGTTTCCCCTTAGCTTGTCCTCTAGGGTCCAAAAACGAGTGCAGCAGCACCCTTCCTGCTTCTTATCTTTGTTTGCTTTGTTGTTGTTTTGAGACAGGGTCTCCCTGTAGCTCCAGCTGGTCTGGAACGTGTTCTATAGACCAGGCTGGTCTCAATCTCAAAGAGATCCACTCCCTCTACCTCTGGAATGCTGAGATTAAAAGTTGTCACCACTATGCTCACATCTTTCCTGATTCTTAAGATCTACCTCCTTCTTGTGTCTTTCCTCGTCCCCACCTGTCCCACCTTGGCGGGAGGTTCTTCTCTCCTGTCTCCTAGGCTCAGTGACATCCTCTTCTTTTTGTCTCTCTTTTTCCTCTGGCCTCTTCTTCTTATACCAAACCCTCTTACCTTCACTGGACTTAGAATTTCCTCTTCTCCTGGCCTCTGGATCACCTTACTAGTTTTTACACTTCACTTCAACCCCCTGTATTCTGGTTTCTGCCCAAGAAACAACTGAAACTTTTTTTTTTTTAATTTATATTCTCTGAAATTTCCATACATTTCTGTAGTGTGTATATATGATCATATCCTTGCACACTACATCCCTCTAACTCCTTATAGTGTCTTCCACTCCGTCTCTTTCCCAGTTTTTTCTTTATCTTTTTAAAAAATCTTTTATTGAATTTTTGTGTATTTTATAAAGAACATCTTAATCAACTTTATCCCTCCTTCCCCCATTAACACCCACTCATAGCTCCCCCTCCCACTGAATCTCATACATTATTTCATTTGTGGTAAGGCCTATCATGTCAGGTTAGTTTCCCTGGATGTCCCTTAGTCCAAGTTCATCCACTGAGGTCTAGACAACCCATTTACCTTTAAGAAGATCAGCTCTTCTTCACCCAGCAGTAATTAGCTGCCAGTAATTCTTTGAATAAGATTAGGGCCTGTTGTCCATTTCCATAGTTCTGTGCTGGGTTTTTGTCTGCTTGAATTTGCATGGGTCTTGTGTATGCTGACACCTTTGCTGTAGATTCATATGAGCAGGGTCCCAGGAGCTTGTACGACTCTATTTCCATATGGTCATGCACCTCCTCCCTGGCCATTCCAATCTTTTCACCTCCTCTTCTGCAGTGGTCCCTGAGCCCTGCGTGGGTGGATTTTAATATAGGAGTCCTGTCCAAGGACCCACATTGTATAGACTCTTATTCTCTACATTTTGGGCATTTGTGACCTTTTGTCTTCCTGGCCCTCTGCTGCATGAGGGAGCTTCATTGATGAGAATTGAAAGGTGCACTAGTGTTCTTTTTATCCCTGGTCCTGTGTTCCTTGAGCCTTAGATGAAGAGATTGTATCATAGACATGCCACTAAGACTTGGACAATTCACAGACAGTCTTTGTGTATGACCAGTTATAGAACTCTTTAATAATCTCTTTTGAAAAAGAAGCTTCTTTGATGGGTAGTAACTGGGATCCTTGTCTTTAAATTTAAGGATCCATATTTTACACATAGTAAGAAATTATATTTGTCTAGGAATGTTACAACCTTGGGGTTGTACAGCCTCTAAGATCTGTATCTCTCCAGCCACATGTATTTGGCTAGATTTACAATACCACACATGTGTTTCCTCCCATTGAGTGGGCTTTAAGTCCAATTAGGTAGCTGTTGATTAACCCCAACATAAAAGAGCCACCTACTGCATCAATGCAGTCATTGATGTAGTTATTAGACCTTGAAGCTGGTGTTGGGCCACTAATTTATGTTCTCTCTTAGAAGCTTTTGTAGTGTTCTCCAAAGTTATGAGAGCTAGCCTTCAGGAGAAGTGGCTTCCAGGTCAGTTCCAGCTCCATTTTTCCAAATCCTGTGTCCAAAGTATTTACTGTCTTCAGCAATAGGGTCTTGCCTTCAAATTCTGGGAGGCAATCAAGGGCTGTGGCAATAGCTATATAATTTTGGAAATCTCTTGGTCTACCCTGGCCAACAACTCAAAGGAAGGTTTCTCCTGTCTGGCAGTGTTTCTTGTTATATAGCCTTCAGCTATATACATGGACTCATGTAAAGATATTATATGTGTAATTTTTCAGTAGGTTTTTGGATTAATACGATTCTCTCTGTTTTTTTATACTAGCTAGGCATTATTTGTCTTTTCTCTGTCTCTGTCTCTCTGACTCTCTCCCTCCCTCCCTCCCTGACCCACTCTCTATGCCCTCCCTATTTAAAGTGTCCTCATTTTTTCCATTTCTCTCTTGATAATTCCTGTCTGCTATGGTCTCACCTCTCTTGAGCTCCTTTCTTTCTCTTTATCCCAACACAGTTCCTTGTATAACCCTCCCTCCTCCTTTCCACTTAACTACCCCCATTTTATACATTTCTTCCTTAGTAACACCTGTCTCCTACTGTTCTTCACGCTCAGGTTCCTTCTTTCCCTTTACCTCCTAGGTTACTTTCTGTTTCCCTGGTTCCTGCAGTTACATCAGGATATATACTCTCATATAAGGGTTTGGTGCTAGGATCCACAAATGAGGGAGAACATATGTCATTTGTTTTTCTGAGTCTGTGTTACTTCACTTAGCATAACACTCTCTAGTTCTATCTGTTTACCTGCAGATTTCATTGTTTCATCTTTCTTTATTGCTGAGTACAACTCCATTGTGTAAATGTACCACATTTTCATGAGCCTCTTGTCAGTCAAGGGACACTTAGATTGCCTCCACCTCTTAATACTACACAGAGGCCAGATCCAGGCACTTTCTTTCTAATTTATTTATTGCTTATATGCACGTTAGTGTATGACCATCCAGGGCAACCTACCAGGGCAACCTACCAGGGGCCACATCCCCAAAGAAGAGTGACTCTCTCTTCCTCATCAGCCATCAACTGCCCGTAGTTCCTTTGATAGGGTGAGGCCTCAGGTGTCTCGCGCCATTCGTTCGAGAATTTTGATTGCTTTGATCTTGCACAGGCAACCACAGCTGCTATGAATTGCTGTGTGTAACAGGCATGTCATCCAGAAGTCAGCATTTCACTCCTACAGGTTGTCCTTTGACCTTCACATGTGTTGTCATGACACATGTGTATACCCACACACATAAATAAATAAATAAATAAATAAATAAATAAATAAATGTAAAAAAAAATGAGCTGGGGATGTAGCTCAGTTGGTAGAGTGCTTGCTTGGTATGCACAAAGCCTGGGGTTTAATCCTTGGCCCCAAATAATACAGACATGGTAGGATGTGCCTATAATCCTAGCACGAGCAAAATGGAATCAGGAAGATTAGAAGTTCAAGGTTGTCTTTGGCTACACAGTAAGTTTGAGACTATCTTCAAATATATAAACCCTATCTTAATATAATAATAGCAGGAATAATAGTAAATTATTTAACTGTTTAAAAATGTATAACTTATGTACTCGAGAGATGGCTCAGCAGTTAAGAGCATTGACTGCTCTTGCAAAGGATTCAGTCCTCAGCACCAGATGGTAGCCAACAACCAGCCCTAACTCCAATTTCAGAGGATCCAACATGGCCTCCATGGACATTGCACATGCATGATGCACTTACATACATGCAGTCAAAGCACTCATACACATAAAATATAAATAATAAATAGAGAAATAGAAAAATGTATAACTTTAGAAAACAAAATCCCATCCCACAAATCTCACCCTATCTCCCAACAGTAGTATTACGGTGTATACTATTCTACAGCTGACCCCTGCCTTGCCTCGGTAACTATAGATTTTCATGTACTTTTATTTTAGTTTAATTATTAGAGCACTTCTTGTTAGCTTTGGGCGTGAACTTGGTTTTGAGCACAGCTCTGATGTATATTAGGACCTGACTGTGCAATACTGATGGGCCTGTATGTGGACATGTGAGTTTTGCTAAAACATAGGAGCAGTGCCTGTAAGTAACCTGATCAGGGTTGTTCATTTTGAACTAGGATGAGCAGAAGGAGTGAATCCAGTTACAAGTGGTAAATGGCCGTGGTCTCTTTCCCCTGTCATTCCATTCAAAGCCAAGTAGGTAAGGCAGAATGTCTTATTGTTTTTGTCGTTTTATTTGGCTTAGAATAAATACATGGACATTCACTTCTGTGTTACATATTTATGAGGGTACAGTCAAAGAGTCAGATAAAGTAAACTGGGAATTGCCTCTGCTGCTTTTTCTGGCCTCTCTAAGAGCATGAGCTGTCTTTCTGTACACATGTATGCATCTGTCCATCAGTACATGTGCTTTCAAATATTGCTACTATTCAGTTTTAAAAAAACAAAACGAAAAGCTCTTAATTGAATACATTTTCAGATCGCCTGGTATTTGAGGTCTGCTTATTTGTGTTCCCTACAATAAAAATTAAAATTAAAATTCAGATTTACCAGTCATTTCTCTGCCACTGCAAGGTGTAGACAGGAGTGGAGGAAAGAGGAAGAGCCTTGGAAGGTGCTTTCAAGGAGCCATTTGGAGCCCTGTTCGAACGGACACGTATAGAATGTGTTCTGGTCTCTTCACGTCCCAGTCCCTGCTCTTGTTCTTCCTCCACTGTTGCTTGTCCTCTTCTCAACCATTTTCCCTTCTATTTTCATATCATTTCTTTTTAAAATTGTTTTTTATTTTAATGACCCAGTGAGTTTCATTAGAGTTGCCTATAGGAGTTGCTTACAGAAGCAGCTTACCAGTGACTACACCCCTGAAGAAAATATCTCTCAATTTTAAATATATTTTGAAGTAGTAATGTTAGATTGTCCAAGCATGACTTCAGTAATGACTGAGTTTTATAACATTCCAGTGAGATACAATTTTTAATCACAATCTTATCCATTTTCCAAGTTCACTGAATATCATCTTACTGTTATTGATGTTTTCAGATAATTTAGGATATTATTCTGAGAAAAAAGTAAAAGTGTATTTGTTATGATTAACTCGTAACTGTAACATATTTTTACATAAAAACATCTTTTACTGAGTAAGTACCTGTCTTCTGTAGACTGTAAGGTCTAGGACCATTCATGTTAAATGTCCAGTTTTATTTGTCTTTGCTTTTTCTTGCTAACACCTCTTATTAGCTGAAGAGAAACAAACGCCTTTCTGAAATCACACCTTTTAGAAGCCTGACTTCAGGGAATGTGGGTTTTGGAAAGACCCCTCAAACCAGGCATGCTAGTTCACACCTGCAGTCTTAGTGGTCCAGAGGCAGATGGGCCATGAGTTTGAAGTCAGGCTGGCTTCCTCACTTTGAGGAGGCTCAAAGTGTCCAAACAAATGTTGATACTTATCTAGCAAGTATTTATTTATTCATAATACATGTAAATTGTGTCAAAGGATATACATTTAAAACAGGTCATTTATCACAGCTGTCCTTTCTCTGGAACAGCAATCTAAACATCACAGTAGAAGGTAGAGAGTGTTACTAACTGGAAGAGATATACCCCAAATTACAAGGTGATTGATTCTAGGGAGGAAGTGTTTTTTATTGAAAAATTAGGGGAAAGTTGAAATTTAGTAGAGCTCTAGGGGCAAAAAAAAATTTGGAAAAATGGACTAGATGACCCAGAGGATAACAGTGTTTGCCATCAAACCTGATGACGTGAATTCCACCCCTGGGTCCCACGTGGTGGGAGAAGAGAATTGAATTCCACACATTGCCTTCTGACTTTCTCATTCCACATGTGTGCCATGACCTCCATGTTTACACACACAAAAATCAAGGTTTATTTGTAATTATGTATATGTGATGTGTGTCTATGTACATGATGTGTGTCCCTGTGAAGGTACGTGCATGTAAGGTACTGGTATCCGTGGAGACCAGTGGAAAATGTTGAATCTGCAGTTACAAGCAGTTGTGAGACATCCAATGTGGGTGCTGGGAACCAAATTCTGGTTTTCTGCAAGAGAAGTGCCCACTCTTAACCACTGAGCTATCCCGTTAGCTGTCTCCCTCCCTTAAGAGGAAAATTAAAAACAAATGCGTTAAATAACACCCTGTGAAAACTCCCATGATAATCTATTGGTATAGTAGTATAAATACTACTTTGCTCTTTTATAACGTTTATTATTATTTTGTGTATGTATGTATGTGTGTGTGTGTGTGTGTGTGTGCCATAGTATGTTCAAAGAAGATCAAATGAGTGGTGAAATTTTATTAACTGTTAAATCTACCCAGGTGATGGGTATATGATTATACATCACTTTATTATCTTCTGTGTTTGAAAGTATACATTTAAAATGTTAATAGCTTTTTAAAAAGTTGGGGGTGCAGTGCTGGAGAGATGGCTCAGTGCAGAAGACCGGGGTTTGAATCCCAGCACCCACATGGGGCTAACAACCTTCCCTAACTACAGATCCAGGGGATCTGATGCCTTCTTATGTCCTCTGCAGGTGTTGCATGATATGGGTTTACCTACATACATGCAAACATAACACTCATAAAATAAATAAATCAAAAGAAATGTTAAAAACAAAACTGTTAGTATTATGTTCCAAATGTTGGGACTATTCAATTCAGGATGAGTTAGGGTCAGATACCATAAAAAGCATCTTCCAGCACTGCAGGGACTAGCAAGTAACAAGGAAGCATGCAACTAACCCTAGCTTAGTCTCTGTGTCCTGTAGCCAGAGTTTGTGTGTCTTCAGCAGTAGGGTCCTACTGTCTAGTTCCAGTAGACACACAAAAGCAATGGCAGTCGCCTGCATCATCTTAGAGCCTCTGAGGCTACCTAGCCATCGACTCATAGCTATCCTACTCAGTGTTTGTCTTTAAATTCCATGGATGTGTGAATAAAATGCTGGCCTCCTAAAGTCACCTGAAATGACGTGTTTCATCATACTTGGTATACTTTGAGGCTCATTATTTCTGTTTATTTTCCATTCAAAGGCAATTTTAAAAATTAATTTTCTAGGCAGGCTATGGTGGTGTACACCTTTAATCTCAGCACTGAGGAGGCAGAGGCAGGTGGATCTCTGTGAGTTCAAGACCAGCCTCATCTACAAGAAAGTTCCAGCTAAGCAGGGCTAGAGATCCTGCCTCAGAAACAAACCAAATTTAGTTTTTCTTGGCTAGGCATCTAGGCCAAGTGTTGTGGTGCTTGTCGTTAATTCTAGCACTTGGGAGACACAGGAAGGTGGATCTCTGTGGGTTTGAGGATAGCCTGGTCTACATAGTAAGTTCCAGGCCAGCCAGGGCTGCATAGTGAGGTCTTGTCTCAAAAAAACTAATTTTCTGAATATGGAGATCATTTACTTAACTCTGAAATTGAACATGTGTGATAAGATACATTCAGGGCAGTCTTACTTTACTTACCTGGTAGTTGACCATTTTGGTTGCTTTATTTTTAATAGCAATATTATCCCTTTAGTGCACCTTAGTGCAAGTGTGATGAAATGTGCATTATTCACTGCATATCTGAGTATTAATGCCCTTATAGGGTGTTGTATAGATTTTGAACATTTGACAAGAGAAATGTAATCACTCACCCCTCTCCCTTGGAAATGCAGATTCTGTAATGGCGATGTTTTTCTCTAATTACTTCATGCAGTTTGTTTCATTTTTCAAATGGGTCTTGCCTGCATTAAAAGATAAAATGTTTGCTACTTGAAGTGTACTTGGGCTATGACAAGATAAAATACCCGTTTTATGAGACAATGTAAATATTCAAGAGGCAAGCCATGAGTTTGAGGAATTAAATCCATTTATCGTTGTCTTATAATTATACAAATGTTAAAATTTGAGCTATGAGGACCAAGAAGAATAAGGAATAATGATTGATCTGAAGAATCAACATAAAACTGATTCTCATAATTGTCTCTGGTATTTGATCAGTGTGAAATATGGAATGACTGTTAAGTATTGAGACTCTAAAATATCATTTCTCCCAAGTTCAGAATATTTGCTTATATACACCTAAGTTAGAAGAACAAAAAGCTTGGTGTATCAGTTTTCCCATTGCCACACAGCAAATGATCTTAGACCTTAGCCATTTAAAGCAAATTTCCTGGTTTCTTCAGGGTTTGAATAGGTTTCACTCTGGTCTTGAAAGCTGCTGACTAGGATAACATCATTTGAAGACCTCAACAAGGCTGAACCACCTACCTCAAACTCACACACAGGGCATGAGTAGGAGGCCTTGTGGGCTCCCTTACAAGGCAACTTCCACATCTACACAACACAGCAGCTGACTTTCCTGAATGAGTGCTCCCAGAGGGAGCAAAGGGGAAGGTACAGAGTACTTTATGACCTAATTTTAGCAGTCAAATATAGTTGCTTGCATATTATGCGACTCTGCCTACAAGTATCTGTACATTGGGAAATCAGCTTCCACACTTAGACTTTTAATAAAGAGAAAAAGCAAAGATAGGATGAAAAGAGGCTGGAGAGCTGGCTCAGCAGTTAAGAGCCTGGTTGCTCTTGCAGAGGAATCAGGGTCAGTTCCCAGCACCTACCTGGTGGCTAACAACTGTCCATAACTACAGTTCCAAGAAACCCAACACCCTCTTCTGGCTTCTGTGGCATTGTACAATGAATACTTATATACATGCAGGCAAAACAATCATACACATAAATATTTTAAAAGTCAGATGAATAGATAAAAAGATATTCATGTCAGTAGCCATGAGATTTGCAGCAATATCATTGTAAAATCGCAGTGATTTTTCTTTTCATTTTGGGTGAGGAGTTTGTTTAATATACATGGGAATATGTTTCTAAAGGTGGATGATGTGTCTGAAATCTATTAAAATTGACAGAGAAATAGATGAATTATGGTATAAAGAACATACTTTATCAGAGTAGTTTTTCTCCATTGAATAATTTCTGTTTAGAAGATTACATAAAATTCATTGACAGGATTACTACAGTTTTTGCTATGGTGCCATGTTCTCACCATTTAAAAATGGTTGTTCACTTTTAGGGGTAGATAAGTAAGCCATTGTGAGGGAACTTTTGAACTTTGCTAGCACTTTAGTAGCTAGTTATTTGGACTTTGGTAATCTAGATTATTGGTTTTGTAGTGTTTGCACACAATAGCTGAATAATGAGGATCATTAAACTTCCTGTACAGAACATATCCAAACTGTTTGCCTCTAACTTTGGAGACTCTGTGGGCTGGAAGGCCAGGCCCTGCTCTTTATTGACTTGTCAAGCTCTGAGTTTGCATTACAGCTCATGACCCATTCTATTTGTTTCGAAGTTTTGTGGTGGGGAAACAAGTAAAGAAATCCCACTAAAAGTCCCTCCTTCTGCACATTTGTATGAATAACACCAGTGTTTGTAGCAGTTAGGGCCCTGTGACCAAATCCTCCAAAAGATGTAATGTTAGGAGCACAGAACCATTGTGGGACACAGCTGGGGGCGGTATTGTTTTCTCTGTGGCATTCAACAGAAAGCTCTGGAAGAGAACTTACTATGCAATTAAATAGGAGGGGAAAGGGAAATTATTCAGGGAAAAAAAAAAAAACAAGAAACAAAACAATGTCTACAAGCATAAAACTGTGAAGAATGGTGATGCAGGTTGCCAGGTGATGCAGGTTGCCAGGGTCACTTTTAGGATCTACTTGAGTGATGCTGTATCTCACCAGGAATGAGAAAGCATATTGTGATACTGTTCTGTATTTGTCTATATTGCTAAAAATTAAATGATAAGAGGATTACTTTTACAACTGTATATTCAACCACCGTTAGTCACTTAGAACCTAAAATCAAATTAACTCAAACTGTAGGGAACTTGCCTTTGAACTAAAAGAGTTTGGAAAATGGGTCACTGTGGCATTATAATGCCACTCTAATCCCTTGAAGACAGAAGTTAGGATAGTTTGTCTTGTAACACTGAATGCCTACTTAGTAACTTTTCCTTTTGTTACTCAAAAAAAACCCAAGTTGTAATTAATGCATAATACATATTTGTATATGTACACACACACACACACACACACACACACACACACACACACACACACACCAGTCACCATGCACTAATCGCCAACCTGTTATAGTTACTTTTTTGTTGCTGTGATAAAACACTGACCAAGACCAACTTGGGCAGGAAAGCGTTTTATTTCGTCTTATATCATCAAGGGAAGCCAAAGCAGGATCTGATGCAGATATCGAGGAGGAATGCTACTTACTGACTTGCTTAGCTACGTTTCTTATATAGCCTAGGCTCACTTACCTAGGGATAACACTGCCCACAGCGGACTGGGCCCTACCATGTCACTTAGTAATTAAGAAATTGCCTCACAGACATGGCTGCAGGCCAGTCTGATGAAGGACAAAAACAAACCAGCAGGCCACCTCTTAAACATCCCTCCCTTTCTCGCATTAGCGAGCACACTGAAGAACCACGTGAGCATGTGAACCTTCTGAGACAAACCACATCCAAACAGTAATAGTATCTAAAGGCTGCTCAAATTTAGTGTTTTAATTATGCAAATAATATAGTTAGATACGATTCTCTTCCTTACTAACTCTTGGTCTTTATGTTATTGATCGCTGTTAATAATGGTGTAAGGACTTTAAACTGAATTGTGCAGCTCTTTGACTTAACTTGGAGCTTTATTCCATAAATTCAGAACTGAACTCAATATTTGACAAGAACGTGTTAGTCAGATCATTGTTTTGCCTGGTAAATTATTAAGCATATGTATTAATATATATATACAAAAAGGTAGATAAGGTGCCGGACAGATAACTCAGGGGTTTAGAGCCCTGGCTGCTCTTCCAGAGGACTGGGGTTCAATTCTTAGCACCCAAATGGACTAATAACATCCAAAATTCCAGTCCCAGGAGATCCAGCATCCTCTTCTGGCCTCCACAGATGTTGCGTACATAAGTATACTTAACATACTTGCAGGCAAAGCACCCATACATATAAAAAAAAATAAATGTTTAAAATTTTATTTTTTAAAAAGGTAAACTGTTTAAACTTACAACTCAAACTAGCATTTAAAAATTTCCAGCAAAATTCAGGCATTGGTGTACATGCCTTTGAGCCCAGTGCTTCGGAAGCTGAGGCAGGACGGTTATAAGTTCGAGACCCCCCTGGGCTACACAGTGAGTCCGAGGTTAAACTGGGCTGTATGGTAGGGTCCCTTCCTTAAAGTCTTCTTTAAATTCCCAGAAACACTTTAGATGTGTGGGTTTTACTTTTTCATTATTTTTATTACACAGGCTTTATATATATGCATATATTTCTGTGTATATGTATGTATGTGTGTGTGTTGTGTATATATAAAAGATAAGCCAGAAAAATCACTTATAATCTAGTATATACAGGCAATTTTGGGATTTTTTTCTTTTCAATTTTGTTTGTAACTACATACACATACATTCATGCTTGCATTTTTTTTCTTAGAAAACTTCAGTTCCATTATACTTATTATCCACAGCTTTCATTTTCTTTTTGATAAAAATATTGTGTGTGTGCATGTGTTTTGACCACTTAAAATAATATCATAGTGTTTTGGTCATCATTATTTAACCAACCCCCATTTGAGGTTATTTTAAATTATAATCATTCTAGTTCCCTTTTTTTTATAATCGTAAACTGAGTTAAAATAAAATCGTTTACCCTGTGTCTTTATATAATTGTCAGATTATTTCCTTCAGATAAGTGTCAGGAAGTGGAATTTGTTGACCTAGATAGAGCTTTATCCTTTCCTATGTTTTAAAAGATACTTTTTTTTTTAATATTTGTGATTTTTATTTTGTGTGTCTGAATGTAGTGCCTGCATGTAGGTAAGTGCACCCATGTCATGCAGTACCCATGGAGGTCAGAAGAAGGCATCAGATTCCCCTGGAACTGGAGTTATGGATGATTGTTAGCTGCCATGTGGGTGCTGGGAGTTGAACCCAGGTCCTCTGAAAGAGCAATCAGTGCTTTTGACCACTGAGCCATCTCTCTAGCCCCATTCTTAGGTTTTGATACCCATGCAGAAGCACTATACCAGCCATCCTTCCCATTCCTCTATCTTGACACTGTGTTTGTCAGGCCTTTTCATCTTTTCTTAAGTCACTGTATTGTTACATTCACATTTTTAGTCACTGCGTAAAACAGTTTTTCCTATCTATTGAAATCCTGCTTATTCAGTTTTTTTTGTTGTTGTTGTTCATGTTTAAACATCTTTTTTTTTGTATTTTAATAAATTATTGATGTAATAAGACTTGAACCCTTCATAATGTATATTTAAACAATTCTCATGTGTGTGTGTGTCTGTCTGTCTTTTTGCTTATGGTATTTTATGCCATGTAAAATTGTATAGTGTGATCCCTGTTTCTGTTTCTGGGTTTTGCTTTTGGTAAGATGCTTATAAAATCTTTTCGTATCCCCAAATTAAATTCAGGATGTCACTGAACTGGAACTCACAGTCTTTTGCCTCAGCCTCCCAAGTGCTGAGAATACAGACATGTACCACCATGCCCAGCAACATATAATTACTTTTCTTTTTTTAAGAAGCTCCCTCATGCATCAGAAGACAATAAACCTGGGGCTCAGAGACCATTGCAGAAAAGAGGGTGGAAAGATTGTAAACACCAGAGAAGAAGGTGTGTGACCGTATAGAAATACTGGGACCCTGCTCATCTGAACTTACAGCAATGGTGTCACATGCAGAAGACCCATGCAAACTCAAGCAGACAAAGACCCAGCATGGAACCGTGGAAATGGGCATTAGGCCCCAGTCTTGGCTGAAGAACTATTGGGCAGCTAATTACTACTAGATGAGAAAGAGCTGATTTTCTTTAAGTGAGTGACTCTAGACAGATTGACTAGACCCCTAGTGGATGAACTTGCACTGAGGGATGTCAGGAAACGCTAGCTTGACTCAGTAGGCCTTAACATAAAAGACAGAGTGCGTGAAGCCCAGTAAGGAGGTGGGGGAGTACTAGAGGGTGCTGATGGGAGGAGGTATGAAGATGACTAAGACATACACAAATATACGAAATACCCAAAATTCAGTTAAAAAAAAAACTTGTTATCTATCTTAACTCCAGTTCCAGGGGTTCTGACACCCTCTTCTGTCTTCCAAGGGCATTGCATAACATGGGTGTACTTACATACATGCGGGTAATATGCTTATGCACATAAAATAAAAATAAATCTAAAGAAGTTTTTTTAAAAAGTATTCTGTCCCGTTAGTGACTGTTCTTGCTGCAGTGACAACATACCTGCAGAAGCAGTTCAAGAGAAGAAGGTTCATTTGGACGCACACTTTGAGAGTGCAGTCCACCACAGTGGGCAGGCAGAGTAGCAGGAGTGGAAAGAGGCTGGCACAGAGAGACGAACGCTGGTGCTGAGCTCACTTTCTCTTTTTATTCAGTCTGGAACCCCGGCCCATGGAATGGTGATAGACACATCCAGAGATGTGTTTCCATGGTAATTATAAACCAAGTCAAATTGGCAATGAAAATTAAGCATGGCATCTGTTAACATACAATGAGTTCCTTATGGTTACTTTTAAGTATCTTTTTCAGTGCTGTATATAGACTGAAGTCAGGACCTCACAGGTTCTCAGCAAGTGTACCACTGAATTATGTCCTAAGCCCCATTGCTTTTAAATGAATTACTAAATAAATATTTTTTAATTTCTCCATTTAACTTTAATATCTAAATATTGACAAGTAGCACATTTTTAAAGGTTCTTTAGAAAAAAAAATTTCATTTAGTTCAGGCCCACAGGTAGCAAATTCTTAGATTTTTGTTCAGCTGAAATGCCTTTATTTCCCCTTACTTCTATAAAATTTCAAAAACAAAATTCATCTTTATTTAGCATACTGTCTTTTAGAATTCTCTATGACTTTGAGAAGTCAACTGTCACCTGCTTCTTTGGTGAAAGAAAAATGTGCTTTGATTTAGGTTTCACATTCCTGGAATGTGTTGAGCTTTTAAAATCTTTTTAAAGCTTTTAAAATTGGTATCTTTTATCACTTCTGTAAAGGACTTGGATATTCTTTATTAATATTTTTCTCTAGAGTATTTCCTCTAGAATATGATTAAACACATACTAATTAGGCCTTTTAATTATATTCTCTTTGCCTCTTAAAGCTACACTCTAGAAAGTTTCTTCTGTCCTGCCATTCAGTTCATAGTTTTGTTTGCATTTGTTTCTAATCTGTCGTTAAATCCACCCAGTAAGATTTAATTCTCTGTATAGGTCTTTATTTCTAGAAGATCTGTTTGGTTCTTTTGAATGCTGCTAGGTACCTCATCATAGTTTTCTATCTCCAGACATTCTCAAGTTTTGTTTTTATTTTGTTTTAGCATTATAAACAGAACTGTTTTGTAATGATAATTCTGTGTCTAATCCTGTGTCTGAGTCTGCTGTTTCTTCGATTCCTCCTGTTCCCTCGTATTCTTGGGTCTTGATCATCTTTCAATATCTGATGCTGTTTTTTCTGAAATAAATTTTTCTCAGGATAGTTTTTGCTCAGTGGCTGGGTGCATTACAAATCCAAATAGTTTGTAATATAATATCCTAGAACACTAGCGTGATAATCTCCAAAATCTGACCCGTGCCTACCTTATCAGAGTAGGGAACCTTGGGAATCTTTAATGTGGGAAGGAGATCTGTTAGACTTCATGCTTTTGACAGGTTCTGGGCTTTGATATCTGTCCTCTAAACAAAAGCTTGCGGTTGGAGGGGCTGGAGAGATGGTTCAACAGTTAAGAGCACTGGCTGCTCTTGCAGAGGACCTGGGTTCAATTCCTAGCACTCACATAGTGGTTAACAACCATCTGTAACTCTAGTTCCAGGGGAATACACTCATATATATAAAATAAAAGTAATGAACAGAATATTTTGGAGAAAAAAGAAACTTAGGGATGGTGAAAGTGTGAAAAGGAGCAAGGATAACAATACACGTGCCTGAAACTGTCACAGAAAACCCATTGCTTTGAATGTTAACAAAAAATAAGTTTTTAAGTTTAAAAAAAAAAATGCCTAATTTGTAAATGCTCTGGGGGCTAAAAAAAAAAAAAAAAGGAATCGTTTCTCACTTCTCCAAATTTCTGCTTCTAACCGTAAAAGTACTTTAAGTCTTGTCCTTTAGATACAGACACTGTGTCTAAAGCTTTGAAGTGCCTTGTTAACACGAGGCAAACCTTGGTGAGTGTTTCGTGAGCGTGGAGCATCGTGGCTGAGACTGGGTTCTGCAGTCGGGCTGCCTCATAGAAGCCTGGCTGGACACAGATGTATGAACTGAGACTCAGGAGGTCTTGGTTTCTCATCTACAGAAGGACAGTATTGGCTGCTTACCTCATCTGACTATGATGGGGATCAGAAGCAGTGAGGCAGACAGACACCTAGCACAGTAGCTGGCCACAGTCAGCATCAGTGTGGAGCAGTGAACTCAGCAAATACCCACTAAGTCACTGCTCTCCTGTTAAGCATGTGTCAGGTGTCTTCTGGACACAGAGAAGCAGACTTCTCTTGGTCTTTGGCCAGGTTCAACTTAGGAGAGTCATCATACCTGTGGGAAATAAGCAGGGGCAGGTCGATGGCAGAAACTGAGGGCTTAGTTGCTGTAGTATTGGTGTTTTGGTGCTGCAGCCTGAACCTAGGACCCTGTGCATACTCAGCCTCAGCATGCACTGTTGCACTAAGGTACATTTCAGCCTGTCCCCTAAACCCCATATAGTCATAAAGCAACTTGGGGATCCCTAGTAACAGAGAGAATGGAGTGTGCTGTGGCCCAGGTGTGTTTCCAGCAATAAAAAATTCTTGTACATAATCACAAGCTAGTGTGTAACATCTACATGTGAACACGTCATGCTCTCCTTCAGTAGGACAACCTGAATTCAATCCCTGGAAACCCACATGGCAGAAGGATAGAGGCAACTCCTGCAGGCTGTCCTCTGATTTATGCACACACATTGTAAAAAATAAAATTTAAATAGTAAGATAACCCTATCTTGTTTCTAGACAAAAAATATTTATGGTAACTGTCGAAGTATATGGTATATTTTGACTTCTGCTTTTCTCTCTTTTGACAGTGTCATCAGCAAGGTGGTCCCAGCCCCAGAGGCTAAGCCAGCCCCTTCTCTAAACCGACCAAAAACCCCACCACCTGCCCCAGTCCGTGTTCCTGTGCACGTGAGTCCCACCCCCCTGCCACTGCCACTCCTCACCCAGGCTGCAGCATGTCCAGCTCTGATGCCATCGCCAGCTCCTGCCATCTCTGGAGCAGGAAGCTCCAAAGCTCCTGTGCGAAGCGTGGTGACGGAGACGGTTAGCACTTACGTGGTGTGTACCTTTTCATGGCATTTTCAAGAATCACTTGAGAGCCTGTCATGGAAATATTTTCAATTGGAAAGAAGTGTTCTATGTGCATATTGAATCTCAGAGGTAGTGTTTCATAACGATAAAAATGTTTCCATTGTGGTTTCAAGCTATTGACTAAAAACTGTTATGTTACAATGTTCACATTAAGTCACATGAACAATGAGAAATTGATTTTATTTATATTTGAAATATGACTATATAACTAAACATAACAATATCAATATATAACTGTGATATTTAAATAAATAGTAATATTTAAAGCCCTCTGAATTTCTTGATGAAGCAATTAAATTATTCATTTGAGGGCAGGGCATGATGGTGCATGTCTTTAATTCTGGCACTCAGAGGCAGAGGCAAGTAATTTCTGTGAGATTGAGGCCCACCGGGGCTCCATAGTGAGCCCCTTTCAATAATAATAATAATAATAATAATAATAATAATAATAATAATACAATTCAAAACAAAATAGAAGACGTGGTACAAAAACTTGTGAGGACCAAATGGGCCCATTGAAGGACCAGTTTGAGGAGTCTAGTTGAGGCCGCATCACTCAGGTAAGTTGATCAGGAGAGGTTTTGTACTTCATCTTCTTGCCTTCTGTTTGTTTATCTGTGACTAAGGGGCCTGTATTAAACTCAATAATCTCTACAGTATTGTCTAGCTCTAAAGATCTTGGCTCTCTGAGATGTTTGAGCCAACTCTACAGAAATAAGTTCAAGTGGAATAGTCAATGGTTAAACCCTTCTAGTTCCTAAAGAAACACTTTGTGGACTGAGGACAGAATGTGGGATTAGGACAGAGGCCAGTTCTTCACTGCCTAATAGTGTGGTGTTGGTAATGTCACTGAAATTCCTATGGCTCCAGTTTCCCCATTCTTAAACTAGCCAAAGATTGTTTTACAGTAGCTAAACCAAACTGTCTGTTTGAAAGAACTTAGTAAACTGAAAAGTGTTGGGTGTACCTATGGGACTATGGCAAATTCTCTTATGTACCACAGAGTCACAGCCTGCTAATTTCAAGAAAGGTTAACCAGCAGCAGGACCAGCCATGCATGGTGGCTTCAGGGCACAGGATGCTGGGCCAGCATCAGCCACCGGACAGCTGGTGCCTGGTAACTGCTGGTTTTCTCTCTCCCCTTGGTGCAGCTTCCTTGGTTAGGGCAGGAAGAGACACAGCTGCTTACAGATTCCTTTCAGGGTTTCATATCAGCATAGTTTGCCCTTGTAGAACTTTTCCAAAAATAAGAGACCTAAAAGTAAGCCCATATCCACACCTCATAACCCAAGAAGCCACTCACTGTTTTCGTATGTAGTCCATGGAGTATTCAAAGCATAGGAAGAAGCCACACCTTGCAAAATATACAATGAAATTATATGTTGTCTTACTAAGGAAGCGTTTTAAAATGAACATTTACTTAGTGCTCCTTTTTCGGTGTCTTTAAAAAATTGCTTTTGATGATGTGACATTTGAGAAAGTTATACGATTAGGGATGCTTCCTATTGAGAACTAAGCCAGTGAACGCAAGAGCGTCCAATCTTTGGAGCAAAATGATGAAATGTGTAGTTCTTTGGCCCCATGGGCCTCTTATTTCATTTGCCCTTTAGTTGATTGTAGTTTTCTAAAAATGTCATAAAGGGGATGGAAAGTTACTTAGTAACTACTCCTTTATATCCTTGATCTTATCAACTAGTTCAGGAGAAGGATTTGGCTAATAAGTAATGAGGGAATACAGGCATGTTTGGCTGTGTATGCTAATTCCAGGCCTATGAATGTGGTTGAAGAAACTGTAAGGTTGAACACTTTCAAAGATACCAATTGTTACTACCAGGAAGAGTTCATGTGATTATAGAATTTCATAGATGAAGCAGACTATGTAGGTCATGTTATATTGTTCCCAAAGATGATTACAAAATGCTTTTTTTTTTATGATTGCAAAACAATTTAGAATATTCATTAGACATCTGCCATCAAAGTCAGGCATGGTGGCACATACCCAATATTCCAGCACTTGAGAGGCAGGAGATTGGAGTTCAAGGCCAGTGTGGATTGTATAGTGAATTTCAAGCCAGCCTGAGCTATATACTGAGACCTGTCTCCAAAAAAGGGAAACGAAGGGAGGGCAGGAAGAAGGTAACATTTAATCACTGTTTTCTTCTTTACATGATTCCAAAACAGTGGAATCTGAACGTGGCTTATATAAAGTGCTCACTACTGTATTTTTAGCTTGTTGGTTTATTACGATCACCATATAAAGTGACCATTCTTATCTGGCCTCTTCTTGGTTCTTTTCCCCCATTCCATCTCTGTTTTTGTTCCTTCACTGTAACGTCAGATCCGTGATGAGTTGGGCAATCAGATTTGGATCTGTCCTGGGTGTAACAAGCCTGACGATGGAAGTCCCATGATCGGCTGTGATGACTGTGATGGCTGGTACCACTGGTGAGTGCCCAGGGTGCAGTGGCTGCTCGTTAGGCAGAGCAATACAGGTCATCCCTGAGAGTAGGTGCTTTTCAGCCCAGTCAGTGTCTTTAGAGGACAGTATGGAATAAGCTGGGCCCTAAGATGAAATGAACTGCGAAAGCAGTCACGGTGCTGTCATCACTCGCCCTGGATTCTGAATATTTTGCTTCACTTATCTACCCCTTCTTACATGATTAATAAGAAACATAAGTGCTTCCTTATCCTTCCTCTCCACTAGCAGTGTGTGCGAACAGCATTTGACTGAAAAGTAGCCCCTCCCTCAGGATGCTACAGAGTGCAGGTCAGAAAGAGCTGGTTAGCTTTTAGAGTCTCTTCAGCAGTTTCCCCAAACTGAAGCTCACTAACCAAAATACATTCCATCTTCTTATTTCATACTTTAAAAGTCATGTGTAGAAAACAAGACGGTTCAGTTATGAGGTATTATAAGATGAAAACAATAAGCTAGGTGTGCCAGTACATGCCTGTGATCCCAGCTCTGAGGATAAGGCAGGAGGATCACAAGTTTGAGAATAGCTTCTGCTGCAGAGAGAGTTTGAGGCCAGCTTGGGCTATCTGAGACTCTGTCTCACCCACTTCCCTCCAGCCCCCAGACAATTAAAGATGAAAGCAAAGCCATTGCTGAGAAGAATTATATTGTTCCTGGCTGAAAGGGTAAGTAAACTATCTCCCATAGGGCTTATATAGAAGACACCGTGTAATAAGATAATCCACATCTCCAACATTAGTGCTACATAAATTGGAGCCATTTGGCTGATTTTTGGTAAATACATCATCGACTTTGAAAATTATTTTTTTTAATTTATTGTCATGGGGGGCATACATGGGCCAAGCATAGTACGGTGTGCCTGTGGGCATCAGAAGACAACTTGAAAGAGTTGGTTCTCCCTTTTTACTATGTGAGTCCTGGAGGTTGAACTCAGGCTTGGAGGCAAGTGCCTTTACCTCTTGTGCTTTCTCACCAGCCCTAAAAATTGTTTTAAAGCATAGAAAAGGAAGTCATTGATGTGACTCACTTGGCAGGATGCTCCCAGAACCCCATAAACTGATGCTGCTCACCCAGCTCAGGAGATAGAAGAGGCCTGAGGATCAGGAGTTCAAGGTGATCCTGGTAGTTCAGGGCCTGTCTTCACTACTGGGAGAAATGATCCCTTTAAAAACATGATACACAAACCAGACCCTGTGTCCTAAAACAGGAGACTGATGAACATAAGAAACTTGTTTATCTGAACATATTTTGGCATCTAGGCCCTGTGTTGGAATAATGGCTGCCCCACCGGAAGAAATGCAGTGGTTCTGTCCCAAGTGTGCCAACAAGATAAAGAAAGACAAAAGGCACAAGAAGAGGAAGCACCGCACGCACTGACATCTGCACGGGCGGCCCCTGGCGCCTTTGGACATAGTTGGGGCGGTTCTGCCAGCCTGTCTCCTCAAGCCCTGTGGATAATGCATCCGAGAAGAGCAAGGACAAGAACACGCCATTCGCTCTGGATGTTCCCTTCCGAAACACACTGGCCTGAGATTCCGGCTCCTTGGTGTGAGTGAAGAAAAACTTCAGTGGAGGCTGGCCGGATGGGCCGTGCGCCTCCATCTTCCTACCAGTGACGAGTGTTAGTAAAAAGACCACACATCTTCCCTCTTGATTTCCTTTCATCTCTCCAGGGCCTTTCAGTAAGGTTTGAGACGAGAAGGTGATGTGCATACTGCCTTGAGGGTCTGTAGAGTTCGCAGTTCTTTTCCACCCATCTGAGATAATCATAACAAAAGGACACTCCGGCTGGAGAACTGACTAGTGAATATTTTTGTGATAAGAATATATGAAGCTTCCCCTACTTCACCCGTTTTTAGTACTAACATGTAAAATGTTCAGGCTTTTGTGAAATACCTTATATTTTTTAAGAAAAGGGTTTCTATCATGTCCTGTTTGCTTCCGTGAAAATTATTTTCATTTATCATATTTTCTGACTTGGTCGCATTCTGATTTTGCCCTTCTTTAACTGCGGGGTCTTTTCTCCACTTGTACACTTCATCAGCTTGTACAAAACTTCCTACTAAAGAAGATCCCCTAATGTAAATAATAAATATTTATGAAGTAGTTATTTTTAAAATTTTTTTATCGTGTTTAATTCTGGCTTTCCCTGAAATCCACTCTGGTTTCAGCCATGTCTGTAATTACTGTTGCACATAAGCAAAGAGCCATAGTTCAGTGTTATTTCCCTCAGGCTGAACGGAAGTGCACAGTCCCGGAGCACGGTGGGCAGAGGCCCCCAGCAGTTGGAAGGAAGCAAGGCAATTTAAATCCACAGTTGATGGTTTGAAATTGTTTTGTTTGTTATCTCTCTTCTGTAAAATTCTCTGACTTTTACTAAAAGGACATGTAGTTTCCACAAAAGTAAAAAAAAAAAAAAATACTGTAGCATTTTGTGTTTATATTGTTTTATTTCTACAAATTTGTTCATGGATATTGTGCTTTAAGGTTGAAATGAAGTATATTATGAATTTTTTTAAGAAAACTCATCAAATTTCAGGGTATCACAAAACTTTATTATATTACTATACTGCCCACTATTTATTATATGTTATAGATATCTGAAACTTAAACCAAATGTTTTATTTTTAATGTAAAAAACATCAAATTTAACTTTATTAGCATATTTTAGTGACTTTGGAATAACTATGGACTTTTACTTGATTTTGAAATAATCCCAATTTGGGCACATGTGAAGGCTATCTTGAATGTTAGAATATGGGATTTGAACCTAATACAAATATATTAATAGAAAATGTGATTTTTTAAAAACTGCCAACTCAATTGATATAAGCGTTTAAATTAGTCCTATTTTAAAACATATGATGTGGTTTCAGAAATGCGGTTCTCTGCCTTGATGTTACTTTGCAGATCAGTGGGAATGGAGTTGACCTTGGAAGCTTGAAGAATACCCTAACCCTCCTTGTTCTGGAAGCCTGCCCCCCAAAAGCATCTATGTTGAGATATGTGGTTTTGCTGTTTTGTTTTACTCACTAGAGATCATTCTGAATACTTTATACGATACTTTCACATGACAAACACACCCAGTAGTGCTCTTTGGAGAGGAAGGGGGGGAAGTGCGGAATAAAGATTATTGGCTGTTTCGTAGTTTGCTTTTCCATTTTCTTTATTTAGGACTTAGTTCCTTGAGGCGTGGTCAACAGATCTAAAGTTGCCACATATAAGTGAGCAACACGCTCCTGGAGTAAGAATGGAGATGCCTATATATAACTTCCCCTGCTCCTACTGGCTGAGAGACTTCAGCCTATACTATGTTTAGGGAATTTCAATCAGTTTGCTGTCCCTTGCTATTTCATGGTTGCTTTCCTAAATCCAGTTCATGATTTTATAAATGGCCTTTGCAATAATAAAACCAAAGAATCATTTTCAGGGGGCTGGATGGCTCAAGGGATTAGTAATGGAATGCAGAGCCTTTCACCTCCAGGTCACTGAGTCGAATCCAGTCCAGGTCACTAGAGACCCAAAGTTGTCACCATCTTATGATTGCTCAGTGGCCTGTGCAAAATGAACTGGTGGTTGCAGTCTCTACTGGATGGCTGTCTGTGACATCAACCAAAGGAAGTTCAAGAAACTGCAAAAAAGAAATGTGGATTAGAAAATAAAACATCTATGTGACAAAGAAGAGTTGGAAACTTTGTCAGAATAATTCTTCAAAAAATCATACTGAAGAAAAAAAAAATTTGAACACAGTAGAAATCACACAGAAAATGGAGACTACTTCCTTTAAATGGTAGCAGATAAAACCAGAAAAGGAAAAAGAAAGGGCAGGAATACAATGCAGAGAGTGAGAGCTGAGGACAGAAAGACTAGAGAGCCCCAGAAATAAGAGAAGTGGGTTAAGGGCTGGGGAGATGGCTCAGAGGGTAAAGTGCTTCCTGAGTAAGCATCAGGACCTGAGTTCAGCCCCTGACACCCAGGTAAAAAGCAAGGCATGGCAGCGTGAGCCTGTAGCTCAAAGAGACACAGGGTGGACCCCTGAGACCTGCCGGCCAGCCGGTCTCATACACACACTGAACTCTAGGTTCAGTGAGAGACTGTCTCAAAAAGGGTAAGTTGGGGATTGAAGAGATGGCTCAGCAGCTAAAAGCGCAGACTATTCTCTCAGAGGACCCAGGTTCAATTCCCAGCACCTACCTGGCAGTTAATAACTCCTGTTATAGGTGATCTGATGCCCTCTTCTGGTGTCTGTGGGCATTGCACACACAGATGTACTTACATACATACAGGCAAAATACCTTCTAAAGGCAAACACCAGGCTGGTCACCCCAGGCTTTGCAGCAGAACAGCTGTTTCCTCTGGGTGTCTTTTTTTTTTTTTTTTTTTTTTTTCAATTTCTGTCTAGTGTATGATCCAAATATCCTGAAGAGAATCAGAGAACAGAGTATTATAAGCAGAGATAGAGTGCATTACTCTGTGGTATCACCTAAACCACCTTTGTGCCTCCCTTCCATACGATGATTGAACAAAGACCTACTAGCCAAATTAATGTATAAAATAAATGCCTTTCCACTGAGAACACTGATAAATGAAGTTCATTGAAGGCTGCCTGGCTGAGTTCTCAATACCAATAGTTTTATGGCCAATCTCTTTCAATTGTTGCATTTTCTTTAGAAGTTTAAAACTAAAGGAGTTACCTTGACCGAAGAATGAAAAAAAATGTATTCTCTTGCTACAATAATATTGTCATTTCTGTACAATAATATCATTTCTGTTAGGAAGTTATTGCTTTGAGAAGCTTGCATTAGTTTCTAGCCTAAAATGCATAAAGTAACCATGAATCCATATGTGCAGGCCAGTAGAGGTCACTGAAATTAGAGAAGTCCAGCAGGTGGGCTGTTTATTCTAAATTTCATTTAAATACAACATGTTGGGTCTAGAGAGATGGCTCAGCAGGTAAAAGTGCTCTCTGTGAAATCAAGAGGACTTGAGTTCAAATCCCTAGAGCCCTATGAAAGCCAGGCTGAAACCCTAGTTTTGAGGGGCAGAAACAGGCAGTTCCCCACAGTTCGTGATGGCTAGCCTGGCTGAAATGGCCAATTACACTGCTGTCATCTTCTGGTCTCTGTGCCCGTGCACATGGAAACACACACGTGCATACAACACATGCATATACTCAAATACATCTTAGCTAAAAATGGAACCCAGTGATAGAGTTTGTAGTTAGCATACACAAGGCACCGGGTTCAATCCCCAGTACCAAAACAAACGTTTGGTATACAATAAGTGACTAAAATAATTACTAGTGGTCTGGTACAAGGATGGCCCAGCAGGTAGAGGTGCTTGCTGCCAAGCCTGAGGACCTGAGTTTGGTCTCTGGGGTTCAATTGATGGATGGAAGAAGAAAACGGGGTCCCATAGGTTACTGTCTGACCCTGGCACACATGCCCTACCCCGAACACACTCAAAATAAATAAAAGTATAAAAACTTGACACTACTGCTAGTTTCTCACGCTGCCTAGACAACTCTCAACAGCCTCGCTCTCTGCACATTTGTTTGCAGCTTTCACAGGAGGTAGGGCGGTATCTGTCAAAGCCATGTTTACTTCTTGGGGGTGTCTAGCTTCTGTAGCACCTTCATCTCCACCCTCCTGTGGTTTTGTACCAGTTCCTTCAATAGTCTGTGTGTTAGAATGTTTGCATGATTAAGGTATAGTGCTACATGCTTGTAATCCCGGTACTCCAGTGGCTGAGGGAGGCAGGAGATGGAGAGTCTGAGGTCAGACCAGGCTGCACAAAGAGACCCTGTTTCAAAGAAAGAGTACTGCATCGAATTCTAAGTATACTTAACCCCTTCCCCCATTTTTTTTTTTTTTTTGAGATAAGGGTCTCTGGCTCAGGTTGACCCTATACTGAGAGCCTATACTGAACTTCTGATCCTCTTTCCTCTACCTCTCGAGTACTGGGATTGCAGACTTGGCCTTTTGAAGTCTTGGGAGATTTTCTTTGATCTTTTTTCGATTGATGAAAACTTTTAGGTCTGACATGCTGGCACATGCCTTTAATACCCGGTTTGTACGATGCTGAGGACTGAACCCAGGGCTTCGTGCATTCTAGGAAAGCACTCTATCAACTGGACTATAGCCCCAGCCCTCTCTTCACGTTTTTCTGTACAGTAATTTTTCTACTCACCTCAGATGAAGTAGGACAAAGTAAAATGGCATATAATTTGTGAAGATGCCTAATAGCCATTATTTGCTAACTTCCAAAATTTGGTGTAGTATGCTTAGAAACTAAACTTAGAAACAACACTAAAAACTCAGCAAATGTTTGCATAAAGTATCCTGGAAACTAACAGAATATGGATATCACATGAAAAAATATAAGGATACATATTCTAGAAGACCAAAATATGTTGGGTTTTCGGACAGAAGCATTTTTAATTTTTTTAAGTTCCATTTATTTATCAGTGTGTGTGGATGTGGATGTGGGCCTAAGTTGCCATGATGAGCTTGTGGAGGTCAGAGGTCAACTTGTGAGGCTGGGTTCTCCTTTCACCACATGGATCCCAGGGATTGAGCTCTGTCTGGCCCACAGGCTTGGCAGCAAGTGCCTTTACCTGCTGAGCCATCTCCCCAGCCCTAGAGCACTGTTTTGGTTCTTAGTCCTAAGCAGTGATTCCCTGCCATATACTTGAAATCTTGTTAATGTTTTCTTGGCCTTTTGAAGTCTTGGGAGATTTTCTTTGATCTTTTTTCGATTGATGAAAACATTTATGTCTGACATGCTGGCACATGCCTTTAATCCCAGCCCTCAGGAGGTAGAGGCAGACAGATCTCCATGAGATTGAAGCCAGCCTTCTCTACATAGTGAGTTCCAAGCCAGTTGCAGCTACGTAGAAACTTTGTATCAAAAAACAGACAAACAAACAAACAAACACATTTAAAACAGTACCAGGGGCTGTCTTAACCAAGCAGGGAAACCCCGAAGAATGCCATTGTTAGTTATCCTCAGTGAGTTAGTTAATGATGGCCAATTTAAAGGGTTTGAGGATGCCTGTGTTAGTCCTAGTTCCTCCTAGTTAGTCCTAGGGCTCATTTAGAGCTATAGCAGTACTTTCCAGAGGAAGTTCAAATTGTCCATCAATGTCACCAGCTTAAGATCAAATTACTGGGGGCTAGAGACATGGCTCAGCAGTTAGGGCACATACTGTTCTTGTAGAGGACCCAGGTTCAGTTCCCAGCACCCACACGGTGGCTCACAACCACATGCAACTTCAAGAAATCCAACACCCTCTTCTGGCCCCCTTGGGCATATGTGCATGCATGGTGATGCACATATATTCACACAGGTACATACACACGCATTTTTAAAAACCTTGAATGTATTTCTTACCCTGTTGCAAACAGTGATTAACGTCGCTTTCGCTAGCACTTCTGGATGCTCAGCTCCTCATCCTCCTTCTGTTATTGGCTTGTGTATTCATTTGTGTTGTTTATTGAGATAGGGCGGTGCTATGTAGCCCAACTGGCCACCAAGTCCTTTGCCATCTGGTTCCATCTCTTAAGGCTGGGATTACAGGTGTTCCACCCTCGGCCACTCTATTAATTTTGACACGCTTATTGATAATGTTCACAAAGGTAAACATTAGGCCGAAATGTCCTTTTCTTGGTCATTTCTGTATATTTCTTCAAGAAAATATTTGTCATCCCTTTGAACGGAGTGCATCATGTACTGTGAGGATTCTTTGATGAAAGAGTGTGTATCCAGTACTGTAAAGGCATTCACAGCTCAAAACTGGGCGCAGGAGCCGGCAAGACAACTCAGTTGTAAAGGTTCTTGCCACAAAGCCTGAATTCCCGAGTTTGATCCCGAGAGCCCACATAGTGGAAGCAGAGACCCAATTCCACCACTACCACCAACAACCCAATACATTGAAATGGAAAAAAATAATAATAATAAACTTGGGCGTAAGCCAGAAGTTCATGGATGGTAGGTACAAAACCATGGGCACTTGGAGATGAGGATGCCACAGAATCAAGCCACAGCCTGAAAGTAAACTTGGCTGTGATACCATCTGTGAGTCTAGCCTTATTCTTCAATAAACACTGAAAAACTTAGTGTCTAGGCAAGTTAAAAACTATCTGTCATTTCAATAACTCCGGTATGCCAAATGCTTGTTTAGGTGCTGGGGACTGAGTCTGGGGCCTCGCGCAACATGTTCTAACCCTGAGCCAAAATGTTATATATATTTATTTTAGTGTGTGTGTTTATGCATGTATGTGGAAATAGGCACACTTGGGAGGGTTGTGGGATCACCCATGAACACATGTGGAGCTGGTACTAGTAGACTAAGCTAGTTATAAAAAAAGCCATACTAAATGTGATAGCTACCTGCAATTCCAGTGGAGGCAGGAGGATCAGAGGTTCAAGGTCATTCTCAGTTACATAAAAAGTCCAAGGACAAGGAAGTTTTGGAGAGATGGCTCTGCTCAGTAATTAAGAGCACTTCCTGCTCTTTCAGAGGACCAGGGTTGAGTTCCCAGCACCCACGTGGCAGCTAACAGCTGACAACTCCCATTCCAGAGGATTGAACACCCTCTTCTGGCCTCCATGATACACTTACATACACGCAGGCAAAATACTGATACATATGAAATAGAAATAGTATAAATAAATACATTTTTAATTTAAAAAAAGAGTTCAAGGGCAGATGGGGCTAGAAATACTCTCCCTCAAAAGCAGTATTAATTAATTCATTATTTGAAAACAGGAGGGGCAAGGTTTACCAAGTCTAGTAGCACATGCCTATAATCCTGGCATTTGGGATGCTTCATATTGAGACACTGCCTCGGTCAGTTAATAAGGAAACATCTTTAAATTGTCAGCTAAACATCAATGGGACCAAAGAGACTAAGCACAACCTGTTGCAAACAACACAGATGTAAGAATACATTTAGGGGCTGCACCCAGATGGTGGTGAACAATCAATCTGTTAACTCCAGTTCCAGGAGAATCCAGTGCCCTCATCTGGCCTCTGTGGACATTGAACAACATGGTACACCTACCCATGTGCAAGCGATACATTCATACACATAAAGTAAAAATAACGGATACAATATTTTTTAAAAAAGAATATAAGCTGGATGTGGTGGCACAGGCCCAACACTTGGGAGGCAGAGGTAGGAGGATCTCTGTGAGTTCAAGGCCAGCCTGGTCTACATCGTGAGTTCCAGGCCAGCGGAGGCTACAAGGAGACCCTATCTCAAAAAGACTTAAAAAAAAAAAAAGAATGCATTTGAGGGTAGCTGAGAAATACTTCCTAAAATGTTCAACATCTTTAGTCTTCAGGGGAAAGCACTCTGAGATTTCATCGTACCCTAGTCAGAATGGCAGAGATCCAAACCAATGAGAACAGTGTTGGAGAGGATGCGGGAAAGACGGGCTCTCACTGCTGCCGAGACTGCAAACTAGTGTAGCCACTGTAGAGTTCGGCGTAGAGGTTCCTTGGACAGCTAGAAATAGATTTCCATGTATTCCAGTTATTCCGCTCATAGGCATGTAGAGGACTCTATGTCCTGCTACAGACAAACATGCTCATTCATGTTCGTTGTTGATCCATTTACCATAACTAAGAAATAGAAACAGCCTAGACATTTGTGGGGATCTGGTTACTGAGCAAGCCAAGCAACTGCAGATACCCTAAAGGGATGGCAGGTGTCTGACCTGCTCTGCCTGATGTGATATGAATCTTCCTTTCCCCCACCCCAGACCAGAACCAGGTTTTTGGGTTTCGTTTCCTCATTCCTGAACTTCCACAACCTTCCTGCCTTTACCCCAACACCCCACCTTTCCCGCCTTCTGTAATGGTCAGAGAGGCTTCCCTATATAAGCCCCTGCATTGGCTCTAATAACCGAACTACCCACCGACGTAGTCTCCCGGGAGGGAACTCCTCCCGCCGCACTCTGAGCCACCTGAGGTCCCGTTCCATCGTCCTCCATTCTCTGGCATGGCTGGAGCACAACAGCCATGCTGGAGATGGAGACGCACCCACAGACATTCATCAGTGGATGATGAAAGCTGGTACATTTACACGATGGAATATTATCCAGCTGTCAAGAAAAACAAAATTATGAGGTTTATGGGTAAATGGATGAAGTCTGGAAACTCAGACCCAGAAAGACAAATGTCACATGTTCTCGCTCATATATGGATGCTACTTTGGATCTTTAAGTATGCATGTTTCATGCGAAACCCACTGAGATCAGGAAATTAGTAAGGGGCTGGGGAGATTCAAGGGAAGGAAGATAGAATTCAGTTGGTGTAAATGGGAAAAGGAGAATAACAGAACAAAGTGGTGGATGGTGTGTGGGGTGGTAGACAAGATAGAAAGGGGTGGGAAGGGGTAGCTGACGCTAAAAGGCCTGTTTAAAAATTACATTCAAATCTGCTATTGTAGACGCTTCACAAAATATACACAAATGCATACGTAAAAAGACTTACCTTTTAGGGAGTTGTTGGCCAGTGAGATCCCAACATTATAGCCATTGCTCTTGGTTACCTTCCAGAACATGATGGTAGGACTCTATTGCTGAAGAAACCACACACTTTACTCACAGAACATGGAGAATTCAAGCTGGTACTGACCTGGAAGTTTCATCCCTATTGACGCTTTCATAGTGTTGGGAGGTGCTGTGCGTGATAGAGGAGGAGAATAGTAACCATCCACCTTACCCAGCTGTGCGTGCTGTGAGCTACAGTGAACAGTAAACAGTAACCATCCACCTTACCCAACTGTGCGTGCCGTCAGCTGTGCGTGCCGTGAGCTACAGTAATGACCAGCCTCACAAGACATGACCTCTGATGTGCGAGCAGCACAAAAGTCGTGTGAGCAACCAGCCACCTTCTGATTGGATTTAAGGCCCATACCACAGACGGAATCCATGCTTGGCACCATTATAGGGACCAAGAACTTGAGGCTAGACAGGTCATGGGCCCTAGAGGGAGAACCAGCTGTTATTCTGCTAAGTGGACACAGTATTAAAATGATACCTAATGATTTGTAGATTAGTGCATCTCTCAGTCTGCACCAAAGAAGCTTCTTTTTTGCCGTAGATGATGATTAACACAGAAACCCACAAGTGGTCAACATGCAGAGAGTAAGAGATGGTAGTGTTCTGCCCTAAACGGGGCATCTATGCCACCCTCCCACCCACCTCCCAACCTCCTGCTGCCCTCCTTCCACCCTCCTCCTGCTCTCAAGGCTCAGGGATCATCATAAGAGAGAAGGTGGAACGACTGTAAGAGTCAGAGGTGGTGTATGAATACAAGGAAATAGTGTTTTCTGGTTACAATAGGACAGTTGCACATATGAACTTACAGTAGTTGTAACAACATGCACAAGACCTATGTGAGTTCAAGCCTAGCATTCAGGTGGTGAAAGAAGGAGGATCAGAGTTCAAGGTCACCTGTGGCTACACAGTGAGTTCTAGGCCAGCCTGGGCTACATAAAACCTTGTCTCAAAAAAAAAAAAAAAACTGGAGGTGACGATGCTAGAGACGGCACAGTGCCTAAGAGCAGAGCACGGGCTGCTTATGCAGAGGACCCTGCTTCCGCCCTACGCACATGGTGGGCAACATCCACTCTAGTTCCAGAGGATCCGGTGCCTCCTTCTGGCCTCTGCAGGTATTGCATGCATGGGTGCACTTATTTGCAGGCAAGACACTCATATACATAAAATAATAAATCAACCAAAAAATTAAAAATAGGCAAACCACCAAAAGGCCAGGCTTGATGGCTCAGTGGATAAGGCACCTGCTTCCAAGCTAGATGACCGAAGTTCAATCCTCAGGAACCACGGGTAGAAAGAAAGAACGGACTCCCACAAGTTTTCTTTGATCTCTCAACTGCCATGACATTTGCACACACACACACACACACACACACACACAATATGTATAAATGTATAAATAGAGCAAAATAATTTTAAGTAGACCTCCCCACAGAGCTAAATCTAATGAATAGGTATATTCCTGATGTAATATACATAAAGATGTCTAATGCCTAAAATTTTGCCTAAGAAATAAAGTAAATTATCACCAAAGAATTTGACATAAAGAAAAAAATATTAAAATACTCATATTGTTTATTTGAAGCATTAAAGAACCCGTGTGTGTGCGTGTGTGTGTGTGTCACTAAGGACTGAACCTAGGGTTTCAACCCAGGCAAGTACTCTACCAATAAGCTGAGCTACAACTCCAGCCCTCTTTTTACTTTATTTTGACACAGGATCTTGCTCAGTTGCCCAGACTGGCCTTGAATTCATTCTGTAGCCTGGACAGGCCTTGTCCTTGCAATCCTCCTGCCTCATTGTACTGAGCAGCTGGAGTACAGCCTACAGCACTAGGTCCATCTGGGAAGCTCTTTTCTTTTTTTCTCTTTCTTTCTTTCTTTCTTTTCTGGGGGGGGTTGGCGTGGCTAGGCTGGGGATATGGGGTTTCACTTATAGTTCAGGTTGACCTTGAACTTGCAGTGAACTTCCTGTCTCAACCTCTCAAATACTGGAATTATAGGCATGAGCCTCTATCTTCAGCTACACAGGAAGGACATTTTTCAACTTTGCAGATTTACAGCAAGGCCTTACAGTAACAGTTACTGAAGAATGCGACCTTCTGAGCGCGAAGTAGGCCTCCAAGCACGCCCGTCCCCAAAGGTCCCCAGAGAAGCAGGATCGCCAGTGAGAGTCAATTTTGTTTGCTCTTACTTTGCTTGGAAAAAATGCAGCACAGGACTGGAAGCATTTGAACCTGAAATTCTTTAGGGGAGTCATGCCTCCTCTGCGGGACACAAGCAGGTCACCTGCTCCCGGAGACATTACCCATGTCAAGCACACATCTAGAAAGGTTACCTCAAACAAAATATTACTAGATGTTTTAGATTTCCGTATTTTTATTGATTTTTACATTGTATTAATTGAGTTAAATTGAATCCGGATATATCACACCTGTAAGGCCAGTACTCAGGAGGTGGAGGTAGAAAGATCACAAGTTCAAAGTCATCTTCAGCTACATAGAGGTTTCATGGCCAGTCTGGACTACATCAGACTCAGAACTGAGTTTAATTGGCCAGACCAACATCTCTGGTTTATACAATGGGATTGTGTGTGTGTGGTGCATGTTGTACTATGTGTCTGTATGTTTGGTGTATGTTGTGGTGTGTGGTAGATGTAGCATATGTGGCATGTGTGTGATATATGTGGTAATTGTGGTTTGTCTGAGGTGTGTGGTATATGTGTGGTTTGTATGTGGTATATGTGTAGTACATGTGTATGTATGATGTGCCTCTGGGGTATGTGTGTATGTGGTATGTGTAGTGCGTGTGGTACATGTGGTATGTGTGGCACATGTGGTATGTGTGTAGTGTGTGTAATAGGTATATAGTGTGTGTGATATGTGTGTAGTATATGTGCTATGTATTGTGTTTGATATGTATATAGTATGTGTATCGTATATGTGGTTTATATGGTATTTGCAGTATATGTGTGTGTATTATATCTGTAGTGTCTGTGGTATATGTGGTATTTGTGGTGTAGGTGGTATGTGTTATATGTGTTGTGTGAGATGTGTTTGTGGTGTATATAGTATGAGGTGTATATGTGATGTGTGTGGTATGTTTGCAGTGTGCGGTGTGTGTCTGTCTGTGTTGCTTTGTGGTGCTAGGAATTAACCTTCAGGTCTTCTAGTTGTGGGACCAGCCTGAGCTGCACCCTCGATCCACACAGTGGTTTTATTAAGTTGATCCTTTTCTCTACACATCCTCTTTTCAGCTTGTGTTCAGGTCTTTAACTGAATTGTAAAGAATCTACCAGCAGGGTAGTAACTGAAAATAGTGAGGTTTTTTTTCCTATCAAAATGTGGATTTGAATCCTGGCTCTATCAGTAAATTGCTGAATTAAGTGAAATAAATCACCTAATTTCTGTAAATTTCAGTTTTGTTACCTATAAAAAAGAGAAAAGTAAGAGCATGTATTTTGGACAGCTGTAAAAGTCAGTATAATGCATTTATCATAAGACAAAAGCTCAGTCAGTGGGAGCTATTATATTCAATCTTTTTTTAGCTTGCCTAGTAATATGTGTGAATTTGCTTTTTCAATAGTTTTTTCAGTGCTTCTATGAATTCTGCATTTTTCATTGGTCTCATAGTCTGCGTTTCAATAGCCTATCCTCAAGTGACTTTTTTTCACTTCTTTTAAGACAGGGTCTTACTATGTGTTCACACTGGTCTGGAATTTGCCACACAGCCAAGCTATCCTGGAAGTGCCCATCTTACTGCCTGAGCCTCCTAAGGCTGAGATTATAGGGACACACCACCATACCTAACTCCAGGAAGTGACCTCAATACTATAACTAGCCTTAGAACTCTGGGATTGGAGAGATGGCTCAGGAGGTAAGAGTGCTTTCCACACAATCATGAGGACCTGAATTCACATACCAGCACCCATGTAAAAAGACAGACATGGTTGTACACACATCTCTAACCTCTGTACTCGGGGAAGCGTGGGTGAGCAGAGACAGGGTGATGGCTGGGCTTGCTGGCTGCCAGCCTAGATTCAGATTCAGTGAGAGACCCTGTCTCAAGGGAATAAGAGTAGACAGTGACAGAACAGGACACTCATCTGCGGCTTCTGAAGGTGGACTCAGACGCACACGCCTCGCCCCCACACATTAAAGAAAAAAAGAGCCGGGCATGGTGATGCATGCCTTTAATCCCAGCACTCAGGAGGTTGAACATGACTTCGTGACTTGCTGGGCATGATGGCCCAGGACTGTAATCCTAGCACTTAGGAGGAAAGCTTGGGTATCAAGAGTTCAAGGCCAGACTTGACTAGAAGGTGAGTTTGAGGCCAGTCTGGGGGTGACGATGGTGCTGAGAAATGACTTCAGGTAACGCATGCTAGACCAAAACTCAATGTGTAATGAGATGACTTTGAATTCCTGATCCTTCCTCCTCAACCTTCCAAATGCTGGGATTACAGGCATCACCAGTATACCCAGCTTATTCATTAGGGGATTTCTATTATCAAATGATTTGATGATTGGCATGGAAGGTAGTCAGAAGAGCCAAGCATCTTCCCTGTGTACTTTTTCTCCTGAACTGATGACCCAGCTCAATTTTCCATATGTTTGTGGTAAATAGAAGAGGTAGAGGGCTACACATGACTTGGTGTCAACACTAAGGAGTACACACACTAGCAGAACCACATAGCTGATGTTAACATGCAACAAGTCAAGTCAGTCATCATGGCACACATCTGTAATCCCAGTACTCAGGCGTCAGAAGCAGAACCAGGAGTACAAGGTCAGACACAGCTCTAATCATGAGAACTCACCACCCACACCACCATCCCCACCACCACACAAACCACACAGCTACAACAATGCTACCACAGCAAACACAGCACCAACACCATCACCTACATCACCAAGGAGCTAATGTGCAATAGACTGTATTGGTGTTTTCTAGTCACCACACGAAATAATCTCAGAGGACTAACTAGAATGATGACTCCCAGAGGAAAAGCCATAACTAACTTCCCCGGTGTTCAGCAGGTCTGAGACTGACCTCCATTCTCCAGCAACACCCAGGCCTTAGTGCAGGCTGTGTATTAAGGCAGTAAGAACTACCTTACTCCATGGGCAGTGATTTCTCTGAACTCTCTAGTTGTGCTCAAGCTCAAAGCAGAGTTGCTCAAAGCAGGCATGCTTACCACGCTCCAACAGACTTAGGGATGTGTTCAGACTGCAGCTGCTTGTATTCTTTATCATGGCACTCAGTCCAGGAGTTCACATGTACAACACTTTCTGTGGCAAATGAAAGTATTCTATAATCTCTGGACTGTACAGTGCAGCTGTGAGATATTTTTCAAAATTTTTCATTTATTTACTTTATTATTTATTTATGTGTGTGCGTGCGCACGCGTGTGCCTGTGTGCTACATCACACAATTGTAGAGATCAGAGAACAACTTTCAGGAGTCAGTTCTTTCCCTCCACCATGAATGTTCAGGGGATTGGCAGCAAGAGCCTTTATCCACTAAGCCATCTTGCCAGACCTCAAGTATTTTTACGTATAAACGGATGTCACTAAACTCTGTTTCAAATGACTAGAAAAACAACAGAAGACGTCCTCTTGTGGATTACAAAATACCAGAACCTATTTGAGAGTTTCAAGTGTCCCGGCCACCAGAGCAAAGCAAGCCCAACATCTCAGTTTGTGGCCACAGACAATACAGTAACCTAGCAGAGCAGAAATCCTGCAGAACTTAAAAGATGGAATTTAGGCCACAAGAAGGGTTCACGTCCATCCCAAGCAGCTGCTGAATGCAGATGTTTGACCCTTGTCCACAGTGTTGCTGAGACACATCTATAAGTTGTGTTTATAGATTCAAATGAAGGACATTTAATTAAAAACATAAACATGGGATCAGGAATGTAACTGAGTCTTCAGTGTTCACCTAGCATGGTTTGACGATAACACAAACTAGGTACGGTGGCTGGAACATGTCTGTAGTCCTAGCACTCAGGAAGTAGAGCCACAGGACCAGAAGCCAAGTAGATCAGGATCTTGGCTACAGAATGAATTCAGTGCCAGCCTGACATACAAGAGACCCTGTCTAAATAAAAATGAATGAATGAGTGAACAAATAAATAAATAAATGTTCTACACAGATGACAATACTTCATATAGACTCATAATTTTCAGAATTATGTAGCCCAGGCACAAAAATCACATTTAATGTCTATCATTTTGAATGATTACTCTTGGCAATAGGAACATGATTGGTAAGCATTTGCAAACTCATATATTTCATCCTGTTTGTTGTAGTCATGTTCCATGAAGGCTCAGACTTCAGAAGAAAAATCAAAGGTTTGGAACAAACATCATGAAAAACCCAGGCCAGCTTTCTCTCTCTTTCCATCAGTCATGAGTCAGGTATGAGAACAGCCCACATCACTGAAAGCAAACAGGCCTTAGCATAGTCCTTGGTTTATCCCCATGCTTTATCTGATTTCTCCCTTCTTTCACAGAAAAAAAAACCTTCGCCTTTTTTAAAAAAAATAAAGTAGATATTTTCCAAATTAGACAAACCCAAAGAAACAGTATAGATTATGTAAAGAATTGGTACAATGCTATTCAAAAGTGCCAGGACTTCAAGGGACTGTTTAGACTCAGATGAGGGCAGCGTCACTTACAGGGGAAAAAAAGAAGAAAGAAAATAAAAAGAAATACCCCAAATGAAGTATCAATCATTCTGTACCTATGCCAACCCGCTAATCAAAAATACAAAATATAAAGTGCTACGATATTAAGGCACTATAGAAATGCCTCTGAATACGGAACATGAAAGCAAATATTCCAGATTCCCTAATGTCCTGGTCCCTAATCTGATGGAGCCACCAGTGGCTTTGCCGGCAGTAAGTGGAGACGCTGGCTGGGCAGTCTGTCGCAGGCTTCTAAATGGACTTCTGTGAAAAACCTCAGTTGGCTATCTCCTGGGATCGGCGTGGCATTTAGTTGCCGGCTGGCCCCAATAAGTTTCAGCCACCCTTGCAGCAAACCCCCCACTGTTATGGAAAGCACCACGTGACCTCCAAGGTCCACCCCGGTCTCTGTTTTCAAGGTCTTTCCTGAAAGTTGGCCACGTAGATAACCTGGTTTCCATGCTATTTGTTGTGGAGGAAGGAGGAAGGGTTGAGCCCAACCCCTCTGGGAGGTGAACTTGTGGTTCCAGGGAGTCTAGGAAGTCAAATTTGATGCTTTGGGGACCGAGCTGCCCCATAGAGTGAATCAGACTGGAGTTTTCTCTGAGAACCCAAAAGGGAACTGAATTACAATAGCTCTTTCTTATTTCTCTCTCTCTCTCTCTGTCTCTCTCTCTGTCTCTCTCTCTCTCTCTCTCTCTCTCTCTCTCTCACACACACACACACACATATACACACTTTCCTAGTACCTAAAACATTTTAAACTGTGGCTTTTACAAATAATAATTTCTCTACTTTAAGAATATATTCTTCTTAGTATTCTTTTTATTAACTCAAACATTATTTCACCCCTGGGACCTCCATTCATTGGTGGCAAATCTGGTTAACTTCAGAAACCCGTATCACTTCTCCCATCAAAATTGATTAGTCTGCAGGTTAGGAAAGATTATAAGGTCAGGTCAAACCCCCTCCCTTTCTCCCAAGCGTTTTAACAAAGATAAAATTCAAATGATGTTTTTAGTAGAAATGATTGCCTTCTTTAAAAAAAAAAAAGATGGCATTAAAGATAACAGGGGAATAATACTTTTTTCCAACAGCAGAAGTTTGTTCACTTTGTAACTGGATTGATGAGACTTAAATGTGCCTCAAGTTCTCATTTTGGGCGGGTTCTGGACAGAGTCTACTGTGAAGCTCTGAGGTCCCTCCATGTTAAGATGTCATTTAAAAACAGAAAACCCAAACCAAAACCTTAACAGCTTTTAAAGTAAATCTCTCTCCTCTCTCCTCTTTTTTTTTTTTTTTTTCTAAGACAGGGTCTCAGTGTGTAGATCAGGCTGGTCTCAAATCCAAGATTCTCCTGCCTCAGCCTCCTGAGTGCTAGGATTACAGACGTGTAATCTTATATAAAAATACACATTTAAGGCTGATGTGATGGCTAGCTTTGATTGTCAACTTGTCATAACCTAAAGTCACTTAGGAAGAGAATCTCAATAAGGGACTGTTGACATTAGGTTGGCCTGTGGGCATGTCTGGGGGGAGTGGGAAGACCCAGACCACTGGAGGTGACTCCACTTGCTAGGGCAGGGGGTCCTGAATTGTATAAGTGCAAAGGTTGAACTGAACGTAAGCAGGTAAGCATGCATGCATTCATTCCTGCTCTTGACTGTGGGTGTGAAGCCACTAGCTGTTTTAAGTTCTGGGGCCCTGCCTTTTTGTTATGATGAACTGCAACTAAATAAACCCTTTTGGGGCTGCAGATATGGCCTAGGAGTTAAGAGTGCTTACTGCTCTTGCAGAGGACCTGGGTTCGGTTCCCAGCATTCACATCAAACAACTCCAAACCCTCTGTAACAGTTGTAGAGGGTCTGATATCCCCCGGGCCCTGCAGGCCCCTGCACACATGTGGTGCACATAAACTTATAAAGGCACACATGCACACATATTAAAAATATAAAGAAATCTTAAACACCTCCTTAAGTTGCTTTTTGTCAGAGTATTTTACCACAGCGACAGAAACAAATCTAGGGGAGCTGGGAGCATGGCTCACCTGGTAAAATGCTTGCCACTCGAATAGAAGAAGCTGAGTTCAGTTCCTGGAAGCCACATGGAAAGGGCCTGGAAGCACATGCATGTAGTCCCAGCACTGCGAAGCCAGAGACAGGTGGATACTGGGGCTCCCTGGCCAGCGGATCTAGCCAGATTGGTAAGGCGGAGGTTGATGAGGTGGATCAGACAAAGGTGCTTGCCACCATGCTGGATAACCTGAGTTCAATCCCTGGAACCCACATGGTAGAAGGAGAGAACTGACTCTCCAAAACCTCTGACCTCTATATGCCCACTGTGATACTTGACTATGACGTGTGTGTATGTGATGTATACACATACATTAAATAGAGAGATGATGGATAAATAGGTTAAGCAATGAATTTAGACTAAGACCTTGCAATTTGAAACATACTGCATAGGCAAGCATCTCTGGCCACTATGTTACCATACAAATAGTAATATAGTGCAAGTATTCATAGACATTGGGGTCTGGGGCTGCAGCTCAGTTGTGCAGCACTTGGACAGTATGTGTAAAACCCTAGGTTCAATTCCCAGCACTGAAAAGCAAAACAAAAACCCAAGCAAACAAAACCCACTATCACATATATTGAGCAGTTTCTCATTGCTAGCAAAACAATTGCACTGATTCCTGAAGATCCTGCCAATCCTTTGAAGCCTCTCATGTGTGAAATCCAGCACTTCAGACTCGTTCAAGTCCTGGACATTGAGAACACAGAGCATCCTGAAAAACCACCAAGGGTCAACTTGACCCCGAAGTTCCTCTGATGGTTTAAAATTATTTAGATGCTGATGTACTAAGACACATGTACAAGCTCAGAAAAATCCTTCCTCCTCATTCAGAATGAAAAATGTAGACCCATTTCTAGCCCTTTAAATAAAGTTCCCCTTCCCAGGATTATTTATCATGGTTAGTGGTGGCCATCAGTCATGAAAAGTTAACAAAGACCTATTGGGTTTATCTACAGGCAGCGAAACAAACATATCTTGCTCTTCTGTTATCTTCTTGTTAACAAAGCCCTATCAGGATGTTCTAAGCATCAGCGTTTACTGCCCAGTAGCCTTTTATCTAGGATGATATATAGAGAGCCCATCAATTAGTGAGAGGGTTTGTAGATACCTGCCATATATTCATGAGGGAGGGTTCTCTCTGCTCTTTCTCCCACCACAGACACATTGCTGCTCTCCAGGTGGTGTCCCTGCTTACCTTCTAAGCTTTGGTTCATCTCTGCTGCAGTCATTAAACACCAAAGAGTATTTGGTCCAAGCAAAGTGGTGGCTTTCCAACAGAGCTAGGGAGTAGGGCAGTTCTACTGACACACTGACGCAATCACATAGGACAAAGGGTCCCTGCAGCAATCCTGAAAACACACGGACAGCCTAGCACGCACAGTGGTGCACACTTGTAATCCCAGTACTTGGGAGGCTGAGGAAGTGACATCACAAGTTCAAGCTTCGATTGGGCTGCATAGCAAGTTCCAGAACAGCCTGGGCTAAGTAGTGAGACCTCCATCTCTATACCAAAATAAAACAACATGGGGAAAGACCAGCTTTGGTGTGAATGTTTCATCCACGTATTTGGCAAAACTAATGTCATCACACACTTATTTGATGCAAGCACTTTCATCTGAGGGCATGAATGGATGGATGTAAGCAGTGGGGCTGTTCAGCCACCAGGATGGCATCTAGAATCTCCTGTATGCTGTACCTGTGGGTCCGGCCACTCGGTCCCCAGTGCCCAAAGAATAAAGCCACCTAGCTTGACTGAAGAAGCCTTCACTGTAGCGTGGACCTCTCACTTGCTCTCCTCCTTGGGCATGCCACATTTCCCATGGCTGGTTGAATTCTCCATGTCCTTTCCCAGTCTTATGCCGCCCCACCTGTTCATTTTCCTTCTGGAATCTTCTAGTTCTTGGCACTATCCAGAAGCTCTGAAGCATCTTCTAGGAGCCACAGCAAGCTGGCCTTGTTGGTGGGATGTTGGGAAGCATCTCTGACTTTCTTATTCCTGGACTTCGACAACATCAGACTAATATTTTATAAAGCTTTGCTCTTTCTTTTCTGAAATAGGATTGCAAGTGTCCCAGGCTGGCCTTGAAACTTAAACTTCTAACTCTGTCTCTACCGTCCCAAATGCTGGAATTACAAATGTGCACCACCATACCTGGTTTTCTGCTGTGCTGGAGGTTGGATCCAGGGCTTTATCCATGCCAGGCAAGCATTCTATCAACCGACCTCACATAGATTCGTATTGCCTCTAGGATGATCTATTTGCTTGTCTTTCTCCGTGCTGTACTTGGGGCCATCTCAAGGATGGAAAACCTCGGAGCTTAGTTTTGGATTCTCATTCAGAAAGAAGGGATGCTGTATGGATAGATGGAGATGCTCTAAACTCTGTTAGTACTCTTTAATAGACACTGAGATTTTCCAGAAGGAAAGAAGGAAACCCAAGGAACAATGGCGTGAGCAGGAGTCATGACAAAAATACTGTCACTTGCAAAAACAAGATAACCTTAGGCGATGGTCTGTGTTTTAATGAGCCAATTATCTTGAAACCTATTAAGTTTATTATGGATGTGATTGCTTCCATTCTACAACAATATTGTCATACTGTTCGGTGCACAGGTCTACTTCCAGTAACTGTTCTAGGCCTGCCTTGGCCCTAGAACAAAATTGCCATGGGTTCTGTTTCCCCCAAGATAACTCAGTCTGGAGAAGGAATGTGTGGTATATGGTACCTAAGCCACAAGGACAGAGAGACAGACCTAAGGCAGATGGAAAAAAATCTGGATAGTGAGTATCACTGTTACTACTTTTGTTATTGTTGTTGTCTTTGTTTTTGCTTTTTGTTTTTGTTTAGGGTATTTTTGTTTGAGACAAGCTTACTGTGTTAGGCCTAGAGAGCCTCAAGCTTTATATATAGATCAGGCTACCCTTGAACTTGCATCGATCATCCTGCATCTGAGGCCCTGTGACTGCTCACCTCCAAACCTGCTTTCAATGAAAGTGAAGTGGAACACCATCACAGGCACTTTGTCCAGTGGCCACTCACCTAGACCCAGACCTCCAGCTTCTCCTATCTTGAGTCTGGGGCAACAGTCAGGACTTGGGGCATTCAACACTCTTATTGGAAGAGGAGCCCTTCGGGTCTCCCCTGGCCCACTCCCCATCTTCGGCTCCTCAGAACTTGGAGTTTCATCTGCTTGTTTCTGCTGGTCAGCCTCAGTGCTGCCTCAACTCCCCATACCTGTGCCGGAAGCTCTAGAGCAACACCCACTGTGAGCCTTCCTGCAGTTGGCTTTTCAGATCATTTTTCCAGTAGGGGGTATAGACAAGGGAAGGTGCAAACCCACAAAAAGCCCCTGACCCTGGGAAGACCCAGCCCCTTTCTTCCTGGAACTCCCCTGGCCCCGGGGTGGGGGGCCTCGAAGGCTTTTCTGTGCTAAGTGAGTTTCTGATGTGCAGGAGATTTTGTCTCCAGAATGAAAAAAACCCAAGTGCTAAGCTAAGTACCTGGCACCCCACCCCCCAATACCCACCAGTTTTGTGCAGTGTGCAGGTTTCACGAGAATCTGGAGTACCAGCAACCCTGGATTTGGGGAAAGACTTTGACCCCTAGGAACCTTTGGCACATCTTTAGGATGCCCTGGCCAGATGGTGGGTGGATCAACGGAGCCAGTTCCACCAAGGCAGGGTCCCACCTTGAGGGTCTCAGAGGAACACGATCCGATGGGTGTGACCCAAAGAGGGATCACATGAGACATCCTGATGGCTGTTGGACAGCGCAAGAGCAAGGCCCTCCGTCTGGGAGAGGGTGGTGGCTGGTGCTGGGAAGGGGGGCTGATGTCAAGAACCAAGTCAAGTTCATAGACCCTGGGCAAGATGGTGATTGAACCTTAGGGCCCGGGTGGACCTATTGCTTCCTTTAGTAAAAGAAGAGGGTTGGGCGTGGAAGAGAAGATCGGCAAAGGGAGGGGAGGGGAATTAGATTGGCTATCAGAGACCTTCACAGGAGGCTTCGGAGTTTGGTAGCCTTGAAGGTTGGGACTAGAAATGTTTTCTGTCTTTGTAGACTGGTCTCTTGCATTGTTCTTGGGTGACTGTCGCTAGATGTCCCCATTCTTTCGATCCCACCTGCCCACCCTCGCAGAGAAGCAGAGAACCAAACCCTTACACATTTCCTCGGTGCCCCGATGGGTAGAGGCTAGCCCAGGAACCTGCACACCCTTGTGGTCCGATCTCTTGGCAAAGCTTGAGCAGGAAACCTGAGACCTCGGGCGCTCCGGGCAGGTGGCTTTCACTGGAGCCACGGCGGACCTGCGCGGCCAGGCGGCGCCACCGGACCAGCCAGGAGGGCGTCAGGCCTGCAGCTTCCAGGGACCAGAGGAAAGAGGGCTCCGAGAAAGAGGGCTCGACCGAGGCTGGATTCCGGAGAGGCGCTGGGAGGAGCTTTATCTGAGTCCTGAGAGGCAGAGACGGCAGCCTAAGAAGCCGCCTCCATCGTCACATCTTGAAAACAACCCCATGGGTGGATGTGGCGATGCAGAGACCCCTCCCTCTGGAATCGGATGCAGAGAACAGGGGCACGGTGAACCCAGACCTCTGTCTACGTTAATGTGCAAACGAGCGTCCGTGTGGGTACCCTTCACTCCAGGGCAGTTGTTCCTAATATAGAACAGGACAAAGATACCCCGGTACAAGTACAAACTAGTTTCTATGTTGGGGAGGGAAAGGGAGAGAATAAAAGTTTAATAAACGTGTGCTGTGTCGTGGATGACTTTGTGACGACCTCTGTTGCAAATGGCCTATGCATGCGGAATAATGGCCTCCTTGCAGAGAGAGAAATAGCTTAGTGCTATCATCGTTGCCCCGGTAACCATCAGAGTCCCCATCTAGCAAGAGAGAAATGAGTTATGAAAAGGCTTGAGTGAAGAAGGGATTAACACATGATCCCAGGGACAGTATGTCAATCAAAATCAACTGAGAAATTACACTGCTCCATTTGAGAATTCTCCGGAACCCGAACACTACTGGAGTTGGATGTGCCTGTGCGCGCCTCTCTCTCTCTCTCTCTCTCTCTCTCTCTCTCTCCTCTCTCTCTCTCTCTCCCTCCCTCCCTCCCTGTCTCCCTTCCTTCCTCCCTCCTCCCTCTCTCTGTCCCTCTGTCCCTCCCTCCTCAATTTGAGAAAGAAGGGGAATGTACCATCGTAATTATTCTTTGTGATTATTATTCTTCATTACTATTATTGAGAAATGTGCGGAGCAGAGGGAAAAGCTTAAGAAAAAGCGTAAAGTGGCGCCCCACAATCCTTACTCCTGATCACCGCGCTGTTGTGTACCTGCACCGACCCCCAGTCCACAGTCTCCCCTCACTCAGAGGCAGGCGGGTGCCTCAGCTTGTACTCTTGGCCTTACGTAGATCCATTAAATGGGCCTGCTAGAAGGCGGCTTGGGGAGTATCCGGTGAAGGAAGACCCCGCGGGCCTGGGTCCCCTCCCTAGAGACCCGACCACAGCGTTCCTGGGCTACCTTTCCGGGCTGATTCTTTGCTAGACTCGACCTCTGTGTGGGCAACAAATCTAGTTAGTGCACATCCTGACCCCTCAACTTGCGAGACCCATTCCCTCCGGGCGTAGGAACACACCCACCCACGCAGCCCTTGCACACGTGACACCTGGGTTTCAACATAGATAGGAATCCTCGTGCATAGCGAAGGAGCAGAAGGCACGTGGGAGGGATGGTTCGACTGCACCCTCTGTTCCGCGAGGCGTCCGCGTGCACTTCCTCTCTGCTACTTGAGTTAGGAATTTAGAAAGAACTCTCAGTCCATTCCACTTCCCCGCAAAGCACACTAGAGAGGCGGGAGGGAGGCGTGCCAGAGGAATCGAGTCTACTGCTTGTGCGTTGGTGATCCTCCAGTAATGGCTAAGCAGCGCTCCGGATAAGGACAAGGGATTGGGTGAAGCCTGGTTTGTATACTATGGCTCCAGAGAGTTCTGGGGCCCTTGCTTCTGAGAATCTGTCGGATCAGACTGCAGGTCAGATTGCTGATGGAATAAGGTTGTCCAGGTGACACGGAATGGAGAGGGGGCCAGAGAGTCAGCCACTCCCCGCTCTCTTCTAGGCTTACCGCCTATCTGAGTAGCTTTGGCCTGAGTAGCTTTTGGCCAACACCCTCAATTAGCATGAGGTGAAACTGAGACCTGGAGGTGATACACGTTTTAAAGCAAGACTGTGACCAGAGTCCAGTTTTCAGAACTTTGTGCGAGAAATCGGTCCCATTTAAAAGGGGAAAAAATGTTTTCAGGGAACTAGTGTCTGAGAGCTTTAACTTTTGCTGGGTTAGAGCCAAGAAATAGGAAGGGAGGTTGAGGGCAGCAGCAGGCCGACTCCCGCATCCCTGCCGCGAACCCGGCACTTACCACCATCTATCCCAGCAAGTAGGATAGGGACAGATGGGGTCCATCTGTCCATCCATCCATCCACAGTCTTCCCCTCCCGCCAAGTCCCATACAGGTTTCAAGCCCTGAGCGTCCCCCGGTTGACTAAATCGCCTTGACCCTCAGCGCTATTTGATATTTGCTTCTTTGACACTCATTTAGGAGCTCGCAGCGGTAACGCAGACATTGGACAAGTCCGGCCTGAAACCCAAGCCTTATGAAAAGAGGAGATGGGGAGAACCTGATAGCTGGAAACTCGTTTTCTCCAAAGGCTTTCGGGACATTTTAGCCCGGCTCCAGGTCCGCGGAGCCAGGGCGCCGCCAGTACGGGTGTAAACGTTAAATGTTAGCTATTTGTTCCAATGATCGCCGTGAAAATCGACTCTTTCTTGTCTTCTCCCCCGCCCCACACCCACCCCATTCCCACAAACAGCACTGAAGCCAGTGGCTCCTGTAAACCACCTCCTCCGACAGCAATGCCGCCTGAAAACTTCCAACTGGGGACAAATAACAGTAACTACCCAGAAGGGGTCAGGATGGTTCTCATTTTGTTCTTGGGGACAGGGTGACGCTATTCTTCCTAGTCCCCTATCTTCTTTCTCTTCCCCCTCCCCTCTCCTTTTCTTCAATCTTTTTTTTTTCTTTCTTTCTTTTTAATGGGGCTGGAGAGAATACAGTGTAAGCAGTGCATTAGGGAGTCAGGAACTAACAGATGGGCAATGAGGATGTCATCTACTGTCAAAAGTTCTAGTTTCTGCCTAAGAAAGCCAAAAGAGTCTTCTTACTCAAAGCAGTTTCTCCCTCCCTACGCCCCTCCCCCCCGCCCCAAAGAGTGCCGGGACCTAATGTTAAGGCCAGGACCAACCACAGTCCCATCCTGGGGACCATTGTTCAACTCTCCATTCTCTTCCCCCACTCCCCCCCCCCCCCGCTCCGAATTAGATAGGGACAATTATCATGAACTTTCTCCCACCTAAAGGGACACCCCGACTCCACCCCTGCGGCACCCCAACTCTCCATCTTATTGGCTCCATTGGTGTCTATGCTTCTTCAATGTACCCTTTTCCAGCTCTGATTACTTCAGGCTTCAGTCTCCTCACTCGCCTTTTTTTTTTTTTTTTTTCTCCAACCCCTCCTCCCCTTAAAAGATTTTGGAGCCGGGAAGATAAGATATTCAATCCTCTATCGGGAATCCTGTGATATTAAAGATCAAACGTGGCATCAATAGAAGACCAAATACGGGGCGGGGGGGAACTGGGAGATGCTCATCAGCTAATTACAGCTGCAAATATTATGCAAATTTATCTTGGCACAGAAATGGAGAAAGCGAGTTTAAGTGTGGAGATAATGCCGGAAAATTGAATGTTCATCTGGGCATGGGAAACGGCCCAGTGGGCTCCAGTGGCCTGCCTCATCTAGGGACTCTGTTTCTATGCTTCTATCAGATCTCTGCACTCTGCTAGTTGGGACTGAGAAATTAATATTACTTATAATTGATACTTGAAATTCCTGAAATAATGTGTCATAAAGAAAAGAGAGAAAGAGGCAAAGGGATGGGGGAGGGGAGGAAAGAGGAGGAGAGAGAGCTGTCCCATCCTAAACACGGAATTGGAACTCCACATCTGAGGGCCACTGGGATGTGGAGCCAAGTGGACCTAGAGAAGAAGGGAAGACAGTCCGGAAAGTCAGGTGTTTCCCTCTGTGGGAGCCTAAAATCCAATGGATCTTTATAACAAAATCCAACCTGCAGAGATGTTAGACTTATTTGTCTTCGTCCTTTGCTTGAGGGTATGAGGCAGGCTCAGAAATTGAGACTTGAACTTGAGACAGAAGAGGATCCTGGGCAACTGCATGGTGAAAAGGACTGGAGGATTCCATGCAGAGGTCTGGAAGCTCCTTCCTGCTCCTCCCGTCCCTGTCCAGTGTTCCCAGTCCCCCCACCATTATTGGCCATGTCAGTATGACTCAGTCTCTTCCAAAACGGGAAATTATAAACTTCAGATTCTCACATTAAAATAAGTTAACCTTTTTAAACGTAGGGGAACAGAAAACAACAGGAATTTGGGTAAATGGAAAATAACTCTTAAAAAAAAAAAAAACTCATCTACACAGCTCCACTGCAAAATCTTCCTCAACATGTGAGAGATTTCAGTTGAGTAGTATTCTGGTGCAAGACATCCAATAACCAAGAAATTATGATCTGACATCAGGAGAAACAGTTGAAGACAGAGGATGTGTGAATGTGTATGCATATTTTCCAAGCAACCAGAAAATAATCAACAGGCACAAAAAACTTAAAGATCAAATTCCCAATGACTCTTGCTCCTTCTGGGTCCCTAAGTCTGGATGTTGCTAGTATTGTCAGATGCTGGAGGGGATGGCTGGTTTAGGCTTGAATTCTGACATCAATCCCTTAAGAGGCAAGTGATGCCTGTTGCATTTCGAAGGCTTTTGTTCTTTCAGTGTTAGAAGGAGAGACAAAAGAAAACAAAAATGCTAATTATTGGAACTAATTAGCCATTAAATGAACTGAGGGTTCCCCTTCTCTGTAAAATGGAAAGAAGGTGATGAGAATAGGTGTGCAGTGGGGTGGAGGGAGTCTAGGAGAACCCACTCAACCCCTATTTTCCAAGAAAATTAAACCTGTGCCCATTCTGCATGTATTAACAGACAAAGCCAGGAGAGCTGGCTATGCGTGTGTATATATGTGTACTTTTACAAACAAAAGTGGCAAATATTTGGAGGAACAGAGAATTGATTTTTATTTCCTTATTTACTTGAATTGGGGCTGGAGTGGGTAGGGGGAATTGTGTGGGGACAAGTGAGATGTTAAGGAAAGAGGAACTCTCAGGAAAATGAATGTTATTGGTATCTTCCTATATAAAGATGCAAGGGGTATTTTATCTTAACCAGGTCCTGTGCTTTAGTCGATGTTTATGATTAATTATCTTCTTTTTCATAAAAATAAATCATGTTAAAAATTAGGATCTCTGCACTAGGGAGAAGCTAAGCGCTGGTTTCAGGTCGATCTTGTTAATTTCAGCCTGAAATTGACACACTAATTAAAGAGCAGCGTGGTAAAGCACAAGCAGGCAAGATTATACCTAGTCACCCCCCTACACTTTTTTTTTTATCAGATCTACCTTATATTTTCCCAATTAAAAACTGCAAAAAGCAGTTTCATTGCCCCAGGATAAAAAATAAGGGCCCCCTTTTCACAACGTTGGCCATCACTTTCCACCATCAGATTCATTGTGATGTATTAGATGCAATAAATTATCCCATGTAACAAAACATTGGGAGCTGAAAGCAGATAATCTGGAAAGCAGAGATAAGGATTCATTATTCCAAATCATTATGAATCCAACGTTGCCTCTGACTTCTTTCTTAATCAGCTCCTCTGATCCTGGATATGTGAGCAGTACAGATAAGGAGAGAGTCGTTTATAATTCTCTACCTCGTCTAATATTTTAAAATAAAGTCAGAGGCAAGGAAACGCCATAAAACACTGGTGAGCAGGCAAGCACCGAATGAAAAATCGCTTCCATGCCATTATATCCACAGTAAGATTTAATTAAAATTCTCCCTGCCCACGTGCTTTATTTTCAGATAGGATTTTTTCCCATCATGTAATAATTGATAGGAATTTGCAAGCGGGCTATTTATTTAGGACGCCTGGGTAGAATAGGTCTGAGGCTTTTTTTTTTTAATTTCCATTGACTGCTTTTGAAACTTTCATTTGAGACATTCATAGTTCCCTATTACCCAGGCCCCCAATGCCACCTCCCCCCCACACCACCAGAGTGAAGTTCTAATGGCCAGAAGAACACAGTCTGAATCACAATCCTGAAAGCTGAGTTTAATAAAAATGTCCTGTTGGGGGTGAATGAAATATAGAAAGAACTGGGTTCCACACTCCAACCGCTCTGAGCCCTTCTGACCCTCCATCCTTGTGACACATCCATAATAAACTTCAGAGAATGGGTCTGGAAGATTATGCTTTGTGTTTTGTTTTGTTTTGGAGATGAGATCTCAGGCTGCAGCCAGGCTGGTAGGGGCAACTCATTTTGTAGTCTGGGCTGATCTCAAACTTATGATCCTTCTGCCTTGGCCTCTGAAGTGCTAGAATTACATGTGTACATCACCACACCTGTCTTGAAGGGTTAGAACTTTAAAACCTAGTTTAATATTTAAGTATATTGTCATTTGGCAAAGTTCCCTTTAAAGACCCAAAGCAATCTCAGAGTATGTACACAAAGTTTAAAAAGGATTGAAAAAGTGAGATATTGTTGAAGACTGATGGACAGAAAGAGAAATACTTCCTGGCTTGGGGGAACCCACTAGAACAATATGAATATGGGTCCCTCAGTCCTGTCCACAATTCTAACTGACCACACATTCTTAGAAAGTCTGGAGATTCTGTCAAATGTTTATTTCTTCCTTTGGGGATTTTCTTTTTATTTATCCAATGGGTGAACCTATCTCTACAGCTGCCTTGGAGATCTGCACTCAGTCTTTCGGTTCTTAGTCATTTACTGCTCCATCTTCTACTTCCACAAGCCAGGTGAATGCTCTTTACATTTCAAACCCAAACGCTTTAGCTTCTTACCTCAGAAAATCTGCGAACTGCACCTTGGGATTTAAAGCAGTGGATGTAGGTTGCAATTTGGATGACACATTTGCCTCTAGGAAGTGTCCCAAGGCCAAGATGTCTCCCCTAGCCCCAAGGTCCTCACATCAGGTCCCTAACAGACTCAGCCCAGAATCCACCTCTGAGAAGGATGACCTTTGCACCCCTCCCCAAGGTTTAAGTGGTTAAAAGGCCATTAGGTACTTCTTGGAAGGGAAGTGGACTCAGAAAAAAACCTGAGGCAGAGTTCCTGAGAGTAAGGTGCAGGAAGAGGTGACCGGAAGTTCAGTCTTCAAGGCTCTGCGTTTTAGGTGTCTCTGGGACTCAAAAAGTCCCTAATGAAAGCATTCACCAAAGTCTAGCAAGTGAAACCATTCTGTCTTCTCAGAAGGGTTGGTAGCACTGAATAAGAGAGTATTGTGTCTTCTCTCATGCCCAAGTGTACATATACACACAGAGACACAGGCACAGACACACACACACACACACACACACACACACACACACACACACACACACAATTTGATCACGAATTGGGTAAGCAAGGGTGGTCGCTTTTGAAATTCAGAAAGCGACTTATGGTTTTATTAAAGCACTCTCTTTGTAGTGTGTCCAGCTGATGCCCACAAATCAGAAATAAATCTTCCCTCCTTCTGACCAGGAAATGACTCAAAGCCTTCACCCCTCACTTTGCTGGTTTCTTAGAATAAATTCTCCTCTTTCTTACCTGACCACCTTCAAATTCCCTGTCTCTATCTCTCCTGGAATAAACAAGTCCAGTGTCATTTCCACCCCTTCAGTCCTTCAACGTAGCCAGACTTGCCATCTTGCCCCTGTCCCACCATTGCATAAGACAGTTCTATTTTTATGAGTCTTTTGGATTTTCTCTTTTAAATTCCGAGTCTCTTTGGCAGTCCAATTTCCTTCAATGAAGGCTTTTAGGGTTGATGCGGGGAATACACGACCGCAGTTTCAAACCCCTTACGGTTTAGAACTGGAGATAAGCAAGCCCGCATACGCAGAAAAAGAGCAACTGAGGGCCGCCGGACCAACCGGAACCTGGCAGGGCGGGCCAGGGACCTACCGTGGCCAGGAGTCGTAGGGAAGGACTTAGAGAGGGAAGAAGAAAATCAGTCTTGAATCTTCGAAGGCTTCCCGGCTGGGCTGAAATTCTAAAAGAAAAGGGCTTTCAGGTTGGAGGCAAACTTGAGGGTTCGGAAAATCAGGGGTGGGACAACAGGAAGCTCAAAGAGGCACCAGAAGCGGGAGAGTGAAGCTTACGCAACGACGCAAATGACCCACCAGTAGTGGACCGCGATCTGGGGTCTAGCCCCCACCAGGGACGGGAGACAGCTGTGGTCACCTGGATGGCAAACGCACCCCCCTCCGCCCCCGGTGTCTGCAGTTCCCACTCAGCAGCGTGTAAGCAGGGACGTGTGTGTCTCTTCTGTAGGTCCCAGATGCCAGTGACCCTCTTCCTAGGGTCTGGGACTTTTCTGGGCAGTCCCCGGAGGCAACAGGTTGGGAACAAGCTGTCAAAAAGAGTGGCGCGCTCGGAGTCTTCGAAGCTTTCCCGAGAGCTAGACTCGGCCACTTGGTGGCGGAAAGCTGGAGAGACCAGGCTGGGCCCAGAGGAGGGCTGCAATCGTGAGGATGGGTGGTCTTCGGGGCTCCCTAAAAGATGAGAAGAGTTCCCTCTCCGCTCTAGGCCAGACCGGCAGAGGACACTCTCCGTTAACCCCACTCTGGCCCTCAGCCGGCCTCGGAGGGTGCTCCGCTCAGGCGCAGACCGGTTGGCAGGCAGGGTTGCTACCTAAGTGGAGAGGAGTTCGAGTTTGTGGAACTAAAGGCAGGTCACTGAGGCTACCTAGGGGGAAAGACTGTCCACCTTGATATCACCCAGTTCCCAACACTTCACTCCGCCCACACCCACGGGTTCCCACTCATCTTTACACGCCTCTGGCACTCGAGAGCCGCCCTGTCCTCTCCCAGGCTCCAGCTCACCTTTATCCGCACCGCCCTAGGCTCTCAGACTAGCCCCCTCCTCCCCCGGGGCCCCCAAACAAGTTACACTCTGACACTGAGCACTCCTTCCTACCCAACCGATTGGAGTAGCCAAAACTTCTTGATTTCGTGGTCCAGCCATGGACAAATTTTGTTTTATTTCTTCTCAAAGATGTATTTATTTTTAAAGTCAGTCTTCATATTCTTTTTGTATAAATATTGTGAAAGGAAAACTCGACCTGTCAAAACAAATGGACCCTGACCTTTTCTACCCCAGTGTTTATGGAGTTTCGTTTTACTCTGACTGAAATTTATTCGTGGCAGGTTCTCTTGGTACAGGATTCTGATCATCTTACTGTTAGGGTGCAGATGGGAGGGGCCCCAACAGGAGTGCTGCATTTTACTGGGTCCCGGATGGGCAAATAGGATCATTTTCCTTCAAACATTTTCCTTCCGGATACTTCTGATCACAGCTCTTTTATCTTTCTCCTCAAAGGTAGATTTCCTCCCTAGAAATCTTAAGAATTGAGATTGTCCACGGCAAGGAGACCTCTTCCCAAACCTTTAGTCGTTATGCCTTGGAAGGATAGCCGTAGTGGATGCTTCAGAGCCAAATTCAGTTACAGAACATTCTGCTTCTAACTTTTTAAAAAGCCAGTCTAGGCTGTGGTGGGGGTGGGGGATGAGGATGAGGATGATGTGAAGTCAGAGCTCCTTTTGGGAGGATGTTCTTATAAGCCCAAACAGAAGGACAATAGACAGAGACAGGGAACCAAGACCCCAGCTTGTTGGGCCCCCCTATAATGGTACCCCTAGATGCTCCTAATTGAGCCCATTTATTCACCAGTGAGAGGAAAATGCCGCAAATGTGTTTGTACCTAAGGTAATGATCCAGTCCACAGGATGGATGACATTTATAGTGTTAATTCCAACCCTGCCAGAAGACAGTGGGCTGGCTTTGTAGGCGCCAGGGCAGGTCACATTTCAGGCGATCTTTCGTGTCACCCCTCCACCCCCTCCAACTCTCTCAGTTTCACCCCAGATGTGTGGTTTGTGTTTGGAAAAGGGGGTGCCATTCATTCCCTCTTTCTTCTTCCCTACCCACCCCCTCCTGCAACCCGGAAGAGCTCCGCTCTCTACAGTAGGCAGGGGAAGGCAGAGGGGAGGGGGCTCTTAGCAAGGATGCACATCAGCCAGGTTTTACCTCTCGCTGGAAGCCCGCCTGAGATGCAGTAAAGCAGTTCCTGCGTCAAGGGCGGCAGCAGCGGCGGCCACAGCGGGAACTCTGCCTGTCATCTCTACCTTCAGATCTTCAGCAAGTCGGGTGGAAAAAATAAAAAACAGCTGGTCCTCAGGAGAGAGCTGCCCAGGTCAGTGAGTACAGAGCTCTCTCCCTCTGCCTCTGAACTCCTTCTCCCTGCGCCACGTGGAGAGAATTAGGAGGAGGGCTGGGGTCCACGGGGATAGCTGCCCCTGGAAGAAAGTGAACTAGACCCCAGCCCTATTGTTCTTTCTGGTCACTGGAAATCTTTGGCTTTCTGCAGTGACCTTGGGGGATCGTGTTGTGGGAGTGTGCGGATGCCCTTGTTTGTGGAAGGGGCTGGTTGAACCAGACATGGGAAGAAAAACTAAGTTGAAAAATAAGGGCCAGTGTGAATGCTTGAGAAGGGCTTCAGACAGATGTTTGTCACAGGAAGGAAGGGTAAAAGATTGGAGAAAACCCATTTGCCCAGGAACAGTCTCCAAAGGTGGCTGCGGTGTACATGTGTCAACTCCATGTTTATTTTTCTCTGCTTACAAGTATATGTTTAGGCTCATTGTCTCTGCATATCATTTAAGAAACAGATGTGCTCTGCGAGATAAAGTTGTAGCCCAGATGTGTAGGCATCTGGCATCCCCTCAGGGGAAGCTGGTGGTCAGGAGGCACCCAGGCTTCCAGACGCACTCTGAGGTGGGTGAGAAAATAGCAGGAACCCAGAGAGGGTGACCAGGGTTGTGTGGAGGCAGAGGGACAGCGGAGATAAGATTTGGGCTTTCTCCTGGGACATCAGACCAACAGACTTCCAAGATGTCGCTTGGGGAGAGATTCCCCTACAAAGACGATGGATGTTAAAATGGAAGGGAAGGCTAGGGGACTGGAGCCTAACAATTCCTCTCTTTCTTCCCTCTTCTTAAATATCACTGGGTGACTGAGGGAACTGACGGGGGTGATTCTTTCTGGAGTAGAGATGAATGATTGCCGGCAGCATCTCTTTGGTTTAGTTCCCATATTTACTGGTCCTTCTCTCCCCTGGTACCCTAGTTTCACCAGGACATCAAGGGTGCAGCTTGAGAGATTCAGAACTCTGAATGGACAAATATTGAGGCAGCCTCTCGGCAGCCCTTCTCTTCAGTGATTGACGAAAAGGTGGTGATGGTGGGCTGTTTCTCCAATGACAGGCTGTCGGCTAGGGAGTCCCAGGCAGGCAGGTTGAGCCCACCCAGGTATCTGTACATAAGATGCTTCACAGCCCAAATTGTTCTCTGTGGAGAAGGAGGTTTTCCACTAAATAGTTTTTGCCATTTCAAAGAATAAAACTGTTCTCTGTCAGTTTGAACTAGATCTGGTTTTAATGTCCACTCAGATAGAACAAGACCCAAGTGACTATAAGTGGGCTCTGATTCCTGTTTGATCCTTCCTTGGATTCTAGCAGAAGGCCTGGCTTCCAGGCTCGGCCAGTGGCTCTGTGAAGCTTCAGGTTCCCGGCTTAAGAAGCAACTGGGCTGAGAGAATACCCGCGACTGGCCAGGGTCTAACCTCTATTCTAGACCTCCATTCTACATAAATTTTCTCTGCTAGCACCCCTAGATACTCTAGGCCTTTTCTGTCAACACCCGCAGCCGGGACATAGGACAATATACACATTCCTGTATTCGCTATTTTGACTCTGCCTTCTTGCAGGAGACGGATGTGATGGGGGTCTGGCAGAAGTGCAAAGAGGGAAGGGATGGGCGCAAACACCCCGGGGAACTCTCCGGGTAGAGTCCTTCCATTGGGATACCAGCAGCCTGGCGCCACACAGAAAGCCCCAGGGAGTTGCAGGTATGTGGGTAGAGAGACCTCCTTCAGGCAGTTTGTGTAGAAGGTGGCAGAGGATTAGGGATCCTGACAGGAACAAGGGGGAAACCTTCTGTTCTCTAGCCCTGGGCTATTTTAACAATCTCTGGGATACCCTGGAGGGTTGTTTTATTCTTGGTTTCTGAGCGATTTCATACTTAAGTAGGTGTTTCTCTCCAGGTATGTCTTTGTGTGCTGATCCACTATTTCTGATCGCTTTTACCCCATGTTCCCATTGTTGGAATAACCAGAGAGATTTAGCAACCCAGGGCAGGGGGTTTCTTTTCCGTCCTGCTGGATCGGCTGGGACCTCAGTTGGCAGGGCTGAGGAAGGGTTGCCAAGAAGCCTTTTCCGAGTCCCTACCCCAACCCCCATCCGGTTGTGGGTCGCAGAGGATCTGGTCTGCAGGAGCTATAGAACGATAGGCACTTATGTCCACTTGCTGTTTTATTTTATGAAACAAATTGCTGAGGTTCACGAGGTGGCAGGCGGAGGAAAGTGGAGAGCAAGCTGGAGGGGCGGGGGTCTGGGGCTGAGAGTGGACAGGCAGCTAGCAGCTAGCAGCTCTGGCCGGAGGGACCAAGGTGCCCGGGAAACCTAGGTCTTTGCAACCTTGAGTGGGAATACTGACTGCTTTTTTACCAGCGCATGAAAGACACTAAAGCTCCATACCTGACCGTGTTCTCCTCCGGATCTAAATGGAATCACCTTCCCCTATTTTCTCTATTTTTCCTGTGAATCCTCCACCTGCCACCCTGTGCCTCGGTGGATTGTCTCCCTCAGACTAATTTAGGGAAATAAAGCCCAATACTCCCAGACCAAAGGCCACCTTCTCTCCCCGAAATGCCCAAGTGGCTGGAGGAGAGTCGGGGAAGAGAGCGCTGGGAGCTGTAACTGATGCTAGGGCTCTGAGGATGGCTGTTAGGAGCACGGAGGGTTCAGGGGAATGGAGCAGGTGACCCTCCTCCGTCCCACCCGCGCAGCTTTGAACCACCCCAAAGCTAAGACTTGGAGGCCTGTGCTTTCAAGTGGGTGAACCCCAACCACTAGGCTCCCGACTTCCTTGGAAGCGGGGTCAGAATACAGGGTGCTTCAGCAGCTGCTCGGCCTCAGGACCCTCCAAGGGAGAAGGCCGGGTCTAGAAGCTGCGAGTGTCCTATCTAAGTCAGGGATGCGGCTGGGTCGCGGACCCGCGGGGGACCTGAGTTTACTCACTGAAGCTCTTCGGTTCCTTCCCTTTTCCAGAGGTTCCCACTGGTCTCCAAACCTCCAATACCAGGAGGCAGGGACTGCTGCCAGGAAGTTCAGCCTTTTTTCTTTCTCTCCCCTCCCACCCCCAGTCCTCGAAGTCATTGTTCAGTCCCAAAGCAGACATCTCCGGTCTTCTCCCCATTCGCCTGTCCCTTCCCACTTCGCCTCTACCTACCCAATTCTTTCCTTTTTATCTAGCTACAATCAGGGGTTTTCTCAAGCGGGTAAAAGATGATACTGACAGAGGGAGGGCCAGAGTCCCTCGGAGCTAGGATCTGGGCTGGGGCTAGGGCTGGGGTTGGGGGTGGAGTGCTAGTGGGGTAATCTCCCAGCGCATCTCTGCTCTCTCTGACTCTCCGCGTCGCTAGCAGCTCCCCTGGTCTGGGCGGGTTTCCTTCCGAGTTTTAAACCGTGGTAGATGAATAAGCAGAAAAGTATAAACCAAACCACATAACCAAAGCGGTGGCTCATTTCACAGGGAAGGTGGACCCCAGGCCCCGGGCGGGTGGGCGCGGGAGCTGGGGACCAGTAGTGTTCACGTGGGTCACCCCTTTGGAGCCTTCCTCTGACTTTCGGGGTTCCTCTTTCTCCACATCAACCACGTCCCTCGTCCGCTGCTTCATTTGAAAAAGCTCCGACTTCCCTGAACCCGGTCCTCCGCCGGCGTAGTCCACTGCCTACCTCGTTTCCCACCGCTGCTCGCTCCCTTTCCTGTATCTCAGCACATGCGGGGTGGGCTGGACCGTGGAGGAAAGGGGGCCTTGGTGGTGGCTACAGTGGTATGCTGTATGTGTTTAACCTGTGCTGCCCCGGGCGCCGCAGCCGGCTCGCCAGCGGTGTGGCGCTCTCAGCTAGGCCGACCAGTGGCGCCTCGGGGCCGTGTCCCCGGCGTAACCCTCTAGTCCGGCAGCAGGCAAGCTGTTTGTACAGCTTTACCTGTGCTATTCTCGTATCCAGTAAAAATCCTCGCCCGGCCAGGGTAACCTAATCCTGGAGCCAAGACGGAGGAGGGGGTGGTGAGGCTGGCTTGGCGGAGGAGGTGTGTTAATCGACACAAGCGAGGGTCTTTCCCTTGCTCCTCCCCCGATTGGGAAGGTGATTCGGACCGGGTTAGGGGACCGAGAGGCGGGGACGCCGGACTTAGAAAGGAGACTAGGTGCCAGCCCTCCCGGCTTTTCTCCCTCGGAACAGGCCCGGCTGCCGCAGCTCCAAACCGTTCCTCGAGAAGGCACCGTGGTCCCGGGGTGCTCTGGGCTGATCTGGCCCTTCTTCTCTATACAACTCCCAAGACTAAGACAAACCAATCAAAGAACCGATCCGGTACCTCCACCACCAGACCCTACCGGTTATCCCCGCCGGCTTACTCCAGAGCCCCTGTCTGGACGGCGGCGTGCACACTGAGTGGTATTAAACGTCTCTCGGTGGTTATTGTCTCTCGCTAATTGCTTCAACAAAGGCCACTAGTAAACCGGAGACACCCAATTAAAGGCCCCGCGCGGTCTCTCTAGGTTCCCGGCAACGCCCTGCGCCCAGACTTTTGGGCTTTGCAGACTGCTGGGCTGAGAACCGGGTTGGTAAAGGGGGCGCCGGCGCCGGCCTGGACACCTTTGGCCTCCACTTCCTCCCCAGACGCACAGCGACCGTGGTCGTTTCACACCGTTTTTATTGATCGACCGCAGCGGAGGACTGATCCAGCGGGAAAGGAACCGGGACTTCTGCCCTAGTACCCGAGGCGCCGGGCCCGGGCTGTGCCTTCCGTCACCGGCCTTTGGTGCGTCCCTGTACGCTCCCTGCCCCTCAGCCCCGCGGGTTCTCCGCTTCTTCCCAGTCGGTGACCGCGCGGTCAGGTCCGCCCAGGCCGGCGCCCAGGCTCCAGGGGAGGGAGGAGGCGGCGCGGCCCAGCTCGCTTCTTTCTCCTGCCTGCAAATATTTGCTGCCTCGCTATTTCGCGCGCGCTCGGCTTGCAAAGTCCTTAAGTAAACACACTCGAAAAGAGCGCCCCGGGCGTTCGGAGGCACGCTTTCTACCCCTGCGCCGGATTAGTAACTTTAGGACTTCGACCCCAGGCTCGGTCGGCGGGTCCCCCCCAACTGGCAGGGCTCAGGCCCTTGGGGTAGCATCTTCCCGCGTCTCGACCCCGCGGAGCTCGCCGGGACGCGCCGGGCGTCAGGCTCGGGTGGGCGGCGCTGGCTGCGTGGATCTCGGCCTTCTGCGTCCGTGGCCTGGATTCTGGTGTTTCGGCACCCGCTCCTCGGTGCAAGCCCGGCCTCCAAATTCTGCGGGGAACAGGGCTTGCAGACTTCCAGCGGGAAAGGGTCTCTACGCCCCAGGGAAGGCGAGTGGGAGGGACCTGCTGATGGGCGAGTGTTTATGTGTGTCGGGCGGGGGTGGGGGTGTCCCACTCACCCCAAACACAGGCAGGAACGTCGGCTTCATTTCTTGCCCTTTCCCCAAGAGGGCACACATACCCTGCTCAACTTGACGCCTGCTGCGGCCGCCTCGAGGCCTAGGCTTTCCGACAGGCAGGCCTGCTCCCGACACCCCACTCTCCGCCCCAGGTCCTGCGTCCCCAGAGGGCACTGGCCGAGCCTCGGCCGACCCCGCTCCGGGGTGCTGGGTCCCCGGGCGCCCGGAGCGTCGGTCAGACCCTTACCCTAGTGAGGAAGGCCTCTCGCACTGCGGGGGCCGCAGGCTCCCAGCAGCGGCGGCCAGGGCGTCGTCCGCGGCCTCCTTTGCCTCTCTTCGGAGTCCCCTCCAGTGCTCCCCAGGGACCGCGCCACCCCAGGCCCCGGGCCCGGGTGCTGGGCAGCAGGCCCACCAGGTCTGGGGAGGGCGCGGAGGCGTCCCCGCAGGAGGCCGGGATCAGCTTTGTGGGCTCTGGCGACTGGAGGATCAGGACCAACTTTGCCTCCTTCCTCCCCGGCCTCGAGCCCCCTCCCCCCCGCACCTCCCTCTCTCCCTCCCCCCCGCCGCCCACCCCAGGAGGAGGAAGCCCGGCCTGCATTTGTCGGCGAGGCCGGTCAGACCGGCGCCGGGCCAGGCCCAGACCCCCACAGTCCGGCTCTCCGCCCCAGGCCACGCGCTGCAGCTTCTCCGGCCTCGATCCCTCCCCCACTTCTTCCCCGTGGGTCCGGGAGCCGACCTCGGCCTTCCCTCCCCGGTATCCCCCTCCTCTCTTTTTCCCTCCCCCACTCGGCTCTGTGCTTCTGACTCTGGGGCTGGGCCCGTGACGTCAAACCTAGTGTGGCGTCGGCGAGACTGGCCGGCGCGGGCCATCAAAAGAGCAACGTCCTCTTTCCCAATTACCCACTGTCAGTCCGGGAACAGGGGCGGACCGGCTGGGAATTACATGTTAAATACCCCCTACAGGCTGGCTCCATTACCCCGGGCATCCAGCCCCAAGTTCCCCCACCTCTTTTTGCCAGCCCCTAACCAGCTCAGACCTGGAGGGCCTTCTAGATTTTTTTTTATTTTTTATTTTTCCAAGGGAGGGGAGTGTCCTTTGCATCCCAATGTACCACGTCTGGTGATTGAGTTAAAACGAATAATGCTCTCCATTCCCACTACAAATTTATCATAGAGGTGGCCCTTCAAGGGAAGCCTTCCTTCTCACAAATGTTTTCTTTTCTTGTCTTTTTAACTACAGCCCAGTAAGTTAACATGTTCAAGTCTTGGCGTCAGTAGGTTTTTCCTTCCTTCCTTCCTTCCTTCCTTCCTTCCTTCCTTCCTTCCTTCCTTCCTTCCTTCCTTCCTTCCTTCCTTCCTTCCTTCCTTCCTCCCCCGCCCCCTTCTTTCTCGCGAAGGTTCTCTTTTGCTCTTTTTGGACTTCTAGGTCTCGGTGCCCAGGACCAAGGAGTTAAACTTGCTTGGGTTATCTTTTTCTCGAAGCCGTGAACTAGGGTCAGGTTGGTTGATACCTTAGGCACTCATGAGTGACACACGAATAATTCTATCACCCCCCCCCACTTCCCACCCTCATTTCAACCTTAATCTTAATCCGGGGACTCTGGGCAAAAATGTGTGTGAGGTCTTTTCTGCTTGTTTATGGAGTGGTTTCCGGTGAATGTTAGACAGCAACTAAATAATTAAAAGGTTTTGAGAGCGCGGTGAGCTGGATGAGATGCTGGCAGCTCGACTGGCCCGGGAGAGATGAGTTGGTCAAAGAGTGAAAGGAAGAAATCGATATTCCTTGACTGGGCCGCCCTAATAAACGCAAGAGCAAGTGGGCACAGAAGAAACACGGGAGGGAGGTTAAACAAAATAGCTGTCTTCTAGTTCTCTATCTAGAAATTCAACCTTGACTGCAAACAAACATCTGATTTAAGAAGATGAGGATTCAAGAGAAAGTCCAAACCCAAGCCTGCAGGACACACTCTTCCAAATAAATTTTCTCAAGAGACGCTATTCCCACGCACCCACTTCAAGGTGGTTATTGACGTTTTTTTCCTCACCGTAGGAAAGGAATCCTTTAGAACTTACTTTCAGGAATGTCTTGTCGGGGATCAATTTTTTTTTTTTTTTTTGGTATTTATTGGTGGGAAATTTTATGGGGTGAAGCGACAATGACACCTTTAATTGCAGTTAACCCTCCAAGTCAAGCTCTCAGTCCAGAGGCTGGGAATGTGTGGCGGAGAATCCCATCTTTGTTGCACACACACCCCAGGGACGCACCCCAAGACTTCCACGTTTGGGCTGTTTTTGGGACCCAGGTTGCAGGAACCTTAGCGCCACTAGGGGATGCAGTGGCTCAAAGGACCGAACAGGGCCGCAGAGGTTGGAGCCCGAGGGGCGGGGCAATTGCAGCCGGGCCGCAGTCTCGCCCGCTGATTGGTCCCTGTATGGCCCCGCCCTCGCCCCGCCCCCTCCGCTGGGCGTCTAGCGGCGGCTCTCCCAGCTCCAGGGGCTGCCCACCCAGCAGCCCCGCGACCCGCGGAGACCCAGCGAGGTCGCCGCTCAGTCCCACGCGGAAGGTCGGGGTTAGGGTCGGTGGAGAGACTGGTTTCCTCGACCAGGAGGCGGAGTAGGTAGGGCTCCGAGCTGGGCGAAGTTCGACCACTGGAGCAAAGGTGAAGCTGGTTCTACTCAGGACTCGGGAGTGAGCGAGCCTGGGTCTTCTCCATCTCGCTTTCTGTCCATCACGTTGTCACTCAAGTCAAAAGCACACATCGATTATATCATTAGATGTGAAAAAAGACAGCTGCAACAGCTGAAGCGTTCTCACTGGCGAGGTTGTGGGAGCGAAGGGCCGGGGAAAAACCGTGACCACAGCGAAAATGTCGCGGACGTCCCAATCAAAGCTACCGTGCTTTTGAGCGACTCCTGGACTCTTGGGAAACTGGTCCGGGACGCAGATCTTTAAATACTCTAACATTAAACTTTGCTTTTTTGATCAGTTTTATGTGCACATAGCCTGTCCAAGCTGATAAACTCCCAAAATAGGCTGAATGGGATCATAATTTCAAAGTTTGTTCATTAAAAAAAAGGCTGAAAAAGAAAAGTCTGCTTATGGAAATTAGCTTTATGAATGGGCAGTCTGGTTTCACCGGTACGGAGTAATCTACTGAGCCCGAATGAATCGGCTTTGCTACATTTAAAGGGCCAGAGCGCGAATTCCTTGCTGCCCGCCCCTTTGCCCCAAGCCCCGGCCGGCCTCGCCCACCCTGCCGGCGGCCCCTCCGCCCAGCCGCGGCCCTCCACGGCGCCCCTTTCCGGTCAGTGGAGGGGCGGGAGGAGGGACAGTGATGTGAGGGAGGGTGGGGGGTGGGGGTAAAGTCCTGGAGCGGGTTTGGGTTGCAGTTTCCTTGTGCTGGGGATCCTGTCCCCTCCTGCCAGCGCCAGGCTCCTCCCCCTCGGCGCGGATGACACCAGAACCTCCTTAAGTTGCGTCGCGCCACAGCTGTCTGCGAACACTGAGCTGCCTGGCGCCGGCTTGATACTTTCAGAAAGAATGCATTCCCTGTAAAAAAAAAAATACAGAGAGAGAGAGAGAGAGAGAGAGAGAGAGAGAGAGAAGGAGAGGAAAAGAGAGAGACAGAGAAAGCGAGGCAGAGTGAGCTACGCAATCTGATCCAGCCGGTCACACGCCTCCTTCTCTGCTCACTACTCAGGTTGGTATTTTTTTTTTTTTTTTTAAGTTTGATTTTCCCTCCTCCAATTCAGAGGACTTTAAAAAAAAAAAAAAAAAGAAAGGAAAGAAAAAGAAGCTGCTCAGCGCTCTTCTTTTAGCTGGGAGGTCCCGGGACCTGTGTCCCCTGGGGAGGGACTTGTCTTAAAAGTTGAGACTCTCAGCCAGTTCGGGGCTCCCGCGAGTCTGCTGGCTGGAGATGTCCTGGGGAGTCGGGCTTCCTCTCCAGCTGGGTCCTCGCGTACGTCTGCGCATCCTGGGTGCGCTGAACCGGTGGGCGGCTCGAGGGGACCAGGTGCCCCGGAATCTCAGGTGTTAAAGTACTTCCCAACTCATCCAGGTCTCGCCTTCTCTCCCATGCAGGTGACTGGAGAAGCAACAGTCTCTGCGTACTGAAGAGCCGGGTGCGGTGGAGCCACGCTCGGAAATTCCGGGGTTCTCTTTTTTTGGCCACCTGGTCCTCTTTTATCCTGACGTATCTAATTTTTGATTAAAATTTCCCCCTTCTTCCCATTTCTTTTTTGGCCAAACTATCCCTCAAAGTTTTTTTTTTTTTTTTCTTTTTTCTTCCCAAACCTTCTCCTTTGCTCACCTTCCCTTCCCACTCTCCCACGGCAAACAAACCATTAAAGGACCTCCGGGTCCCTCCGACGGCAGGAGTCCGCGGACCTCCCAAGCCGACAGCCCTCCCTCTCCGCTCGCGGGTTCCGGGCCCGGCGAGAGGGCGCGAGCGCAGCCGAGGACATGGAGGTGACTGCGGATCAGCCTCGCTGGGTGGGCCACCACCACCCTGCGGTCCTCAACGGGCAACATCCGGACACGCACCACCCCGGCCTCGGACACTCCTACATGGACCCGTCTCAGTACCCTCTGACCGAAGAAGTGGATGTACTTTTTAACATCGATAGTCAAGGCAACCACGTTCCATCATACTACGGAAACTCGGTCAGGGCCACTGTGCAGAGGTACCCTCCGACCCACCACGGTGAGTTCTCCCGGGAGCTGAGATCCTCCTAGGTCCAGGAGGTGGAGAGCAAATCAGGCTGGGGAGACCAAGCGAAAGCCCCTGTGTTACTAGATCATAAAAAAAAAAAAAAAAAAGAAAAAGAAAAAAAATGGGGCCCGGAAATGGGCGAGGGAGCTGTGTCGCTGTTGGGAGAGTGTTTTGGTTTTTTGTTTTTGTTCTTTTAAAAAAGAATCATAGCCGGCGCTTCTCCGAGCTGGTGAGGCTGGGGCCTGGCGCTCACCTGGCGGGCGCCGAGTTGCAGCCCTCTGTGCTCGCGACTGCAGGTTCTGTAGGCAGCGAGGTCCCGGGCTCTGCATCTGCGGACAGAGGCACGCAGTGGGGCCAGGCCCGCCTGCAGTAGGACTCTTCAGCAGAGCTCAGTGCCCCAGGTTGCCTTCTGGTTCTCCCAAGAGACACGCAGTTTGTTTCTCCCTATATATTTTCAAAAAGGCCTAAACATTTCTACTTTTCTTCTTCCTTTTTTAAAATCTTCCTCCCAAAGTTAGGGCATTTGGAGTTTAGGCAGGTTTCCAACCTATGGGCTTGAGAAAGAGAATTCTGGTGGTTGACACGGTGTAAGGGATAAGACAACAGCTTTAAGAGAGAAGTTAGATTTGGTAGACTCCCGGCTGCACAGAATTTTCTTGCGTCTTCGCTTTCAGGTTGTTTAATTGCCTGCAACTCTGGCCTTATTTTCTCCTCTGGCCTACAGTGTCAGTTATTTAGGCTTCACACAAGATTTAGGGTACACCAGTTTCTTTTTAAGTAGGACAGATTGCGCCCCCCCCCAACTCTTTTCACGTTGAGAAGTTTAGGGAAGAGTTCTGAGGTGCTGAAAAAAAAAAAAGAGGGAAAATAAAAAGGAAGGAAATCTAGCCTTGGGTGGCAGGGGAATCTCCTCACACATCCCAGGTGGAAGTGTGTTTCTAAAGAAATAGGAGCAAAAATTTTAAGGGGAGAAGATCTGAGGCTTTCTCAATCCAATCTGCTTGGGTCCCCCTACTCTGAGCTAGCTTTGGCGCCTTTGACACATCTCCTCATGCAGCTAGCGTCCTCTGTCCTACTGCCACCAAGATTTAATCATTTCTGCAGATGGGGCGCTCTCTGCCCGCGTTCTGTGCAGGTTAGTAGTTAGGTGGAAATGAGCTGGATGTAGACTTAATATTATTTACTATACCACTTCCTGCTTCATATGAATCTTAACCCTTGGCATTCAAGAGAAGTCTCCATCTCTCTTGATTCCCCTCCCCTTCCTCTCTCTTAAGATTTTAGTTTCAGTATTGTTCTTAATGGTTGACTAGAATGCCAAACGGTGAGGCAGGTACTGGATAGAAAAGATCAATAAGTATGCAGATTTACACTTGGGTTTAAAGGTACCGGTACTGGAGAGTTTGGCCTTGGCAAATTATGACTGCCTTAAAATTGTGTATTTTAAATGAAGGCTAAACATACTCTGCGAATGAGTCACCCTTGGCTTAAAATAAACACATAAACTGGAACTTTGTGTCTCAGGTGAAAATTCACATATTGCCCTGGTGGGATGAGAAAGTCTTGAAGGCCTAAGAAGCTTGTTTTATTTCCTTCTTTTATAAGATTTGAGAGAGTGATGAAAGAGCAGAGGAAAAAAACAAAAAACAAAACAAAACAAAAAACCCTCCAGGATTCAGGCTTGAACACTTTCAAGGACTTGAGGAATGAAAATTTTCTTGCAAATTTCCATTTCCGGCGTATCCGAAGGAGCTTTGCCAGTTCTGAGCAAGTGTTGAGCTGGGATTCCTGAAACTAACCTCAAAATACACAGGGTCCTTTCCAAACCTCTTGGGCCTTGGGAGCTGGGCCTCACTCTAGGCTTGAGGTTATTCTCCTGGTGTTGAGGAGTGGTGTGGGCCCACTTTATCCTTCAGTCCTCATCATTCACACTGACTCTCTTATCAGCTCGGCTGGGATTAAGCCTGGGATGGGAGAATCCAGGCCATTGAAAAAAACCCAATAAATCAAGGCAGGTTCTAGAGAGAGGGAGAGCACGGTGGAATCTGATTTCGACCTTGTTATTTGGACAGTCCAAATAAGCCCAAGGACCTTGCTCAGGTCCGTGCAACACCTCTACGGTATCAGAAACAGTCCTTTAGTTCTAGATTTGATAGGTACGCCGATTGGGAGAGGGTCTGCTCCCATCATGAGACCTGCTGAAAGGTTCTCCCGGGACCATAGAAAGCCCAGTGTAGGCCTGAATCTCATCCGCGTGGGTCCTGGAGGTTTTGCTAACTAGGAGGTTAGAGGCTCAGGGACAGAGTCCCCAGGTGTGTCTGAGGGCCTCTCTGACTGCTTGCTTTCTTCTTTTTCCTCTCCTTTCCTGCCGCTGCCCCGCAGGGAGCCAAGTGTGCCGCCCGCCTCTGCTGCACGGATCCTTGCCCTGGCTGGATGGCGGCAAAGCCCTGGGCAGCCACCACACCGCCTCGCCCTGGAACCTCAGCCCCTTCTCCAAGACATCCATCCACCACGGCTCCCCAGGGCCGCTGTCTGTCTACCCTCCGGCTTCATCCTCCTCCCTGGCCGCAGGCCACTCCAGCCCGCACCTCTTCACCTTCCCGCCCACCCCTCCAAAAGACGTCTCCCCAGACCCGTCACTGTCCACCCCGGGATCCGCCGGCTCGGCCAGGCAAGATGAGAAAGAGTGCCTCAAGTATCAGGTGCCGCTGCCGGATAGCATGAAGCTGGAGGCATCCCACTCACGAGGCAGCATGACCACCCTGGGAGGGGCTTCATCCTCAGCCCATCACCCCATCACCACCTACCCGCCCTACGTGCCCGAGTACAGCTCCGGACTCTTCCCGCCCAGCAGCCTGCTGGGGGGATCCCCCACTGGGTTTGGATGTAAGTCCAGGCCCAAGGCGCGATCCAGCACAGGTAGGCGCCACCTCCTCCTTGGAGAATCTCTTCTCTTGCTCTCTCTACTTCTTAGACATCCAGCGCAGGGCAAAAGAGACCCCTCCCCCCAAAAAAGAGGGTCTTTGGGAGAGATAAGGGTATTGCCCAGCTTTTCCAAGATCCAGTTATTTCCTGTTCTTCCAGTCTGGGAGGAATGAGATTTGTCCCCACCTCACACTTAGTCTGCAGAGGGGGATGTGAGATCTGATTAAACCCCCCAGTGAGCTGGGAAAGAAAAAAGACAAACAAAAACAAAGCGATGCCCTCTCATCCTGCTTGCCCAGGGACTTCTGGATACTGCCGCTAACCTTCAGTCAGTTTCCAAATGGAAGGCCGGGAATAAATCTGTGGTGTTTAAAGCTAAAACGAAACCTCTAACCTAAACAAATACAGGTCCCTCCTATGACCTCTTTGGCCTCTGTCAGTCTGACTGTTCCTCTTCACTTAGCTCACAGAGGGTCATTCCGGCTACAACCAAGGACGGTCCTTTATACACATGTATAAAGTGTATCTGTTATTTTGGGGAGGAGGATGGAACTAAGCAAAAGCAGCAGCTTTACAAGGAAAAGGGATTCTTAGCTGAACCTCTGCGTATAAGAACTTCTGGCTCTAGGTGGGAAGTGCCTTTTGGAGCACTACATGAGAACAGGGGCTGGAAGCCTCATTAAGACACATTCTCCGAGTTGATTGGAAGCCAAACAGGTAGACAGAAAGGGAGAAAAGGTTCTCCAGGTATGTGCTGCTGCTTCTCTTTGCAAAAGCAAACAGATCTGAAGCTAGGTAAGGACCTGTTCTACTCAGGTCACTGCAGGGGAGCCATGCACAGGCAGCATTTTCTTTTTCCTTTGAAAAAAATTAAACAAATCCACTATCAACTTGCTTCTACACGAAGCATTTGGGTCAAAAGAGATTGTGATGAGATTGAAGTGTATTTTTAGAAAGGATTTTGTGAACATTGTTATGTCTCTTAAGGTGTGTTCATTTCAGAGTGGGCTACTCCAACTACGTAGATCCCATAAAAAAGCAATGGTTAAAAAAAAAAATTCAGTTATCTTTGAAGGGCTAGATGAGCAGTATTAAGACCGAGCTCCCAAAGCTGGTGTTTGGAAAACTTCAGAGGGAGAGTTCTGGGAGTCCAGTGACCACGAGATCAGTTTTCAAGTTTTCTTTTCTTTTTTTTTCCCAGGGTGACATTCACTCTGACTGCCTGAGCAGGACTGTCTCTATTTAGTTGATATGTTTTAGCTAATCCAATTATTTTCAGACTGCTGCACGCGACAGTTGCATTGTTTATCCTGAGCCAGGAACTTTAATAGAGTCCGGATGCGGTTAGGCTGACAGAAAAACTCAGACCTGCGTGTTCAGTACATGAAAGTAGGCAGGAGGGAGAAGGAGGTAGCCTCGCTGGTGGAGTCAGAAAGAAAGCCAAAAGAAGGAAGAGCTGCTGGAGGTTGTGGGCGCCGGTGCCGGCCGGCCAGGACTTGGGTGTGAGGAGCAGAGGTGCGGGACTTGACCGGACTCGGGGTACCGGTCAGCTACCAACAGCCAGCTGGAGGGCTGAAACCCGAAGAGCAAAGCCTGTGTATTTTGAGGTTACAATTGGATTTTTTTTTTTTCAAAACCAGTTACTGCTATGAAGTTGTCAAAGATGATGAAGATGACGCGCTGACTGGGAGGGGGAGGGGACCCTGACCTTCCCCATAGACTCTGGTTTCTTAACCCACGTTTCCATGTTTCTTTTCTACCCCTTGAATTTGCAGTTTCTGTCTTTAGTTTGGCCTGTCCTTTTTTCTCATCACTTTTCTTAGGCCTGTGAACACGGGGGTGGGGGTGGGAGGTGGGGGATTAGTAATAGGCCTTCTCTAGAAACAAGAGCTAGGAAGACCTGTGCATCTATTTTATTAGCTTTTGGTGGAGGGGATAAGTCATTGAAATTTGGCTTTTTACTTCCTCCTTCTTACGTCCTTTCTCACACATAAAAAAACAAGAGTGGCATACCTGGCCAGCAAAGACCTGGGACTTTTGGAGTGTAGAGGGAAGTTTCTAGAAGCCCTCAGTGTGCGGAGAGTGGACTGGTGGGAATTATCCTGGAAGGATTCTCTTAGCTTTAGTTCCTTTTTCCTTTTCTTACTTCCTTCCCTTCCCGTCCCTTCCTCTTGTTACTCTTCCCTTTCTCTTTCGTCTTTGTAAATGCATTTTTTGAAGGATGAGACAGAAAGATGGTGGCTAGGCTTGTTGCTATGTTTTGGAGAAACCGTTGAGGCTGTGGTTAGGGCACTGCTTTCTTGATGCCTTGGCTTTCTGTACTGGGAACTGGGATCTACCTTGGCAAACAAAGACAAAGCTTTTACCCCCCCCCCGCCCCCAACCATTTCTCAGCAACCCTGATCATTTTCTGAATATGGGTACCCTCCCCATCTCCTGCCTCCTCTTTCCCCTTCTCAGACCAGTTTCAGCCCGAAGCCCAAGGGGCTTTTGAAAATGGCTGTTGAATGTCAAGAGGCCTCACAGCTCTGTGGTTCTTGTCACCTAAGAGAGAGGTGTCTCACAGCAGGCAGGGGCGAGGTGTGGGGGAGATGGAAAACAGGAGAGCCGCCCTCCATTAGGAAAACTGGCTGTGCGCTGAAGTCACGGGTAGAGGCAAGGAAGAAGTGATCAAGAAAAGACCACTCAAGGCAGTGGCCAACCGGTGGAGGGAATCAAGACAGAAAATTGCTCTAGTGTGCAGGGTTCTGCTGGAGAGCAGCCGTTGCTCTGTGCTTTCAAGGGCTGTCTGAAAAGGAAGCTGTCGACCTTCCTCCTGTCTGACAAAGGAAAGGAAATCAGCCTGGCCACATCAGGCTGGGAGATCACCTCAGTGCCAAGGTGCCTAGGAACCTCATAGCCATGCCCTCTACTCCGGGCAGCGGCCTGCCATCCTGTTGCTGTGGCTAGGGAACCTGTAGCCAGTTAGCCTCACTCTGCCGCTGTTTCCAGTGCTCAGTCAGAGAGGAGAACTTTGGTGGGCCTTGTGCTGACAGGCTAAAGACAAGGCCTGGCACCCTCAGCCAGACCGTGATCCATGCGGCTTCCCCCAGCATACGCTTGGGAAACAGAAGCAGAGTCTCCCTGGATGGGGCCCCAGCTGGTACCTCCTCACCCACTCAGCCTTTCCTCTCTCCCTCATGGCTCTCCCCACGTCCACTTGTCACACCCCCTCCAGGGTTTGACCCCACATGAAAGGTGTCTCCATGTCGTGTGCTCCAGAACCTTTGTAGAGAACCAAGAAAAGTTACTGAGTTCCTAGGAAAGTACCCTGAGACCCAGTGCTGGGTTTTTTGTTTTGTCCTGAGTCTCGTCCCCGGGGGCTCCAGGGCACAAGAGAAGGTTCTCTGCAGACCCCCACACTGAGAGGTTTTTGGAATCCAGAAACAAAAATACATTCTCTGCTCCAAAACGTTTTTTGGAAAAGTAAATATGCACACTGTCTGACTAATGGGGAAGGGAGCATGCCAGCATTTTCCAGTGTTTCCACTGTTATAGAGGACTGAAGTTAAATTATGGTGAAGATAACTTTTGTCGCTTTTCTTCAGAATGCCTTTCAAGGAGGTGACAGGCAGGTGTGAACGCTCCTTGTTCCTTCATTTTGACCTGGGGCTTTCCAAAACTCTTTGGTTTTCAGGTCTACCAGGTCAGACTTTTGTTCCCTTTAGGGGGGTAGGGAAGACTTGTGTTCCTTTTGGGGAGTCAGGGAGCCAGAATTCTCAGGTGCCTTCTATAATCTCTTCCTCCTTTCTAATCTTCTTGGTAGGTTGTCATTGATTAATCTCTCAAGTCAAAGTATCTTTTTCTTTTTTTCAGTGCTGGAGATCAGACCCAGAGCCTTGGACATGCTAGGCAAGTGCTCTACCATTGAGTTACATCTCCAGGCCCAAAGCATCTGTAGAGTTTTCTCCCTCACCCACATCCCTCTCTCACCACCCTGGCCTACCTCTGAGGTGGACCACCTTGAACTGGGCTGCTTGTTCCTGCAGAGAAGTGGGCTCCCTCCTTCCTCCTTGGCCGAAATGCCTAAGCATTCTAGAGTATCTTTCATGCCCCCCAGAAGTGGAAGGGATTCTTCTAGAAAGGGGCCTCTTTCTCCCCTGTAGATATTGCAAAAAAAAAAAAAAAAGAAAAAAAGAAAAAAAATTACTTTGGCTGCTTTCCAAGAATCCGTTGTGAGCATTTTCCAAGGAACTTTCTGGGGGTAGGTCCCTGTCCCTCTTCAGCCCCAGTTCTGGGAGTGAACAAACCTGACTGGGCTGGTTTTCTGTTTGTTTATCTGTGGTTTTGGAAAAAGAGAAGCTTTAGTCAGGCCTCAGTTAATGGGCCCACCAACGGGCCCTCTTGACTAACTTGCCTCCTCGAAGCTTTATCTGATCTTCGGGCTGCCCTTTCTTTTCTCTCCTTCCTTCATGTCCCTTCTTCTTTTGCAGATCTCCTGCCTAGATGTTTCCTTCCAACAACCCTGGCTGTCCTGGCTAGGGCCAGAGTAGAACTTCAACTGCTTTAACAGTGGTTGGAAAACTATGGGAATGTTGGTATTTTCTAGAGAGGAAAGAAAGAAAAAAAAAAGATTGAGGGGATGAGTCAGCTCTGATGGATCTTTGCAACCAGGGACGTTTACAGTTTTATTGGAAGTAAAAAAAAAAAAGTCTAAAGCTTTAGCCACCCAATCTGTCAATTGATCAATCTATAAATCTGTTCACTATCTGTTTATCTATCTAGGTAGCCATTGATCAATCTTTCCTTTTTTCCCCTATCCTAATCTTCATTATTGAGTCAATCTATAGCCAGACCTGATGATAAGAGTCACCTTTGCTTTCTGTCTTTTTTTTTCCTTTGAGGGAAATGAAAGAGATCTTTTGCTTTGGCCACTGTGTGTCTGAGACTCAGGATGTTCTCAGGGAAATATTTGACGTTTCAGTCTGCCTTCTCTCTGTCTGCTCCATCTTCTGTAACAAGTAGAGTAGGCCAAGGTCAAGGTTCTGCTGTTCTTTATTCACCTGTGATCTGATTGATTCACGAAGGGTTGCGGTGAAAATGTTCTCCCTCAAGAGAGGTTGGAAATGTTTTCAGTCTTCTCCCTCTTAAGTCTATCTTTCTTTCTTTCTTATTTATTTATTTATTTATTTATTTAGTGTGTGCGAGTGTGTAAATGCCATGAACATGGTGGAGAGGCCAGACAGCAGCTTTTGGAGATGGGCCCTAGGGATGGAACTCAGGTCCTCAGCTTAGCAGCGTTTGTCCTAATTTTACAAGTTGTCTTGTTTTTGTATGTTTTCCTTTCATAAGTGACTTATCTGTGATCTTGTTTCCAGAAGGCAGGGAGTGTGTGAACTGCGGGGCAACCTCGACCCCACTATGGCGGCGAGATGGTACTGGGCACTACCTTTGCAATGCCTGTGGACTCTACCACAAAATGAACGGACAGAACCGGCCTCTTATCAAGCCCAAGCGAAGGCTGGTAAGTTCCTGGAAGGACTGAACTTTTTGTGTTTTCCATGCTGTCTCTCTGGGAAAGATGGCTTTCTTTGAGAAATTGCCAGAGTCGTTAAACCCGTGCCAGTCTGCGTAGGGCAGTTTCTCCCCCCCCGCCCCTTCCGCCCCCTCCTCTTCCCTTCTTTTTCCTTCTTTTTTTTTTTCAAATTAGATATTTAGAAAAACTTGGTTTTTTCCTTGTTTTTAAGTCACTTCTCAAGTCTAAGGGTACTAACTTACTGCTTACTGCATCTGAGATGCATTGAGTTTAGCAATACCAAGCCAACTGTGTCAATAAGTGCTGAGAAACAGAAATTAAATATGGGAATTCTAGGAACCATCTAGAACATACACTGAGGTGGTTTCTGAGGAAGCAATTGCAGGTCCAGGACTGTGGTGGACCTTCTGTGTCAAAACTTTGTGATGGATGGGACTCAGTGGTGTGGCGATACACTTTTGTAATCCCAGCACTTTGAGAGTGGAAGCACGAGGATCAGGAGTTCAAGGCCAGCCTCTGCTGCACATTGAGTTTGAAGTCAGCCTGGGCTAGGAGTTTCAGAAGCAGCACAATGAATGTCCTTTTTCTGCTTTCTTGCTCTTAAGCGCTGAGGAGTCTGCACAGGTGATCCCTGTGGAAAGTTTTGTAGCTCCTCTTTTGACTTTGGACTCACCTATAGTTTGCCTTTATTCTCATTGGACTGTTACGCACTGATAGTGATTTCAAAGCCCTCGCTTTACTTTACTTTCTTGAACTTTTTGATTATTAGGAATACTTGAGAAATCCTTGTACCATCAGGTATTTCTAAGGAAAGCAAACAGGAGGAGTTTGTAAACTTAGCTCTGGAACTGGGGCCTGGATTGAATAGTGAGGGTGTGAAACAGAGGCAATAAAACTAGGCTTGGCAGAGGCCAGCCCCCGAGTGGAGAGCTCAGAGTGCTTTCTGTGGTGCTGAACTCACCACATGGAGGGGGAAGAATTTCCCCATACAGATTCCAAAGAGGGAAAAATGGAGCAAAAAACCAAAAAACCAAACAAACCAGACTCTGCCACCCGTTCTGTATTCCCTTTAAAGCATTATTTGTCTTCCCTGTAAGACACAAGTGCAATTTAACACCTTTCACATCCTCTTTAGAAAAAGGAAAAACTTTCTAGGGATGGAAGTGGCCACATGACTTTAATTTTTTTTTTTTGGCAATCTTAGATCTCTAGGCTTTATTCTATCTGATCTTCAACTGTCTTACCCCCCGCCCCACCATGCAGGTTTTTTTTTTCCTTTCTCTCATGTGTAAAGCTGACTTCCTAGGAAAAAGCTGCCGGATATCTGAGCACTAGAGATAACTCATAAACAACAACTCAGCTTCCCCAACCTAAACATAAAGATGTTTGGATGGATCAGAACAAGAAGTGCTTTAAAAAAAAAAAAAAAAGGAAGAAAAATGGCTGGAGGTGTTAGCACAGAATGAATGTGATCGCACCGCAAAAGAATGCCGTGAATCATTCAGAACCTGGCCTTAGTGAGAAAGAAAAGAAAAAAAAAAAAAAACTAAAAACAAAAACCTTCTTGTTAAACTTAAGTCATGGTGCAATTAGAGTGTTTGTTTTAAGGTAAAGACAAAAAAATGAAAAGATGTGTAAAATTCTCAGACAACAGGCTGATGGACGAATTAGAATGAATTCTTCTGTCTTTTTCTTCAGTCTATAGCAACTGAAGAGGACGGCTCTATTTCCATTTTATGTAGTTTCGCCTTTACTCGCCTTTCATAGGAAATAGGGGGAATTCTGAGTAATAGTTGCTTTTAATTCTAGACTTCATAGGCTGCCATGATTTAAGCTGTCTGTCTTAATCATCTCTCCTGATGGTTTCTGATTTTCAGTTCCATAGAATTTCTATAGTAGAGCAAGACACATAGAGACTTCACTCTTATTTCCTTTTTACAGTTATTTGTGGTGTGTGTGTGTGTGTGTGTGTACGCATGTAAGCATGTGGAGGTCTGAGGACCACTTGCTGGAGGCAGTTCTCTCTACACCATATGGTTTTGAGGGATCGAACTCAGGTCCTCAGGCTTGGCAGCGGGCACCCTTACCCTTTGAGCCATCTTGACAGCTTTTCTTTTCTTTTATTCTTTTCCCTTAGGTACTTTTGACTTCTAAACACCTAGAACCTTTGTTTTCTTCTCTCTTCCCGACCCGCCTTCATACTAGGGGATAGAAGCCAAAGCCTCGTGCATCCTAAGCACACACCATTTACCTTTTCTTCTTTTTTCACATTTCTGTCCCTTCCCTTAGCCCTGCCTTTCTAGTTTTCTACTTTTGTTTCCCACACTTGCAGATTCACTGACTATCATCCAGCCTATAATGTAGCTTAGCTAGCTCTCCATGAGCTATGAATTAAACACTGAGACATAAAAGAGATGATGCCAGCTAGATCCACAGATGGCCCCTGCTAGTACTCCATGGTTTTCTATGTCTTCCATCTAGAAAAGGCTGAGTGCCTTGCTTTTTGAAGGGCTTATAATGCCTCTGCCACTGAACCCAGCTGTGTGCCTCTGAGAGTCTCTGTAAGTTTGCATAAACTCTGTCTTGCCGGAGACATATCAAGCACATGTATATTTATAGTATTTACAGTATACTGCAAAGGATTCTTTCTGTATTCTGAATTCTTTCTTTAGAGAACTCCTTGTTTTGTGTATTTATATTATACATTTAAGATTGTTGAGCTGGAAAAATCTGGAGCCTGAGTAGACAGTGCTGGGCTGCATCTAAATATTTGTATATCATAGGATGGTGGTGATAATTGCATGTAACATAATTGTCACAAATCATTAGGTGTTGGTTTTCAGTAGCACATTCTTCCTAAAAACACACAGGGGAAAGAGTTATTTCAGTATTAAATGATCACATTTCAGAAAGGCAGGTGGCCAAAGGCATGGGGATCGGCGTTAGTTCTCTCAGACCTTGTGATTTATTTTCAAAACGGACAGCAGAAATGTAGTACCTTCTCCTTTATGGAGAAAGGCTGTTTTCAATTTTTTCAGTTCCTTAGAATTACTTAAAAAAAAAAAAGTCAGAATGCTGCTATTTAAAGCCCATAGGAGCTGCTCTGCCGAAGAGCTTAGTGGCTTTGAAAGGAAGGGAATTTGTCTAGTGAATTCAAAATCAGCACTGGGTTTTCCATATCTGACAGCTTTGAGTATTTGGCCAACCTTGTGCTTGATAAAATATTGATAGAAATAGCACCAGGATCCCTGGAATATTTTGCCTTCATATTCTTGTAATTTTACAAGGAAGTTGCTCTTCCTTCTTCCCTCCCTCCGTCCTTCCCTTTCCCCTTCCTTTCCTTCCTGTTTTGCTTCCTTCTTCCTCTGCCTTTTCTTTTCTTTTCTTTTCTTTTTTTGGTGCTGGGGCTCAAGCCCAGGGCCTTTGGGCATGCTAAATATGAGTTCTTCCATGGAGCCAAATCCCGCCTTTCATACTAGAAGTTTCCATTCTGACGGAATTCTTTATCCTTCTATCTTTTTCTTTACTCTTAATTTTGAGTCCAGAATCCAGACTCATTTTTGAGTTAACATTTTATTTTCACAATAGTAGGTGAGGAGGAAGAGAGTGAGGAGACGCGAGTTTGTCAGAAGTGACAATTTCATTTTCTTTCCTTTTACTCTGTGCACCTGTGTGGAGATCAAAGGATAACTTATAGGAGTCAGTTCTCTTTCTACCACGTGGGTTCTGAGATCAAATTCAAGTTGTCAGGCTTGATTGCAAGTGCCTTGACAGACTGAGCCACCTCACGGGCCACAACTTCATTTTCATTCAATGTTTTGAGTTTAATTTTTTTTGTGTGAAAAATATGCTCATAGAAAAGTTACCTGGTAAGTGCACAAATGGTGAAAGAAATCTCTCCTTGGTAAGGAAAACGAAGACATGACCAAGGAATTATTTTAAAACAGTCAGACAGGGTCTCATTTTGTAACCTATGCTGACCTGAAGCCCAGGCTAGCCTTGAGGGATTGGCAATCCTGTCTCAACCTTTCAAGTTTTTCAAGTGCTGGAATTATGGGTGTGAGTGAGCCACCAAGCCTCACTGCGACCAAGGAATTAAAACTCCCCTTGAGACTGATACTTGACCTATGCCTGATTGCAGCCCAGGCTGGCACCCTACTTTCAACAGCCCCCAGCCCCAGTCTCCTTTAGTGCTAAGATTATAGGCAAGCAATCAGCATGCTCAGAAAATTCAGAATTTCTTGACCTGAAGTCTATCCAGTGATTTTCCTATTCCAGCTTGGTTTCTCTTTCCCCGATAGCTAGTAGCAAGTATCTAAAAAATCAATACTTTTTTAGATGTCTCACTATGAAGCCCTGGTAGTCTAGAGCTTACTACATAGACCAGGCTGACTTTAAATGCAGAGATCCACCTGCCTCTGTCTCCCAAGTGCTGGGATTAAAGACACGCTCCACCACGCCTAGCTTGGTTTCTTTCTTATCAAATATCTCTTGTGGGCCTGAGCATGATGAATGAAAATGATGAAAAGCAGCCTGGCTAATGGGAAATTGCCACCCTTAACGATGAACTCTTGGGTATCCTTCATGGGACAGGCGGAGGAGCCCGTGTTCTCATGGAGGTGGCACTGGCTTTCTGCTTCTCCCCACTTCTGCACCGGGCAAGAGAAAGCTCCTTTCTTGCTGGCTTTGTGTGGTCCCAGACACTGTGATGCGCTGGATTCTGGTCTGGCCACATCCTTCTTTTTGAGGCAGATCTGGGGATCTTTATTATTTTCACGTGGCCCATTTGCTAGTTTTGATTTCAGTGATGCCTGTTTCCATGTCTCTATCAGTACATTTAATATTTGCTCTGGTTTCCCCTCTCCTCCCTCCCACCCCTAGTCAGCAGCCAGGAGAGCAGGAACATCCTGTGCAAACTGTCAAACTACCACGACTACCCTCTGGAGGAGGAATGCTAACGGGGACCCCGTCTGCAACGCCTGTGGGCTCTACTACAAGCTGCACAATGTAAGAGGAGTGGGACCAGCTGGGGCGGTCGGGGAGTGGTGATTGTGAAATGGCATCTCTGCCACCTTGTCCAGGTCCGTCACCCACTTTGGGACCAAGCGGCGGTGAACCCACTAGGTCCTATTGTATTATTATTAGTTTATTATTTGTATTTTGGGGGTTTGCTTTGTTTTTGATTTTTGAGATACAGGCTTCTATAGCCCAGGCTGGCTTTGAACTGAATGTGTAGAGAGGCTGACCTTGTACTTCTGGCCTGCCTGTCTCAGCCTCTGGAACACTGGGATTACAAATGGGTATCACCACACTTGGCAAGATGGAGTTTGTATGTTTGTTGGAATTTTCACGATTTGGCGATCGGAGCTTTGAGAACAACTTTTGCTGAGATGGATGGGGTTTAAAGATAGAGGGAAATCAGGTTTGGTAGGACACTTGTAATCCCAACGCTTGAAAGGCTGAGACAGGAGAACTGCCGTGGGTTGGAAATCAGCCAGGGCAACATAGCAAGATCCTGCCTCAGAAACAACAACAACAAAAAAAGTCAGTTAGTGATGGAAAGAGGCTTGTGTTGTGAATTTCAGCAGTTCCTCTGTATAACGAGATGAACTGAGATGTCTGAGAGAACTTGCCTTAGTTCCAGTCAGCTGAGGAGAGAACTGAGGCTGGCGTGCCAAGGAGGAGACACTGACTTCCTCCCCTGAAGTCCCATAGCCGCAAGATGACTGCCAGTCACCGGAGTCTAGCTGGATCTTTACCTTTATCTTTCTTCACTCCTGCACCCTCCCTTGAGACTAGGTCTCACATAGCTCAGGTTGGCCTGGAACTCACTGTGTAGCAGAAGTTGACCTTGAACTTATCTTCCTGTCTTTACCTCATGAGTATTGGGATTACTAATATATGCCCTCATGTCTGGTCTGTGCAGGACTAGGGATGGAACCCAAGGCTTCACACTTACTAGGCCAGCACTTTACCAACAATATTCCCAGCCTCTGGCTGGATCATTTTTAATCCTGAGATATCTGTATCTTACACTTTTTTTTCAGGTTATTAATTTACTAACTTATTTTATGGAATCTATTCTGTCCTGATAGAAGGCCTCTCATTTACAAAGAATCCCAAATAGAATTATCACCTCTCTCTCCTGTTATTCAGCTTTTCCTGATTCCCCTGAAGTTTTATCTTTTGCAAAGTCGGGGGCAGAATGAGGAAACAGTAGAAATTTTGCTTGGAGCTGTTGCCACGGTCACTCACCTCACCGAGGAGCACCTGGGGACGGGAGGAGGCCCTGCTCATCCTTCTTCCCTCTAATCGCTCGTTTGTTTTGTGCCACAGAGGATTTCAGGGGGTGGCCCCTAGCACTCTTCACTTTGTCCCATTCTGAGTTACTGAGATTCCCTGGGAACCAACAAACTCCTCTCCCTGTTGCTTGATGATGACATATGGGCCCCAGGCAGCCCCATGATGTAGACAGAGCAATTGTACTTGAAGTTATGACTCAGAGAAGTACTCTTGGCCCCTAGAGAGAGTGACTGAAATCCAGGGTGTGCAAGTAGGAGAGTTAGGACTGATTTCAGGTGGCAGAGCCCTTCACTGGAGGTTGGTAGCATCAGGACTGGTGGGAGAGACTTGGAAAGTAAAGTGTCTGACTTTACAGTATGACAAGATTATGATGAATGGTCACATTTATATGCCTTTCCCACTTCCATGGAGGTGTAGGAATAATGGGAAATTAGCTATAATTTTTAAACATCGTAATGAGTGATGATACATCTTCTTCTAATATAAACATATGTGAGTATATTTCTGAATAATGACCTTGACTATGGCCTTACCACCCTGAACGTGCCCGATCTCATCTGAATAGTGATCTTTTTCTTGTGGTGCTGGAGATGAAACCTAGAGCCTTGTGCATGCTAGACAAGTGCCCTATCACTGAGCCAACCTCCAGCCTACACTGTGTTTTCAAATCAAAGAAGAGCCAAGAATTTTCTCTGTTGTGGATTCCATCCCTTTCCTTCCTTCCTAAAATTGGGTCTTGCCGCATTTACTCATTTGCGCGTTGTGTGTAGGCGCACCTTCCAAGGCACGTCTATGGCAGATAGAGGGCAAGGTGGTCAGTTCTTTCCTCTACCTCGTGGAGCTTGGGGACTGAACTTTGGTTGTCAGGTCTGGCGACAGGCACCTTTATCCACGGAAATCTGTCAACCTGCTTCCTTCTCCTTTCCCTCTCTCCTCCTTCCTCCCTCCTCCATCCAGTTCCTTTCCTTCTCTCCATCTCTGTTTTGTGATAGGGTTTCTCTCTGTAGCTCAAGGCAGTTTAGAATCACAGCATTCCTGCATCAGCTTCCCAAGTGCTAGGATTATAGGCCTAAACAGGAGAGAGAGAGAAAGAGAGAGAGAGAGAGAGAGAGAGAGAGAGAGAGATCCTTTTACCCATGTGTATTTTTTTCTGTCTTCTCTGGCTTAGTGGCGATTCATCAAAGGATGCAACTTACGGTATTTAACAATTAGATAATAATCTCTGACCATTTTCTTGGCATGTGTTTTCTTCTGCCCATGCCATGTCTACACATGTATGCCATGGGCTCCTCTTCTTATCTAAGTGTTTAGATGACTGCCTATCTCCGCATCAGGGTATCCAGGTGGTGTTGTGACTAGCTATCTGCGGCCATGTAGCTATCAGTGTAACCAGATATTATATTTAGATATCTGGCTGTGTACATCTAGTGATCAGTGTACACAGCAGTGTATCTAGACATTATCTCAGGGGAGGCTTGATGTGGGAGTGGATGCCTGTCATCTCTGTGGGCTGTACCTTTATCTTGATGGTAATTTGAAGAAGGAGCCCCAAGACATTCTTCTGGCAGTGACCCTGGTTCTTCTGCTTCTCCTCACCCTTTCTATCACAGGGTAAATGGTCTCAAGCGCCCGTGTGGGCTCTGGCTCCTTCCCAGGTGACCTCTGCCGGCTCTAGGAATCCCTGTGTTTGTTCTCTTGGCCATTTGGATCTTCTCTTCCTTAACTGTTGATGTCTAGCCTCAGGAGCACGAAGGTGCTGGGGCCGCAGCAGCCTTTCCCCCACGTTTGAGAAGCCTGGTAGGAAAGGCTGTTTCTTCCTAGGAAGTCAGGCAGGGTGAGGCCCCTGGCTATCACTCCTCAAGTCTCTTGGTTACATCTCTGGGAAAGTAGCCAGATGTGTAGTTGATTCGTCATGGCAGATATATACTGCTGATCTTAACTTTTCCTGCTCTACATAGAGATCTCTGTTAGTTTTTTCCCAGTCATTGATTCTGGGCCCCTCAAAGCATATGGATTTATAAAGGACAATTGATCAGGAAGCAAGGTATCACAGTGAAGCCTAAGAAATCTTTTTTTCCCCTCTTTTTGAGTTTGATCTTGTTATGTAGCCCAGGCTAGCCTAGAACTTTTCTTTCTTCTATCCCTGCATTCTGGGATTCTAGGCATATATGACCACATCCTAGAGCCTAGCAATCTTTCTGCTTTCTGTTGATTCTAATGCATTAGTGGTCTGTATTTTTTTAAAAAATATTTTATTTATTATTTTTATTTTATGTATATGAGTGCCTTGCCTGCATGAGTGTAAGTGTACCTGTATCATGCAATGCCTGAGGAGGGTCTTAGATCTCCTGGAACTGGAGTTACAGATGGTTGCTAGCCACCATTTTGGTGCTGGAAATCGAACCTGGGTCCTCTGTAAGAGCCGTCAGTGTTCTTAACCACTGGGCCATCTCTCCAGGCCATTGGTCTGTAATTTTTACCACGAATCTCCTTGCATGCTACCAAAGGACTTTTGAGTCTCAAAGGTGGTTATTAAATTTTGGTTGATTGGTTAATATTAATATTAATAAAATATTGCTGAACATTGCATATAACTTATATTGTAAGAAATACTGTACATTTGAGAAAGACTTTATCCTGCTTGTCCTGTTAGAAGTAGACAGTTAGATTTCAGTCATGGCAGGTTATGAGGGCACTGGATTATCTTTTGGAACAATATGTTCCATTAACATAGATTTCAGGACTGCATATGTGGTTCCATGGCAGAGTGTTTGTCTAGCATGCACAAGGCCCTGGGTTCCACTCCCAGTAGTCCTGGAACATAGAAATTCCAGAAGAGTTTCTGGTACATCACATTGTGAAAAGGTCAGGTGGATAAAAGGCAGCCAGATCTTTGCAGAGAGGTGTAGTCCCAGTCTCTAAAAAAGACAGACTTTAACACCTGAGGGTTCATTATCTTGGCCCAGATTGGAAGTCCTAGAATAGATTTTTCAGACAAGGAGACAAAACGGTATGTTCTTTTGGAACGTGCCAAAATAGTCTGTTTTCTCATGAAATATCTTAAGGAATAATAAGCTGTATTTTAGCTGTCAGAGATAGATACTCACACTGGTCCCTGAATATACCCACTTCCTCCACGTGCTGCATAGTGGTGAGTTTAATTGGTGAGCTGTGCTTGGAGCACTGAACCTATGATTTAGCCTGTGGCAGCTAAAAGGCCCTTGCCCCAAGACCTCAGTACCTAGGCCCCTGGAAAGGAGGAGAGCAGGTGGGAGGAAGGCAGGGGCCAACCGAAACAGAAACACATCTCTGGTCATTGTGTGAAAGCCTGTGTCATTTTAAAGGCTGCAAAAAAGTAAAAAAAAAAAAAAAAATTGATCTTTGTTTAGATTAACAGACCCCTGACTATGAAGAAAGAAGGCATCCAGACCCGAAACCGGAAGATGTCTAGCAAATCCAAAAAGTGTAAAAAGGTGCACGACACGCTGGAGGACTTCCCCAAGAGCAGCTCCTTCAATCCGGCTGCCCTCTCCAGACACATGTCCTCCTTGAGCCACATCTCCCCATTCAGCCACTCCAGCCACATGTTGACCACGCCCACGCCCATGCACCCGCCCTCCGGCCTCTCCTTTGGACCTCACCATCCTTCCAGCATGGTCACCGCTATGGGGTAGAGAGAGAGAGAGAGAGAGAGAGAGAGTGAGCCCTGCTCCCCGTGCACCAGGAGTCTCCAGTCTGCAGAGTCCCTCCGACCCCTTCTACTTGCGTTTTTGCAGGAGCAGTATCATGAAGCCTGAAAGCTACAGCTGTGTGTTTTTGAAGGCAGAAAGCAAAATGTTTGCTTCTTTTTCAAAGGAGCTCCCGGTGGCGTCTGTGTTCCAACCACCGAATCCAGATCCCATTTGTGAATAAGCCATTCAGACTCATATTCCCTATTTAACAGGGTCTCTAGTGCTGTGAAAAAATATTGCTGAACATTGCATATAACTTATATTGTAAGAAATACTGTACATTTGAGAAAGACTTTATTGTACCGGAGAGCTGTAAGAAAGGCACGAAGGACACCGAGAATTTAAGGAATGTGGGAAATAAAGTATGGAAATGCAGAAGAAACTAGGTCTAAGATCCAAATGGACAAACTGCCAGTTCATTTCCTTTCACTGGCCACAGTTTGATGCATTAAAAAAAAAAAAAAGAAAGAAAGAAAAAGAAAAAGAAAAAAAAAGAATAAAAGAACAAAAAACAAAAAAAAGCAAAAGAAAAAAAAAAACAAAAACAAAACCCCCACATGGGGAAGAGTTGTAAGCAAATCATTTGTTCAAAGCTGTGGGCCTTTGCAAAGGAAATTTCAGATCTGGGCAATGTGTAAAATCTTAGAAATTGCCACGTCTAGGCTACATGCTTGTGAACCAGTCCCTGTAATTGTTGTTTGTATGTATAATTCAAAAGCACCAAAATAAGAAAAGATGTAGATTTATTTCATCATATTATACAGACTGAATTGTATAAATTTATTTACAGCTAGTGTTAAGAATTGCCTCTTTTTTTTTTTTTTTAAAGTTTTCCTTCTCTCTTGATTTTCAGTTAAATAAACTAGCTTACTTTCAGTTGACCTAAGGTGGATGTGTTCTGAAGGGTTTATTTTTCCATTTTGGGTTTTTTTTTGGAATGATATTTATTAAATAGCTCCTAACGGTCCCGCAGCATCTGTCTTTTCCCGTCACTTTTCTTGCAGCCTAAGCTATGAAGGTAGCAGTGTACAAGCTAGCAGCCTGCATGTCAGCAACCCGGCCCAGCAGGCCTGTCCCGAGAGCAACCTGGCTGGCTGTTAGCCCCTGTCGTGTTCTGTGTTAGTGATCACTGCCTTTAAACAGTCTGTTGGAATAATATTATAAAAACAATAATAAAGTTAAAATATTTTAAAACAACAAAATAACATTGTATCAAAGTGGCGGCCAAGCTCTTATAGAATTTGGTAGCACTAACTAATTTGAGAAAAAAGTTTTGTTTGTTTTCTTAAGCACCCTCATCCTTAATGAGACACGTTACTCACTAAGACACCATGCTAATCTTAGAAGGGCAACATCCATTCCGTGAACAGGAGAGCTGGAGTTCAGCCACAGCCAGGAGCTTATCCCTCTGGCCTCATCTGGTGAGCTGCCGGCTTGCAGTTGGGTACCTTCAGTAACTCATCTTCCTGAGGAAGTGGGAAAACTTCCTGGGTGAGATTCACAGGTGAATCCCGAAGCCCACGGATGGATTCCTCTCAGAGATGCAAGTGAGCTGGGCCACTCCTGAGTTCACTTCTGTTTCTCTCTGCTTCTGTTGATTGACACCACAGTGAGGGTTGATGGGCCTGTCTGCAGAACACGGAATAACTGTTTTGAAATGTGCTGTATCTCCTTTTCCCTGCCATAGAATGTGTAACTCCGGCACACGTTTAAGAATCTCTGTTAATCACCTCTCTGCTTTTCTAGCAAATATTTTAAATCTAAAGCTGAATGTTGAAATAAAGGAGTAGAGAATTACTGAGGTGCAAGTGGAAGATTCCTGACTAACGACCAACAAACAGTTCTGACACTGTTTTCCAATTATTCTTGAAGCACACGAGTGAAGAGCCATTGAGGGCCGAATTAAACCTGGGAGGTTTTATTGCATAGTTCCATGTCTCGTGATTTGCGAAGTTGATTTGAGCTGATGCCCCTTCACCTTATGAACAAGGAGTTCAAATTCTTGACATTCCTTGAGAGGGAAGGGGCTGGGGACACACACGGAAAGAATCCACAGGCTAGCACAAGAGTGCTATGCAACTTGTACCACAGTTGTCATGGCTTGTTTCATATTTTCTTTAGAGAGACACCATTTCATCATCATGTATCTTGATTTAACTTTCAAAGATGTTTCTAGAAGATGATGCAAACTCTTTATGAAATATCTCCAGGCTGAACCCCCTCTCATACACAAATAAATATTAATGTAATGAAGGAAGGATCTGAGGCTGATGAGATGAGAGGGCTCCACCTCCACGGATAGAGGTGCTTGTCATCAAGCCTGATGACCCCAGTTTGATCCCCAGAACCCCTGTGGTGGAAAGGTAAAACTGACTCCTGAAAGATGTCCTCTGACCTGTGGCGCAGACACACACACACACATACACACACACACACACACACACACACACACACACACACACACGACTTTAAGCAAAGTGAGGTGGCACACACCTTTAATCCCAGCACTCGGAAGGCAGAGGCAAGGGGATGACTGTGAGATGGTGGCCAGACTAGGATGGTTTATGCAGCAAATTTGAGGCCAGCTAGAGCTACATAGAGAGACCATGTCTCAAAAAATCAAGAAAAAAAGTCATTAAATGAAAAGAAGAAAAGAAAAGAAAAAAAAGAAAACAAGCCAGACATGGTTGTAACCTTATCACTTGGGAGGATGAGGCAGGTAGATCGCCTTTAGTTAGAAGCCCATCTGGGCAACAGTAATAAGATCTGTCTCAAAAAACAAACAAACAACAAAACAAAACAAAAAAAGGAAAACAGAACAGGAAGCAGAAACCAAGACCCTGATGACATCTTTCTTACTCTGTGACATTTACCTTGTTATTCTCCTTTACAATGAACATGAGCTGTGTGAGCTCTGGGCCAGGTCTGGGTTAGTCACTAAGCAGCCAGGTTGTAACAGAACTGGGGATATGCAGAGCTTGCCTACTGAGAGCAATACTCATTCTCTAAGGTTTAAGAATGATTTTTAGGGGCCTGAAGAGATAGTCTAGTCAGTAAAGTGCTTGCTGTGCAACTATGAGTTTGATCCCTAGCACCTGCAAGGATAGAAAAATAAAACCAGGAGTGGGTCATGCTGCTTTCATTGCAGGGCTAGAAAACTGGAGACAGGCGGATCCTGGGCACTCAGGAGCACACGGGTGCACCTGCACACACAGAAATGGACACGGACACACACACACACACAGAACACACAGGTGCACCTGCACACACGGACATGGACACGGACACACACACACAGAGAACACACGGGTGCACCTGCACACACAGACACAGACACACACACACACACAGGTGCACCTGCACACACGGACATGGACACGGACACACACACACACACAGGTGCACCTGCACACACAGACATGGACACGGACATGGACACATACACACACACAGGTGCACCTGCACACACAGACATGGACACGGACATGGACACACACACACACAGGTGCACCTGCACACACGGACATGGACACGGACACACACACAGGTGCACCTGAACACACGGACATGGACACGGACACACACACACACACACAGGTGCACCTGCACACACGGACATGGACACACACACACACACAGGTGCACCTGCACACACGGACATGGACACACACACACACACACAGGTGCACCTGCACACACGGACAGGCAATGGACATGGACACGGACACACACACACACAGAACACACAGGTGCACCTGCACACACAGACACGGACACACACACACAGAACACACAGGTGCACCTGCACACACAGACACGGACACGGACACAGAACACACAGGTGCACCTGCACACACAGACATGGACACGGACACGGACACACACACACACAGGTGCACCTGCACACACGGACATGGACACACACACACACAGAACACACAGGTGCACCTGCACACACGGATATGGATATGGACACGGACACACACACACAGAGAACACACGGGTGCACCTGCACACACGGACATGGACACATACACACATAATTTTTTTCTCTCTCTCTGTCTCTGTCTCTCTGTCTCTCTTTCTCTTCTTTTGACATATGTTATCATGTAGACTAGGCTATTCTCAAACTCTATATGTACCTGAGGATGACCTTGAACCGATCCTCCTGCCTCCCCTTCCTGACACTTCCTGAGCACTGGAATTGTAGATGTGCACTGACTGTCATGCTTGGTTTATGGGGTATTGGGAATAGAATCCAGGGCTTCATGCATGCTAGGCAAGCATTCTATCAACTGAGTTACATCCCTAACCCATTGTTGTTGTTGTTGTTACCATTATTTGAAGCATCCTTTATTAGAAAAGGTCAGACTTTTGAAAAGTGGCATTTGAAAACTCTGGATTGACAACCATCCAGAAGATTCTACAAAGGTTCAGGGATTCTTCTCTCATTTATGGTTCTTACTGTCTTATAAAACATAAATTAGATTGTGTTGTGTGACTGGCAATCCCACACAGGAATCAGTGTCTCTGTCTATGCAGTCTCTGTTCTTTCTGAATGTGTTCAGGCCCCTCTGGAGTTGGATACACAGGGCTTACCAATCCTGCTGATTTTGGCAGCCTGGTGCTTCATTCTCTCGTCCATCTTGTAAAGAAATCTTGCCTGAATTGCTTGCAGGCTATTCTCCGGGTCTAGCTTGAGTTCAACCTTTCTTTTTCCTTTCTCTTTCTCTGTCCCATTGGAGAAGAGGATAAACAAAGGAAGTAGATCAATGCTCACAAAAGCAGTTCCTTTCCGGGTGCCTTGCTCACATCCCTTATTGACTGGCCCTTGACTCCTTTGCAGGGGATCCTGGTACATTAGCTACATTGTCTATGGTGCATTTTAACAATCCCCTGTCATGTCTGTGTGCACGGTTTGTCAGGCCGTGCATTGGAGAGGGGATTTGCAGAGTGGGCCCTGTCACCCCACCCCATCCTGTTTGCCACAGGCCTCAAGCTGAGCAAAAGCCCCCATCTTACTGCTCATGTGGAAGGGGCCTAGTCTGCAGCAAGAGCCCAAAAGTTGTGTAAGTGTCTGAAAGGACATCTGTGTGATCAAGGAAATAGCTTTGGGATGAGGGCTGTATACTTTGGGAGTGTTGAGTAATGACCCAAAGTCATTCGTTTTTAAAATAGGACTTACTTCAGTGGTTTGGTCTGAAAGGGACCTCAATCAGAGACTTGGTGAGTACAGTGCGGGAATGTCTATGTACTACACAAAGAAACCAGCTGATCTGGGTTATTTTGAGTGTGAATGTGAGAAGGAAGCCCTGTGGGCTTAAGAAACTTGTAGAAAATGAAAGTTTTGTTTTTCTTTTTTTTTTTTCTGATGACAAAATTGGTTAATACTTGTGAACTAAACTTTCAAAGTCGCCAAATACTCTTTATATTTATTCTTGCACTGTTAGGGATTGAACTCAAGGCCTCTTCCATGCTAGACAAGTACTCTTCCCCCAGGGTTACCTCCAGTCCAGATTAAAATAGTTCTTAATATTTTATTTATCATTTTTATTTTATGTGTATGAATATACTGCCTGCATGTCTGTAAGTGCACCCACATTATGCAGTGCCCAAGGAGGTCAGAAGAGGACGTCAGATCCTCTGGAACTGAAGGTACAGATGGTTTTAGCCACCATGTGGGTGCTGGGAACCAAACCTGGATCCTCTGCGAGAGTAGCCAGTGCTCTTAACTGCTGATTCCTCTTTCCAGTCCCACCCAACAGTTTTTTTTTTATTTTAAGTTTTTGAGACAGGGTCCCCCTATAGCCCCAGCTGGGTCTGGAACTTACTATGTAGGCCAGGCTGGCCTTGAACTCACAGAGCTCCGCCATCTCTGCCTCCCTAGTGCAGCGACTAATCCCAGCTCGTACTTGCTTTTTGAAGAAAAGTGGTAGACACGATATTCTTCCTTGTTATTGTATTAGCCACGAATAGGCAATCTTTTGGACAGTTTACCTCAAGTGCCTACATGAATAAGTTGTCCTCTGGGGGATGGGAAGGGTTTGAGTATATCAGATGCATTATTATTATTATTATTATTATTATTATTATTATTACTTTGAGATATGGTCACATTCTGTAGCCCAGGCTGGCCTGGACCTCACAGTGAGGGTCACTAAACTCCATTTTATTTCCTGGGAGAGGTCATCAAATAAAAGCCATGTAATTGCACCAGTCATAGATCTGAAAGCCAAGTGCACAGAGCAACTCTGTTGACCCCTCTGAGTATTGTCACATGTCCCTTGCTAAAGCTGAGTGAGTTAAGGAGCCTTCCAAGCTGGCTGAGCCTCCTTCGGAATGACATTTCTCAATAGGCAAGTAAGTGATAGGATTCACTCTTCCAAGCAGTTAGTTCTCTATTCACTGCCTGGAACAACTGGGACCTACTAAAAAGACAAGAGATAGATGGTTCAGCCAGTACAGGCATTTTCTGCCAAGCTTGATGACATGAGTTCAATCTCCAGGACACACAAGGTGGAAAGAGAGAACCAGTTCCCACAAGTTGTCCTCTGATCTCCACATGTGCACCATGGCATATGTATACCACGTACACACACAATAAAGAAATCAGTATGATAAAAAAAATCTTTAGAAAGACAAGAGAACTTATCATCTGTTCAGTTCAGCCCTTAGGGTCTTGGTCTTAGTCCAGACAATGAGAGAAATCAGACAGAGCTAATGAGCATGAGGCTATTCCTACAAAGCACATTGAGGCGAAGGCACGAAGCTGGTACCACAATGAACCGCTGGCAAATCGAAGCTGACCTCCCACTGAGCACATCCCAGCCCCACAATTGCTGCTCAACACTTCAGGTGAATTTTCTTAGAACTTGAGTTTTCATAAAAGCTCTGTAAAACTCTTATTTATATTATGGATAAGGATTGTCTCAGAAAAGGCAAATAACTTGTTCACTTGCTCATATTTGCTAAGCAAGAGTACAGAACTGGACCTAGCTGGGCCAGGAGTTTGTCTCTGACAGTGATGTTGATGGTGTGAAGAGAGTGACGATTGCAGGACCTCGCTACACTGCCTGGCTTATAAGATTTGCTCCTCGCCAAGTATAGCGTGTGACTTTTAAACTTATTCCTTGTGTTTTGTTAAATACACAGATGCCAGCATTCTGCTTCTTTGAATCAGTCCCCTTTCTCAAAGGAAAAATTGAAATCACCTCATAGACACAATGGTTTCCAGGCTCAGAGAGATGACTTAGTCAGCAAAGCACTTGCCTTGAAAACACAAGGACCTGAGTTTGATTCCCAGAACCCATGTAAAAAAGCCAATTGTTGTGGTAAATGCTTGTAATCCCAGCACTGAGGAGGCGCAGCCAGGAGAATCCCTAGGGTTTGCTGGCCCAGCCAGCGTAGCTGCTTGGTGAGATCCAGGCTGATGAGAGACCCTACTTAAAAACAATGTGGTCAGTGCTTGAGGAATGACATTTCAGATTGTCCTCCGGCCCCCACATGTGCATGTACACCCAAACAACGAACATACACATATGCATACACTCAAAAGCAACACAAAGAACAGGGGCTAGGAGGATGACTCAGTTGATAAAGTGCTTACCATGGGAGCATTAAGGTCTGAGTTTGGATCTCCTGCACCTACATAAAAATGTTGGCTGTAATGTGTGCTGTGGAGCCAGGAGGGTCCCTGGGGCTTGCCACTCAGCCAGTCTTAGCGAATTGGTGAGCTCCAGGGTCAATGAAAGACTCTGTCTCAAAGAAAATGGAGGAAACGAAGGAGAACACCTGATGTACATCTTTGGCTTCTATACACACACAGGCATGTATGTGTCTGTCCACATGCAAATGTGCACACACATACGAATACATACACATACATACAAGGAACATAAATAGAGTGGCTTAACTCAGTTCTTGTTGGGTTGTGAAGATAAAATATGCGCAGCAGACAGGATGTATTAGATGTCTGTAGAGGCCTGGGGCAGACCCGAGGTACGCCGTGGTCCTAAGACTCCATGACACCAATAGCTGCATTAGTTTCCTGTTGCTGTGACAGCAAATTGTCACCAAATTTGTGAATTGCAAATTTGTGAATTGCCTTACAGCTCTGGAGGATTGGAAGTCTAAAGTCATTTTCAGTGGGTAAAAGACTGTGTTGGCTGAGCTGGTGCCTGCTGGAAGCTCTAGGACAGAACCAGTTCCCTTACCTTTCCTAGTTTGTAACATCACTTGTATTGTTTGACTTGTGACTCTTTCCTTACAGAATTCCAAGCTCTGGAGTACACCATCATACCTCCCTTCTCATCTTTTGCTGGAAAACAGGAGCTTCCCTTCGCCCTAAACAAAGATACGGTTTAGAGGATGTAGAAGAGAGGGATCCAATTTCCTTCTCTGAGCTTACCAAGTAGTAGCCTCCTTCCAAACCACCTTGCTACTTGGGGCCTTTCTGAAATGGTGGAGACTAGTAAACGACAACAGCCTCTCTATATGTGTCCTTTTAAACTGTGTGTAAGCCGTTCTGTAACCTCTCCTGCTGTGGCAGCCGAAGCAGGAGGGTTGCTAGTTCAAGGTCTGTCTGGAGTACAGAGTTCAAGGCCAGTGAGGGCCACTTCATGAAAGCTTATCTTAAAATAAAAAGTAAAGTGATGACTAAGGATGCAGGTAGCTCAGGAATAGAGTGCTTCCTTAGCATACAGGAGGCCCCTGGGTTTAATCTTCACAAGATTTCACTCAACTGAAAGTGTGTGTGTGTGTGTGTGTGTGTGTGTGTGTGTGTGTGTGTATGTGGACATTAATGTGGAGGCCAAAGGTCAATGCTGAATGTCCTCTTCAATCTATGTCTCTAGGTGTCATTCCCAACACTGGATAAAAAGAGAAAGCAAGAGGAGGAAGAGGAGGAGGAGGAGGAAGAGGAGGAGGAGGAGGAGAAGGAGGAGGAGGAGGAGGAGGAGGAGGAGGAGGGGGAGGAGGAGGAGGAGGAGGAAGAGGAGGAAGAGGAGGAGGAAGAGGAGGGGGAGGAGGAGGAGGAGGAGGAGGAGGAGGGGGAGGAACTGAAACCAGAAAGACAGCCTTCCTCAGTTCCCAATAGTTTATACCAAGTGTGTGAGTGTCTATTTCAATTCACTGTGGAGTTAGCCTCCCCTGAGGATGTTACCCATCTCTGTGGGTAACAAGATGTGCCTGGGAACAGTTAAATCGAGACTGGCCCATTTGCTCAATGGTTGAGCAAGCCTGAATCCTCTAGCCTGTGTTTATACAGAGAACAGGAGATTCATGCCTCCCTGATTGGGGGCCTAGAGCTTCCACTTGTACTCCGAATGCGATTATGTGGCTTGAGGAGATGGAGCCTGGGGCTTAAGCCACATTGCTCCTGCCCTTGCGAGGCCCGCCTCGCCCTCGGTTTCCTCAGAGGCTGACCGTCCAGTTTGTGTGTATCTACAGCTTTCCCTCCAGGATTCCAGAGCTGGCCCATTCCCACGCTCTTTAGCCCATCCACGGAAGGTGGAGAAGACTTCAAAGAGCCCGCTTTGCTAAGCATCTACAGTTCTGGCGAAGGTGGAGGTTTTAAGCTACAGCAGTGGCTAAGGTGAAGCTTGGGGATAAGGTGTCTCTGCTTTCCATTACACCAGATAGAAGAACGCTGGCGGAACGTCTGGCCTCAGCCAGCTGGCTGGCCAAAGGTGAAAGGAGAGGAGGGAAAACGAGGCGCGCAGCAATCCACTTTTTCCATCGGTCCGCCCTCTAAGGTGTACGCCGGCCTGTGTTCTCGCTCTGTCGCAGCTTGGGAAACCGAAGCTCTGGGGATGTATCTGAGTTACCCAAGAACACAGAAAGTCCTGTCCCCAAGGGCCTGTCCTAGATTGTGGGAGGGTTGCTCTCTCTGTTCTCAGTGTTAAACAGTAAGAAATAGAAAAGCTCACAGTGAGAATCTTAAACTTGAGGGAAACCCTGAGATGGCTTACTACTAAAAAGAGAGGTTGGTATTCAGGTAAAGATATTCCTAATGGAACATGTTGCCTTGGTTTCACATCTGAAAAAGAAAGTCCCACTCTTGTCAGGTGATGTCCCTGTAATGGACTTGTGCTTTAGCTCATCAGGCATGGAGGGTTTTGTTTGTTTGGACAGTGGCTCATGTAGCCTAGGCTACCCTCAAACTTGCTATGAAGCCACCAACCTAGAACTTCTAGTCCTGCCTCCATCTCCCGAATGCTGAAATTTCAAGCGGAGCATTGCTCCTCGTGTATGCTGAAGATCAAACCCAGGGCTTCACATACTAGCCAAGCACTACTAGCTGAGCTGTATCCCCAGTTCCAGCCATTGAATGCAATGTTGAGTGTATGAAAAAAGAGTCACTGGTGCTGGAGAGATGGCTTAGTTAGGATCATGTTTGCTACACAAACATGAGGGCCTGAGTTTGGATTCCTAACACTACATAAAAAAAAAAAAAAAAAAGGCATGGTGGTACATGCCTGGCACTTGGAAGGCAGTCCCAGGAAGATCCCTGGGGCTCATTGGCCAGCCAGCCTAGCCAAATTGGTGAGCTTCAGTGAGAGACCTGTCTCAAAAAATAAGGTGGAATGTGATTGAGGAAGACACCCAGATGTTGACCTCTGGCTTCCACATACACACACACAAGCACATTCACTCCCTACCCCCCAAAAGAGGAGTTTCAATTTGATCCTAGACTTTGAATGACTAATGTGAACTTTCACTGCAGACAGACAGCTGTAATTTAGCGATGCTCAAGTTGGACTGAAGCTTGCAAATCAATACAATGTGTTGGTTTGCTGGGAACTTGCTCCATTTTGTTAAGGATTACATTTCTACATGGTTTGCAGACTAGATGTTAATCAGTGGCTCTTGGCCAGAGAGGGCAAACCCTACCAGCAAATAAATGCGTTTAAGATGTCAGGGAATGACCAAAGAAGAATATGTATACAGAGACCTAGAAAAATATGAAACCAGTTAGGAACTTAAAGGTCATTTTGTTCAGGGCAAAATTCTTGTGCAGGGTGCTGACAGTTTGCCCTCTGGGTATTTTCGGAGCTTATAGGATCAAACTGTCCACACCAAATATGGAAAGTCTAATACAGAAGCCCCACGTACCCTTCCAGCCCAACCTTTTTGCCCTCTAATTACCATGGCTCCAGCTTCATGTTGGGTATCACCCTCCCTGTAGCTAGAGCGTAGGCAGAGCATTATGCACTCAAATGATTAGCTGGTACCTCTAGACCGCACTTTACAGGAGCAATGAAACAAAACAGAAGGCACAGTAGGTGCAGCTCTTTGGATGCTCTATGTGGAGGATGGGCAGGTTTGTCTTTCTCCACATCTGAGCTTAGTTTCCAAGGATAATTGAGCTTCTTTGTCACTGTAGAAATCCCACCAAGGCTTCTCTTACCACCCTCAAAGTGGGCTGCCTTGGGGCTACAGCTCAGTGGAGAGAGTACTTGCCTGGCACATGTGTGGTCCTGAGTTTGATACCCAGCTCTACATAAACCAGGCATAGCGGTATACACCTGCAATCTCAGCATTTGGGAAGTAGGGGCCAGGGGAACAGAAGTTCATCTTCAGAGTTCTGTGGCTACCTTCCACTCTGTACTGTGAGAGGTTATTCTTCCTCAATCAAAAGCACAAGCTAAGTGAGGCATGGTGATACACACCTATCATCCCAGTACTAAGGAGGCTGAGGCAATACCAGGAGTTCAAGACCAGCCTGGCCTGTATAGTGAGAGTCTATTTCAAAAAGCCAGAAACAAGAAGCAAAAGGAAGAATCGTATGTCCTTGGCCTTTCAGACCAGTTTCCTTAGGCAGCTTTCCCTGGGCTCTGCGGAGTGACTGTCACGTGGCTCCCCCTCATAAGGCAGCCTTACCATTTAACCCTTACTTCCAAAAGGTTAAGTTACTCGCCCAACATCTCACAGCAGGCAGAGGTTAAGGCTGGGGTGACAGCTCAGTCACAGGACTTTGGGCCGTGTCTCCCTCAGGGAATGTTCCTGGCAGAGGCAGGTTATGTTTAGATTTGATTCCTTGGTGGTCATCAGCAATTTTCGGGAGCCCAGCACAATCTCCCATGTGGAAACTTTGGTTTTAAAATTCCCTTCCTAGCAGGGAATGATGGTGCATCCCTGTCGTCACAGACAGAAGCAAAAGGACCAAGAGTGATGGTCAGGGCTGGAGAGACGGCTCAATGCTTAAGAGCACTGGCTGCTCTTGCATAGTGAGTTCAAGACCAGTGTGGGTTAAAAGAAACCCTGTCTCAGAAAACAAAACTAAGCTAGGCACGGTGATGCACACCTTTAATCCCAGCACTAGGGAGGCAGAGGCAGGTGCATTCCTATGAATTCGAGGCCAGCTTGGTCTATACAGCAAGTTCCAGGCCAGCCGGGGCTACAGGGAGACCAGGTCTCAAAAGGACCTAGATGAATGAATGAATAAATAAATAAGCAAATAAATAAATAGAGTTAAGGGGTAAATATATAGCTCAGTGATATATATATATATATATATATATATATATTTCTCAGATAGAGCGCTAGCCTACCGTGTATGTCCAAGGTCCTGGGATTTGATCCCTAGCTCTGCAAAATACTAAGTAATTAAGAGAAATTCCCTTCTAAGGCTGAAGGAGGGTGTTTGCCCATTGGACAACCATCACAGAATGGTCTTTTTCCTTCCTCTCACTTGTTTGCCCCATGCTTGAGAAATAACGGCGTTCCAGACACCACGTGGGGACTTGATGCCCTTAATTACATCTAGGCTGGTAAAATTCAACCAAACTAATCATGAAACACTCAGTCCAATAAAAGCACCCTCTTTTCATAATGGAGAAATTAACCAGGGTTGAGCAGTAGAGGTTAGGAGAACTGTCATAAAATATAATTATAATAATATTATTATTAATAGTGGTACACTCTACATGGCCTCTTGCCTTTCATCCCAGATCTAAGAGAGACTGGCTACAGGTAATTAACATGATTTGGCCCTGTTGGAACTATACAAAAGTGCAGAAGAGGAAACAGGAATTTATTTTTTTTTTGTTTGGTCATGAATCGTGTTCTCTCTGTCTGGGAGTGGGAGAAGAGGGCTTGACATGATTCCTTTCTGCACTCGGGGCTGGACAGAATTAATACGGGGCAGAAGTTTAGAAGTCTCTTTCCATTCTAAGGTGTTATATTCTTGTGAAATTCTCTGCTGGGTGTTTGATCTCTAAACCAAGCTCATTGGCTTAGAAGCTGGTTGGGCTAGTGATTGAAATGTGCTCTCGAGAACAGAGATCATAGATGTTGACTTGGGAAGGAGAACAAAGGTGATGGGAGGACCTAGAATGAAGGCCAATTTTCTTTCTTCTTGTTTCTCCATTTTTGTTTTTTGAGACAAGGTCTCAGGTAGCCTAGGCTGGCCTTGAAATCCTTATGTGGCTACAGGTGATGCTTGAACTCCTGATCCTCCTGCCTCCACTTCCCAGATGCTGAGATTACAGTCATGCACCACATTCCTAGTTCCCAGTTTTCAAAAAGAGACCTGGCAGGCTTCATTTATTTAATTTTTACGAGTGTGGGGTGAGGTGACAGGTAGAGGGACACATTGTTCAGAATTATGTATTAGATGGATGACTGGGAAGGCCCAAACAGATATTGATCTAAAAAATGGGCTGCCAAGGTCAGGATGAGCTCGGGAGCTGTCACTTAATATTTCTGGCTGTAGTTTAGTAGAAATGAATATACACTCTGGAGCTAGGTGACTTGGATGCAGATTCTAGCTCCATCACTTACTAGCAAATTATTTGACGTGACTAGGTTTTATTTGATTCACATCGGGAATAAGGTGACTAGTCCATACATCTAATGAGGATTCAGTGAAATACTTTAAACAATGTTCATAGACCTATGTTTACAAAGGGGTCCTCACATTTATCAGTTAAGGGATTGGGTGGCACAGCTGATAAAGTGTCTGCCTTTCAAGCATGGAGGCCTGTGTTCAACTCCCAGAAACCATGTAACCCCCACCCCCGCCACAAAACAACAACAACAACAACAACTGGATGTGGTGGTGTATGCTTATAATTCCAGCATTGGAGAGGTAGTTACGGGAAGATCCCTGAGGGTTGATGACCAGCTAGCCTACCTTACTCAGCGAGCTCTAGGCTAGTGAGAGGCCCTATCTCAAAAAATAACAAGGGACAAGGCACCTGAAGAATGACAACCTAAGGGTGACCTCTGGCACACACACACACACACACACACACACACACACACACACACAAGAGAAAGAGAGAGAGATGTGAGAAAGAGAGAGAGAGAGAGAGAGGGTCTAATGGTCAAGGATCCTTGGTTAGAGGCAGTGAAGGACTCCCAAAGATGTATATAACTTGACCTGAATACTGCCATTTAGAATCTAGTTTGAGTCCTTCCATTGGCCCGAGAGCAGCAGACTTGAAAATTGTGCTCACAGGTTCATGGCAAAGGTGGGAATGAAGAGAATGAGATGCTGAGAGACCCAAGATCTAATCCCTTGGGGAATGACTTCAGGGAACTTGTTCAAGATGAACATCCCAGATACGTAGGCATGTCTAGAGCCAGCATGGGAGATGGAATCAGGAAAGACAGGTGGATGTGATACAGAAAGAAAGTTAGACAAAGGGGCTGAACTGGGAGGTGAAGCTCCTGTGGAAGCCTGCTGAAAGCTTTTATATTTGTAGGTATATTAAGGGCCACATGTGTTTAGCAGAAAGCCTCCACTCAAGACTCGTCTTGCATCTGGGCTGGGGGCATGGCTGCAGTATTTTCTGGCAGCTGTGAAGGAGACTACTTACTAATTGTGATATGTGAGAAAAGACTCTTGTACATTAATCGGAAAACCAGAGTATCTCCCAAACAACCCCAGATTTGTTAGCAAGACGGATTCATTTATCATCACTGCCAACGACACCCGCCACCATCACTTCATCAAGAGACAGAGGAGCCTACGGAGGCGTTGGTAACGCGGGTACATGACAGCCCAGAGGACTTGCTTTCTGAGCTACTAGACTTGAAAAAGCAGTTGCTGAACAATGAAAGGATAAGTCCCCAAAAGCAATGAAAGTAATACGGAGGCCACTATGCAACTGGAATTGGTCAATAGTCAAATTATAAAATGTGTAATATTGAAGTTCTTAAGTCCCTAAAGATCCCCCGTCTCTGCTTTGAAACAGTCTTAGTATGTGGCCCTGGCTAGCCTCTAACTCACTATGTAGCTTAGGCTGACTTTGAACTTTAAATTCTCTTGCCTTCTCTGTGCTCGGATCACAGGCTTATGTCATCACACCTGACTTTATTGTTTATTTTTTGTTTTGTTTTTGTTTCAAGACAAGGTCTTACTACATAGCTTAGGTTGGCCTTGACATCTTTCTGCCCCTGCTCCCCAGTGCTGGGATCACAGGCATGTGCCAGCCACTCTGCTGTCAATAATGTGCTGAGGACTGATCTAACAAGCCAGGTTTTCATTTGTATTTTTCTCTGTGCTGGAAAAAGGCAGGAAGGAAAATCATCGGCATAAAGAGACGTGGATATCTGCCAAGGGCTAGGATCTGATACTTCAGCTTTTCATTTCTTCCTCTTGGAATCACAAGTTTTTGACAGAAAGTGATGAAAAATCTGCAGACTGCTAGAAATTCTTAGTCTTTGTCCTAGTTTTCACTTGCTACATGATACCAGAAAAGGGGCTCACTCTTCTCTGGGTCCAGTTCCTCATGTCAAGGCCATAGGATATCATGGCAATTATGAGTCCTTTGGTGAAGGGTGTAGAGATTAGAAAGTGTTGTCAGATCCTTTGCGGCCTATTTTGTTATCCCGAAGGATTGAGTCTAGCCCAGGATGAGGTCAAATAGTTGGATAATACCGAAAAGTGTTGTAACGCACCATGCTATTCGACCCAGTGTCTAAATGCACTCTTGATATCCAGAGTAAATATTGGTGATGTGGACATGAGCCTGGCCATGTGCCCCAGGTGTGTCCAGGGGGTCCTTAGAAAAGGAAAACATGGAGCATAAGAAGATCGGAGTGTTGGTCTTCAGTAACAGATTGGGGTCAGTCTAAAGGAGGGTGGTCAGAAAAGTAGGTGTTTATATCTGAGTACGTGCGTCTACATCTTTCTCAACGAATGCGCCTGTTTCTTGTACGCTCACTTTGACATTCCAAGTCTGCATGTAATGAGTTTATGTTTATTCATTATCTTGAAATCTCAGGATTTTTTTTCTCTTTCATCAGAGCAGATGTTAAAGTGGTGATGGATAACTGTAATCTCAGCACTTGAAAGCTGAGTCAGAAAGATCACAGAATTTGAGGACAGTCTGGGCTATATAGCTACATACGGGCTATATGTACTATGTACTATATGGCCTACATGCTAGATAACCTATATAGCTATACATCCTATCTAAAAAAAATGAAAAAGTAGGCTTCACAAAGTCCCAAGTTTGATACCTAGGACTGTGTGAACTGAGCGTGGTGGTGCATGCCTGGAATTCCAGCCTCTGAGTAGAGGCAGGAAGATCAAGAGTTTAAGGTCATCTTTGGCTACACAGCAAGTTTGAGATCAGCCTGGGCTATATGAGACCCTGTCTCAAAATAAATAAATAAAAGCATGGTGTGGTGGCATAGGCTTTTAGTCCCAATAGTCAGGAAACAGAAGTAGGAGAATCTCTCTGAGTTCTAGGCCTGGTCTAGTGAGTTCCAGGCCAGCTAGGGCTATAGGAAAGAAAAAAACAGCTCATAAATAAGTAGAGAGATAAATTAAAAAATAGGGTGGATGTGATAGCTCATGTTTATAAATCCAAACACTATGGAGGCTGAAGCAGGAAGATTCTTGAAAGTTCAAGAGCAGCCTTGTCTACATAGTGAGTTTCAGTCTAGCTTAGGCTACAGGGTATCTCAAAAATACAAAATAAAACAAAAGACATAAAAACAAACAAGCAAACAAGCAACAGTAATAAAGTCCAATATTTGGATAGGAAAGAGAATATTTTATAAAGTCCCCTTCTTTTAACCAAGGCTGAACCCACTGAAGATCACTGTGAGTCTCTGGTGTTTGGGGCCTAGCTTTGATAAGGACTCAGCTCTGTTCGCAGTCAGTGTGGCAGGCAGAGTGGCTAGGCTGCCCCTTCTGTATACAGGTTTCTGCTTTGCAGAGCTGCTGGCCTAGCACTTTCCATGGTACATAATGACAGTGGGAAGACCCCTTGGAACCTGACTTGAAGGTTCATCAACACAGTTCCTAAAGTGTTGAGGCAGGACTGCCATCAACCAACCATAGTATAGAACTCAGCACCCTGGCTCTCTTGATGAAGTCTCAAGCTCCTGCAGGAGAAGTGGAGGAACATACTTTCTTTCCTTCACTTTTCAGAAACTGTATTCTTATGAGCAAGGCAACCGCACGGCTATGTATTACAGCTGGGTATGCAACTCAATGCTATCCTAAAAGGGGAGAAAATTTCCAGTGAAAGCGTTAAGTGCTCATCATGTCCACTGCAGTGCCCTCGATGATGACAGGAACGATGCATAAATCTTCAACACTGAGCACAGAGTGATTCAGACACATGGAGACAAACAGGTCTGACGGCTTCTCTTGCCTCTCGTGTTGTACTGGCGCGTGGCTACAGCGAAGGTTAATAGCAGTGGCAAATTCCACATGCGCACTCTTCACAGAGGAACCAGAGCTGTGGAGACTCAGGTATTCTTAGAGTTCCGCAGAAGGCCAGTTGCCATTTAACTCCCTCAGCTTCCAGAGTTCAAGAAAAGTTCACAGGGTGGAAGGAGAATGCAGAATCACTGAATCCCATGTTCTTAGATTGTAGGAGATCTTGTCTGTCACATGGAGGTTCCCGTGAAGATTAAATGTGGTAACCTGGGAGGGGTTCGAGGCACACAAAGATGGTGACTACTGGTATTATTAGAAAGACTCAACTATCAATTTATGTATTAAAAGCTTTTGGAAATGAAATTGACGGCTCATGCCTATAATCCTAGCAGTTGGAAACTGAGGCAGGAGGATTGTCTCGATCATGAGGCCAGACTGGGAAACACAGTGAGCTCTAGGTGAGCTTGGGTTCTAGAGTAAGATCTTGTCTCAATGTCTATCTACTTCCAAAAATAAATAAATAAATACTGTGGCTACACAGACTATTGTAAGATAAAGCTGTCTGTGACCAAGATGTTCAAGTCAAGGACTTTGTAGGTACAGATACTTATTTAAACACTCTCCAGCGGTAGAATCAACAGGCCTGTTGAGAGTCAGCATTATGAGAGTGCCCAGAGGTGAGAGGCCTGGCTCTTACCCTTAAGAAGATTAGAATAGGGCTGGAGAGATGGCTCAGCTGTTAAGAGTACTGGCTGCTCTTGCAGAGGACCCAGGTTCAGTTCCTGGCACCCACATGGCAGCTAACAGCCATCTGTAACTCTAGTTCCAGGGGATCCGATGCCTTCATCTGACCTCCTCGGGCACCTCATGACATGGGTACAGTTACACATATGCAGGTAAAATACTCATACACATAAAATAGAAATAATAAATGAAATAAAAACAAGCTTAGAATCTACCAGGAAAAATGAATTATTATGCCAATACTATTAAGTGTGATAAAGGAGATCAAACTGAAAGACAGGTTGAAAGGAATGAGCACAGAAGATTGAGGAGAGTCTCATTTGATTTGCATTTTTGTAGAAATTTCTTTTTTGCAGCTGGGAACGAAACTTTTTGCATGCACGCAAAGTGCTGTACGGCTATGCTGCATCCCTGGCCCATTCAGTGGCATTTTTCTGGGAAGACTGATATGAAGTTCCAAGTTTTTGCTTACAGAGGAAAGGACACAGTCATAGCATAGAGGTGGAAACGAAGAGCCCTTGACTTGGGGTTATGCAAGACTTGGATTGTGTATTATATGTTAAAGCCAGGAAGAGAACTCGGGGCCAGATTATCAGCAACAGGTTAAAGAACTGGAACTTTCTTCAGTAACCAAGATGAAGACACCCGTGTGTTTTGAAGAGGAATTACAGCCATATGCTTGGCAGTGCATACAAGAGGACTTGGGAACAGGAAGCTGGAAGAAAAGGAGGCCATGGCAAGAGACCAGGAAGTAACCTAATGAAGTCTGACTTGGAGTGGTGGGGATGCATGGAGCCATCTTTTGAAGGAAACTCCGTAGAGCCTGGAAACTGCTGCTGTAGTGGGCTCAGTTAGAGCAAGAATGTGTGGTGGGTGACAGTGAGGTGTTTTGCTTTTCCAAATGCCAGTGGGACTTCTTGGACAATGCAAGTGGGCAAGAAGACGTGAATCCAGGAAAGAGGAAAGATGGTAAGCCTACTGTGACACATACTGGGTTGTTGGTGGGGTATCTCAAGGTATCTTTTAGCAACGACTGGAGTTAGGAAAGACAAGCAGGTGGGCTGTCTCTGCACAACCCCCTGGAAATCACCGCAAGGCTGAAAACACGAGAAAGCATCAGGCAGTGCTGACTCACCACTGGGGACCCGACTTTGAGGTTCACCTTCACCTAGGAGGCAGAAGACAGAAAGAGCACAAGGACGGCAGGAAGACATTTCACAAAAGAAAGAGAAGGGCTGGGGACGCACCACAGCGTAGAGTACTTGACTAGCAGGCATGAGGCCTGGGTTGGAGCCACAGGGAAATGGTTCAGACGGTAACATGCCTTCCGCACAAACAAGAGGAACTGAGTTCAGGTCCCTAAGCACCCATGTAAATGCCAGGTGAATGAGGCAGTGAGTCTGTGGTCTTAGTGGGAGAGACCAGGACATCCCTGGAATGTATTGCTAGGTCAGCCTAGCCAAATCAGTGAGCTCCAGGTTCAGTGGAGACAGCCTGTCTCAAGAAATAAGATGCACCAAGTTAGTTAACATTCCAGCATAGAGGAAGGACTGACAACCCTCCCACCCTCATCTGAGCAGCTATTGACGGTTGATGATGGGTGGATATGATCAAATCCATTATATGCATATGTGAAATCAAAATATTGTATTAAAAATAATGTGAGGAGCAATCAAAGAAGGCGTCCAGTGTTAATCTCCGCCCTTCACACATGCACATGAACATGGACACCCACAGGCACATGTGCACATACCCACTTCAACAGGTGTATCTCTCCCTCCTCACAGGACTGAGAAGAGAGACCATGAACTATTGAAGCTGGGAGATTCCAGTTAGTGGTCATGGAGGCTGTGGAAAGGCTGCAGGTGAAAGCCCAAGGCATTCAGACTTATGGGAGCAAAGACTGGACGGTCACAATGAGGAGCAAGACGGTCACAATAAAGATTTTTATTTTAGAGGAGACCCAGTCAGAGAATTGACTCCCAGGAGGAGTAACTGAAAGAAGACAAGATTCCAAGGTGCTCCGAAGATGGGGCTGAACTGAAGAAATCCTAGAGGATGTGTGAGAGAGGGAGGGCTGGAAAAAGGAGGTAGAACCATGAGAAAAGAGAAATGGAGAAAAAACTCAGAAGCTGGAAGAGGGGAATGGAAAAGATGGGCGTCATTACAGGGCTGTGGGGCTGGGCTGTTTGAGGCCTGTGAGTGACAGGGAGATTGTGAAAGGTTCTGACAGGAACCACGTCCTCAGTAAGGTAAGAAGTCAAGCTGTTCATAGGGAGGCCTGGGGAGTGAGGCAAGGAGATTCCAAGGAGTCCCTTTGGGAATTCTGTTCAGATTGTACAGGAAATGAGGCAGAGAATCCATGAGCGATGACTAATGGATTGTCAGGTAGTTCAGTTGACTTGGGTAAGGTTAGGGCTTGGAAGTCTGGGGTCTGGGGACTGAAACAGAGAAATAAGACTGAGATTATATGTTGGTCTAAAATGCTGAGCCAGCTTTCTTGGGACTGAGGAGTCCCCATATTTAAAAACAATAAATAGGGATTGGAGACATGGCTCAGCAGTTAAGAGCACTGGCTGCTCTTGCAGAGGACCTGGGTTTGATTCTCAGCACCTACATGGCAGCTAACAACCATCTGTAACTCCAGCTCCAGGGGAATCTGATGCCTTCGTCTGACCTCCTCAGGCACTGCACAACACACAGGCACTTACACACATGCAGGTGATACACTCATACACTAAAATAAAAATAATAAATAAAATATTAAAAAGATAAAGACAATAAATAATGCAAACTAGCAAGATGATAGAATTCAAAAGAAGCCTGTCCTCATGGTGCATACCTGCTCTCCCAGCTACTCAGGAGGCTGAGGCAGGAGTAACAAAAGTCAGGACATCTTAGTGACATGCGATCTGAAAATAAAAATAAAAAGAGGGCTGGAGATGTAGTTCAGAGTAAGAAGCAATGTACCCGAGGCCCTAGGCTCAGCCCATGATACCTCAAACAATTAAAGAAATGAAGGACTATAATTGTTTCCCCTTCTCATCTTGTGCTGGGAGCATGGCCCTCTAAAATAGTGGGCAGGCCTCAGTACATGGGCTACTCTCTGGCTCCCGGCCATCCTCAGCCTCTGTTGCATTATTCCCCTAGGTTCTCACTATATGATTCTTTTTCTCTTTCTTGGAAAGATGAGCAAAGAGTACCTCCTCTGAGAGGCACGAAGGCCTGGCTCCTTGTCTGAGCTGCACCCCATCTAACCTCCGGGATACCTGGCTTCCTTCCGGCTTCTCCATGAAGCAGTGTTTGTCAGACCACAAGAGGTAGCGGACTGCAGTGACGGCCCCAGCGCAGTTTATAGTCCCAGGCCACGTGTCCCAGACTACCACTCAGTTGCAGTGTTCTAATGACAATGAAGAGCCTCAGCAACAGAGACGACAATCTCCAGCTTACGTTATATCAACTGGCAGAGTCGATCCTGAACAGGTGAGTTTATTTATGTTTAGGTTTGAAGCTGTGGTCAGTTGCAGGTAGTCTGAGAAACCCACTAGAGGGTTTGGTGGCTACTATTGGAGAAAGAAAGAGAGAGAAACAAAAACAAAGATGAAACAGAAAGGAGACAGGGCCGGTGAACATGAATTCAGAGCAGTTTGGTTGTGGCCTGGCTTAGTAACACACACTTAGTAATGCCAGCTCTGGGGAGGCAGAGGCAGGAAGATCAGGAGTCTAGGCCAGTCTAGGCTATGCAAGACCCTGTCTTAAAATAACAAGAAATGACAACAAGAATTTGAGGCTATCTTGGGCTATATGATAAAACCTACTCTCAAAAAAATAAAAACAAAAGGCCAGGTGTGGAGAGGCAGCCTGGAGAGGCAGAGGCAGAGGCTAGTCTACACAGTGAATTCCAGGTCAGCTGAGGCTACAGGGAGACCCTGTCTCAAAAAGACCAAAATAAATAGATAAATAAATAAATAATAAATAAACAAAAAGAAAGAAAGAAACAAACAAAAAAACCACAACTCTGTTTGTGCTCAAAAGATTCAAGCTCAAGTCCACAATGTGACCTCTTGACTTTGTGATGTCTAGACCTGTAGACATCAGACTCATCAGCTATAAACTGAACATACTAATATTTACCTTGTCCTATTACTAGGAAGATAATTTGCAAAAAGGTGATTGTCATATACACGTCACAACATAATCAGTATTTTTAGCATTTGTTTCTTCTTCCACATGACCAGCACCCTCGAGGGCAGAAACAACATGTCCTTTGGGGCATCAGGGTCATCAATAAATAACTGTTGAATCAGGCCAGAGATGTAGCTCAGTTGGTAGACTACTGTTGGCCTAGCTTGTATGAGGCTCCTGAATTGATCCCTAGTACCATAGACATGGTGGCTCAGGCCTGTAATCCCAGCACTTGGGAGGTGAAGACTGAAGGATAATAAGTTCAAGATCATCTGTGGCTACACGGTGAGTTCAAGGCCAGTCTGGGTTACAACAGACCCTATGTCAAAAACAAAAAAGCAGGAAACACATAAAAGAAAGATAATTGTCGAATGAATGAATTGCTGGACATGAATGACTATATTCACTCTTTATATGCCAAGTTCTGCACACATTTTATCTCACTGAGTCTTCACAACAACTTTATAAAGGAAATATTCTTACCACACACAACCTGCAAAGAGGTTAAATGACTTGCCTGGGTTCCCCTAGCCCGTGTGTAGAAGAGTGATCTCTGACTGACTTCAGGATAGACTCATTAAAGAAATACAGAAGCAGAGAGATGCTTCATCAAAGAATGAGTCTCAGTGTGCCCATGGCAGCCTCAGAACCCAAGGTAGAGGGGAGGGGCCTGGTCAAGGGTTCCGCTGAAGTTTTCTCTGGCTGTTTCTTCCACAGGAACAGTGCAGAGATAAGGCCACCCACATTACATGTCAGACAAAAGACTACGCTGAAACTGTTTACGGGAGCAAAGGTCCACGACGGTCCATACAACTTTTGGTAAAGTGCTAACAATAGTGGGCTGGGTGGGTCTGAAGACCTGGGATGCCTGTCATGGAGTTTCCTGCTCCAAGCCTGCTGCTCTCTTGATTAATGGGACAGTGGAAAATTCCTCTCTTGGTTTATTTCTTTCCTGAATGAGAACTCGATTTAGAAGCTGTGAGTGCCCGGGGGTGATGCTTTCCCATTTGTCAGTATGTGGAGTACTCCACCCTCACCTGGCCGGGCGACTCACAGTGCAGGCAGAGCGAGGTGGAGACTGGGCCAGGCGCAGCTACCTCTCCAGACGAAGCTCTCCAGGGGCAGGCCCAGCTCTCCAGGGGCAGGCCCAGCTCTCCAGGGGCCGCTCACCAAGGGCAGGCCCAGGTGCTCTGGGGGAAGAGACCTGGGAGCGTGGAGCTGTTATTTTCCGGGTCCCTACCCTGTCTTGCTATACTCATCCTGCTACCTGCAATGAAATGTCTTGCATGAAACTGAGCAGCCTTGGCTTCCTTGAACCGGAAGTAGTGTCCTGCTGCAGACTAGGCCCTCCTCTGTACCACTTCGTAAGCAAGGAACATTCAGTCTTTAAACAGCTCTGGGTTTATCCCCATATTCAAGTTGCTGTCTGTGTGGGGTAATCTTTGTCTCAATTTCTCCATGTGCCCCTTCTATAGTCTCCACAAAAGGCTTGGTTTGCTTTAGTAATCTGAGAACTGGCGGAATATTCTAGCACATTAGCTTTCCTTCGTGCTCACCGAGGTCCTGACTGCAGTTTGGGGGAAAGAAAGAGAAACTGGCTGTCTCTTTTTCCATGAATGTGCCCTATGGTGTTTTTCCCCTGAAGCTAGTCCTGATCCTTTAAAACTCCCATCTTCCAAACAAACGGACAGACAGACAGACAGACAGAACCACCCACCAAACCAGGCAACCAGCTCGGCAACCAGCTCACCAACCAATTTGTTCATCTATCTAAAAGTATGGAGAGTTTTAGTCTTTTGATCAGTCTGTAGTTTCTTTTCCATCTCTTGTGCGTCTAACTGGACACTTCCTCCCTGTCTCCCTTTCGGAATATTGCCACTAAGAGTTTGTGAGTATTTATCTGACTTTTGATACTCTGTTCTGATCTCCTCTCCCTTCTTACAGCATTGGAGATCAGATCCAGGACACTGTATATGCTGGGTTCACCGTTGAAGCACATGCCCAACTGGGAGCCCACTTATTCTTCGCCTTCGGACAGGCTCCCTCACTAGCCATTGTTTTTCTCTCACGAAGTTCCTCCAGAGCTTGGGGAAATGTGCTTGAGGTCCTGGACAGACACAGGAGACTGAGGACAGAAGTGCACCTGGTCCAGCTCTCAGACCTGCATCTCCAGTGTTTCCTTCCTGAGTTGTTCACACACTGGTGTCCTGTATGGGCTCTTCAGTGTGCTAGGAATGACATGAAATACCTTTGTGGACAGATACATGCTTCAGTTTGAGTAAAACTCATTCATGAATATCAGAAGGAATGATTTGCTTTGTGAAAAGACGCTTTGCTAATAAAAAGGCTTCCCCATAGGATAACTTTCATAGCCAGTTCTCCTGCACATTCAAATATTAGCATTATAAAACTTCAATACAAATTCAGCAATGCAGACTTCTTTTCAGGAAGGAAGGCTTATCTGCACAGTTTTTATTATTTAACTTTAGACAGGGCTTATGGTGCTGCCTATTCTGGCCTTGAATTTGTGATTCCCCAGCTTTAACCTTTGTGTAGTTGAGGTTACAGGTGTTCACCACCATGTCTAGAGGGTCTATATCAATACCATGTTGTTTGCTTGGGTCAGAGGCTCACTCTGAGGCTCAGGCTGGACTGGAAGTCACTCAGTAACCCAGACTGGTCTTAAACTATATCAGGTCTCCTGCCTTAGTCTCTTGAGCACTGCGGTTATAGGTGTGTTCAGGGTCTCATTATGTAGCCCTGGCTAGCCTGAACTTCTATGTAGACCAGGCTGACTTCAAACTTACAGAGATCTGCCTGCCTCTGCCTACTGATTGCTTGGGTTAAAGGCTGTGCCAGCATGCCCCGTGTTTTCTTTTGAGATGTTTGGACCATGGTCTTTTTGCCTCAGAAGTGATACTGCTGATAGCATTACATTACTCAAGTGGTAGTTGTAAGTTAAACTTGATAACCACACCAGATTATTTGTATGATGCAGAACCAAGAGGCTGCCTGATTATGGTGGAGCTGATTTTTCAGGAGGTTGGGATGCCAAACTGACTCAATTTTCTCCTAGGAGTGTTCTTGAACTGGTCACATGACCATTGGACACCCTTTGTTTTTCTGTCTAAGCAGAAGTATGACCTGCGGAATCTGTGAAAGTCCTTCTACATCTAATTTTAGTCATTCAGCTATATGGAGAAGTTAGGAATCTCTTGGGAGTTGTGCAAGACTTTTGGAATTTCACTTTATCTAGTTGTACTTCCATTGCTCTTAAAGAATGTCACAGGAAGTGACAGAGGTAACAGTGACCTCTCTACCAGATAGCAGGGCTCGACTGTGACACACTTTCGGGAGGACATTCAAACTTAGTCTTGATTGTCCCAAGATGACATATCACCTATGCTCCAGTTCTCCTCATAGGAACTGAAAGGAAATGGAAGTTATCATTCCCCAGATACTAGACTCTGGAGATTCCAGAGTGTGCAGGCTCCTGGAGATGAGGAACCTTCTTTGCTACAGCTCCCATCTTTCCCAAGATGCAGCCCCTGTGTGCTCACTACCTCAGCCTCCTCGTCTGTAAAATGGCTCATCTGTCAGTGGTCCACCTGACTCATGAAACAATTGTGCAAAGTGGATGATGATCAGCTGTGCTAGGAAGAGGAGGCTGCATTACACGCAGAGCTATGGCGATGCGCCTCTGCTCCCACAGTAATTCCATCTGCTTTGCAGATACTGGAGAAAGGGAGGAGCTGCACGCTCCATAACAAGGGCTCATCTGCAGGAAAAAATAATCTCAAAATTTCCGGGGCAAATGCTCCTGGGAATATGTCTCCTTAACCCAAGTAGCTAGTGGGTAGGTTGCCAGGCTCCTGGATCTTCAGCTGAGCTCAATCCAGCTGTCTGAGGCTTGGGCTCATTCCTCTGAGAAAAGAACAAGTGTCATCCATTCTCCGTTTTCGGGCTCAACCCCGATCTTGGTGAGCTCTGTGGCTCCCGTGTCCCTTTTTCTCCTTCTTCAATTTGTGTCTGGTCAGCCATGAAACAGGCTTGACTTAACTTTTTAAAGAGTTGTTTACCTGGTTGTGGTGGTGCACTCCTTTGATGGAGGCACTCAGGAGGCAGAGGCAAGCTGATTCCCATGAGACTGAGGCCAGCCTGATCTACATGGTTCATTCCAGGCTGGCTGGGGCTACAGGGAGACCTTGTCTCAAAAAACTCAGATTTTTTTTAAATCACATTTTTATTTTGAGTTGGTGTGTGTGTACCTCTTGAGGTCAGAGGACAGCCTGTGGAAGTTGATTTTGTATCCTTCCACCATGTAGATCCCAGGGCTTTAGCTCAGGATGTCAAGCTTGGCAGCAAGCAAGCTCGTTTATCTGCTGAGACAGCTCATGACTCCAACAACCTGGCTTAAGTTTCCTCCCAGAACTGGTGGCTAAAAAAGTGACTGGTCTCTGGGTTAAAATGAATTATCATGGTATTTCAAAAATTCTAATTTTTGGACTGGGGAGGTGGCTCAGTGGGGAGGGGTGTTTGCTCTGCAAACATGAGGACCTGAGTTCAAAACCCAGCACCCACACGAAAATGCTGAATATGACTGCATTGGCTTCAGAACCCGGTGCTGTGGGATCACTGGGCCATGCTGACCAGTCAGTCTAGCCAAATCTGAGCTCCAGATTCAGTGAGTGACCCCATCTCAAGAGAACAGGCAGAGAATAATAGAGGAGGACACCTGACATCGTCCTCTGGTCTCCTCATGCATGCACACATGGGTTTGCACTCACACAGACACACACACACACACACAGACACACACACACACAATATCACACAAACACACACATTATAATTACTTAATTTAGAAAAACACTAAAAATCTCCCCTCCAAATTACAGTAACTTTAAGCTTTAGGGTCCTTTCCTGGGGGCTGGGTGTAGATTTACCAGGCTGGATCCTCTGTGTTAATGCCACTCAGCCCTCTTAATCTCGCCGCCTCCTTTGAGTCTTCTTTGTGGTACTGGAGGTTGGCTCAGACCCAGGATCTTCTATGGTGCTGGCTGAGTGCTCCACCACTGAGCTCCACCCCTAGCCTGCCCCCTGTTCATTTCTCTCCCTCTAGTGCTGAGTTTGAACTGAGGGTTTAGCACAGGCTATCCATGGGCAGTTACATAGAACTATATCCCACCCTCTCTTGTAAAGCCTTTTGTTTAGAGACAGGGTCTTGCTAATTGCCCAGTCTGTCTTTGACCTTGCTGTGTAGCCCAGGAAGGCCTGGAACACGCGCCCTCCTGCTTCAGTCTTTCAAGCAGGATTACAGGCCTACGCCATCAGGCCTGCCTCTTCCCTTCCTTTTTGCGGGATCTCTGCCACCCTCCACCCTCCAGGTAGACTTTCCCTGGACTTTCTCCATCCTCCTGTTTGCCTCTTTTCTCCAGGATTCCCAGGCAATCGTGGGAAGCTGGAATTGCTGGAATTCCCTCTCTTGTTCAAAGCTCCCCTCTGTTAAATCAAGATGTTTCCTGGTAAGGTTGACCACGGCAACAGATGTTTCCAGAGGGGCTGGACTTGGGGTAGGAGAGTACCTTGTATGGGTCTGCCTCAGCCCACCTGAGGTTCCTCCAGGTTTATTTGTTCATTTATTAGTGTGTTAAGGCTACATTTCATGTAGGCTCAGGCTGCCTCCGCACTCACTGTGTCTCTGAGAATGGCCTAGAACTCCTGATCCTCCTGTCTCCACCTCCTAAGTACTAGGATTAGGGCATCTGTCACTACTGCTGGCTTCTTGTAAGTATCTCTAAATGAACCAAAAATGAGGTCTGTGTGCAACCACAGTTGTAATTTCCCTGAAAGCCTCTCTGGTTTTTGTTGGTTCATTTTTCTGTCATCACCTTTAAGACACACATGGACATGTGGAAGAGTCTAGACAAGAAGTTCTTTAAATATTTATCTATGTAAAATTATAACGTGTGTGGTGTGTGCATGCATGTGTAGTGTGGAAGCCAGAGGGGAATTGTGAGAGTGGGTTCTTCCCTTCTACCACGTGTGTCCCAGGGACTGAACTCGGGTCATCAGGCTTCGCAGCAAGCGTCTTTACCTGCTGAATCATCTTGATGGACTATTTGTTTATTTTCAAGACAGGGGTTCACTATGTTTCCCAAACTTGCCTTGAACTCATGGCCATCCTCCTGCCTCAGCCTCCTTAGGGATGAGATTAAGGGCCATCATACCCAGCTTCTGAAGTTCTGTGGAGTCAGTGCACTGGGGAGAGCTGCTAGCCACCTTCTGCCATTTCCAGATGTGGGAAGGAAAAAACTGAGTCTTCCAAGGTCCTACTCTGGCTTAGCAAGGCCAAGACTCTGAGAGTTGGTTATGCTAGACTGTTAGAGTGGTGTGTAAAGTTAACAATCCAACTGTGAGCATCTGTGAACAAGCTTCCAGCTCTAGGAGGCCAGGGCTGTCTCCTGCCATGTTGGTGATCTCACTGGGCCTCAGTTGGGGCAGTACAGGAATGGCTGTCAACCAGCAAGGCGCCAGCCCACTGGACTGCAGAAAGAATTCAGAGTTCATCAGAGCTAAGGGGGATTTTATTTTTGTAGTTAACTAGTTGGAGGCAGTCAGTATGTACCTCTGCACCAAAATGAGTTGGTGGGAATGCAGTGAAGGAGGACGAAGCTTGGATCTGTGCTCTGAAGCTTTCTGCTCTGAGAAGAGCTGGTAGCAGAGGGCCCTGCCTAAGCCACCAGGCCTGGGGGACCAAAGGGAGTGGCTGGGTGCCTCCCTAGCCATCCACTCCCACTAGGAGGAAAAAGGGAGCGGCAGAGGCACCTGCGTTGGTCTCTTGCCTCAGGAGAAAAGCCAGAGACACCTGCTGGGGCTGCTGCTCCCTCCTGGGGAAGCAAGAGGGAGGGGCTATCTCGAGCTGCTGCTTGCCTGCCCCAGGGGGAGAGCTGGGAACCCGGAGCTCAGTGCCAAGGTTTAAAAAAAAACAGGCGTAGGCATCAGGGTGCCGGTTATTTCCCTGGGGAAACCTGTCCAGGATCTTTTCCATGGTTTGATTCAGAATTTCATGTAGCCCAGGCTGGCCTGAGCCTCACAGTCTGATCCTCCTGCCTTTGTTGTTTCTCAAGTGCGGGGATTAGAAGTATGCACAGTGGTGTTCAGCTGGCTAAGATCTTCTGTTTGTTGTTTGTTTTTGAGACAGGGTCTCATTATGCAGCCCTTTGCAGGCCTGGAACTTGCTACGTGGACCAGGCTGGCCTAAGTCTCACAAACATCTACCTGCCTCTGCCCCTCAGGTGCTGGGATTAAAGGTGTGTGCCTCCATATCCAGCTAAGTTTTTTGTGTGTGTGTGCTGTGGATTGAACCAGTGACCTCACACATGTTAGGCGGGTGCTTTACCACTGGCCTTGTCCAGAATTTTCTAGGTCACTGAGGTTGCTCCTCCTTTAGAAGGTGAACTGTGAATAATGCCATTCTGGAAGAAGACTCCCAGAGAACAGTCTTGTTTTTTTCTTGACTTGGATTCCTGTGCATTGGTCTAGCCCTGTCGTCATTTTTAGGGGAAGAAGGAACAACCAACACTAAAGCCAAACCAAACCAAAACAAAACCTAAAAATTCAGAGGATTCATCCTGTCTAACCTCCACAAAGGTGGCTAATTTACCTGCTAGGGAGAAACCAGGTCACTGGCTTGATGAAAGTCACCTATTTCTAACTAAGGTTGTCGGGACTGCACAGAACAGCGGCATGACTTCTGCTGGTGCTTGACGCCCAGTCTGTGTGACTCACCCCACCTTTGCTTATCAGATTCAGTTACCTGAGTTTTGTTTTCATATTCGAGCCATTGGTTGTGTGTGTGCACACATGCGGCGCACACATGCACACCTGTAAATTTGACTAATAGAGTTTTTTAAAAAAGTCTTGACGTTGGAAATGTGGAATAAACCCCTTTGTGTCTTCCATCAATAGCTGCAAATTGCTGACCAGTTATCTCTGCCAGCCATAGAAGTGGGGGAGGGGCTGGGTTGTAGCTGACTTGTAGAGCGCTTGCGTAGTGTGAGTGAGGCCCTGAGTTCACCTCCAGCACCAGATAAACTGGGTGGCTGGTGCACACCTGAAATCCCAGCTGTCAGGAGGCAGAAGCAGGAGGATCACAAGTTCAAGGTCATTCTTGGCTCCATAAAGAATTCGAGGCCAGCCTGGGACACTGGGATTTCAAGTTGTACCAGCTGCTTCCTCTTCTTTAAAAAAATTATTTATTTTTATTTTATGTGTATGAGTGTTTTGTTTGCATGTATGTAAGTGCATCTTATGTGTGCAATGCCCACGAAGGCCAGAAGAGGGTGTTAGATCCTCTGGAACTGAGTTATGGATGGTTGTTAGCTGCCATGCGGGTGCTGGGAAAGGAACCCAGGTCCTCTGGAAGAGCAGTCAGTGCTATTAACCACTGAGCCATCTCTCCAACTACCCCCTCCTTTTTAAAAAAAATATTGTTATTATTTATGTATATGAGTGTATTGCCTGCATGTATGTAAGTGCATCTATGTCGTGCAAGGCCTGTGGAGGTCAAAAAGGGCGTTGGATTCACCTGAAACTGGAATTTCAGATGGCTGTTAGCTGTCGTGTGGGTGCTGGGAATGGAACCCAGGTCCTTGGGAAGAGCAGCCCTGGCTCTTAACCACTGAGCTAACTCTCCAGCCTCCAGCCCTTCCCATTCCTTAAAGGCTTGGCCAACTCCTAGTTAATGGAAACCAGGCTTTCAGCCTAGCTAATTCATAAGAATTTGTAACTGAATACTAAATAGGTTATTGAGTTTAGCACCTAAGTTATACAGTGCCAAATTACTTAGCAAAAGCCACTTTCAGAATAGAAATTCTGTTCAATGGAGGAGAAGAGGGAGCACCCACAGAGATTTCTAGAAGCCAGAGTCTGTACCCCTTTGCACTTCGGTCTTATACAAACTCCTCAGGCATGGTGGCCTGCACTTGCAGTCTCAGCCCATGGGAGGTGAAGGCAGGAGAATCAGTTGCTCAAAGCCAGCCACAGCTAAGCAGCAAGCTCAAGGCTTGTCCTACATGAGATCCTGTCTCCTGCCCCCAATCCTGTCCCCACAAAAGAATAATTCCTCCTTGTGTATAAGCCTGCAATTCCTAGCTACTTGAGAGGTCGAGGCAGGAAGATTACAAGTACAAGGCCAGTATGTACTACCACACAGCAAGTTCAAGGTTAGCCTGTGCAACGTAACATGACCCTGTCTCAGAAAATATAAACAATGAAAAGGGTTGGAGATGTAACTTAGCAGTGGAGTACTCTCATAGCAGATGTAAGGCCCTGGGCTCAACACCTAATACCCCAGAAACGAGCAACAACCAAATGGGCTAGGGACATGGCTCAGTTGTAGAGCGCTTGCCTACAGGCAGGAAGCCCTGTGTTCTAGTCCCAGCACTTGACTTGACTTGGCATGACATGACGATTATTATTCCAGCCCTTGGAAACTAGACGCGGGAGGATCAGGACAGCAAGATCATCCTCAGTTATGGTGAGTTTGAGGCTAGCCTGGGCTACAGTAGACCCTGTCTCAAGAGGAGGATTAGGAGGAAGAGAAGGAGGAGAGGAGAATGAGGAGGAGGAGGAAGAGGGAGGGGAAGAGAGAAAGAAGGGGGAGGAGGCTCCTTTTTGGTGGTCAAAGACTCATCTTTAACATACACACAGAGAAAGGCTTTCCTTGATGCCTGTTTAGAAACTAGTGCTACAAACTTCCTTGCAGACCCTGGGAACCAGCTGCTTGAGATGGGGCTCAAGGACAAGAGGAACTCCTATGGGCTGCAAGAGAGTCTAAAAGGAGCCAGGCAGGGTACAAAGCTGGCCAGGAGCTAGGAGTCACCTCTGAAGACTCCTCCTTATCCTCTGTGGAATCTCAACATCAAAGAGAACTTACCTTAGGAAGGAATCAGATGCCTCACTGGGATCAAATGCTGGAGGAGGCTCCAGTCCAGGTAGCTGCAACTTATCATCTAGCTATTATCTGATGCTGGCAAGGGGCAGCCAGGGCTGGCTCCCCTGAGAATGACTAGGGGGCATTCCCCACACTGTGTTGAGAGTTTATCACCACGCTGAATGTGCAGTTGGCTTTTTCTGAAAATAATAATCATCACTATTAGTGAGCCCCCTATCCCGAGCCATTATAGTGCCATTTCTCAACCTTGGGTTTGCACCATCACAGACGATGGAAGCAGGCCTCTGACAATGCCCCTAAACTCTGATCTAGGGGAGATAACTTCATGAGTTCATCTCTATCAGTAGCTGAGAGGAAAGTTACATGTTTTGAGTGACAGCTCTCAGATGGCCATATTGGTTCTGACAGATTTGGTTACTCTACAGTGACTTTCTCTAGAAAACACCCACACATAGATCAGCAGGCACCATCCCTCTTTGCAACTCCTGGCTTTGAACTAGAAGCTAGGCAATCTTCTCTCACATCTCTCCCAGTCCTCTCTATACTCTATACTCTAGCAAGAACCTGAAACAAATAACTGTACCATAGGTTTTTGCTTTTTTGTGCAGATGGGGAATTGAACCCAGAACCTGTCATATGCTAGGCGAGTGCTCTACTACTGACCTACATCCACATCCCTGCCTTTATTGTGAGACAGGATCTCTCTACACTGCTCAGGTTAGCCTTGAATTCACTCTGTAGTCCAGGCTTGTCTTGAACTCCTGCCTCAGTTTTCTGAGTAGCTGAGATTAGAGGCCTGTATCACCAGGTCCAGATCACTCTAAAGTTTTGTACTCTCTTGGGTATGTTTTCCAAAACTGCATATATTAGAGACTCCCACAGGTGACAGGGGATCTCCGTATCCATGGCGGGAGACATTCAGTGTGGAGGCGCAGCCTTGGGGCAGTGATATGGGTGGGTGCTGTCTTCTTGGTGGGTCTGTCTTTAGACTGAAGTGACAGAGCACCAGAATCTTGGGTCCCCTGAACACTGCTGCTGCTTCTCCCATCACGCGCACACGCATCAAACAATGCTGGGAGGGTACTTGCTCAGTCTCTGGTCATTCCATGCAGCACATAGTTCTGGCTATCACGAGGCACTGTCGCTCCTTGAGTTTGGGTGAGAGTGTGGCTGCCGGCTCTGGCCTGGTGCCACACTCAGGGACTGGTGCCACACTCAGGGACTGGTATGACATTTGGTAGAGTGCAGAGTGCTTTGGTATCAGCCAGCTGCTGCATTAGCCATCGAGGTGATCTCGGGCCAGTCATTTGATCTCAGGTAGCCTCAATTTCCTCTGCTGAAAATGAAGATAACCACATCTGATGGGGGACTGGGCAGATGGGAGGGGATGGTGTATCACCCAGTTCTTTGTATGGCGCATGGGCATTTGGTAAGTGCCGACTGAGGAGTAGCTAGACCCTTCGTCCCCCTCCCTCCACAGTATACCCTGCCAGCTCTCATCCCCACTGACAGTTCTGAGAGGATCTGTTGGTTGGAGGCTGGCATTCACATGTCCACAGTACAGAGGAAGCCCAGTGGGTCCGTCAGGGCGGACTGCAGAGGATTTCTGCTTCTATATTCAATTTTTTTGCCATTTATCTCACATTCTCAGAGACATAGCAACTTGGTACAACAGTTTTATTTTGTTTATTTTTATGGGTGGAGGGGCTAAAATAAAAACAGTGGCTCTGAGTGGTAGGTCAAACCTGTCATTCTAGTACTTGGGAGGCTGAGGCAGGAGGATCATGAGTTCAAGGCTAACCTGGGCTATTCTGGGGGCTATCCAGGTTTCCACAGTGAAACCGGTCTCAAAAAAAATAGGTAGTTAAGCATGGTAGCTCATGTCTGTAATTCTAATACTCGGGAGAATGAGGCAGGGGGATTGCTGTGAGTTTAAGACCAGCCTGGGCTAATCAGTGACCACTAGACCAGCCTCTATATAATGAGTTATAATGAGTTAATGCCAGCCTAGGCAACAGAACTCCAAATACAATAATAAGTAAATAGACAAACCAAACCCATTAACATTTATTTATTTGTTTACTTTAAATTTGGGGCCATGGAGATGGAGATAGCTCAGCAGGTGAGGGTGCTTGCTGCCAAATCTGACACAGGTTCAATTCCCTGGACCTACACATGGAAGGAGAGAACCGACTTCCTCGGGCTGTCCACTGCCCTGCAACACGTACTGTGGGATACATGTGCCCCTTGCCCCTAATAAATGTAAAGCAGGGGAAACTAAACCTTAGCTGGATATGGTTATAAGCCAGTCTAGGCTACATAGTGAGATACTGTCTCCAAGAATCACCAGCAGCAAAATCACACAAAGCTACATTTCAGATTTTGTCTAGTTTTACAAGTACACAGGGGAAATGCAAACACTACTGCGGGGGATGAAAGCCGGGAGTGCTCTGTCCGGATCATTTTCCACCTCGAGTCTTTTTGGAGGATGACACCTGAACGTTTAAAGCTCTTTCTTGGGACAATTACCTTGTTATCTCCAGTGTGTTTAGGATCTCTTTCGTTGATCTTTCACTTGAACACACTGTGAACTTTTTGCTAGGATTCGGGTGACCAGTGTGAGCAAAAAAAGATACAGAACATGACGGACATGGGTTATACAGCAATCTGGAAGCCGAGACAAGAGGGATCACAAGTTCAAAGCCAACCTGCACTACATAGCTAGTTCCAGGCCAGCTTGGGCTTCACAGCAAAACCTTGCCTCAAAATGAAAAACATGGGACTGTGGGATGACTCTTGGTTAAGAGCCCTGGCTGCTCTTGGAGAGGTTCTGGTGCTCATTCCAAGCACTCCCATGGTGTCTCCTCTAAACTGTGCGGGCATTGTATGTGTGTGGGGCACTTACATACATGTGCCCAAAACACTCATACACATAAAATAAGTTAAAATAGAATTAAAAAGAAAAAAAAAAAAAAGGGAAGAAAGAAAAGCATGCTGAGCATGGTGGCACATGCCTTTAATTCCAGCGCTCAGGAGGCAGGCAGATCTCTATGAGACTGAGGCCAACTTGGTATACCTAGTGAATTCCAAGGCTAGCTGGGGCTACAGGGAGACCCTGTCCCAAAAAGTCCCCCAAACGAAAAGCACTGAGGGAGGTGGAGCATGCCTGCAGTCTTGGCCTTGGAAGGTGGAAGCAGGGGTAGGCAGTCAAGGTATCTTGTCTCAAGAAGATCTTGGTGGTGCATACCTGCATTTGGGAGGCTGAGGATCACCCTCAAGTTCAAGGCCATCCTGGTTTAATAGTGAGTTCAAGGCCAGCCTAGACTACGTGAGCCTTTCTCTTTCTCTAACACACACATTGCTGGGTGTGGTGGCACATGCCTGTAATTCTAGCTCTCAGATGGAAAAGGCAGGTGGATTGCCTCAAGTTTGAGGCTATCCTGATTTGCATAGCAAGTTCTAGGCCAAGCAGTGATACATGCAAGATCTTGTTTCAATAAACAAACAAAAAAGAAGAACAACAATAAAACCTAACAAAACAAAATAGAACTAGCCCAGTTAAATTTGCATTTCAAACAAGGATGCTGTTTTATTTGGTGTGAGTACATTCCACACAATATTTGGGACATACTTGTACTAAATGGTCATTTGTTGCTTATTTGACATTCACATTTAATGGGAGGGGCCTACATTGTTTCAAACAGCTCTCAGTATGATGAGCAGGGGTTCAGCTCTTCCATATGTAGCTTGCCTCTTGCGCCGTGCCTGCCGCCACTTTGTTCTGTACAGGACAATCTTGGGAACACATTTCTCTTTTGTCAAGTTCTCTTAAACCTCTTACGTTTACTCAGAGGTTTTGGTGAGGGCACACTGTAAGCACACAGTTGGGTTCAAGTTTGGTGAAGGGCTCAACCAGCCCCTTTTCAAGCCACCTAGCAGGAAATGAAACAGAATTCAAGGCCCAAATAACATGTGGAATCTGAACTCTAACTTGCACTTACCTGATTCAGGACTGGCCATTTGATTAATTAAGGACTGTTAAGCTAAAGCTTGTAATTGCTTTTAATTCTGATAGTTACGTCAATAAGAATAAAGCAAGTAAGACAGCAAAATGGCTCAGCCATTGAAAGTTTGCTGTGTAAGCTTGATGACCAGAATTCGAACCCTAGAATTCACAGCAGAGGGAACTGACTCCCAAAGGCTGTTCTCTGACCCCCGACACTACTAATACAAAACAAGCAAAAACATCTAAATTTTGTTCTTTAGTCTACATGAACTTATATCATTGACTATAAAAGGAGATTTTTGTGACTTAAGTGTTCATGATTTTATTTTTCCTTTGGGAACCAAGTTAGTTTGCCCTGCAATAGGAAGATCTTAATTTTGTTTTAGAATATGTTTCATTTGCAGTCTTGTTGCTAATTAACACAGGATGAATTTGACGTGGCTTCCTAGGGAGTTGTAAATGGAAGTGTCTATAAGTACTGCTCAGTGTTCATTTTAATATTTTCTTTTTCTTTTTTTTCCTCCCAATGCTGGGACTGAACTCAGGCCTAGGCAGGCAGTGTACCGCTGAGCTATGTCTTCAGCCTCAAGATTCCCTCCCGTCCTCCTCCCCCCTCCCCATCCTCCTCCCTCCTCTGCCCTCCCCTTTCCCCTCCTCCCTCCCGCCTCCTCTCCCCCTCTCCCCTCTTCCCTCTCTCCTTCTTGTTCTACAGCAGTGTCTAGCCTTGAACTCACTATATAGATCAGGCTGGCCTCAAACTTGTAGCAATTCTCCTGTCTCTGCTTCCTGAGTGCCAGCATTACAGATATGTGACACCATGTCTGGCTTCCGAGACTTTCTTGACACACATAATATACTTTTCTCTCTTTTTGGGTTTCTCATTTATTAACTTCCTCCCCCTCTTGTCAAGAAACCTTCTGTGAAGGTTACTGTGACTCAGAGCCACAGAAAGTTGTCTTACTTAAAAGTCATTAAACATACTTTTCCTCAATCTCTTGTCCTTTCTTTCATCAGGCTCTGGACTCTTTCCTCCTTCTTATCTTTGTGTCTTCTTGCATGCTAAGTGTGGAATGTTCCTACCACACCTTCCCAGCAACCTAAACCCTGTCGTCCTACAGACTTGGAACAAGTGAGAGCCTTTCAGAGGTGTCCTGGGTACCTAACCCTACCATTCTTCCTATGCTGTTGCCACAGGCTACAGGAAACAGAGAGGGGGTGCTGATAACTTCACATATTTCTTAGGGAGACACTGAGTTGGTAAAGGGCTTTCTGTACAGACAGGAGGACCTGAGTTCATCTCCAGCATCTACTGGTAAAAGTCAGGAAGGGTGGTGCAGGTTTGTAATCCCAATGCTGGGGAGGTGGGGACAGGTGGATCCTTGGGCACTTTGGGCAGCCAGCTCAGTTGAATCAGTGAGTGCCAGATCCCAATGAGGCCTTGTTTTAGAAAAAAGGGGCGGGGGCTAGCAAGACAGCTCACTCAGCAGGTGAAAGTGCTTGCCTTCAAGCCTGATGACTTGAGTTGAAACTCCAGGACCCACATAGTCCAAGGAGAGAATTAACCTGGCAAATTGTCCTCTGATCTCCACAAGAGCGCTTTCATGAACAGGCCCCTCCCCCCACACAAATAAATTAATAAATGTAATAAAAAGAAACAAAATATTGAGGATAAGTCCCCCTCCCTCTTTTTTTCCTTAATGTTTTTTTGCTGTCTCTGTGGCTGAACAGTATTGAATAAGGGAATTCAACTTGCCATTCAAAAGGGGCTCATTTGAGACTTCTCCACTTACACTGGAAACATTTACTTAAGAGTGGGAAGGTGTGCAGTGTAGCGGCTTAAACACAGAATTAGGCACTTGTAACTTTAAATTCTTGCCCAGGAGCTGACTCTGGCTTGTAGCAGCTCACTCAACACCTGCCTCAGTTTCCCCACCTGTCAAGTGGGAATTGTAACTGTAGTCAACAGGGTAGGGCTCTGCCTTAATTAGCTAATGGTTGTAAAAGGCTTTGAAGAGGCTCATGGAAGCAGCAGTTCAAGGGTAAGTATTGTTATTACATGAACCAAGCACTAAGTAGCCAGCCCTGGGGAGACTAACTATGGGTTTGCAGAGGCTGCTTCCAAACACCGGGCCCTGGGGAAGACTGACACATGATAGCACCTGGTTAGACAGTGATCAGCAGAATATAGCTCTTTCATTTTCTAGAACAACAAGAGCTGGTGTACTGAGTCCTGGCAAGTGCCACAGACAGGAGGTGGAGAGGAAGCAGGCAGAGGGCTGAGGCTGGACAGGGAACGAACCAGGGCTTTGATGTTTGATGATGCACCATGTTCCTTATTCAACAGATACTCATGCAGTGCCAAGGGTGCTGGAAAGACGAACAAGACACAGTTTCTGCCCTCAAGGATTTTACAGTCTAGGCTGATGTCGTAGGCACAAACATCTATCTACCTAAATAAATAAATAAATAAATAATAGAAAGAAGACAGAGGCAGGTAAGTTTTAAAAGCAGGAGATTCATGAGGTCCAAGTATGAAGACAGACTATGAGGCTGCTCTGCAAATTCTCAAAGCTTTGGAGGGCTCTCTAGAAGCCAGGGACACAAACTGTTCACGATGAAGTCAAGATACAGAAAGGCTTGCTTTTGGGTCAACTGATGTGGAACCTGGGCCCACAATTATTCCTTGCCAGGATAATGTAGTTGACTTTTAATCAGAAGAACAATTAATTTTGTTTCAGTAGTCAGGGTATTTATGTATTTATTTATTATTTATTTATTTATTTTTTGAGACAGATTCTCTCTGTAGCCCCAGCTGGCATGGGTCTCACTATGTAGACCAGGCTAGCTTATAACTCAGAGAGATCTGTCTGCCTCTGCCTCCTGAGTGCTGGGATTAAAAGTATGCACCATCACGCCTGGCTACTTGCTTTTAATTTTTAAAATATAAACAAATTGCTGAGCATGGCAGGACATGCCTTTAAACCAAGCACTCAGAAGGCGGAGGCAGATGGAATTCTGTCAGATGGGGGCCATCTCCATCAGACCAGCTGGGGCTACAAGGAGACCCTGTCTCAAAAAGCTTAATAAATAAATGAATAAATAAGTAAACAAGTTTCTTAGTACAAAAGTACTACAGATTTATTTTAGTAATTAAAAAAAAATTACAAAGTCCTTTATGGGGCTCATACCCATGATCCTAGCATTTGGGAGGTAAGATGAGAGGATCAGGAGTTCAAGGCCTGCCCAGGCTTCAGGAGACCCTGTCTCAAACAAACAAAATCACACTTTACCAACACTAACAGAAAAGTGCTGATGAAATTCGGAGAAAAAAATGAGTACCAGCCACAATTCTATTTCCCTGATTTTACTGTCAACATTCTGCGTCCTTTTCCTCATGAGCTCATATATTTGAGCATAAACAGATTTCTTGGCGGCAGCAGTAGAGGACAACCATTCCAGCCTCCCCGGAAGCAGGAAGTGCTTCCCTGGGGGACCTGCCTGCGCCATGGCCCAAGGCAGACAGGGGTGCGGAGAAGCCGGGGCGACCGAGGCTTCAGCTGCCCTGTCCGCGGCCCTTCTCTCAGGAGAGTCATGCATTGCCACATCATTCTCTTCGCACCCTTGGCTACCAATTCTTTCCTATTTCCGGAGAGACTGCTGTCTTAGAACGGTGCTCAGGCCTCCTTGTGGAGGTGGCCCGAGTCAGCTTCCGGCGACAGGGCGGGGTCTCAGTGTTTCCCTTCCAGGCCCATGCTCCTGAGAAGCCCCCAAATGCTCTCCGGTCCCATCCAGAGCTGGAAGTGAAGCGTGTTTTCCCTCCGTGTGGCTTGTGTTTCCAGCACCAGCCAGATAAATACGCTCTTCACCTTCCTCCCGTTTCATTTATTTTGTTTGAAATTCTTTTCTCCGTTTTATTTTTCTTCCTTCCCCGGTATATGTTCAAGCTGCCGATATGCTCCTTCCCTATAATCTCTGTCTTAAACACTTAGCTAGGATGTGTGAGTTCCTGCGAATTCTGACCGACTCATCCCAGGACTGCTGTGTGTCAGAAGTTGAGGTAGATAGATGCTTCCAGAAAACTTTCTTGAGACAGGGTTTCACATAGTCCAGGCTAGCTTAAGCTCAATATTTAGCTTAGGTTGATTTTGAACTCTTGATCCTGGAGTGCTGGAATGACAGATGTAACTATTAGAGGTGGCCTCTAAGGCTGCAGATTAGGAATGTGCTTTTAAAATGAAATTAATGACACAGGTCACACACAAACCACTTTAATTTTTTTTTTGTAATGTTGAGTATCAGCTCCAAGTCTTGTACACACTGAACATATATTCCACCACTAAATTACAGCCCCAGTCCCAACATCTTATTCTTTCAATTGACTTCCTTCCTTCCTTCCTTCCTTCCTTCCTTCCTTCCTTCCTTCCTTCCTTCCTTCCTTCCTTTCTTCCTTCCTTCCTTTTTTAGTCTTTTTGAGATAGGGTCTCCTGTAGCCCCGGCTAACCTGGGACTCAGTAGATTAGGCTCAACTCAGAGAACTGCCTGCCTCTGCCTCTTGAGTGCTGGGATTAAAGGCATCACTCACTCCCAGCCCTTAATATTGACTTCTATCAAGTGTCCTCTTTTCAGTTCTACTTTCAGATTGAAAACACTTTGAATACCTGTCTTCTTTTTATTGAAAACTTAGTGTTCACTCACAATGCTCAGCGCATTAGTATATTTACTTTCCCTTAGATCTTGTGGAGATACAACTTTTATCTTCACTTTGTGTACGTGTGTGTATTGCTGGGGACGGAACCTTGGGCTGCACACATGCTAGGCAAACACTCTACACTGTCCATCCTTATCATTGTATTTTGTCAAAGAGTACCAAGTCAGACAGTTGTTAAAGAGTGGAGTCAGGACCTGACTCGGGCTCACACCTATGGCTTTGGCTACCACTAACTCTGGAATCTGAGGAATCCTTTGTTCTAGCTTCACCATTGTTCATTCTTTTAGAAATGGATGCCTCTTTTGAGTTGCATTGCAAAGTGTTCACCCTTGCTAGGACTGGAGACCAAGACTCAGATTGCTAGTCTAGTGTTCTTGAAGACAGAAGAATGTACACTGTGTGCTCGGTGCTGGGAATTGGCCCTAAGTCTGCCTGACCCCCTATAACACAGCATAGGGTCACCAACAGTATGTCTGGGACAGTTGAATCTCCATGCTAATTACTTTTAGTCATTACTCTTTATTCCAAGGAGTCCCTTTAAAGTGAGATGGTGAAACAAATAATGAGCTCTTTTCCACTTAATGATATGATCCTTTGATGCATTATTTTTAATAATAGACAGCCACACAGAGATAAGACATCGCCCACATGTGGGGAGCACTTGCTCTTCTGACTTTTCTTTCTTCTGGGACCCCCAAAATGAAGTCCCTGAGATTCCAAAGAATGAGTTCCTTGGTGGGGGAGGGGAGACACTCACAGTCCTGGGCTCCATGGAGGACAGTCACCGTGGAGTCTTCTTTCCTTTGGGTTCTGTTTGTGTTGGAAGGGAATGTGTTGTTTATGAAGGTAGACACTACTCATGAAAAGACCATTTCCAGCCTCTTCTTTATGGTTTGGGGGATGAGAGGTGGCAGTTTAAGCATCAGCTGATAGAGTCCTGACAGTCATGGGACAGTCTCTGGTTTAGTTTTTCTTATTCTACTTCCTTTTACGTAGAAACAATTAACCTCCTTACTCCTTCTGTACCAGGAAGACAAATAAATGGCTTTGAAGGGAGTATGGGCCCAAATATCCTCCAGCTGGCTTGCTTCATCCAGTACAGAGAGTACTCTTTTTTCTTTTTTTCTTTCCTTTTTTTTTTGCGAGCTTTAGGAGGCACATGCTTCTCCTCACCTCCCATTGTTATCTGCACATTGATAACTGCCAAGTCACTTCACGGGTTAATTCCCATCATTCCTAAAGTTCTTCTCAGTTCTTCCCTTCCCTCTGGCCAGGGAATGAGTCAATTCAGGCCCCTGACAAGGAAAACCTTCCCTTCCTTCTCCACTCAGCCCTGAGGAGTTGTAATTCCTTCCTGGATTCATAAAGAACAGGCCTCTGAGGCCACTTGGATCTGTCTCCTTTGGCCAATGCAAGATGGTTTCTTGCCAATATTTTCTAGGAATTTGCATAGACCACCCCAGTCAGCCCCAGTGCTTTCACTGGAACTGGAAGAATTGTAGTTTGTGGAGTATCTAGTATATATAAGGTGCTGTTCATGACATTGGATATATTATTTCATATTGTTTCTGTCAGACTCTGAAAGACGGCTACTGTTGTTTACAAAAGGAAACTCAGACTTGGAGAAACTTAGTACTTTGTTCAAAGTCATGACACAGTAAATGATGGACTAAGCATCAGTTTTAGGACTTCCTGGCTTTACAGCTTAGGCTGTTCTCATGATGCAGTGTTGCTATGACCACAGTGAGTTGATGAATCTCTCTACTGTTGTGAATGTATGGGATGACCCTTCTTTTGGGGAACAGTGGTTTTGTATCTGGGGTCCCTTGGAGGTGGTTATAAAGCACTGGCTTGTCTACAATCTCAGTTCCATTTTTCTGACTTCAGCATATAGTGTCTTGTGTTCAGATAAAGACAAAGGCCAAGTTCTGAGAAGGGTCTCTCTCTATTTCAAGAAAGAGAGAAGGGATTTATTCTTGAGCTTGATTGACGAGTTAACAGTCAGGGAGTTTTAAAAGCCTTAGTGTGACAGCCAACCTAAACTCAACTTTCCTTTTTTTAAAAATTTTTTTTAAAAATTAATTTTTTTAGTCTGTTTGAGATGGGGGGGTCTCAAAATTGGCCTGCAACTCACTATTTAGATTAGGCTGGCCTCCTTCTCAGAGAGAGCCACTCATCTATGCCTCCCAAGTGCTGGGATTAAAGCTGTGGGTCACCACACCTAGCAACTTTCCCTTCTTTGGTACTTAGTCACCAACTTTTCTACAAGTTTTCTGAGGCCTGGGTTGACATGGTAACACTCATTTGGAGGTTCTTGGGTGGACTAAGAAAGAATTTTCTCTTTTGAAGATCTGTCACTAATTGAGTCCTAAATCTGAAGGGGCTTCACAGGCCCTCTTGGCTAATATTTTCACTTTACAGATGATTAAATGGGAGACCCAAGGAAACGAAATGACTTTCTCAGGTGCACAGAGGCGACAACTAGCAAAAGTAGGAGAGTGTAGGGACACCTGGGACCCTGGCTTGTCAGTCTTGGAGCTTGCACGTTCAAAGGTTATGCTTGTTGTTTTGGTAGTCCTGCACTCTAAGATGATTTACATAAAAGGGAAACCTGCTTTTGGTTAGTAAAACTCACCTTAACATGTCTTCCTGTTTATCTATTATCTATCTGTCTATCTAATCTATCAATCTATCAATCTATCTATCTATCTATCTATCTATCTATCTACCAATCATCTATCTCTATCTATTTGTCTATCATCTATTATCTAATGTCAAGCAAGGTGTCTCATCTCTGTGCTAGGTCCTAGCACAGGACCTAGCCAGGAGGATTGTGAGTTCTAGGCTGCTTGGGCAAAAATCAGAAAACAAACAAAACTTTCTCACAAAAATCCAGCAAACGGGATGGAGAGATGGCTCAGTGGTTAAGAGCATTGGCTGCTCTTGCCGAGGACTCAGGTTCAGTTCTCAGCACCCACATGGTGGCTAACAACTGTCTACAACTACAGTTCCAGGGGATCTGATGTCTTCTTCTGGCCTCCATAGGCATTGTATGCATGTAAATAAATGCATATAAACGAATGCATAGATATTTATATGCATGCATGAAAATACTCATCACATAAAAATAAATAAATACATAAAATCCAGCGAACAATTAAACTCTGACTTAAAACTAGGATTCCAGAAGTGAGCCTGCACAAAAATCTTCCTGTAGTAACAGCTAAAGCTGACCAGGGAGAGAGTGCACTGTGGGGAGTCAGGGGGAGGAAGGGGAGCATGTCTATGCTCTTTCTGCTTTTGGAAAAACAAATTCCATCTTCATCTCTGAAGACTTAAATGGTGACTTACACACAAACCAGATACACTTTCTTTCATTTATAAAAGGGAGAGCTAGAGAAGAGATAAGGTGACAGAATTCCCGGGGCAATGTGAATGAAGATATAGCCTGCAGAGCTGACCAGCAACTACTGCCACAGGGTCAGGTGGCAAAGCTCTTACTGTCTCTGGCACCCTTTGTCCTGTCTTTGACTCAATTTTATTTTTAAAAGCATCGGATTTCATGACAGAGCTTGGCGCTGTTGTTAGGATTCCTCACAGCCTCGCGCTGTCTCCCCTATCTTGTGTGTGCATGCTTAGCTGAGCTGTGTTGAGTGTTGTCTTTTGGCTTAGATAGTCCCCTACCTATCTCTGGTTCTCTGATTTTCCGCTCAAAGTCTAGAGCCACCTGTAGCAAGTGTATGACGACTAGGGACAATCACGCTGCACGCTGACCTCACCTCCGAGACTTTAGTTAGTTGGGGATCAGTGAGATCAAAGTGGAACCTTGCATATGCTCCGAAAGAGCTCTGCCATTAAGCATGCCCCCTCAGTTGTCTTTTTGCTTTGAGGCAGGGTTTCACTAGGTTGCCCAGGCTGGACTTGTACCCACTCTGTAACCTAGGCTGACTTTAAACTTGTGATCTTCCTGCCTCAGCTTCCTGAAGAGCTAGGATTACAGGCCTATATCACCAGGTCCAGCTCAGCTAAATTTTTATAAAGATCATATCATGTTAAAAGGAGCAAAGAGGCAGAACTTTGAAGGAAATAAACCTAATAAAAGTGAGGCCTGAAGGCTCTCTGTTTTTTCTGAACTATAGTGAGAGAGCTAGAGGTTGGAGCCAAGAGCCTGGGTCTTTGCCTTAACTTGGAGATGAATCTATCATGGGCCCAAACTCAACGTGTGTGTGTGTGTGTGTGTGTGTGTGTGTGTGTGTGTGTGTGAGAGAGAGAGAGAGAGAGAGAGAGAGATAGCGAGAGAGAGAGAAAGAGAGAGAGAGTCGACACTAGGTGTGTCCCTCAGTCACTCTCACCCTTATTTTTGGAGGCAGGATCTGGAGCTCTCACTGGACCTGGAGCTCAGTGATTCAGCTCTTCTGGCTTGCACACATAGCTTCATGCTCAGATTTTTATGTGGGTTTTGGGGATCTGAACTCTGGTCTTCATGTTTGTACAGCAAGCAGTCTGGAGTCCCAGTATTTAATCTCTGATGACTAATGTTCTTCAGTTTTTATCTGCGGATTTAGGAATTTAACAGCTCAAGCTGAGATGTGCTTGGGGGTAAGTTTGCAATCTTTCTCAGAACTTGAAAATAGGAATCATGATGGAGAAATGGAAGAATGGGAAAGGAAGGTGTTGGTTTCCTGATCCAAGAGAGGGTTAGTCATGGAGGACTAACTTCTATTCGGATGGATTGGGCAGCATTCATGGACTCAACATCCCTAAAGCTAGGTTTACAGACAGTTGACCAAATAGGGCAATGAGGGGTTGGGGATGTGGCTCAGTGTGTAGAGTGCTTGCTTACTATACCGGAAGCCCTGGGTTTGATCCTCATTATCACCTAAACCAGGTATGGAGGATCATGCTTTAATCCCAGCATTTGGGAGGTTGATGTGGGAGGGTCAGAATTTAAGGTCAAGGAATGAAGAGATACCTCAGCGCATAAGAGAGTACTTTCTGTGCAGCATGAAGACTTGAGTTTGAATTCTCAGCACCCGTGTAAAAGCTTGGCATGGTTTGTAACCCCAGCATTGGAGGATGGAGAAAAGTGGATCCCGGGAGCTCACTGGCCAGCTAGCTGAGCTGAACTTGTGAGCTGCACGTTCATGAAGATACCTTGTCTCAAGCAAATAAGGTAGAGAACAGTAAAGGAACACACCTGATATCTTCCTTGTACATGGGCAAGTGCACACACACACACACACACACACACACACACACAAACCAGCAACAACTGCCATAAGAGAAGTTCAAGATCATCCCCAACTACGTAAGGAGTTCAAGGTCGGACTTGGGTACGTGAGACCCTGTCTCAAAAGGTGTGACTGTGTGTATGTGTTGCACTCATTAAGCTGAGTACTTACCAATAACCCATTGTTGAATCATAAAATAGTAAAATAGTGCCAATCTTGGAATATGAATGTCTTGATTTGATTCTTCCTTGAGTCTTTAGATTATGAAAGCAATGTAATGGAAAATAAATTAAACCAAATATACAATACAATATTCAAATGTTTGATCACCCATGTATTCTATCCTATAAGGAGATTGCTTATCTCACGACTCTTTAAAAATACGTTGAGGGCTAAGGAGATAGCTCAGTCTACAAGGAGGCTACTTATCTCAAGACTCTTTAAAAATAAGTTGAGGGCTAAGGAGATAGCTCAGCAGGCAATGTGCTTGCCCTGCACTCCTGAGGACCTGAGTTCAATCTGCAGAACCACATAAAATAGCTGGGCACGATGGCTTCTAATCCCAGTGCCTAGGAGGGAAAGACATCAGGATCCCTGGGGCCTGCCAGCCGGTCTAGCTGAATCTGCAAACCCTAGATCCAAATGATAGACCCTCTCTCCACAAACAAGGTAGAGAGCAACTGAAGAAGGTATCCAGTGTTCACCTCTGGCTTCCACATGCACAGGCCCACATGTGCATATGCACAGGTGTATGTGGGCTCCCACACATGTGAACACACATACAATTGTGTATTCACAGAAATTTAAAATAAGTAGATTAAAGAGTAAATCATTAAGCCCATCAAAGGCTTAGAGGTATTTTAAAATTTACCTCCCTCTGTATTTGATAAAGTGACCAAAGGAGTGGAAGGAGATAGTTGTTTCATCTGTGAATAGACAGTCTGTCATTATACCACTACAGTCAATATTCTAGCATAGATCATCACTACCGAGTAGAAAATTGACGTTTGAAATTATTACAGAAAAAGAAATGGGCAAAAAGATGTCACTAGAAACCCTTCAAGTCTCCACCCTTCTCAAAGTATCTGGATGAGCGTTCATTTAGGTGGAGAAAACTCCTTTAATGAAACTTTCAGAATAACTAGCATCATCAGACTGCTTGCTCATGGGATGTCTTCATTTCCAGTGCTGGAGTGCTGGATCAACACCCATTAACTCAAATGCTGCTGCCAGCACGACCGCTGTCCTCTGAGCACGGGGAAGGCGTCAGGAAGCAGATCTTTCCCCCAAATCTTTCACCTTTGTGTAGGATGAAGTCATAAGCTCATTGCAGGTCAGATGTGGAATTCCAAAACCAGAGAATACAAATGAGTACAAAGTAAGCCGGAACAATTCCTCAGCATGAAAAAAGTCATGAGGTGGGCTGGGGGGCTGGAGAGATGGCTCAGCAGTTAAGAACACTGGCTGTTCTTGCCGAAGATCTGGGTGTGGTTCCCATCACCCACGTGACAGCTAACCTTCAGTTCCAGGGGATCCTACCCTCTCTTCTGACTTCTGTGGGCATTGCACAACACAAGTGCACTTACATATATGGAGACAATACAGTCATACACATAAAATAATAATAAAAAAAATTCATGAGAGGGACTGGGTGTGGTGGCACATGCTAGTAATTCTAGCATTTGTGGAGGTGGAGGCAAGAGATCTAAGGTGTAAGTTCAGCCTCAGCTATTGATAGAATTCAAGGCCAGTCTCAGCTATATATATTGAGTTTGAGGCTAGCCTGGCCTACCTGAAACCCTGTATCAAAAGCCAAAAACTAGGACTGGGGGTATAGCTCAGTTGGCAGAGTGCTTGCCTAGCTCTGAGTTTGATCGTCAACCTGGTATGTTGGTGCAGGTCTGTAATCTCAGCACTCTGGAGGTAGAGAGAGGATGATCAGAAATTCATCCTCCACTACATGATGAATTCAAGTCCAATGAGTACACGGAATACATGAGAGCTTGCTTTGAAAAAAAAATAAATTAGAACTAAAAAATAACATACATCCCACCCCCCACCACTACCAACAACAAACCAAAAAGTGATGGCCAGTGAGAAGGCTCAGGGAGTAAAGACGCTTGAGAGACACACATACATCCAGAGAGAGAGAGAGAGAGAGAGAGAGAGAGAGAGACCCACAATGAAAACAAGAACAACAAACAAACAAAAAACAACTAAAAACAAAGTTTGAACCATGCATGGCGACACACACTCCCAGCACTCAGGACTCTGAGACAAGAAGTTCAAGGACTGTTTGCACTACATTGCGAGATCCTGCTTCGAGCAAAACAAACCTCTCCTCAAAATTTTACTCTTAGCCTGGTGTGTGTACGTGTGCACGGTTGTGTGGAGGCTGCGGTCGGTCCTGCATATCATCATACTTCAGGCTCAGATCACCTTTTCTTCTGACACGGGGGCTTGGAGCTCACCAGGGAGGCCTGGCTGGCTGTCCAGTGGTCTCCACCCCACAAGCACTGGGATTACAAGCGGGTACTTGCCTGACTTTTTCACATTCTCGTTCTGGGAATCGAGCTCGGGTCCTTGGGCTTCTGCAGGGGCAGATTACTGGCAGAGTCAACTCCCCAGTCCTTGTTGATTTGAGTTGCTATGTGACAGAGATTGGTCTGGTACTCAGTATGCAGCGATCCTCCCGCCTCAGCCTCCTGAGTGCTGAGATTGTTGGTGTACCCCACCTTGCCCGACTTCTTTAGCATGCCTCAATGTGGCTGCCTGTTTTTCCTCAGTTAAAATTGCTTCCTGATTCCCACTTTTTGGAAAAAGAAAGCAAAGATTCAAATTGCCCGGCAGGGGTGGACTTGGATTAGCTACTGAGGTAGAATTTCCTTGTGGCTTTCTGAGGCTCTGAAAGACAGGATCATGAGGAGGTCAGCAGTAGCCTCGGGCAGAATGAAGAATCATATTTTCTTATTTTGGTGAATGGCAGTCTGAGCCACCCTGCTTCCCAAACCAGGCATTGGCAGTTGTCCACAATTCCTTCTTGTTCACCTCTAATTGGTCATAAAATCCTGTTGATACTACGTGGAGAACTCTCCCTGTGGCAGTAGTTCAAGCCTTCATCATTTTCTTTCAACCTGGATTTTTTTTTTTTTTTGCAACAATGCCCCAACAAGTCTCTCTGTCTCTCATCTCAGTCCACTTCAGTGGTCTCCAAATTGCTGCCAAAGTGAGCTTTTTACAGTGTGAATGTGACTGTGTCTCTTCCCTGTCTGGGAAATAGCACTAGCTCCCTACTGTCTTCACGGTGGTACCCAAATCTCACGGCTACCCAAGTGACGGCATCCGGGCCAACGCCTTTCACCCTGTGCCTCCTGATGTCTTGGGGTCCACATTGCAACCCTTCAAGGAGCACTCATTTGTCTTGTGCCTTTGCTGACCCCTCTGCCTGATTTAACTGTTATCTCTTCTAGAAAGCCTTTCCCCAATCTAGACTCTGTCCCTGGTCCAGATGAACACTCTCCTCTAAAGAGACAGGTTCTCATATATCTTAGACTAGTGCTGAACTTGATATTATCAAAGATGATGTTGAATTTCTGATCTTCTTGCCTCCGCTTCTGTGGGGCTAGGACTATGGTATGTACTGCCATGCTTTGTTTATGGGATGCTGGACACCTTGAATACTGAGCAAGCATTCTATTAAATGAGCTACAGCCTCAGCCTGCACATTATTTAATTTGCTCCAGAGACACTCTGTGCTTCTCACTCACTACCATCTGTTTCTTTGCCTGCCCAACTAAAAGGACCAGACTGTGAGCTTTCTCAGGGCAAAGAATGTTTTTCATTCCAAAACCTTGGTATAAAGCAAATTATATATTTGTGTTACAAATTATGTAGTGATGCTGACCAAATGTTTGAAAAATTAACAAATAAAGAGTTTAGAACTCCTGTGTATTGGTGCACACCTTTAATTCCAGCAACAATAGTACCAGCAACAACAACAAAACCCCCAGAATTTAGAACTAAGGCAGGTGGCAAGGTGGCTTAGAGGGGAAAGCCATTTGTTACCAAGATTAGCAACTAGAGTTTGACCTCCGAGGACCTAAATGGTGGAAGGAGAGAACCAATTCCCAAAGGTTGTCCTTTGACCTCCACGTACATGCCATATTGAGTTCTCTCTCAAAAAGAATTTCTCTTTTTGTCCTTTTGAGACAGGGTCTCCCTGTAGCCCCAGCTGGCCTGGAACTTGTTATATAGATCAAGCTGGCCTTGGTCTCACAGAGATCTGCCTGCCTCTGCCTCTGGCGTGCTGGGATTAAAGGCACATGCATCTATTTCATATTTGTGACACACACACACACACTCACATACAGAAATAAAAGGTTATTTAGAAGTATATTTCATTGTTTATAGAAAATGGGTTTAGAATTATTTTAGTGAAGTTGAGCCTGGTGACATGGGCCTGTGATCCCAGCTACTTGGGAAGATGGGGCTAGAGGATCACAAGTTTGAGACCAGCCAGAGCAACTAAGTAACCCGGTATTAAAATAAGTAGAGAAAAAGGACTGGGGAGAGTACAGTGGTAAAGTATTTGCCTAACATGTGAAACCCTAGGTTCAATCCTTGTACTGAAACAATTATTCTAATGTCATATTCTTCTTAACATCTTGGCACAAATATTTGTGGATTGATTAGAATTCATCTCTCTCTCTATCATCTATCTATAAATACCCACATACACATAAGGGAAAACATATGTTTTTGTATTTTGTTTGTTTTGAGACATAGTCTCTTATAGCCCAGGCTGGCCTCAAACTCCCTATGTAGTAGAGGATAACCTTGAACTCCTGATCTTTCTGCATCTCAAGTGATAGAATTAAGGGTATGCACAGCCATGCCTTCTATTTGCCAAATACATATCTATAATTTGCTTTGTGGGGTTGTACAGGCTCTGGTTGTGAATTTAATAGGTTCCATTAGACTTTTCTTTAGAAATTGCTCACAGAAAGAAAAAAACCCTTTATGTCTAGGTCAGTGCCACTTATTTTCATCTTGCAGGACTCAGAATGGACTCCAGGGTCTGAGGTTTGCTCAACAAGCTTTTACCTCTCAGTTACTTCCCTTGACCCTTTGCAATTGTGTTTTCAGACTGACTCTCACTGCTCTGCTAGGGCTAGACTTAAACTCGCGATCCTCTTGTCTCAGCCTCCCACATAGCTGGGATTACAAGCATGTGCCACCCTAACCGGCCAGGAGTCATGCTACCTGAACATTTCCCTCTTCTCTTTTGGTTGCAATGATTTTCCCACATTCCAGTCTGCATTTTTCAGGTGTGCCTGGCTTACAGTGAGGACGCCTTAGAAGGAATGTATTCGGATTCACTGCATCTTGCCTCTTTCAGTCTTCTGGAGATGGGTTTTCTCTGCTTCCCTTGAGATCGGGCCATAGAGGGAAAAGCTTCTTTTCACCCGTGTCCCACTACTAGTGTGCACTCTCGGTAATATTTCTGTGGTCCTTGGCTGAGTTCCTAAGGGGTGAAACCAGGGGACAAATGTACTAGGAAGCTAGTGAAAGTTATGAACTGTGTTCATGGAGTCTTGAATTTTTAAAATGGAAACAATGTGTGTTGGTGGTATTTATATACAATCAAAATTTTCTTTGGGGGGCAGGAAACGTATTCCCACTTCAGATGGACCCTCAAACTCCTGTCTTCCGGCCAGCCCTGATATATGTGTACACTCTGAGGAATTTCAATGACTTCCCTTTGCAGTGTGTTTTTATTAACAACATTCACTGAGAGGAGCCTTCAAGCACCACTTGCTCATGTTTCCACAGATAAGAGACTAGTTAGGTCAAACGTACAGAAAATCTGAACTCTCTCTATGGTGCACCATTCAAGCCAAGTGTCTTAGTGAAGCCTCCACTGCTGTGAGAAATGCCAGAGAGAAACAAGGGGGAAAGATTTATTTTGGCTCTTGGGTTCAGAGGTTTCAGTCCATGGTTGGCTGACTCCCTTATGGTAAGACAGAAGACTGCAGCAAGGGGTACATGTGACAGAACAGCCTGTCAAGGAGGGTAGGCCCTGGCCAGCAAGCCCCAGGGACCCACCTGTCTCTACCTCACAAACACTGATCACCTCCTGGTAGCTGGGTGGCAGACACAACAATGAGGAATTGAACTTGATCTGAGGTACAGCTCCCAAGAATCACCAACCCCTCATGACCTGCTCCTTTAATTAGGCCCCATTTTTGACATTTTCCACTATCTCCTAGTAATGTCATCAGTTATGAACTAGTCAATGAATTAATGCATTGATTAGGTGAACAGCTTCACGATCCAATCACTTTCTAACAGCTCCACTTCTGAACATTGCAGCAGAGACCAAACTTCTTACACACATGAAACTTTAGGAGACACAGATCCAAACCGTAACCCCAAACAAATGTGCAAAGTCCAAGATTGTGGTTCAGTTGGTACAGTGCTTGCCCTGGGTTCAATCCCCAAGTACTGCATAGTCCCAGCAGTCGGGAGGCGGAGGCAGGAGAAGCTGAAGTTCAGTGTCATCCTTGGCTACACAGCAGCTAGAGGCCAGCCTGCGCTACCAGAGACCCTGTTTCAGAAACAAACGAAATAGAACAAAGTTTTGAGATGGCCCATGAGCTCTCTCCTTCCATGGTCCTACCAGTTCGATGATTCTTTCATTATGGTAGCGGTGTGATTTCCAAAGAAAGTATCTAGGAATCTCATTTTACTTCTAGGTGATTTCCTATTCTGAAATTCAGATATATAAAAACACGCTAGGGACTGGAGAGATGACTCAGCAGTTAAGAGCACTTACTACTTTTGCAGAGGACCTGGGTTTGGTTCCCAGCACCATCACAGAATCTCACAACTGCCTATAACTTTAGTTCCAGGGGACCTAAAGACTCTCCGCAGAACCCCTCAGACACCTGCATGTGCCTGGTACATATAACTCACAGAGGAACACATTTTAAAAATCTCCCAAACACTTTAGACCATAAGAAATAAAGGCAAAAGCTTTACTTCATATTTATTTTTCAGAGGTTGAGCCTAACCCATGTGTGAGTGGAAGACCATCACTCTGAGTGATCCAATCACTGTCTAACAGCCAAAATTCAGCCTCAGGGTCCTGGTGCTGTCTGACTTCATCTGTCGTAAACAGCACAGTGGACAGTGAAGACCCATTTGGGCTAATCACGGCTCTACTGAGTTTCCTTCGGCTGCCTGAGTCACTTCAGTGGCTTTAGTGATTGAATCAAATGGCTCCCTGTGTTAGGATTGTTTGATTGATGGCTGGTCTGGAAATTGTCAGTGTTGGAGTGAATTAGGGGACATACAGGTTCTTAGCAGGAACTATGGTAACAGATAAACAGGTAAACTGGTGTACTATTTCAAATAAGTTTGGGCATTGTAACATGATTTTCTCACAAGACCATCAAGGAATGTCATCTTGGAATGGGGAAAAAAATGCTTTAAAGAGCACAAAGCCAAGTACAAATGTTTGTTTGCTTAAAATGCAAACTCTCCTCTATATTTAACAACAGAAATCTTATGATGTTTTCAAAGGAACCAAAGAAGTCGATTGGATATGCTTGCATCTTTAAAAAAATTATTTTTATTTATTTATTTATTTATTTATTAAAAATTTCATGTGTCTGAGTGTTAGGCTTACATGTATATAAGTGTACCCATGTCATGCAGTGTCTTTGAAGGACAGAAGAAGGTGTTAGTGTTGGGTCCCTTGGAAATGGAGTTATAGACAGTTGTTAGCTGGGATTTGAAACCTGATCCTCTGTAAGAGCAGCCAGTGCTCTTGATCGCGGAGTCATTTCTCTAGCCCCAAGCTTGCTGGATGTGGTAACACACGTCTGTAATCCCAGCAGGAGGTGGAGGCAGGAGGATCAGGAGTTCAAGGCCTGTCTCAGCTATACAGTGAGTTTAAGGTCGGGCTACATGAGATCCTGTTTCACTACTTCCTCCTGTCCTGCCTAAGTTTGTAACTTTAAATTTTTTATTAATCAATCAATCAATTAATTTTGTGTATATGTGTGTGTGGAGGTCAGAGGACAACTTGTGGTAGTTGGTTTTTTTCCTTTACCATGTGGGTTCTGGCATTGAACTCAGGTCCTGAAGTTGGACGGCAAACACCTTTATTCACTGAGTCATCTCAATGGCCCAAGGATTTGTATCTTTATGTAACTGAAAACACTGGACTTTATGTATTTGGTCTGTAGTTTCATCTGACTATCTTGCCTAAGCTTCCTGTTGTGATTTACGGCTACGGTTCTGAGATAACGTAGAGGAAAGAAGAGGAACAGTCCGAGGGATCTCAGAGATAGACACAACCTCTTCGCTTCCATTTTCTAAATATTTTGCTGTTGTGGCAAGATTTAGTTTTTGTTTGAGCAAAGGAGTAGAATAGAATGGTGACTTGGTGGAAGATAGGCAAGGAAAAGAAATCAAGAGTTGTTGACTGAGGGGCTGAGTATGTGGCACACGCCTTTAATCCCAGCGCTGGGGAGGCAGGCAGGCAGATCCCTCAGGCCAGTCAGGTCTTGTAGTGAATTCCAAGCCAGTCAGGACTACATGTTGAGACTTGTGTTAAAAAAAGAAAAGAAAAGAAAAAAAAAAACAGTTGTCAGTTGAAGCTTCATGGTGGTCATACACTTATAATCCCAGCATTTGGGAAGCTGACACAGGGAGTCCGTGAGTTCAAAGGCAGTCTGAGTTATAGCGCAATACTCTGCCACAAACAAACAAACACACAGGATTGTCACTCCAACATATTTAGTTTTGGACATTTTTTAGACATCCAAGTGGAAGTGTTAAACTCCATTGGGTGTGTGGGTCTGGAGTCTTCACAGGTGGGAAGCCAAGGTGAGAAGTTTGATTAGGGTATCTTGACCATGAAGGAAATATGTAAAGCTATTGTTGGCTGTGAGAGCAACCTGGAAGAGAGTATCAGAGGGAAAAGCATCTGGGACTTCTGTGTCTTAGATTTTCATCTTCAAATAGAATAGCATTCTTCACTGCCATGTCTACAATATAAAGTGCACACCTATAGACTTCGGTTAACCCTGGTCTCCTTTAAACTCTTTAGCATCTAGATGTTAGAGCAGGTACAAGTTTCCAATTGTGTTTTTTCACCAGTAGAAATGCAATTGTTTGAATAATGGAATACTATGACAGTGGTGCACAAGATGCACATACCTGTAACCTCTGCTACCCTACTGGCTGAGGCTGGAGGAGTATAACTCCAAGGTTTGCCTAGGTTATGTAGTAAGCTCAAGGAGAGCCTGGGCAACTTAGCAAGACTATCCTAAAGCAAAAGTAGCTCAATGGTAAAGCACTTGTCTACCCTACAGGGGTTCAAGTCCCAGCATCCCCCAATCCTAACCAACAAAACAAACAAAATCTCCTCAACTCCCAAATCCCATGGGAATAACGAGCTGGGAGAACCTAAGAGAAAGTAAATAAATGGAACAGCACCAGGTTCTGCTGCTGCTGTGCACAGGAGAGGCACAGGGAACCATCCAGTCATGCTTAGGGAAACCTTGACCCCGAGACCCTGAGCTCACTTGGCAACTTGGATAGAGATGGAGGACGCTCGAATCATGAATGGACAAATAGCTCCAAGAGATAAGGGTTTGTTTGCTGGGTAACTGACCCAGGCCCTACCAGAAGAGTCCTGAGAACAAATTCACTCCATTACTCTCACTCAAGGAAAAAAGGACAAGAAAAAGAAAAAAGCAGAATGAAAACAGAAACGAAACAGAAGCTGGGTTTAGTTCTTGAATATTTTGTACGATTCAGGTCCATAGACAAGCAAAAAGAAATATCGCAATGTGATTTTGGCTATCTTTGCCTCGTTAATCATGATATGCTTCCTCTTTTTCCTCATCTACCTTCTATCTATCTATCTATCTATCTATCTATCTATCTATCTATCTATCTATCATCTATCTATCTATCGAGAAAGAAGGAGATATATAGTTTTGGAGAGATAGGGTCTCATTGTATAGCCTTGGTGGACCTGCAGTTCACAATGTAAGCCAGTCTGGGCTAGAACTCACTGGCCTTTGCCTCCTGAATGCTGGGATTAAAGATATGTGCTGCCATACTTGCCACTTGTTTTGTTTTGTTTTGGAATGTTCTCACTATGTAGTATACAATGATCTGGAACTCAGTATTTAGCTGAGGATGACCTTGAACTCTCATTTTCCTGCCTTTCCTTTCTGAGGGCTGGGATTACAAGCACAGACCATAATGCCCGCCTGGAGATGTCTCTGAAGTCTGGAGCATCAGCACTAGAGTACTTAGATAATTCTGACATGACCATGCAGCGATTCCACTGCTTTTTCTTCTACCCCCATCACTGCCCCACTGGCTCTTTTTGAGACTGGTTTTCTCTCTGTGGAAGGCTATCTTTCAACTCACTCAATAGTTCTCCTGCCTCAGCCTCCTAAATGCTGGGGTTCAAGTGTGTAACACACCAGGCTTTTATTTTTTCTTTTCATAGATCATTATTAGAATCAAAGTCTTAAACACTTGTGTGTTTCATCGAAGTTGTTTGGCTGACTTCCTTTGGGCATATAGTAGGCTAAGAAAATTAATGAATAAACTGTGTTGGTAAAAATAATTTTGCTAGAAAACAACAATGCTGAAATGAAGGAACATAAAAGAAAAGGCAGAAAAAGCACAAAGACATCAAGAACATGGCACTAAACTGACATTTAAAATTAGATATGAGTTGTTTGAGTTCTCTTTTTCCTTTGGTGGCACTGGAGATTGGAACCCTGGGCCTTGCACATATCAGGCAAGCACTGTACTGCTGAGTCATATCCCCAGCCCTGCACCGACATTTTTAGAAAGCAACATTCACGCCAAGTCTTAGCCCAAAGGAAACTGCCAGCTGGGTCACGGTGAATTCTGGAAGAAACCTCAGAACAGACAGGGTGGAGGTGGTGTGTGTGTGTGTGTGTGTGTGTGTGTGTGTGTGTGTGTGTTGCAGGAGGATTTGTTAGCGATTTTCAGAGGAGACAGGGAGACCTTGCATGAGGAGTTCACATTTTAGGAGCTTCTTAATAAACACTCAGTTCATATTAATTTCTGATCTGGTGACTGATTTCTAAGAATTAGGTCAGGTTGTCCTGCCACCAGCTCTTCCCCTTGGACACAGGCATTCCTTTTCCTCTCAGGCTTCCTCTGGAGATCAGAGACAAGGCCTCCATTTTCACCCCGTCACTGCTCTTGGGTTTCTGCTCTCCTCCCCGCTGAATCCTGTTTTGTTTTGTTTTTACCTTATGATTACCAGCTCTTTATTGGTCAGTGGTCATTCAGGTTTTGTGTGTGCTGAACTGTGGTAATAACAGCAGTTGAAATTTACATACTACCCTATCTCACAGGAGATCAAAGGGCTTTTATAGACAGTATCTTGCTAATCTTCCATACTTGGTTGTAGAGTAAATAGGAAGCAACTATTATCCCTATTTTACACACGAGGAAATGGGAACTCATCGCAGTTAAATGATTGGCTTCATGTTACAAGGACCAGCCAATTAGGAGTGGAGCGATGAGTGTTCTTGGTTCAAATTATTAGGTTCCCCTGGCATCCTAGATAGATAGATTAAAAAAAAGTACAGCTATGTAGAAAGAGACACAAACCATCAGAACTTGTCTCCCTCTCCTCCCCCCATCAGATTTATCCTGAAAAAAAAATTTTTTTTCTTTGGTCCTCTTTGGCACATTGTCTTCAGTGGTGTTTATTTTTCAGTTGTTGATAGAATGGACTTGAACTTGAATGCTGGTGATACTGCAGGTGGACTGTTTGTCAGAATCCTGCACACCAATAAGGCTTCTTTGTGACTTGGGAGAGCTCTGAGAAGAGTCATCCTTACTCAGAAAGTGATTCCTTGGGGAGGCAGGATGGCAGGGGAGTAGGCTCTAATTTTATATCTTTCTGCTTTTTAGTTGGAGTGTAGCTCTTTGAGGGGACTTTTAGTGGATGGTTATCATGTGACTGGGTTATTTGACTGAAAATTCCTGAGAATCTGTTGTTCAAATCACTGGCTTCTTTGTTATGGCTTCGAGGTTTTCTCTGTGGAGGAATTTAGGACCTACTTTGCCTGGAGACTTTTAAAACAGTGCTCAAGGTGGAGGGAGCTTTATCTTGAAATGCTTTATGGGCCCTTCTGAAACTCCCTTATGCAAGAATGATGAAGCCCAAGAATGCACAGGGTAAGGTGTGGTCTCCGCAGAGTTGCCAAGTGAGACTTGCTTTTTTCTTTTTTCAGTTTTGTTGAGACTTGGGCAATCATGATTTGGTTTTTTTCCATGATGATCTGCAGCATGCTTCCTAAATGATTTTATAGGCTCTTTGGTTGGGTTGTGGAGACCCAAGGAGATATTCTGACTGGGTTTCATTTTCAAGTGAGGAGGCATCATGAGTCTCCAAAGGTCTGAGGGTGGTACTTGTCACTGGAATGGGAGGCTGAGGTTTTCAACCCTTGCACGAGTTCTCTGGGATTACAGTTTAGTTACAACTTTGAGATTATGTCAGCTGGGTTTCAGATAACTGCATTGATTATCTAGTGATATAGATGAGAAATGAAGTAGAGCTGGGGAGAAAGCGAATGCGTTAGGCTGAGTCGCTAACCAGCTGTGCCAGCCTCTTCCGACAGAACGGCAAAACCTTGTGGTGTGTCACTGTTCTGGGAGAGCTGCTTTGATTTTAAAGCCACACTTTCCTTTTTCACTGATTTCCACCCTATTTATTGATCAGGAATGGGAGGACTGGATGAGTTAGTGTGTACAAAAGTTCCTCATAAAGCTGGGCATGGTGGAGTTCATCTGTATCCCAGCGCTTGTGAGACTGAAGTAGGCTGATTGTCTCCAAGTTCAGGAGTAGCCAGGACTACATAGCAAGATCCTGCTTCAAAAAACAAAACAAAAATACACAAACAAAAAAGAATGCGGAGGAGCTGGGTGTGGTGGCACATGACTGTAATCTCAGCACTTGGGGGGAAGAGGCAAGCAGCTCTCTGTGTTCCAGGCCAACTTGGTCTACACAGTGAGTTCTAGGCCAGTCAGAGATTCATAATGGAACTTTGCCTCAAGAAGCAAAAACTGGGGCTCGAGAGATGTCTGAATGGTCAAGAATGTTTACTGTGCTCTCAGAAGACTCGAGTTTGGTTCTCAGCACCTACCCCAGCTCACAACTGCCTGTAATTTCAGCTCTAGGGATCCAGTGTCCTAGTCCAGCCTCCTCACACAGCTGTACTTGAATTCACAAACACACGTAATGAAAATAAAGTAAACCTTAAAAAAAAAAATTAAAAGAATAAGGGAATGAACAAACGCATGAGTAAATAAGACTTGTCATCAGCGCCGGGCACCTCCCTGTTTATCACATCACTTTCCAGACACTTCTGCTAAAGCTAGAGTAAGTGGTCCAATCATAAACGAGCTCATGAACAACCCTATGCTGATCACCTGCTATTGTGAATATTGCTCTGTAACTTCTGTTCCAGTGACTCATTATGACTCTGTCTCTGCAGTGCCAGAAATGGTAGTCTGTTTAGTTTTATTAGTTGAAAAAAAAAAAAAAAAAGGAGCCCATTTGGCAATGAGAGCCAGTCACAGAAGTTTGGTTGTGCATAGGTGAAACAAACGGACTGACTGGGTTTTCCATTCCTGAAGGTTTTTTTTTCCTTCCTTTTTCTTTCTTGGATACTGCTGGCAGAAGACACGATTAGAAAGACACACCAAAAGCTTGAACTCTGCATCCAACCAGCCACCTGAGGCCTTAGGCAGGTTACGAAAATTTCCCCAGCAGGTATTTCCTGAAATGAAAAGGGAAGTAGGGATGGATGAGAGCGAACATTCTGAGAACCGGTGCCCGCTGTGGGTAGACCGTGTGCCTGCCACTCAGGGATGTGCTAAGCACTCTGCCGCGGACGCACCGTGGGAGTGACGCACCGTGGGAGTGCGGTGTGCTCCATCTGTCCTTTCTCCTTGATGTGCGCTCCCGTCCCCCTCCTGCTCCCTGAGTTCCCAGACCACTGGGAGACTGAAGGCACTAAGAAATGCTAACATGGCGAGGAGAGGCTGCCAGTTAAAGAAGACTGCATTCGAGGCACTCTGCTCTTCTCCCTCCCTCCCCTTTCCGTTCCCCTCCGCCCCTGCCCTCCCCGCTCCTCTTCCTTTCTTTTTATGATATGGAGAATTGAACCTAGAGCTTCTTGGATGCTAGGCAAGTGCTCTGTCACTGAACAGTATAACCCGACTCCCTCCCCTCTTTTTTTTTTCTTTCAACTTTGCATTTTGAGTTTCACCCATTAACCCAGGTTGGCTGGACTTTGTAGTCATCCTGCTGTAAATTCCCAAGTTGGTGGGATTACAGACCGCCATCGCCAACCCTGGATTGAAAGCCTTTTTAGATTTCTTCTAAGATGTTACAGTTCTGACAAGTTCACGAGTATATTGCACTCACAAAACATGGGTACATATGATTATATTTTGGACAAAGACCTTGTTTGTCTTTCTTTTTTTGATTAATTGATTGATTTTGATGTAGGGTCTCTGAGTTTTCAGGCTGTCATAGAAACGCACTGTGTGGCTGGCTGGCTTAGAACTCATGGCAATCCTTTAGCTTCCCGAGTTCTGGGGTTACAGGGGGACCTACCACACTCCTCAAGTTGAGTTTTTGTTTCTGGGAATAAGGCGCTGGAAACTTCCACCTTTGTCCTGTCTTCCCTTTCCCGTCTCTCACTGGAGCTTCCACTCTGTCTCTCCCTTCTTTAATGTACTTTCCTTCTGTCTGTCCTTTCCCTTTTCTGGGGGAAACTGGAGAGGGAGGATGTGGTCAGGACTGATGAGGTGAGAAGTATTCCAGTTCCCTTTTTTCCTCCACCTCAAACCCTTAGCAGATGTGCAACCTAATCAGATTATCTCCGCCCAGACCATGAATGGAAACTCCAGAAACCTCAGTCTAGGGACACGATGGCCACAACCACACTCTCGGTGTCAGAATGGTTCTAGAAAGTGTTCTCACCATAAATGTCAGTCTCACTGGTTAGAAGTTGGTCTCCATGGTGGTGCAGAAGATGCCACAAGAGTTGACTGGAGTGTGGTGATCACGTGGCCTTGTAAATGAGCCCTCTTGATCTGATGGCCAGAGTCCTCTGAGTATCACTCGTTCACTACTGCTGATGGTCACATCTGTCTTTCCTGTTCAGTGTCACTGTTTGGGTGATGCTACCTTGGGAGTACCTGTTGGCTGGAGAATATGCTGGGATGAATCATAATGGATAGCACATAGCTTCATCTAGTTTTCATATTAATCAAAAAACAAAAAGGGGGCCGGAGAGTTGATTCAGTGATAAGAATGTCTGTAAGAGCATTTGCTTGTGCACAAGCATGAGGACCTGAGTTCAAATCCCTAACACTCATGCAAAAAGTTTGGGAAGGCCGGGCATAGTGGCTCAGGCCTTTGATGGAGGCAGAGGCAGGTAGATCTCTGTAATATCCAGGCTAGCCTGATCTACATAGTGAGTTCCAGATCAGCTGGAGCTACAGGAAGACTCTGCCTCAAAAAACTGGAAAAAAAAGTTTGGGAGTAATTGCATGTGCTTGTAGCTTTAGGGCTGAGCAGGGCAGAGACAGGAGGACTGTTGAGGGGTGCTGGCTGTCGGCCTAGCTCCAGGGTCACAGGGGAATAAGGTGCAGAGTGACAGGGCAGAACAACTGATGTCTTCCTCCAGGCTCTGCACAAGTATGCTCACATACCACACACACACACACACACACACACATGAACAAAACAAAACACAAGAGAAACAAAACACAAGCATGTTAGAAAGGCAAGGGACGCTTTTGCCTTCTTTGTTTCTTTTTTACGCTGTGCTGGAGATCAGATCCAGGGCCTTGGACATGCTAAGCAAGCACTGAGCCACGTCTCCTGCCATTGTTTGCTTCTGAAAACATCTTGCTTGTGTGGCCCGGGCTGGGTTCTTGATGTTCATGCTGCAGCCCCCCTAGTTGCTGGGATTAGATCTACGCCACCGTACCCCACCAGAGATGTCCCCGATTTTATATCCTAGATCAGAAGTGAGAACTGGACTCATCCTCACTACTTTTACTCCACGGAAATTTACACTGGTTTCCAAGTTCAGGGGAGAACTCAGCTCCTAAAGGGAGAGCTACTTTGTAGTATTACCATGTCAGTAATCAAGCAAGTGGTCATAGATAATTGGAAAATTCATTTTGGCATTGGCTGACTTGAGCATTGAGATTGTAGAGATCTGCCTAGAGAGCCACAATGTAATTAGCTCCCAAAGACATCTCAGATGGCAGGTGGAGAAGCAAGCAGACAAGCACTTTTTTTTTTTTGAGACAGAATTTCTCACTGGCTTGGCGCTTGCCAAATCACCTACATGGCTGGTCAGCAAGCCTGTATCTGCCTCCTTCCTCAGTGCTAGGAGTGTAGGCAGGCACCTCTATACCATGTTTGTTTGTTTGCTTATCTGTTTGACTGTTTTTGCTTCTTTAAAAAAATGTGAGTTCTGGAGATCAAACTCAGGTCCTCAAGCTTACAAGGCAAGCACTTAACCAACTCACCTATCTCCTCCGTCCTCAAAGAATGTTCTTTAGAATAACTTTTTTGCTTCTGAAAGCAAGCTTTTCCTTTATGGTCAGGTTCCTAATCTTATAAAACAAGCAGTGTGTGAGAGAGGAGGTTATTTCTCAGTATGGTAGGTGAGTGAATTCAGCCTACTATACCTAGAATTAATATAATGTCATAAAATAGAATGTAAAATATCAGAGTTAATTGCAGATAACGAAAGTGTGCACTCTTTCTTAAGCGCTTTCTTTCAGGCACATATCTAGTGCTAATGTATGCAGGGTTAATATAAAATTTCTTTGTATATGTGTGTGTGCTTTTAGGTGCAGAAGAAAGGAGAGAACTTTGGGTAACCTGTTCTACTTCTGTCCACCTTATTCTGTTGAGACAAGTCTCTAACTGAATGCTAGGCTGGCTGTAGGCTGCCTGGCTAGTGAATGCCAATCCTCCTCCTCGTCCTCCGGACTCAGCACTGGGATTGCTGGCACCCACAGGGCCACACCTGGCTTTTACATATGTCCTAGGGATCCTAACTCAGATCCATATACTTACATAGCAAACACTCTTAGCCTCTAAGTTATCTCCCCAGCCCTTTACAATGTCACATTGTGAAGGAGTTTACTTACTATGCAAGTCACTACAGCAGAAGTTGGTTTCTTCCTATTCGGATCATTACCCGGTCCCCCGCGCCCCCCATAAACACATACAGCTTAAAGAGTCAAAGAGTGAATGGACTGACTGGGGATCTAGTTAAGCAGGTACAAGGCTTACCTAGCATATTAGAAGCCCTGAGTTTGAACCCCAGAAATGCACAAAAGCGGGCATGGTGACTACTTCTATAGCTCCAGTACCGGGGAGGCGGAGGCAGGAGGATCAGAACTCAGGCAGGTCACCCTAAATACTGAATGCGAGGCCAGCCCTGACTTCCTGACACCATTTTCAAACCGAAAAAGAATGAAGGAACGAACATGAAAATGTTGAGTGAGAGATGGGCGTGGTGGCCCCGCCTTTAATCCCAGCTTCTGGGACGCAAAAGCAAGCAGAGATCCAGGCCAGCCTGCAGAGGTCTCGGAGACAATTCTCAGGAGTTGCTGCCTCTTCTATGTTCCACAGGGACGTAAATTTAAAAATTTTAATTTTTTCAAGACATTTGGATTTCATGATAGCATGATATGGAGAGTCAGGGTAGCTATTCTTACCTGCATTTCATAGACAGGTAAATTGAGGCTTGTAGAGATGAAGTACAGCTCCCTCACAGTCTCAGAGGCGTAAAGTAACTCAGGCTATATCCCCTGGCTTCTGATATCTATCATGGTTTTCTTCATGTGGCAAAACCCACCCAACCTGTTTACACCAGCATCTGTGGGTGCTCTGAGGGTCTGATCTGTGCTGTCTGGTTCTTCAGGGGGAAAGTATGAGACTTAGCTGCATGAGACCACAATTTCTTCTAGAAGCTTCTAATCTGAGAATATGAACTAGTGTGATTATGTAGAAAGTTACCAGTGAAGGTTTCCTTTAGTTCTTGAAACTGAGGTCAGAGTAAATAAAGCACGCACATCAAGCAGCACGCGCATCAAACATCCAACCAATCAACCCCTCGGCACCCAGCTGGGTCCTGATGGAGTCCTCTTTATTTTATTTAATGATTACATTTGCTTTTTGAGACAGACTGGCCTCAAAGTCTCTATATAGTCAAGGATGACACGAATTTATGGTCTTCCTGCATCCACCTCTCCGAGTGCTGGGATTACAGGCATGTACCACCATGCACAGTTTTATGCAGTGCTGGGAGCTACGTTCCCATTCCTGATTGAAACTTCTTTACAACCATGACTGTTGAAGTCCTCATCAAATACAACACAAGCAGAGGGGACGGGATTCGGGGCTGGATGTAGCCTCCAGAAAATGCCCTTTTCTAACTAAGACAGGGCGTCTCCTTCTGCCTTGGCAGTTTTGTAGCAGCGTGAATAGAATGCGCACTGTAAAAGTGAACAGAATACCGAAACCTATCAGAAGGATACTCTGCCTTTCCCATGCTAACACCATGCTGATTTAGTTCTTAAACGATGCAATCTGATAGCAAAAGTGGCTTCCTGTTTGACAGTTAATTATTTCTTTTTATGCCTATGTTTAAGATGCTTAAATTTGTGATTCATTCTTTATAATTAGATGTAATGCTTAGAATATATCCGTGGATATCACATTAGTGCTCTTTTGCTTTGAGAGCTATTATTTTCCCTTCTGAGCCATTGCCAGTGGACACAATGAAAAATAGGATGCCAATCCCAGAGGTCTCACGGTCACCTTAAATTTGCAAGCGCGGTCATCCTGAGTCGAGGGAGCCCCAGTGTTTTCTGCGTTGATGGGCCCTAAGGTTGGTACAGCTTTTCAGGTTGGATGCAGGCTCTTTGCAGTGCACTGGTCCCACCTTTTGGGCCTCTTTGCCCCTTGAGTGTGAAAGCAAGAGATGATTCTTAGGGTGGGAGGGTAGTTAATGAGGGGGTGCAGAATGAGAAATAAAATCTCATGTGAGGGAAGGCGGGCATAGTTTGAAGTTCATTTAAGGTGCTGTAGAAAACCACCCCCCAACCAAAACCCAAACCAGAAAACCCAGTCCACCCTTTCCTCTTCTAGCTTTCTTGGCTCTACTCAAATAAGTAGGAGCTTTTTCAAAGATCGAGACTGAGGTCGTTTCTCTTCCACCCATGCCTATTGTTCACAGATAGGTGCAGAACTGAAATCAAGACGGTGGCATTTTGTGTGTCTCACAGTGAATAGGGAAGAAGCCGGCAGTAGGCGGAGAAAAGGAACGAGGGAGCGAGAAAGGGAAGAAAGGAAAAGAGCTAGAGAGAGAAGAGGGAGTCAACCGGCTTGAGATGGAACAAGTTACCTTCTGTGTTTTGCCGACAGCTCCGTGGCTGTCACTTTAGCACCCGGGACTTCCTCTTTTCCAGACACACAGAGCTGGTGTTTCAATGGTAACAATAAGTTAATTGAATAGCCTGTCGACAGATGGGCACGCTGTGGCTCTGAGCTCTGGATTCTTTTGTTAGATTTGTATGGGAGGAAGTCTGAAATAGCACCTATCTTTTAAGAGAACACACTGATACACTTGCGCACACACACGCGCACGCGCACACATCATTGGCTTTCAAGGAGCCTCTCCCCTTCTCCCAAGCCCAGTGTTTCCACACAGTTCAGCCTTTTCAATGGCTTTAGAAGAAATGGCCTATCTTAGAGTGGAGGTATTTGAGTTGTTATGCTATTATGTGAGGGATAAAGACTCGGGATTTGTGCCATGGAAAATCTAGTTCTAAAAGAGACAATTGTATGTATTCTACAGGGCTGGAATGAATTAATTAGATTCTGAATTTTGCTTTGGTTTTTGGAGACAAGTGCTTATGCAGCCCAGGGTAGCCTCAGATACTCCATGTTGCTGAGGATGGGCTTGAACTCTTTTTAAAAATTATTTTTTATTATTTTTACTTATTTTTTTTTGTGGATGAGTTGTATTGCTTGCATGTATGTAACTGCAACCTGTCGTGCAGTGCTCACGGAGGTCAGAGGAGGGCACGGAACTCCCCTGGAACTGGCATTACTGATGGTTGTCAACCACCATGTGGTTGTTGGGATTTGAACCAGAGTCCTCTGCAAGAGCAGCCAGTGCTCTTAATTGAGGAGACATCTCTCCAGCCCCCTGGATTTGAACTCTTCATGTTTCTGTCTCTGCCTCCCAAGTGCTGGGATTACAGGTGCATACCACCATACCCAACTCCATGGGGTGGGGGCAACTCCATCTCTTTTAAGACCTTTCACTGGCTGTGCAGAACTAAGGTAGAAAAGTGTTCTCCTTTTCAGGAGTATCTTGTGACCCTTATATCACATTTTGTTTCCATCACACACAATTTCCAGGCAAGTTCTGTTGCTTTGTAGGTGGATGTGGGGTGTGAACTTTCAGGTGATGAGTGCAGGGATCACTATACTTGCCCACATCTTTCTTCCCACACATCTTGTAAGGAAGCTTCATCTCTTAGGTTAGACTATTTGAACTGAGTGGTCAACCACTTTCTTACAAAAATTAAGCCAAAGCAACTCTGCCCCAGAAATCATGACAAGCCAGAAAATTACTAATATTGAAGAAAGGATTTTCCTGTCTTTATTCTGAGCTGAAACACTGGGGCCACATGGTCCCATATGCTCAGCTATCCACATACCTGGAGCTTCTTTCACTTGAGCAAGGGCAGGGGAGTCCATCACGCTCTTATTGGGGCCTCAGGAAAATTATATGTAGGAGATACAATGGGATTTATCTTTCTCCCACTCTCTTCTGTGTGATTGAGGTATAAAGACTGAGTGGGCCCCAGGGAGGCCTCAGGATCATGCATGGAGTTCAGCACCTAGTTATCTCGTGGTAATGGTTAGTAGAAAGTCACTGGTGTAAATAAGGTGATTAACAGTTGGTCCTCTCCACCCATGGGGTCACTGAATGATGGATTTAAAATATTGAAAAGAAATGGCATCCACATGAACACATATAGGCTTTTTTCTTGTCATTATTTCCTAAAGAGTATAGTGTAAAATGTATTTACACAGAATTTTCATTGTGTTAGGTATTGTGTAAGTAAGTTGTATTGTGTGTTTGGGAATCATGGGCTCTGGGTGCAAAGTCATCTAGAGATGATCTAAACATGCAAGGTGGATAAGTGCAGGTTATATGCAAATGCGCTTTCATTTTGTACGAAGAACTTGCTCTTCTTCAGGTCTGAAGGTTTCTGCCTTTCCCTGTGTATACTTATCAATGGCCAACTGAGTGCTAAGTGACATGTAATCATTTCCATTCATAATTCTTCTTCAATCAAAAGCCAGCCCCCTACCAAGAAAAGTCTGAGAAAAGTTAAAATGGAGTTGGATTAGTGGCTCAGTAACACCAATGAAAGGCTTGTGTGGGATGCAGAGTCCCAGGCCCCACCCACTCTGTTGTTCTGAGTCAGTAGCTGGGGTGGGGTTGAAGAGCTTGCATTTTAAGTAAGGACTCTAACAGATCTTGATGTGGGTGGATGCAAGACTTCATTTCTTTGGGAAAGATGAGAAAGTAGATTTGTACCAGAGCCCATGATTCCCAAACATACAATACAATACCTCACCCAGTGACTATTAGGTCCTGATATCAGAACGTTCAAAGACTATGGACTCTACTCACATGTCTCTGGGGCTGGCCATGGTAAAGAGTCTTTGAAGCCCTAATGGGATGACAGAGGTGAACAGGGTTCCCACATCAAATAGGGAATTGTTGGCAGTAACCAGCACATTTCATTGATTCCAACCCACTGAGACCCAGAGTTAGATTCCATGCTGACTAAGCTGCGACTAGCCTGATATGGGTGAAATAGACAAATAATTATTTGGTGACTCATTAGCTTTCTGAAGAGTCTTATCACATCCTAAAGAGAACATACTGGAGTGCAATGGGCTTTGAAGACTGGGGACTTTCTGGGTTGGTGATTTTCTTGCCTCAAGACACCCCTGAGAAATTCTGGGTGTGGACTCACTTCCCTTAGCATTAGTATAGGGCATTAGTGAAAGCTGTGGCAGCTGGTATGGCCTGGGGATTTTTCCACTTGAATTCAGAGTAGACACTGGGGTCCCAAGCACAGGGTACCCTGACAGAGGATCGGGATTCCAGCCTGAGGGAGGAGAGAGAAATGGGGTGTGGGGAAGGAAGGGAGGCTATCGGTCGCTAGAGAGCCATGCACCTGAGGAAAAGCATGGCTAGGTTTTCCCTTTGGAGTCAGAGATGGGTGGGAAGCAGGTCATTGTTGGCAAGGAGGTGTGGGAGGCCTGGGTGGGTGGTGGGAGGGCACGAGGCTGGGGAAGCACCCCTGTGGAGGGAGAGGAGGGAGAGGCTACCAGTACCCTTCAAACTGCTCTACAGTAGAGAAATGCCCCGGTGGAGGGGGCGACGTCAGTCGGAGGGAGATGGGCAGGACTTACTACCTGCCCCATTCAGAAGTTTCACAGGAAGTCGGGGTGCAAGGACTTGAGACTTCCTGACAACTGGTTTTCTACTCATGGAAGCCTAGTGTCTCCTTCCCAAGGTGGAAGGAGCTTGAAGGGACTGTGCTGAGTTGATGGCTGCTTCTGGGGACCAATGACCAGGTAGCTAGAGTGGAGAGGTGGGTGCTTTCTGAGAATCAAAGGGAGTGCCTCTCATCTTTGTAGAATGTGTCCTGATATTTTGTTTATCTCACCCAGAAACTGCCACTGGAGTGAGAGGACGAGTCTGACCATATTTCTAGATAGAGGTCCCTTTCTATCTTACTTGGATGAGGCTAGGACCACCCCTGGAACTCTTTCTTAAGGAAAAAGACACAAACTAGGTCAGTTTCAGGGATGGAGTGTTACAGTGCTGTGGTAAGAAGAAATGGGTGTTGCCACCGGACATGGACAGACGGGTTCTGAAAGGATGCCCTGCACCCCAACCTCCACGGTGCTTAACGTTCTCCTGTTTCCTATCAGAGCTAAATCATTGCCCTCTTTATTTATTTTATTTATTTAATTGTTTTTGAGACAGGGTCTCATGTAGCCCAGGCCAGCCTTAAACATACTATGCAGCCAAGGATGACCTTGAGCTTCTGATCCTCCTGTCTCTAACTCCTGAGGGTCGGAATTTCAGGCCTATGCCACCATGCCCAATTTATGCAGTACAAAGGATGAACCCAGGCTTACATTCATGTTAGGCAAGCACTCTAGCAACTGAGCTATATCCCGAGCCTCTAAAAACAGGTGTTGCAGTCACCTCTGCACATGTAGACACGTTTCCGGTGACAAGCCGCCTTGTCTTCATCTTAATGAGCCTTGTGTCTCTTTTGTGTCTCTTTTGCGGTGCTCACCATATTGACTCGTGTGCTAGTGTCGTTAACTTAACACACATGTCCCTGGTGCTGCACTTTCAGAGAGCTCAGAAGGTTTGAACGGTATGTGACTCACCAATGCCTTGCACTCAGTAGGTGCGCAAAACACAAGTTGGGACAATGAAGCACCCTACAACGGGCGAAGGCTGTCTCTTGTGAGTACGCTTGCACTTGCTCACCAATTTACCTGACATCACTGATGATGGATGAACCTCATTTTGGAAGTTGCGATTCTCTGTTGTTGCTTAGCATCTTCCCTGTCCCTGTGCATAAAATGCGTAATTTGGAAGACTACGGAAGAATGGCAACATTATCTCTTGAGATTTCTTTTTCGGATTAAAAAAAGAAAAACCTCCATGTTAACAAGTGACCCATCATAATCAGGGTCACGATGAGGCTCATGAGTCTAGTTGTAGAGAACATAGGTATGGACTTGCAGGAAAACTGCCCCTCTGGACCTAGATGGTGGCAGGAAGTGAGGATCAAAGTTCTCCTGCTGATAACACACCTTGGAGGCACATTCCCATGGGACACACTGCCCTGGTTTCTTAAGAAACTAGACCCAGAGAATCTTTCCATTTCTGTGATAATCTGGAAACTGATTTGGGCTCTTTGGGAAATATGGTCTGTCTGCATTCATTTATTTACCTGTCTATCTGATTTTTTATAGTAAGTCATAAAGGAATATTTATTGACACTATATAGCCCAGGCTAGCTTCAAACTGACTATGATCCTTCTGCCTTACTTCTCGAGTGCTGGGATTGTAGGTGTGAGTCACCACATCCAGCTAAGAAATATTTTAGTGCTTTTATTCAAGAAGAGAAATTAGACCTCTACATCTAATGCTTAGGGAGTATAGTAGAACAGTGATTGAAAAAATACTAACGCATCACTCAGCTCTCACTAGTGAAGTTTCCACATGTAACAGATGGTGATTAACTCAGAAAGCCACAACTGGCCAAAGTGCAGAGAATAAGAGACTGCAGAGAACTGATCCCTGAATAGGACACCTGTATTAAACCTCTGCCACCCAAGGCTCCAAGACCATTGTAGAAGAGGGCGTGGAAAGACTGTAAGAGCCAGAGGTGGCTCTGACCACAAGGAAACAGTTTTCCAGACAGCTGGGAAGTTACTTATGTGAACTCAGCAATGGTAACAGTGTGCACAAGACCCGTGTAAGTTCAGGCTGGACAAAAACCCAGCACAGAAGTGAGGAAATGGGTGAGAAACCCCAGTCTTAGCTGAGGAACCATTAGCAACTGATAACTACTGAGAGAGGCAGAGTTGGTTCCCTCCCCTCCCCTCCCCTCCCCTCCCCTCCCTTCCCTCCCCCCCTCCTTCCTTCCTTCCTTCCTTCCTTCCTTCCTTCCTTCCTTCCTTCCTTCCTTCCTTCCTTCCTTCCTTCCTTCCTCCTTCCTTCCTTCCTCCTTCCTTCCTTCCTTCCTTCCTTCCTTCCTTCCTTCCTTCCTTTCTTTCTTTCTTTCTCTTTCTTTCTTTCAACAGCGTCTCCTGGTAGCCCCAGCTGTCCTAGAACTCACTATGCAGACCAGACTGCCCTTGATCTCACAGAGATCCACCTGCCTCTGCCTCCCGAGCTCGGGTATTAAATGTGTGTGCCACCACGCCCAGTGAGAGTTGGTTTTCATTAAGAGTGTGATGCTAGGCAGGTTAACCAGGCTCCAGTGGATGGATGCACACTGAAGGACAACTGGGGACACAGACTTGGCTTGATAGGCCTTAATATATATGACAGAGCACATTTACTACCAAATAACTCATAGCTACACGAGGGATCCAGGGGGAACTTTCTTCCTTGCTTTTTCTCTTTCCCTGACTGCCTCCTCTTGCCTAAATTTCCTCTGCTGAAGTGGAAAGGAGAGGCATAGTTAGAGCCCCTGGATGAGAGAAGATAGCACAAGGTTACCAGGGATGGATGTGGCCGGTGAGTTTACAGCTGCTACTTCCCAAGCTGTGAGTACAGGCTCAGATTCTAGAAGTCAAAAGCACCCGCAGTCTTGGAAGTTAATCTAAATGGTTTTTTTTTCTTTCCTTTTTGAAAGATGGGGTCTTCCTGTAGCCTTAGTTTGCCTGGAACATACTATGTAGGGCAGGCTACGTTCAGTCTCACAGATGTCTGTCTGCCTCTACCTCCAGAGTACTGGGATTAAAGGTGTGTGTTACACACCAGGTTAATCTAAATATTTTATACTCTTGGAGCGCATCATGTGACTGTACATGTTCATCTGAGGCCTGATCATTCACCTCAGCCTTCTGCACTTTAAGACCCCAGGGCTGATGGGTACCATTGCAAAAGGCAGGGATGACCCGTGTGTTCATTAAACACATAGGGTTCCGGCTGGGTGTAGTGGCACAGGCCTTTGATCCCAGCATTTGGGAGGCAGAGGAAGGCAGATCTCTGTGAGTTCCAGGTTAGCCTGGTCTACATAGTGAGTTCCAGGCCAGCTGGGGCTACAGGGAGACCCTGTCTCAAAAAGACCAAAAAACAAAAACAAAACCAACTCAAAACAAAACATACAAAAAACCCACAGGGTTCCATGAGACCTCATCTCAGAAAAAAAATAATTCAAGAAATGGGGATCACTGAAGGATTATTAATTTACCTTTATTTGCTACAGAGAAAAGGATGATGGGAAATTGCCATTGTGGCCTTTCATAGGAGCTTTGGGATATTTTGGGAGGTCACATTGAAACTATTACTGCTACAAGTCACAACCTCTGTGAACTTTTCCTGCAGTGGACCATATACTGAGACCCCGGTTTCGTGTTTCTAGTCCTTTTCGTTTATTGTTAGATGCCCAATTAATTCTATCTGTTAAAAGCCAGGAAAAACAAAGCCACCCAGTTCTTTTTGCCAAAAAACCAGGAGTCCTTACTATCAAAATATTTCTTCTTACTAAGTATTGTGATGATTCACTGTGTGTGTGTTAATGTGGATGTTTGTATGTGTGGAGACCAGAGGACAAGCCTGGTGTATCTTCCTTCGGGACTGGCTGCCTTGCTTTTTTTGAGATAGGGTCTCCAGCCAGGACCTGGGACTCCCTGTTTAGGTTTGGCTGGCTGGTCAGCAAGTCCCTGGGATCCTCCTGTCTCCACCTCCACAGTACTGGAATTGCAGGTGCACAGTACCATACCTGCCATTTTAATGTGGGCCTGGAGATGAAACTGAAGTCCTCATGTTGTGTGGCCAGCACTTTACCAACAGAGCCATCTCCCTAGTCTAAGAGCATATTTCCTTTTCCAGAATTTGAGACTCACAGATCAGTAGAAGAAAGCTGTGAGTCTGGGATGTCTTCTCCATACCTGGACCATGTTTGCTCTTCTGTGAGTGTCTATCTCCTCCGATCCTGTTCCTTCCACAAAAAAGCCAACCATTGGTCAGGTTGCACGTGGCCTTGTGAATGATGGGAAATTCAAACGAGGTTAGAACAAAGTCCCAACCTTCTAGGTGACTCTTGGGAAATAAGATCCTCACACAAGAAGAGTGAAACAGTCAAAAGAGAGGACAGAAACCTTATGTATACTGAGGACCAAATGAATGACCTAGGATTTGATTGCTGTCACAGTTCAGGGAAGGAAAAATTATAATTCTATGGACCGATTTCTCTAGAAGCCTTGGTGTGGAGGAAAGAAACCCATCATTTAGCTCACTG